>ML681989.1:45168747-45310201 GCA_007922195.1 Podocnemis expansa
AGTGGGATCTTCTCCCACGAAAGCTCATGCAAAAAATAAATCTGTTAAAGTGCCACACAACTCCTTGTTGTTTTTTTACTGGACTAGACTAACACGGCTATCCTTTCGAAATTGACATTTGTGACTTGCAGAACTTCCTGTGATCCCCATTCCCTTCTTTTCTAAACAGACTGGAGAAGAGAGCTTGGAGCTTCTGCCCAGTGGCAAAGTGGTGTGGCTAGAAGATTTTGCCCAGTGGGAAAGGCAATCTCAAGAGCTCAGTAACTTTGGCCACCCTTGTATACAATTTATTGCCTGCTTAAACACTTGTAGATCTATAAGGTGAAATATGCTTAGCACAAAGCTATTCTGCTCCTCAAAAAGCCTTCTTACACTCCCCCTGAGTAGTATATTAATCTGTAATATTATAATGGATTTTTAATTAATACTTGTTTTAATCTATAGTTTTAGGAAATTCATTTGAGATAGAAAATTGAAATTAATATCATACCATACTGTCAAGTGAAACTGAGTATAGTTCTGCTCTTCTGAAAATAAAAAGCAGATGAAATTTCTAGAAATTAAGATGGAAAAACTTAAGAATGCTGCATCTTCTGTAAGCAAGCATCCATTATTCCCTCCCACCAGAAAAATATATGAGGCAGGTATAGGCTGTTTAGATAAACGTTTCATTATATTTTCTTTATCTTCTAGATGAACTAGCTTGTTCAAAAATAGTGTCTTTAGCACATTTGTGATACCAGTTAGTAAAACAGAAGAAAGCCACATCTGGAAAATATAGTTCATTACTAACTAATGGCACAATAAGAATTTACCCAGGAATATCCCTGAACACTTACGATTATTACTGTAAGTATATAATCTCTGCATATACAGTTGCCAAAGTATTTCTTACAGCAAGATGTTTCTTATATTGACAAATACAATGAATATTGAAGATAATGGAATAATAGGATAGCTTACCTTGTTTATCTTAGTATTGTTTAAAGGTTTACCCGACTATAGGAACAGGCTACTGTATAAGCATTCAACCATAAAATGAGGTAATTATACTTTTTCTTAAAAGTAAACTTTAAGACAATGAATATAGCAAATGTTGGAACTCTGAGAAGAGTTCCTTTATAATTTTGTGGTATCTCATCTTCCAGACCTGGGGGAGATTGATAGTGGTATTTTATAAAGATGTTCATTCATACAAATATATTCCAAAATGTATAATTTGTTGGATATACCACACAAACATTGAAGCCAGGCTGCCCCAATGCCTTTTACAGCAAGTGAATCAAATTTCACATGTGGTAAGTAAGGATTTCAAATCTTGACAGAGCATCAAGTTAATACATTTTAGAAAGGGTGATAGAATTTAAGTTCTCTAAACAACCTTTCTATGATGGAATGTTAAAATTACCAGGATTCGTATTTAACTATTTAATGGACTATCTTAATAAAAAAATCCAAAGGTCTCCACTGAAGACCCCAGTCACTCTTAATTATAGCTTGTGGTAGCTGTGATAGTTAAAAGTTCTTAATTCATGAATAATAAAAAAGACAATTTGGCTATGGCATATAGTTGTGTAACAGCTTAAGCATAGTATTTGAAACCGTGTACAGCTTCCTACAATAGGCAGTATCTAAAATTGTTGCTTATGTTCTCAGTAATGTACTATGCAGGTCAAAAGGACTGAATGCACTGCAGTTGCACAGCTGCCTGTGCTAGAAATACCATTACTTTTTCTCTTTAGGCAAAATGGTGCAATCTGAAGGGCTCAAATTCTGAGCCAAGTGTTTAAATGTTTTAATGTGCCAAATATATGGTGTCCCATTTTCTTTCAGGCTAATATAATATTATTCTAAGGGACAAAATAGGACCTTACAGAATTTGCTTCTACATCACTAGCCTTCAGGCATATTTTTCCCTGATAACATGACTTTCCGCTCATCAGTCTTGCCCAAAATTCAGGCAGATAAAATTTGTGAATGAAAAAATTGTGTAATTCGAATCCATTAGGTAGCACCAGATTTTCATTCTTTTAAAAAATGATATCCTCTCCTACAGCTTCTCCTAAAGTGCATTGCTTCTTTCATTGTTTTTTTTAATGAATGAAGCATACAGGACCTCAAAATTGTTGTAAATTATTACTGTCCCTATAATATGCAATGTAGAAACAGAGGGTCCAATTCAGAGAGGAATCAAAGTTAAAGCTCATTTGACATCTTTTGGCTTTGTCTCCTGTGTGTACCTCACCCCAGTACAGACTGCCACTGCACTGCCTAAAATTTGCTTAAATTCACATCCTCTTACCCAAGTGTAACCTCATTGTTATGACCACATTAACATCACCTTTGAATATGTACCAGTGATTCTAAGTCAAAGAGTCAGAAGGATTCCAAGCTAGTGTAATTATCCTAAAGGGTGAGAGCAATAGCTAACAAGAGGTATAAGGATGTTTAAGTTAAAGCTCACCCTCTACTTTAACTTTTTCCAGCTCCCTGAATGCAGGGTGTACCATCATGGACTCCTTTTAACATTTGTTGATAGGTGTGAGTAGGCGCAAGGGAGCCCTAGAGGAATTCCAACTTTCATTTTAATTTAGGGCTTCTTCAGTAGCAGTATTGTGAACCCTATTAACTCAACATTAAGATATCATTCACAATATCATGATTTGTAAATATATGGCTCTTCTTATTTCATTTTAGGTTTATGAGCACTTGGGAAATTGTCTGGTTACATTTACAAGAATTTCTTCTCAATCATAAACGCTTGATTTTCACATTCTAAAAAAAATTACCTAATCATACACCTTAAAGTACATTGCAAGGCATGAACATTAAGTGCATAATGCTGGGGGAGTATAACAGGTCAACCAACTTTATTGAAAGAGAAATTGTGCTAAAAAGCAGATTAGGATTGGCATGGCTGCATATAGAGAGATCATAAAGGGGACTGAGATGTGGCTATCCCCATATCCATAACAATGAGATAGTTCTGGCCAGGAAGAGATTACAAAGGATAGAAAGAGAAACAAAGGCACGACATGATTTGCCCAAAGTCATACAGCAGCATAATTGCAGATCCAAAAACAGAATTTAGACTCCTAGCCTTTATCTTATCTATAAGATTACATAGTCTTTTGAGGACAGGATGTTCTTGACTTAGCCATAAGTAATAAAAAAGTTAGTTCAAAACCAGTTTTCGTTGTGCCTGCTCATTTCAGTGACATGGTGAACAAGTTCTCAGTTTCAGATAGAAATAACTGTACTAAATGTAAAGCTAAACTTTGCGACTGGTTTTAGGTTAAAAAAAAAAACAAAAAAAAAAACCCAGAAGAACTACCAACTCCTAAATGAAGCCCTGTTTCCTACTCAGTAATCTACAGGGAGAAGAATAAAGGAGGTTCACTTGAAGTCTATGACCAAGGTAAATTTTATGCTCCTGGCTTTACAACAAAAATTCACACAGTTCTATGAAAGATCTCCTGCCTCAATATGTGTTTCATTGTTTGCACAATATAGATGTTAAAAGAAATCTGGCACTTAGGGATCATGGCAATGAAGTGGCACACGCAAAAAGCTGAAGATGCTTTACAGACAAGATGTACTGGTGATACAACTTACTTGCGGAGAAAAGGCAGGCATGGATTGTGGATTAGTAAAGTCAAAATAAGGACAATCATAGTGTAACAAAGGAACTTTTCCTTTTAAAATGACCTTGTTCAGCTTTCGAATAATTACTTTGAGACCTAGATGTGTATTTGATTTTATCCAGTGATGTAATTTAAATGTTTTAATTAAAATTATATAAAAATCAGAATATTACATATTTGTTTGATTCATTTTTACTGAGAAATTGATAATTAATTAGAATGCTAATATTACATGTAACTAGACTTGGTCCACCTATAATTTTAAACACAACAACTTTTAAGCTCAAATACACAGTATGCTATTAAGATTCTAAAGAACTGGGGCTAGATTGCAAACAAGAAAGTATGGAGAACAGGAAAAGATGAGGCTGCCAATACCTAGATATTAATTCCCAATGATTCAGTTTACGCAGTGGGAATGTTTAATAGATAATTATTAATTGAACTGTCAGATATTAAAATAGAGTTGAGAAACTGCCAGCAGCCTGCCAATGTTAATAAAACCTCTGTCTGACACAATAAACTTGAGGTATCTGTTGACAAAGTAAACAGGAAATGTAATGCACCAGACTGTATTTGCACTGTGTATTTTACTGTGCAACTTAAAGTTTCATAACTTAAGACCTGATACTGTACAGAGATCTAACACAGACATGAGGGTTTACATATATGGATTCCTTTGACTTAATTTATTAAAAGACACACAGAGGCATTACAGTGGAGCTGTCTATTTCAATATACACAAAACAGTCAAATGACTTACCACGCATTTATTTTAGAGGAACACGTAGCCAGTGGAGTTGAGGCAAACAAGGCATTGCCACTCCCTAGTGTAGCATATCAGAGTGGGCTAGCCTACAGCACCAATAGTAAGAGAAAATGAAGGACCAGTGTGTTATTTTTGTATTTTTTTAATTTCATGGGAGATTGCCATACATACAAATGTGGACATTTAGGCGTATTGTACAGAATGTGGATGGCACCATTCCTTTTGTGTTCTGGGTTAATCTGGAAAAGGATCCAATCCTTTTCTAAGACACATTTGGATTTTATGGGATATGTAGTCACCTATAAAACGCAAGCCTCTTCTCCCAATATTTATCGTTAGAATTTAATGTGGATGCATCTATAAACTAAATACTGAGAAGAGAAAAAAGGAAGAGAGCTTCAGGAAGTCACAAAAACTCAGGTGTTTCCTAGTTTGTTTTGTTTAATCCTGTGTTGGGTTTTTGTTTGATTGGTTCTCTTTTTGTATTTGTACTCATGTCTATTTATACTTTATTATTTACCCACTAAAGCAGTGAGGATCTGGAAATACTCATTCCCAGAAAGCCTTTATTTCATGCAGTTATTTCTCAAGATACTCCATCTGGTTCCCAGACATTACCTCAGGCTGTGAAAATATCTATAACGATTCTTTAAATCTGTAGCAGAAGTCAGCTCTGCACAAAGAGAGAGAGAGAGAGAGAGAGAGAGAGGGCAAGCGCTGCAGTATGTGGACGCATCTGTCCATCCATCCCTTTAGGCAAAATACAGATTCTTTTACCCTAAAATTCTTGTTCAGCATTACAAGAAAGTGGATCCTCTGTGAGTCTTTACAATGATCAATTGTGATGTAATACAGTTCTACTTTTTGACAAAAATTGTGTTGTCAGAGAACATATATATGGATACAACTAAACAGCTCAACATACTAAACAGCTCAAATGTCCAGATCAACACACACACAAAAATATGAAAACAGAAACTTTGCTTCCTACATTGCATGAACCATAGGTGTACTACTGTATATTCACTATGCAGGCTTATCTAGAACCTATAGGAAGGAGCACAGAAAAATTTCTGTTTGCCTACTGTACTAAAATAAGGCTTAGAAAGCCCTTGTTTACCAGCAAGGGAAACATGCCCATATTGCAATGGAAGCCTGAGCAACTGGTTCTCCTGAGAAACATGTTTATTTTCCTCATAACTAAGAAACAGAATGCTACAGTTCCTTAGAGAGATACCAGTTACCTCAGCTTTCTCATAGCTCTTTCAAACACTCCTGCCACTTGCTAAGGTTCCACACAACATTTTTCTATTTAAATATTTTTTTCTCTGGAAAATCGCAATGTGAAAAAAACCACATGAACAATGAAGGAAACAGACAAAGAGCTCAGTTAGGCTTTTCATTGCCTGGAAGTGAAAGCCCATGGCCAGTTACAACTCCCTCTTTGTACTAATCCACAGAGGACATTTCAAGTCCCCAGTTACAGATCCACATCTCTTCAGCTCAAGCTATAGCAGCTCACGTTCTTAGTTCTTAATTTTCCTGCTTCATACTCAATGTGCCAGCCACCACTGTGGCAGACACGGAGCTTCTGATATCACTGGGGATCTGTTTGCAATTGCAATACATTTGTATGCAGTGCACTGAAATACCAGGAATCAAGAGCCTACTCTTGTGAGCGCCTATATATGCACTTAGCATTATGCATGTGACCAGTCCCCCATTCCATTCAATAGGAATACCCACACAACATTAAGCATGTTTGCTGATTATACACAATTTGGTGTCAAACACACAAACCAAACGAAAAATGTATCCCTCTCTAAAATTTTATATAGTATTCGTAATTGTGACTTTAACAGAAAGTCAAAAACAAGTACCATATGTACTCGGGTATGAGCTGATCTGGACACAAGCCAACCCCCCAATTCTGAACCCAAAAAGAAGCTAAAATTGGTGACCCAGGTATAAGCCGAGGTCCCCTTTTGGCCTTGGCCCCTAACCCCCCACCCACTGCTGCTGGCTTCCTCTGGAGTTTGACAGCTTCCCTACCCCAAAATCTCTGCTGCTGCTTTTCCGTTGACCCCCCTGCTGTCCATTCCTTACTCCTGCTCTGCCCTTTCCTCACTTCCGTCACCCCTGTTCTGCCCTTTTCTCACTGCTACACCCCTGCTGACTTTTCAGTTTCCTGCTGCTACCCCCTCTGCTGCCCTTTCTTCACTGTTGCCCCCCTGTTCTGCCCTTTCCTCACTGCTGTCACCCCTGCTGCCCCCCACTGCTGCCACCTGCTCACTTCTCATTTACCTCACTGTTGCCCCTTGCTGCACCCTTTCCTCACTGCTGCCCCCTGCTCTGCCCCTTTCTCACTGCTGCTCTCTGCTCCTCCTGCTGCCCCCTCCTCACTGCCACCCCCTACTCCACCCTTCCCTCACTGCTACCTGCTGCTGCCCCCTGCTCTGCCCTCTCCTCACTGCTGCCCCCCTTCTCTACCCCTTCCCCAGTGCTGCCCCCCTGCTCCTCTTGCTGCCCCCTGGCTCTTCACTGCTGCCCCCCTACTCCCTTCTCAGTGCCCTGCTGTTGCTCCCTTGTTCCCCAACACCCTTTCCACCCCTTTCCCCGTCACCGTCCAATGCCTGCTGCCCCTCTTCCCAGCCTGCCAGCCCCCCCCAATCCCTGGGCCCTGTCCCTGCTTCCCTGGGCTCCCCAAAAACCTCCTGCCGCTTTTCCCCAGACTCCCCGACCCCTACCTTCCCTGGTCTCCCTGAACCCTCCCCCAAACCCTCCCGGCTGTCCCATCACTTTCCCCAACTCCTCGACCCTCCCAACCTCCAGTCCCTGCTGCTACTTCCCTGGCCTCCCTGAATCAATGTCCAGCCCAACCTGCCCCCGCCGGGTCCCCTTACTTGGCCGCTCCAGATGCCAGGGTCCCTTCCTTCCTTCAGCTCCAGCCCCAGCCGACTGCCCAAGATGGCCGCCCAGCAACACTGGGGCTCCGGCCTGCCCTATGGTCAGGGAAACTGCTGGCTGGGGCTGTCTACCGTATTCTCTCAAGTATAAGCTGAGAGCCTGTTTTGAAGCCAATTTTCAGGCACAAAATTCTCAGCTTATATGCAATGATATACAGTAAGTATTTTAAATCAATGGAGTGACTATACATAGTGATGATTGCTAGACACAAAGCTAGAAAGAGGAACAAAAAACTGCTGATTAGCAAATATAATAAAAGGGGGACCAAAAAAATCTGCTATGTACGCCACTTAGTGAGAAAGACTCACCAAGAACACATGGGAAAGAACAACAACAGGCCTTATTTTTGGATATTGTTTCAAAGGAAGAGTTTTGATATAATAGCAAGGCTTATTTTCCAGTGCTTTCCCTTTGTTACGTAACAAGCCACTGATTATGTCATACTTGACTATTCTGTAGTATTGGCAGAATCCTTTGATGGAATTATGTCCTTGAATTACATGGTTCTGTAACTACTTTATTCTATTAACAATAGATATTTAATGTAAAATACTGAAGAGACAGAAAATGCTGGAAACTAGCAGATGTCTGCACAGAATATCTTCACTATTAAATAGGATGTTGATACTTATTATAATTAATATTTTTAGTGTCAATAGTAAGATTTTTATTTTATTTTGACAAGTCCAAGGTCTTTAATGTCTCACCAAATTGTTAAAATAGACAAAAGTCCCCTACGTGGTAGATAAATATCCTGTCTGGATTTGATGATTCATGGACAATATCAAACATTTAGTACTGCTTATTAAAATGAAATACACATTTTCTTCAGTGCTCCATTTACATTTCCAAATGCAATTTAAAAACAAATGCTGAGTAGATAAAAGTCTCTAAACTGAAGGATTATCCTATCGTTTTATTCAAATTTTCTATTATTCTTATTAATCCCTTTTCTCTTGGATACTGAACCTAGTGCTTGAGATAGGGGCCTGAGTGAGAGAACAGAAGCAAATCCATAAAATAAATGCCACACAGTCTGAAGATGAAGAGTGGTCTTATAGTTAAAGTACTCGAGCTGGAATTGGGAGATCAGGGCTCAGTTTTTAGCTCTTCATGGAATTCCTGTGTGTGACCTTGGATGAGTTCTTTAATCTTCCTTTAATCTATTTCCCACACACAAAACCTAAGTATTATGACTCTGCGCAGATGGAGTGCAGAGTGGTTGGGCAGGGATGCAAATGTGTTGCACAGCCCCTTACAATTGCTATTCCAAAGGGTCATAAACCCATTTGACATTTTCACTGAGCACCAGTACACCGGATCTCTCTGAATCACAGATAAATTAGAGACATTGAAATAGTTCAGTGATTACATAACTGGACTGCTACGCCATACCTATAAAAATCACATTGTAACTATTTATGGAACTGATTGCTACAGAACTGGATGACTTCTACACTCATCTGTTGATACCATTGCAAACTTCACCAAAACTGAGCTATGATAACAGACAACCCTATTCTTATTGAAAGCTGCTTCCCCTGAGATATCCTTAGGAAGACAGGATTGGGAGCAGTCTGAAATTCTGAATATGTCATAACTAACAGACCTTGCTTCATAGAAGTTACCTATAAAAATCAGTGGGAATAAGAAGTCCAGAACCTCATGAAGGGAGACGTTATCCTGTTGAGAGAGAAAGGAAAGTCTGCTACAGCACGCTAATGGTTGTTTCTCTTGGCTCCAGGTTTCAAGTCCAGGGAAAAGCAGGAACCACCACCTTTTTTTTTTCCGTACAAAAGTTAAGTAGGGGACAAAGCTGAGTGCCTATCTGGCTCTGAAACAGATGCAGCTCAGTAAATGGGCCAGAAGGAGATAAATAAGAAAGCTAATCAATGTTCCCAGCCTTCCATTAACAGCATTGCCAATAGAAGCAGAAAGGATATCAACAAATGATTAGAATGGTAGAACAAATACAGACCAAAAAGTGAATAACTGATAATAGCTGATATAATTATTTGCAAATTACTTAACTTGATTTTTTTCCCATCCTTTATGGAGTTGAGTCAAAACACAGGATGGTAAAGCTTCCACTACTAGCCGTTGACAAACTTTTTTGACTTTGAGAGTTGTGGTTTTGTGGCCTCTCAGCCTGGCACCTTTCAAAAGCACTGAAACAATACTAAAAAACTCTTAACAATCCATTGTCATTCATCCTTACTGGTGAAGACTCTTGACTACATTGTCAAAGGAGGTATGGATTTGCCCAGGTGACCACCACAAAAGCAGAGTACCTTTATAAAAATGAGAGATTAGAAGCTCATTTGTTTCATACAACTTAATAAGAGCTGTTTTGAAGTTAGAAAGAAGAGAACCAGAAAGTTACAGTAAAAAGAAAAGTGAATTTAAACCTCTTTGGTAAATGGAACAGTACTGGCTGTGCTTTGTTACCCAAAGCAACAGGGTATATGTAGTGTATTTCTTATTCATCTATTTTGATATTTCCAAGTTGCCTCAATTCATATTCTTTGCACATTAAAAACACTCAGGACTTCCAAAGGCTTTACATATACAAAGTGAATGGTCTGACAACCTTCAGAAATAGCATATGCCCCTCTCAAACCCCAGTGAAAACTCTGGAAAACAGATAGGCTCTTTAACAACCCTGAACAACTGATACCTAACAATTGAACTGTTAATAACTGCTGTCTGGAATCAAGAGAGTTGCTGTTGCCCTGAGAGCCCTAAAGCTTCTACTGGCTTTGTTGGAGTAGTAGGGAGTTCAGCAGCTCTAAGACTCAAATGCAAATAAGGAGGAACAGTCCAGTAAAGAGCTCAGTGGCATAGATTCTAAGATTGGGAAGGACCACTGTGATCATCCAGTCTGATCCCTTGTGTGAGGCAGGCCATAGAACTTACCCAAAACAATTGCTGAATATTTTTTGAGGAGAAATATCCAATTATGATTTTCAAGTTGTCAGTGATGAAGAATCCACCATGATTCTCTAAATTGTTCCAGTGGTTGATTATTCTCTGTCAAAAGTTTACACCTTATTTCCAGTCTGAATTTGTCTAGTTTCAGCTTTCAGCCATTTTATTATGTTATCTTTATATAGCAGAGACTGCTATCCCACTTGCCTGTGCACCTGTCAGAAAGTTCACACATTAAACGACTGCCCATGCCTTCCTCTCAATCATTTCTGAATTTTTTAAATATATTATTTTGTTTTTGCAAGTCAGTTAATTTTAGAGCAGAAAAGGAAACTGCTTTCGCTATGTTGTTACATTGGAGGTGTAACTCCCTTACTCCTAAAAATACATGCAAATAAAATTATTTTTAAAAAAAGCAAACAAAAACACCCAAAATACTACATTTTTCAAATGTTAACTACCTAGAGTAATATGTCAAAACATCAAACTTTTCAATACAAGTCTACAGAGATTTCATGCTGGTGCCATAGACTTAGACTAAGAATTACAATAGGGAAGTTGAGGCATTGACAGACATTTCACAAAACATCTTTATTATATCAGAGATTAGATCTTTGAGAGTGGCAGAGATTTTTGATCTTTTAATAATTTTGAAAAGAAAGATAGATAAGATGAGATATATCCCTACAGTATGTTTGGTTTGGCACCTAATTCATTCACTCTGATTAGTTTTAAAAAGTACAGATTTTTTTTAAATGTATGACAATTTAAGAGCAAGAGGAAATTGGGGGCTCATACCACTCATCAACAGATCTGAGGTATGTGTTGTGGAAATACATTTGTCAAGGTATTGACAATATTCACATCAGGTATACTACGCTCCCAGTGATATTTATACTCCTAAAAATTAATATTATTTTTTTTAATAGTTCTCTCTAGACAACACTGTCCCATCCTTGTAGTCCCTTCCTGAAAGATATCTTTTGGGGAGGAGACAAGATAGCTAATTTGCAGCTAATACTGTTGAGAAGTTTTCAGATAGAACATAACGATTAATCCAAACCTATCCATAGGAAGGTATCAATTTGGACAAATCTTTCAAAGGAAATGACTCCAAAAGTAATCTGCCTAGTCTCCAGCCTGTTGCCTGTCAATCTGTTCAGTATCCCCCACTTTTTTGGCAGTGCTCTTGGCAAGGTGCTTGAGAGCCTGTACTTTCAAGCTTCTCAGCAACCTGTCCGGATCGCTGGGACAGCTGGCCATGACACCCTGACTGGTAGGCTGTTAGTGAGCCAAGTTGTCCATGCTCCCATCATCAGCTCAGGGATTTCCTGCCTCTCACACCTCCCAGTATAAGGCTTAGGGGGTTCCTTCCCAGCCTCTTCACATCTTCTGACACAGGAGGAAGGAGCAGTGCCAGTAGACAGGGATACAAGTGGCAGCAGCAATCTCCCATTTGGAATATTACCTTTTACTGGAGATTCTAAGGTGTCTCCCCCCCCCCATGGAAATAAGGAATCAAACACTTGGAATTTCCTAGAGTTGGAAATTTTGTTTTCCAGCCAGCTCTATTTGTAACTGCCTCTAAAGTATCTTTCCCACCAATATCAAATCCATGTCCATGGATTTAGAGCTAGACTACAGTACAGTCTGAGAAGGATGTCTCTCAGTCTCTTTTGTTGAAGCTGTTCCCCTTTGTATAAAATACTTGAATAGTCATTGGGCCAGGCAGTGTGAGAATGGCTATAGATCCCAGTAATTAGGTCACCTATCTGGAGGGGAGAAACACAAGTCCCAGACTAAGTCCCACTGCTTCAAAGACTGTTTAATTATACACAGTGGAACAGCTTCAGAAAAGACATGGAGGTCCAATACTCTATACAGCCCACAGTTCAAGGCATTCTCCAGCAATGTGGGAGAACAAAGTTGAAATTCCCTCTCCACATCAGGGGAATTAAACCCAGGGCTCCAACAGCTCAGATGAGTACCAGAATCACTAAGCTGTAGATTATAACTACAATGACAGCAGCCAAAACCTGTTTGATGCCTCTTCTGTATGTTTTATCAATGACACCTAAGTCCCCTTCTAAATCCAGCACTAAAACAAGAGTTTGTCCACTACAAATACTCAGAGAATGTGTCAAAATTATAGTTTTGGGTCAACCAAAACTGCATATTTTGGCCAATACAATTACTGGATAATTTCATCCATCTCTACCTCACAATTGTCCATTAATATGTTACATTCACAGTGCTATAAGCTCAGAGTAAATAACTTTCTACTAATATGAAACATGTTGAAAAAGAAACTAAGTTAAAATAATAGTAACCTGAGTAGTTATAGCAGAGCTCTAGGTTTTCTACCAACATTATTACCTGAATATGCTACCTTAGCATAACTGTTTATAATCATAACAGTTGTCAAAATATGCAAGTCTTTAGGAACACTGGGTAAACCTGAAAAGTTTTTGCCTCCAAAAATTTAGATACAAGGTCTTCTTACTTGTAACATTTCCACACTGCACAGGGAGGACTGCAACTGAACTGAGGGGAACAAGGAATAGTATATGTCCTTAACACGGTAGGAAAGAAATGCTACTGCAACAGAGTGTGAAGGGTTATTTTTGTTTTGTGTTTTATGTATAGGTGATTCAGCCCTGATAATCTCAAGAGAAAGTGACAATATACTGTTTTCCCATCTTTCCATACTTCCTCAGTTTCCAGTTCAGAGCCTATTTTGTAGGAGTATAAAGAGAAAATACTGCATTAGGTAGGAAACAAACTCAATCTTTCTGTGTTGTTTAAGCCTTAAAGTGCACTTATTGCAAAAGCACCCTCTGGTAGGGTTTCTTTAATGGTCCTTAACTGAGGTCCAGGAAACAGCCTTAAAGATAGTGTGCTCTTCCACTCTGCCTAATTCTGCCCAAGAGAATGCCAGTTGTCTCATAGCACATGCAATTAGAAATGAAACAAACTAAAACCTATCTTTGCATGTTGCAGGCTTCTCTAACTCAGGAAATAATCCACTTGAAAATATGAACTGACTTAACTTGCCCTTTCTGTTCTTGTAAAAAAACAACGCCCCCCCCCACAACCCTGTTCTCCTCTCATTCCTGGCATACCCTATAGTCCTTCTCATACCAAAACTCACCATATCTCAGATGAAGCGGGACTCCACCCTCAAAAGCTCACGTGGAAAATAAATGTTAGTTTTTAAAAGTGCCTTTTTTTTCTTTTCAGGTAGTTTTTGAAAGTCTGTCACCAAGAAGAATAATCTTTTGATTAAGGCACTGAACTAGGAAATGTGGTTCTATTTTTGGCAGTCCTGATTTTCCTGTGTGATCTTAAACAAGTCTCTGAATGCTTCCATTCCCCATCTGTAAAATGGGGATAATACTTCCTGTGCATCACAGGAGTGTTGTGAGGATAAAATTCATTAAAGTGTATGACATGCTCAAATACTAAAATGACAAAGGCCATACAAAAAAATCCCTGAATCCTTAGATATAATCATTAAAACATTCTATCAAGTGTAAAATTCTTTTACCTTAGAAGTGCAATTAATTCCCAGAAGTAAAGCAACTTTCAGAGTGTGACAATATCACCAGATATCAGAAGATTAAAAGTTGCTTTTACAGTGAGATCACAGTAGGAAAGCCAAAATTTGTCCTTTGCAATGTGTTGCTCACACAGACAAACATTCATGAGTAGTTTGCTCCTCAGATTCCAAAATAAGTCAGTAGTATTCAAACAGGTAATAATATCTTGATGGCTTTTTTAAAAAGTAAATTACCACATGAAACTGAAAATTATTCTGCTTCCGATCATTTGTAAGGATTTACCTAAAATAATGATTATAATTATAAATACTTGTATACATTAGTGTGACAAGTACATTAACTGATGTTTCTGATAAAATTATTAGAAATAGTTGTCATCTTTAAGAGTCAGCATTAACAACCCAATGAAATTAAGGGGGGTGCGATACATCCCATTATAGACAAGAGGGCTAGAATTTTGTTTCTATACTAGCTGTAACCCATCAAAAATGGCAGGGAAAATATCAAAAGGGAATTTATAGAGTACTTGTTTATTTTAATAAATTAGTAGCTCTTTAATTATAACCTTTTTTGCAAAAGTTTATGGTGAGCTAAAATTTTTCTTTGGTATTTCATACCCTTTACGGAAACTTTCAGATTTTCATGGTTTCTTCCCTGAGTGAGCGCCACATATAATTGTCTGAAGAGTCAGCATGAAATATTGGAAACAGCTGGAAGCATAGCTGAGAGCTTTATAATTTTGAGACATTCCAAAGGGGCAGCCATGTCATAGTGAATCATCCCTGGGTTTCACTGGCTGTTACTGTCCACTTTTTAAATCCTCAGCCATTTTACCTTTATCAAATACAATGAGGTATCTGTGCCATGACAAGGCTCCTCTGACATCACAATGGCCTGCCACATGCTACACTTCACATCACGCATGCATGCACATAGCAAATTAGTATAGCAGATTTTTAATTGAAGCCTAGATGCTGAGGTACAATTCTGTCCTATGGAGTGAAATGTGGCAAATGCCATGACTAATGAATCATTGAGTAAAGGAAGCTCAAGCTGTAATCTGAGATCAATAAAATGTATTTGATTAAAGATTTTTTTTAAAAAAATCTTAATATTCCTTCTTTTCTTTGAAGGGGGAAACAAGTATTTTCTTCTATTCTGGGGAATATACATCTTAAGTTGTTGACCTAATAGCTGCTTGAAGAATATTAAGTACTTTCTTCAGATACTTATTTCCTTTCATTAACTACCAAATAAAATAAACAGTTGATAGGGTGACAGTTTTCTTGTACTGCAGAATTTACTCACAGAAATATGGTTTTATCTTATCAAATATTTTCATAGTTGAAGTTAAATGTCACCAGATAAGAGACTATTACTGGAACTCTGCTGTTGAAGTCACAGGACCTGATTCTCATCCTTATCATCCAGGAAAATCATAAGTAATCAGTGGCACTGGACAACACTGGCTAAAATCCAGTCACATATCTAGTTCAAGTAACTGGACTGCAGAGGCTATTCCTTCAGTAGGCAACAATACAGAACAGCCCTGAAACATGAATCATTTCAAACCAATGAGATTAATTCATATGCTGAAAGATAAGCACCTGTGTTACTCTTTGCCAAACCTAATTACTGGATTGAATTCTGAATGATTTCATGTGACCCCAGAAGGATCTTTGCAGCAGCAAATCCTTTATCTGTAGCCTAGCCCATCTTGCCCAGAGACTGGATTTGTGGTTGGTGGTGGAGTATCCTCAAGAAGTTCAGATTCACACCACATAAGTATGATGCAAGCATCCTCTTATGGAATGGAACCAACTTGGTTCCACTTCTGCAGGAGCAAATGCTGCATGTGCCCCATAAAATCCACCCCCCCCCATATATGGAATTAATTTATCATTTTAGCAATTTCAGCTTGAGAGAGACTGATCGAGGGTAACATGAGCTGACCTTTTACTTTTAAATTTAATAGCAACATGATCAGAGTAAACCACTCTAACAACTGCAGAAGGATAAGGTTTATATATAATAAATTATTCTATACCTGGTAGAATATATTTATAGCAAGGCAAATGCATTGCTCAGAACAACCAGATTCTGGAGCCAGATAGGAAACCTTGGAACTCCTTGTTTTTTTAAGAAAAATAATGAAAATTGTTAGCAAGGGGATCTGTACACAGGGCCAGATCAACACAGAGGCTATAGAGGTTGCAGCTCAAGGCTTCAGACTGAGGGTGAGCCCCAAACTGCAGCCCCTAAAGTGCCTGCTGACCCAGCCCTGCGCTGGCACTGTAAGGGCAGGCTCTGGGGCCAGCAGCCATGACAGTCCATGGCACTGGCACTCCCCCACCACCCTGGTGGCTGGCTGGATTGTACCACAGGAGCAAGGCAGGCCAGGCCAGGCCAGTGTATGTCTGCTGTACTCTGAGGACAGAGCTACCCCATGTGCTAGCTGGCCCCATCCTCAGCCCTGGAGTGGTTCAGGGGTGGGAGCAGCGCATCATGGACAACTATGGCTGACTGCAGCCTCTGACTCCAGGAACACGGTCCATCCCACCTCCTGGCAGGGAACTGGGGCCCCAGGCAGTGGGGGAGCCCACAGTGGATTAGAACCCATGATGAGGGATGGGGCCCCAGGCTTGGAGCCCCACAAAAGTTGGCAGCCCAGGCCCCCTTAATCCAGCCTTGTCTGTAAAAAGTCTGAGCGAACAGGAAATTGGTCAGTGTTCTTTATTATGAGCTATTTTTAACCAAGATTTACAAGAGTTAGCATTTCTCAAAGACTGTAAATAAAATGAAGGTACTCACTTTTGTCTGACTGTGTTCAAGTACAGAAAAGAAAGATAGTTTAACTATACTGTTAGTGAAAAAAATCCATTTAAATTGATCTTTAAGGAATTCGTATGGATGTCAAGGACATGAGAATTAGCTTTTTAAGTATGGTCTCACTACAGCCTTCTTGCTGTGGGGCTCTTTAAATTGCTAGACAGACAGATGTGTTGTTAAGGGATAAAGAAAAAATAGAATCATGTTAGACTGTATGATAAGCAGTGCTCTACCTCAGAGGAAAATAATCTGTTGCTATTATTGACTGTGTATACCATGTTAGCACTGAGACACCCCCCCCATCATGCTATACAAGTAGCTTCTCACTAAACAGGAAGGGGATAGGTGTGTATTAGAGAATGAGTAGCTGCTCTAAATATCCTTGTTAGAACTTGCAGGTTTTCTGGAACCCTTTCCCTAAAGACCATTCCTGAAAGTCCAGTTATAACTGATATATTTATTAGCCCTTTTTCAGTTTGAAGTGCTTGCTTTTGTCAAGCTCTTTTAGAATGTTTAGAGGTTCAAGACTGCCACACAAGGGTGTTGATTTAACAGAAGGGAAGTGTCTCAGGCAAAAAAAATTAGTTCTGAGGGTCAACTTCTAGCAAGTCCTTTTATTCATGAGATTGAAATCTTAAAGCTGCATCAAACACATCTTTAGCCACCCTGAAGGACATTTATTAGGAGAGGCACTCCTATGACAGAAGGCTTTGATCTCTTTACATAAAGAGTGACAATAAATTCCCTTATCTTGCCAAGTGAAGATTATATGCAATTCCATGAGTCTGAGACTTGATGAACTAATCCTCTTCATATACATTTATCTGCCTGGGGCAGCCCAGAAAGTGGAGAAATGCATTAGACTCTCCTGGTTTTTTAAGCAAATCAGTATTATAAACATGAAAATCTGTAACTGGTTAAGAAGCAACAGCATAACTGCTCCACAGAGAGGAGTTTGTTATGCAACATATTTGTCCAGGAAGCATAAACCAGACAACTATTCCAAAACTGGAACTATATGCTCTCATATGCCATAATCTTGATGTAAGTAATGGGAAACTAAATCAGGAACCAAGGGTCTTAAGTTTTTTCTAAGACCAGCTCTACTGAGTGACAATATGTTGCAATAAAAGGTAAACAGCAAAATGATCATCTTAAACAGCACCATGTTTTAATGCCTGTGTGATTTGAATTAATCCCTGTTTTTATCAGAACAGCAACTGTATCCTCTAGATCAGGAGTTGGCAACCTTTGCCAACCCCGATGCCAGCCGTGCCCACTGCACCCTCAGTGGGTGCCAGGGGCAGGGCCAGGCCTCCACTTTGGGGTCAGGGCTGGCACCCGCCCCCAACAGCAACAGGTGGCCTCCAGGGATCGGGGTCAGCCAGCAGCAGCAGGAAGGGCCATCCCTGGGGGTAAGGTGTGGGGCACCCAACAAAACACTCTTTGCGGGGTCCCTCTTCAGCCCCCCTAGCAGTGCGGGGAGGGGCAAGCATCTTCACCCCTGCACCAGCTGTCCCATGATGGGGCCTGGCTTAGTGCTCCCCAGTCTCCCCTACCCCTGCCATGCGCACTGCTTTTGGCTCTGTATCAGAGCAGCAAGGGGGAGGCCAGGGTGGAGGTAGCCATATGGGCCCTGTGGTGCCTTCTGCTCCCTCCCTGATGCTCTGGAACAGAGCCAAAAGCAGAGTATGTGGTGGTAGTGGGGAGACCGGGAGCACTGAGCCAGGTGCTGCTTTAGGTCAGCTAGCATGATTCTTGGCGGGGCAGTGGTGTGGGCCTCATGCTGCCCTGCTTGGCAGGACAGTGCAGGGCCCCCAGAACTGCAGAAGCCAGGGCAATTGGCCCTCTTGCCCCCCCCACCCCCCAGGAAAGGCTCTGCCCAGCAGGTGGTCTCCAGGGGTCAGAGGTAGGGCCTGAGCTCCCAGCTGTCTAACCTGGCCCGCTCTGGGGGGGGGGGAGGGCTGAGTGGCACCATGTGCCACTTGGGCTCAGCCTCCATGCCATTTTTGGCAGGGGTGCTGGAGGTTGCCAACCCCCTGCTCTAGATAGTTACAATTCTAAGAAACATCTTATACTGTGAGTCTATTCTAAAAGCAGGAAATGTATTCTAGATCAGCACCACAGTATTTTTCATGTTAGGAAAACACTACTTTTAGCTAATCAAAGGCATCTTACCCTCAAATAGAAGCAGCATGGCATTTGCAGAGATTTTTAAACAAATTCCATGAATCTCTTGAATTTTCCACTCCAGTCTAATGAGGAGATTGATTTTAAATGAGTAATACATATATAGTCCAATGAGGCAAAATATGTAGGGTTAAATTTGCTGCAGCTTTATAGATTGTAAACTGTTTGGGACAGAGATTGTCATTCACTGTAAATTTGTACAGCATTTAACATGATGGGGCCCAATCTAGTGATGAGGTTTAGATGATACCCATATAAATGTTAAAGGATAATTATTTCAGTTTCTCCAGGAATAAAGGTGGTGTGACAGGCTGCTCCCCAGAACAAGTCTGGTGTGCTGCTGTGACCCCCCCCCCCATCAATTCCCACTTCTAAACCCCAATTCGTTCCACTTTGCCAGATGACCACCCACTCCTGAGTCAGTCCACTCTAGCCTCTCATGTTCAATTGGTCCTAAGCAGTGAGTGTATGTCCTCTGGCTACTCAAGGCATGGTCGCCAAGCAAGCACCCCTGGCCCCAGATACCACCGTGGGAGCCACTGTCTAGAGATTGGGACCCATTCCCAACCACCACATACTCAAGTCTGTCCATTTAACAAATAAATGGATCCTGCCCAGCGTTCTTTATTCACACCCACTAAAGATCACACAGATTTAGATAAAACTAGTTTAATGATCACATTATAATTCTAAGTGAGGATATGACCAATCAAAGTAGAAGTATAATAAATGAGTCGAGAGACCACAAGTAAAACATGCACACTAACCTACTATCTCTGCCTAAACTGACCTCACAGTCCAAGTTTCTGCTCACAATGTTTGTCTGTCAGATGTTTGTGCTTGGATTTGTTTCAAGATGGAGATTCCCAGGCAAAAGCCCCAAAATCCTTCCAAGTGTTTCTTTCCATTCCTCCTGACACCTCCCATTCTGGGCAGAGGTGATCCCTTTGTCTGGTCTGAGCCACCTCAATTAGCACATCTGTTAACTTTTCCAGGTACTTGCTTGCTCACTGCTGCTGGGAGAGAGCTTTGTCTGCCTCTCTCCCCGCTGAGCCAAGGAAAATATGTTTCACCTTTGCTCACATGCATGAGGTTGCAAGATGCATGATATCACATAACCATGTAGAATAGGTTATGAGTATCCATAAAGAAACCTTGCATGTCATAAGTGGCATAAAAGTACAATCCCAGTACATAGAAGGACAGAGAAATCATAAAGAACATAACTCAGGGTCTACAGATGTGCACCCTGTGACAGATGGTTGGAGATCTTTTGATACTGAGAAGTCTGTTGAGGAGGCTGGCAACAGAAAGACTAACATAGCAATAAAGTTAGACGTACTAGCCATTGAGAGAATAGCTAAAGCAGTCACAGGTGCTAAATCAGTGGATCTCCTCATAATCCTAATTCAGTACAGGCTTCCTGTCTTCTCTTAAACATTAATCATACTGGGGTGCAAGAGGCCTTGCTGGCACAAGAAAGACCCAATCTGTAAACTAAATACATTAAGCTCAGAATAGCAGGAAGTTAAAAGCAGAACTATTTATCCATTTCCACACAGCTTTACCAACCCAAAAAGAGACTTTTTCAGTCTTAGATCCCAATGTATTTTCTAAAACAAATCGTACTTTGTTTTACACAAAGGCATTCTCTGTATTGACTTTCCATGAATTGCCATGCCAAGTTTAGAGTGTTTAATGACTGTGACAATGACACCTAAAAAAATGAATTTCTTCTGAACCTATGAAACACAATAAACCTCACCACCTACCACCCCAAGTGCAAGGTACATTTCTTGGTACACTGAAGTGAACATGTAAGAGTGTACATGTGTTAGAACCTCAGAGTTATGAACACCACAGTTATGAACAGATCAGTTAATCACATCTTATTTGGAACTAGAAGTATTTAACCAGGCTGCCAAGGAGGAGATTTTTTTTAAAGCAAATTCAGTACAAAAAAAATATATATACTAACAAAATTGAAGGGAAAGTAGCATTTTTGTTCTTCCTAGTAGCATTTCAAAGCTATATTAAATTAATGTTTGGTCATAAACTTTTGAAACAACCATATCATTTTGTTCAGCATTTCAAACATTTCAGAGTTACAACCAACCTCCTTTGCTCAGATGTTCATAACTCTGAGGTTCTGTAATACAATATTATGTACAAAGAAACCCCACACAATTTCTTCCTGGAAGAAGGAAGTGAAAGAAATAATCATACGTAACTGATAGTCACATCACTTTATTGCACTAGTGTAAGATATTATGGTGATGATGGCATTACACCTATAACATCAAGACAGCTCAGTTCTTGGAGAAAAATCACTTCATGGACAAAGAATAACTCACTCATTTCTACCTTCAGTCAGAGCTGATGGGCATAGGAAAATATTTAAGAGAGTTTTCAACCACAATGCAATCTCATTTGATTGAAGGCATACACTCACACCTTTATCAATTTAATCTGTATTCTCAGAGTTTTCCCAGATTACTTAATGACACTGAGCTCTCACATATCAGGATCCCTGAGAATTTTTTCCTATCACCTTCAGTTGGCTAGAAGACTCCATGACATTATGAAAGATGAAGAACTGACCTCAGTTGTTTAAATCTTTGTCACCTCTTGGCTGGTTTAAAGCATGGCACACATACCTGGATATGACGACTTAATTACTCAGGAAACTCCACAGAATCTCCTCAGCAACAGTGTGCACATTATATCTGTCTTTTACCCTCCAAGCTGTCTTTCCTTAGTATTTTGAACCAGGTTCAAGATATTTGTCTTTATCACCAAAGTGACTCCAGGATATTTAAAATCCTATCTCCATGACAGAAACTGTGGCCAACAACTGCATTCCACTGGCCTGTTGGCACTCCTTATAATAAGGCCAGGTTTATACTTAATATTTAAGTTCATCGCGATACATTTCTTCAGGCTATAAAAAAAAAAAATCATACCTCCAAGTGAAGCAATTAAGCAGGCCTAACCTCCAGTGCAGAAACTGCTATACTGGGGGAACAGGTTATAGTGATGGAAAACTCCTTTCTCTCTCTCTCTAGAAAGTGTCACTGTAAGTGCCTGAAGTCTAGGCATATCCTAACAATAAATCTTATCTGTACAGACAGAATTCTCTTTCAGGGTAGTATGAGAAGCCAGAAGGAAATCCTCAAGGAACTAAGGACTATCAAAAGCCTTATCGCACTCCACTCCAAGTACAAGACATTTCTTTGACCTTGTCTTCTCTAACATGGTCACATAGCAACAGGTATGTTTATATATTGTAAGCTGATGCAGAACTTGACCCACCTGGAGGGCACCTGCTGGTGGTGTTTCTGGGGAATTTTGCTCAAGTGGTCCCCTCCAAGTGGTCTGCTTCCTCACACAGCAACTCCGGCTCCTGAGTCCAGTTCTGGGCCTTAGCCCTCCAGCTAAGCCCACTAGTCCATCCCTTCTGGGTACCAGCCCCTGAAACAGTCTATGGTTCTGCTCAGTCTTGTCCCCAGACACTAAAACAGTCTATGGCCCATAAGCCTGTGCCAGCCCTAGTACCTGTGCCTCTCCTAGCATGCTGGGAGAGTGGGGAAGAGCCTGGGCCCACCCACTTCTCCAGGGCCCAGCCCAGGGACCCTAAGTGCTGCCACTGAGGCGTCCACCTCCCTCCAGTCACTCCACACAAAACTATTTTGACTTCCTGGGCCACTTGCCCACAGCCCCAGCCACACACAGCTGCTAGTCACTCCTTGGTTTGCTTGTCCTGGACTGCTGCTCCAGCCACTGCCACAGTCTGCTCCCCTAGGATCCCCAGCTCTGGCCAGCTCCAAGGCCTGCTCCCACTCAGAGCTCTCCAGGGTGCTGGTTCCCTCAGCCTACCTGCTAGGCAAAGCACTTTACCCTAGCAGCTCCCATTACAGACTGACCTAGCTAGCTCTGCTGTGCTACTTTTATACCTGCAGCATCCCTCTGATTGGCTGCTGCCTACAGATCCCTTTTTAATCCCTGGCGTGCTGTAGCAGAGCCTGCCCTGCTACAATATCTATATAGATATAGATATATAAAAAGATCCTCCACTGCACATACATAGCCCCCTCCACTGAAAAAGATGAGAGAATAAGAATGAAAATAAGAACAAAACAGAATAGAAATGTGATTACGAATAAAACACAATTAATTTCTAGGTTACCTTAAAAAACTTTAGGGAGTAGGAAGGGAGAATTGTGCAGCAGCAGCTCATATATTACCAAATCCTGCAAGAAGTTCAGATATTCCAGGCTACAGTACAAGTTTAAAGTACAGGATTTAAAATAAAGAGTTGCATTTTCTCATTAAAACTTTCTTTTCTTCCTTATTGTTTCCCTTCTAGAGAACTAAAATAATTTTAATAGAAGGAAAAGACCTTAGGATCTGCCCATATCTCTGCCCTTTTTTTGTTCATCTTAACCCCTTCTTCCTCATTTACCATCTCCTTCAATACTCACCTTTGAAATCATTCCACTGTAGGAATCACAAACACATTTACAATTTAATTGCCTATTGTGGTATCTTATTCTTTGTGTTTGTTACCTTTTGTGAAATAGTTCTGCTCAATTCCTCATTTATTCTTAGTTCCATTGTAATTAACTTTTTATTGAATTTTTTGCAAAAATCAAAGTGCAATAAACACTCAGTATTGTTGTACAGCATGTAGAATGCCAGAACAGTTGGTAGATAAAGGCATAGAGTACATGTGTCCAAAAATTGTGCTATGTGCTATATCAATCCCTTCCATAATACTTGAACTATTCTTATCGAAGTAGCTATTCAAATTATCACTGTAGTGTGTATTTGCAATTCATAGAGTACAAATAAACTCCAATGGCTATGAAAAGAGGCATCATTGCAAGGAAGACCTCTATTGTTAAGAAAAACAAACAAACAAATATTAAGCTGTGATAGTCAAAAAATATTAAAAATGTGTCATCTTTGTGATAGAGAGTTGACTATTTTAATGAAAAAGAACACAAGCTTTCAACAGTCTTCCAGATTTTTGAAAGTTTATGTGCCACCTGAATTATATGGTTGGTTCATTAATAGAAGTTGTTTTATATTCTACAGGTCAACTTCAGCCTAAGTGAGTGGTTATACTTCCCAACAACTGCAATGGAAACATGCTACTTTATACTTGGCTGAATGTGTTCTTTTTGTCCTTAATCATCACAATGGTATTTGTATACCCATAGCTACTGCCCTTTTAGGCAATTTACTAAAGTTAAGTCAGAAGAGTATGCTCCCACCTAGACTGTTGCTTCATCCAGTGACACTGAAAGGAAAAGGTCATCCTTGAAGAATCCCTGATTTCCATTGAAGCTGCATCAGACAGCTGAGAAATTTTTTTTTTTGAGGTATGAAAATAAGGTGAGAAAAAATGTATTTGTTTTCCAAATGTGAGATTATCCATAAATAAATGCAGAAATTCTATTTATAGAAGATGTGGCAAACTGCGGCTCTTCAAAGACAAAGGTGCAGCTCCCAAACAATTGAAAAAACAAAGGCTCATCAATGTTCCTGGCTACATACAGAAACATTCTCCCTGGTGCCAGCAGGGGGGACAATTTAAGCATCCAGTCCTCTGAGCATTCTTTAGATGAATGCTCAGGCTGGAGCAGCACACATCCACACCTCTGTTGGCTGCCCAGGCAAGTTGGAGGAGGTTGGGGGGGGGCGGTTCCTCTTCCCCCATGGCCAGAGCTGGTGTCTCCACCAGGATTTGCCCTCTTCCCTCCCCACCACGGCCAGAGCCGGGCAGGAGGTTTGCTCTCTTCCACCACTGTGGCCAGAGCTGGGCGGGGGGTTGCCTCTTCTCCCACTGCAGCCAGAGCCGGGCAGGGGGTTTGTCTCTTCCCCCTCAGCAGCCAGAGTCGGGCAGGGGGTTTGCTCTCTCCCCCCACTGCAGCCAGAGCCGGGCAGGGGTTGCCTGTTTCCTTGCCATGGCCAGAGCCAGGCAGGGGGGGTATTCTCTTCCCCCACAGTGGCCAGAGCCCGGGGGGGGTTCTCCCCCTGCCCCGTGGCCAGAGCTGGGCAGGTGAGGTTTTCCATGAGGGAGGTAGTTTGTTCCCCTACCCCGGCCAGAGCAGGGGAAGAGGTAGATCTTTTCCCCCGCTGGGAGCCAGAGCAGGGGGGGTTGGTTTGCTCCCCCACCAGGGCCAGAGCAGGGAGGGGCATTTCCCTGTTCCTGCCCTGTGGCCATGGCCCCACTGGGGTTCCTCTTCCCAGTCTTTATTGCACACTCCTCTTTGGGACATGAGGGGTCTGGCAGCCTGTGGCCATCTTCAGTACACCAGAACCTCTAGTTATGGCCCTACATCTGGGGAGAAGGAGGGTGCTGAGGGGAAGGTGCCCTGCATCATGGTCCCCTGTAATTCCCTCCCACTCCCACATATATAACTACAACTCAAGTTAATTGTAGGGGGGAGAACTTTTTATTGGGGAAGCAGGCATGGTCAGAGATGGCAAGGAAGAAATGTCATGGTCAGGGACAGTGGGGAAGCCAGGGCATGTTTGGGGAAGGAGTGAAGAAGTGCAGCATGTTTACACTTTCTCATAGGCCCTAATGCAGTTTACTCATTATTAAAATACAATTGTGTTTCACAAGATCTTCAGCTATCAAGAAACGGAAATATGAAGAATACACCCTTTAAAACTGAATGGGAAGGGGAATTTGCATTCACTGATGACAATGGCAAACCTCAATGCCGTATATGTGACACAATGCTCACTCATTACAAAGCAAGTAACTTAAAATGCCATTATGAAACAAATCATGCCAGCTTTTCATCTCAATATCCACTGAAATCTGACTTAAGAAGAAAAAAGCTTACTGCTTTGAAATCTGCTAAACATCATCAGAAGACAGCACTTTCATTGTTCAGCAAGGAAGCAAATGCCGTGACCAAAGCCAGTTTTCTTATCAGCTGAAATATTGCACATGCTAAGCATCCATACACTGATGGAGAATTTGTTAAAAAGAACATTTCTGAGGTCATTGCAACTTTAGATCCCAACAGCAATTCAAAACTTAAGTGATTAATAAAGCAGATTCCAATGCTGCGTCACACGACAGAGAGGTGCATTTCTCAGATTAGTGCTGATGTTGAGAAAAAGATGCAAAATGATTTGCAAAACTGTGTTGCTTTTAGTTTAGCTCTTGATGAATCCATAGATATTCAAGATCTACCACATTTGGCAATATTTGTTCGTTATGTGTCTGCTGATATAACTGTAAGAGAAGAACTGTTGGAAATAGTACCGATGAAGGAGACAACTCGCAGCATTTATGTCAAAGATGCACTTGACAAAATTCTAGCAAACTGCAGAGCACCCATACAAAAACTTGTAAGTGTGGCAACAGACGGTGCACCTGCGATGTTAGGTAGAAATGTGGGTCTTATTGGACTTCTGAAAAATGATCCAAATATTCCAGATTTGCTAGCTGTTCACCGCATTATACATTGTGAACATCTAATTGCGAAATATTTAAAATATGAGAATATTATGAAAACAAATTTACAAATTGACAATTTCATCCACGCAAATGCTAAGACAAACAGGCAGTTTAAAAACTTCCTTGAAGGCTGGATCTTGAAGATAAGCCTAATGATGTTTCTTTTTATTGTCTAGTTAGGTGGGTGTCAACTGGCAATGTCTTAAAAGGATTTGTTGAATTATTGGAACCTATAATGTATTTCTTCAGGAAAAAGGGAAGTCTTACCAACAACTGTAAGATGACAAATGGCTACTTGACCTAATGTTTTTGACTGATGTCAACCAACATCTTCAAAGTCTAAACTTGCTGCTGCAGGGAAAATATAAGATTATTTCTGACTTTATTCAAACAGTTTTCAGCTTTCAGAAGAAAATTCACCTTCTCCAAAGAGATGTAATTTCAAAAACTTTCAATCACTTTCCCCATCTCAAAAATAGAATAAACACACACCCTGAATTGGAAATCAAAAGTGAAAAACTGGAAGGATACAAAGACAAATTACAAGGTCTGATTGATGATTTTTGTGTCAGGTTTGATGATTTGCAAAAACTGAAACCATGTTTAGATTTTCTCATAAATCCCTTCATGGTGGACATCATCAATGGTTTTTCTATTCCTAAATTTTTGCTTTCAGAAACATCTGCTGCAGAAATGGAACTACTTGAAATGCAAGAGGATTCTGGTTTAAAGATGATGAACAAAAGCTCCTAGTCTTCAACTGAATTCTGGAAACTAGTGCCTGAAACTAAATATCCTCAACTGAAGAATGTCAGCTGTAGATTACTTTCAATTTTTGGAACAACTTATTGCTGTGAAGCATTGTATTCCACAATGAAATTTGTGAAATCAAAATATCGTGCAATACTTACAGATTAGCAACTGCAAGAGCTGTTACGTACCACATTCAGAAGTTACTCCCCAGATTTAAAAAAAAACTCGCCACTAGCCTGCAGTCTTCTACATCAAGTGACAGCTAAATTTTATATGCCTAGTTTTCATTGTAACTTTATGTAATTGTTATAATTTGACAGTTGATTGTAGAATCAATGTTTGCTCTCTTTTTACAATAAAATTAAACCATGCAATCAATTTTAAATGTAGTTATTTTGGAGTAGGTAAAAGTATGGATATGCCTCAGTGAGGCTCTTGAAGATTTCATAATCAACTTGTGTGGCTCTTGAGTTCCATAAGTTTGGCCACCCCTGATTTATAGTAAAAAAAAAAACAACAAAACCTTAATTTTGTAGATGCCCTTCCCAGTCACATTGTAGGCCTAAATCACATTATGCCTTTAAGACCTAGCTCTGTTGCAATAACAGTACAGAAGGATGCCTGTTACACCCCCGAACCCCTATCACAATTTTTCACACTTGCTATCTGATCACCCTACTGAGATCCTACCTCTCAGTAACAGAAACGATGAGCACAAAACTTCACCTCACAATGATTAATGCAAAGCCAGTAATCAGTAAAACACAACCCATCCATGATATGTTTCTGTAATTTAGCAAGGAATCTAGTTATTCACATTGACAGTATTAGTTCTAATAGCATCATTCATCCTGATCAGATGATGCTACTGACTTGTTTTCAGGACTTGGCTGGAGGCAGGACAGAATCATTTTAGAGTGGCTCCCCTCCTTCCTTCCTAAGAAACCCTAAAAGGTTGCTTAGGACCATTTGTTTTAATTTTTCTAGATCACTCAGCCATGAAATCCCACTGATTTCAGCCTGTCCCGGTGTTATTCAGCATGTGTGATGTCACTGGATGATACTTTCAGGCTGTGCTGTTTAATTTATCTGCCCAATTGCTGCTCTATATCTCCTGTTCATCAAATGCAGTCAGAACTACTTTCCTGCTTTCCTCCTCTTGCCGAAGACACAGAACAGGATGAATGCCAGCTGGCTTATGCTCAGCCCAGTTAAGACGGACATGATCTCATTGGCAAGGATAAAGATTTGAAAAACTGACAAGGTTATGGCTGCTTCACCAGGTAAGAGCATCTGTCTAGTGGTTCTCAGAGTGGCTTGCAATCTCAGGGTGCTACTAAGGGCAATTTAGGTAAAACATTAGGGAAAACTTCCTAACTGCCAGGGTAGTTAAATAGTGGAATAAATTGCCTAGGGAGGTTGTGGAATATCCGTTGGAGATTTTTCACCTCCGGTTGGAAAGACACCTGTCAGTAATGGTCCTAGAAAATGCTTGGTCCTGCCTTGAGTTCAGGGGACTGGATTAGATGATCTCTCAAGTTCCTTTCCAGTCCTGCACTTCTATTATTCTGAGCCTACTGCTGCTTCTGAATTCAAATATAGCAGTAGCAGCCAGCCCAAGTTTATTTCATTTTCAGCTAGCCAAGAGACTGCGTAATTTCTTTTGTGATCCAGACCTCAACATAGTTATCCATCCCTTTGTCACCTTGACTCCTACTTGCTGTATCCTTGAAGGCCATTTAGATGCATCTGCCCACTTGTCGTCTGAAAAGGGTAGATTACAGTGAACATATTACATCTGTGCCCCAAATTCTGAATTGGCTGTCAGTTCATTACCATGTCCTAGTTATGAGATGCAAACTATGTTAAAGGAACATTATTAAGGTTGCAAAGACAAGCATTCAAGAGTTAAGAAAAGCAAGAATACAGCTGTGTGTGTGATCATAATTTGGTCCCCTTGTGTATATGTTTTGATAATTTTAAATTACACAATCAAATACTATTTTTTTTCCACAGGACTCTTGCCTTATTCAGTGCATGGAATAGATAAAAGCTATTCACTATTTTGTTTTCTCCATGTTGCTCAATATGTGGCCTAAGCCTGATTTACCATACACAATTCAAATCATCCTCTGAAGACAGAATTCTTAACTTCCTCTTAGGCTTTTCTGTAATACAGATCACAATCAAACTTGAATGTTTCACAAACATTAATTAATTTATTTTCTATCTGTGAAAGGAGGGAATATCATTATCTCTATTTTAAAGATCACAAAATGAGTTCCATAGAGATTAATTTCAAAAGTATCCATTCATTTTGGCTGTCCAGATTTTGCAAAGTGGTTTTAGCTATCATTTCATATGTTCAACGCTGAGCTCCCATTGACTTCAGTTACAGCTGTGAATGCTCAGTGCATCTGGAAATGAAATTCTAGGATCTCAGGTTAAATGGCCATAAAGTAAAGAACATATCAATCTGTGAAAAACTTTGGTCTCAGTGACTTCCCCAGCATCATATAAGAACTCAATGGCAGAGGGAGGCACAGGGTCCAATTCTCCAAGGAAACTTCCTACTGCCTTAACCATTAGATCACCATTTCTGTTCCTGCCATCACCTGCCTTGTTCATCATACACCTCTGAACTTCAGCTATGAAACAGGGGTCCTACAGTCAGTCATCTCTTTTACTACCCAACCTTGAGTCATGCCTAGGAGTCCCATCCTGAGGAAGGGATGCTGTGGAAAACATGCACAGACAACATTAATTCTTCTATTTCCGAAGTTATAAGTGCTTGGCTTTGCAACCTTAATATTCTTTTAACACAGCTTGTATGTGTAGTTTTGGAAGTTTAAAAAAGGTCACAGAAAAAATAAAATTCTATTATGGGCCATCACACTGACACCCACATGGGCCATCAGTAGCACTGGAACCTTTTGATCCATCACAGAGATATCTAATAACAGATAACAGCAGTAGAGTGCTATCCTTTACATGGGCCAGCACTACTGCAGCTATGGGACACTTTGCCAGTGAGTATCATAGATACTTGCTGACTGCAGGAGCTAGGTGAGTCCTGGGGATCTTGGGTTGCATTTCAAACTCTGGAGAGGCATACACTCAAATGGAGAGACACTTTGGCCCATTCTTCCCAACCTAGACCCCTTCTGCTCCATCCCCCACTGGATCCTCATTCCTGTTCCAATCTCCTCAACTCAATCAGTTCCACTGTTAAGGCTTCTGATCCCAATCCCAGTCTCATTGCACTGTGAGTTCTAGTCTCACTCCTCCAGATTCTCCATCTCAATTGCCTCATCCCCAGCCTCTTTGCCTAATTATTCCCAGTCCCTCCTCTCACCCATGCCATCTCTCTGTCTCCACATTCCTTGCCAAGCCAGTGCCAGTTTCTTTTCCTATGGTCCAATCGATCACCTCCAACTCTACATACATTCCTTGTTCCCATTAGCTCCCTGGACTTCTCATCTTTGCCTTTCCCATCTGCCAGAGCTAACTTCCTTGCTCTTCCAATCTCAGTCTCTGCTGCTCGTCCCAGTCACTCCCTCTGCCTTCTGGTAGCCTCCAGTCCTAGTCTTCTTGGTGGAACAATAATTAATGGTATACAGCAACACCAGTGCACAAAGTATATACAAGTGACAGAGAAGGTCATGCTGGTGTGGGAGAGAAAACAGTCAAGTATACTACAAGTCTTTCATCAAAACTGGACCACAGAATCTCTGTGGGTAGAAATTCCACACTTCAACGGTAAGAGCATAGCAGTAGGAATATGCTACCAACCATTTGACCAGCCATGGTTATGGTGAACTGTGAAATGTTCTGGGAGATTGAAGAGGCTATAAAAACAGAAAAATCAGTAATAATAGGGGATTTCAACTATGCCATACTGACTGGATACATGCCACCTCAAAACCAAATTTACAGGTGAAGTTTCAACACAACATTAATCACTGATTCTTGGAACAGCTATTCCTGGAACACACAAGGGGAACAATTTTTAAATCATAAGCAGACCACAGGATTTGATGTAATATAGCTGAACCATTTGGTAATAGTGACCATAATTTAATTAATTTTAATGTCCTTCTAAGGAGAAAATACCAGAGAACCCCCCTCCACAGTAGCACTTTACCTCAGAAAAGAGAACTACAAACATGAGGAAGCTTGTTACAAGAAAATCTAAAGGTACAGTGACAAGAATGAAATGGCTGCACGTTGCATGGGAACTTTTTTGAGAACACCGTAATAGAGGCTCACATTAAATGTATACCGAAATTTAAAAATAAAATGTAAGAAGACCAAAAAAATGCTACCATAACTACAGCACAGAGTAAAAGAAGAGATTAGAGGTAAAAAGGCATATGTCAAAATTAAAAGTCAAATCCTACTAAGGAAAATAAAAAAGAGCATAAACTCTGTCAGCTGACGTGTAAAAACAGGCCAAGAAAAGGTCTGAACAGCAACAAATCAAAGATTCAAAACCTAACATTTTTTTAAAGTAGTTCAGGAGCAGGAAGCCTATCAAATAACCAGTGGGTCACTTGACAACTGAGGTGCTGAAGAAGCCCTCAAGGAACACAAGGCCACTACAAAGAAGATAAATGAATCCTTTGCATCAGTCTTCATTGCAGAGGATTTGAAGAAGATTCTCACATGTGATTGAGGAAGATTTTCCCCACTCTTTTTAGGTGACAACTCTGAAGAACTGTCCCAGTGTTGTAAATGTGGTTTTGGGACAAACCAATAAATTAAAGCATTAAGTCACCAGGACCAGATGATGTTCACCCAGGAGTTCCGAAGAAACTCAGATATGAAACTGCACAGCTATGAAGGGTGGTATGTTACCTATCACTTAAATCAGCTTCTGTACCAGATAACTGGAGGACAGCTAATGTGATGCTTATTTTTTTAGAAAGGCTGCAGACCTGATCCTGGCAATTACTTCATATTCTGAAAACGGCCAGAGCTCCAAGAAACAATAAAACTAATACCACAAGTAAAAGATTTTTGTTTGTTTGTTTTTTTAAATCATGTAATTCTTGAAAGTTTTTCAGTCTATCACAAGTTTTATAGTCCATCACAGTCTGGAAAAGAGAAGACTGAGAGGGAACATGATAACAGTTTTCAAGTATCTAAATGGTTGTTAAGAGCAGGAGGGAGAAAAATTATTCTCCTTAAATGTTCATGATAGGACAAAAAGCAAGGGATTTAAATTACACCAAGGGAGCCTTAGGTTGAACATTAGGAAAAAAACTCAACTGTCAGGGTGATTAACCACTGGAATAAGTTGCCTAGAGAGGTTGTGGAATTTCCAACACTGGAAGTTTTTAAGAACAGGTTAGCAAAACACCTGTCAAGGATGGTTTAAGATGGTTCTTGGTCCTGTCATGAGTGCAGGGGGCTGAATTCAATGCCCTGTCATGGTCCCTTCCAGTTCTATGATTCTATAACAAAGAGGACAGGACTAAGTAAGCTCCAGCTGCAAAATAATCATGCTTTGCCCTTCATCTGATGATTTAAAAATACTTTGAAAACATTAATATATACAACCTAACAACTTTCAGTGGAGTAGGTGAATACTATTATAGTATACTTTATATATGAACAAACTGGGAAACCGAGGACATGTTGTCAGTGTAAGGAATATAATATTGGATGAGTTGACTTCCAGGTCCCAGTTTTTACCCTTAGATGTTATTCACTCACTTGGGAGAGCAGAATATTTATATCAAGTGGGGAGAGACTCTTAAAAAGGTCCTAGGAATTAATTTTACTAGTGTGGAATGTAAAAATTTGGATGAGGCTGAGTTTTGGGAGGGTGAGGTGGGGAGCTGAGCTGCATTGACCACAGTGGCGTCGCTGGCATTGGGCACTCTGGGGCATGTGCCCCAGGTCCCAATGCCAGTGCCCTGGATCTCCGGCCCAATTGGGCTGGGGATGCGGGGCCCAATCCCCAGCGGGCCGCGTCTGCGGCGTCCGCGTCTACAGCCAGGGATCCGGGGCCTAGCTGGCCGCCCAGCAGGCCCCGCCCCCTGGCCAGGGATAGGGCCAGGGGGAGGCCACACCGCCGCCGGCAGCTAGGCCACGGTGTGGTGTGGCGTGGCGTGGCCCGGCTCGGCCAGAAGCAGCCGCTGGAGACTGGGCCTGTGGCCGCAGCCCCGGATCCCCGGCCGGGGACGGGGTCGCTGTGGCCACTGGCGGCCAGGCCCTTGATCCCCGGCCAGGGATCCGAGGCTGTGGCCGCTTCAGGCTGGACCGGGCCGGGCTATGCCATGCTGCACCGTGGCCTAGCTGCTGGCGTTGGGCTGGGGGCGGGGCCTGCCCTCTGGGGGCGGGGCCTGAGCCCATGTCCTGGGTCCCTCCCCGCTCCAGTGACACCCCTGATTGATCACTCTGTTTTTGCTGCTGCAAATGGCATTGTGACAACCAGAAGAACCCAGCGCACTGCAGGCAGAGCTGAGTACCTTATTTAGAAACAGAAACAAAAAACAAACACCTGGAAATCTTCCCATACTATACATCTGTCACTCTAATTTACACTTTAGAGGATGAGGCCAAACAGTGATGACAGAAAGAGGATTAGTAAATTATTCTTTCCACTACAACTCTCCTTGATTTCCCTCCTTGGTCTCTGTCCCAAAACAAAGCATGAACAGAAACAGAACTGAGTTACTGGATGGTTATCTAGAAACACCTCTGTACACAGTCTACATTCTGCCTACTATTGTCAATTTATTTTTTAAAAAGTACTATATAGCAGTTAGTTTACTTAGATTTGGCTGATAGGACAAATTAAAGAGGGTTTGTTTGTTTTTTTCCTCCTTGCCACTGCTCCCATAAGTTCACCCACTTGACCAATTTACATGATAGTAATGGTTCTAAATTATAAATGAGATTTTTTGGTACATTTATTCTCCTCCTCCCACCCGATAAGTGTTTTGGGAACACTTACTACACTACGTTATGCTCAGATCATGATATAGTAATTGGGACAGCAGTTACTATGCTCACATACTATACAATGCTGATGACTACTTCACAGGAACCTGTATCTTAATATCTTAAAGCATAATTGAGAGGAAAGTGGTATCAGAGCAAACTTTAACTCCTTCTTCTGATGTTTATAGGAACAAGCATGGTAGCTTGCAAAGAAGAATTTTTAAAGATCAGGACTAATCAGTATTTTGTCAGTTGCCATTTGGATATAAATCCATTACACAGAGTCCAGTCTGGCAAACACTGTTATATGAGCAGAGGCGTCGCTGGTGCCTGGCACATGGGGCACGTGCCCTGAGTCCCAGCACCAGTGCCTACAATATCCAGGGCAGCCCCTGCCTCTTCCATCCCTGTCCCCAGCTGGACATCCAGTGCCCGGGCAGCAGTGGTGATGCCTGCCTCTCCCAACCCTGTCCTCAGCCGGGAATTCAGGCTGGGCCCCCAGCGGCGGCATCCGCCTCTCCCAGACCCAGGGATCTGGGGCCAGGCTGGTGGTGGCAGGAGCTGAAGGCCAGATCGGGCCTGGCTGGAGAACTGGTGCCATGGGGGGCAGAGCCGGGGGCAGGACGTGGGGCAGCGATGGTCCTGGATATGAGTAATTCCAGAGGCATCAACGAAACAACTAACACATATAAGGATTTTGAAAACTGGAATCAGCTTCCAAAGAAAAGATTCACTAAAGAATTGCCTCTGGTAACTTAATAAAAGTTTAAACTCTGAAGCTAAAAGCTTTTAATTAGCATACATTTAAATGCCAGCTTTTAACATATACCTGCTACTCAGGTACTTTGATATACTCCAAGTGGCAGAGAGATTTGTGTATAGTTTGGTATACCTCCAGTAACATCTGGTATCTCATGTAACTGTATATTTTAAGAAAGAGTTATAGCAGGGGTCGGCAACCTTTGCCGACCCCTGTGCCAGCCCTGCCCACTGCACCCTCAGTGGGTGCCAGGGGTGGGGCCAAAAGGGGGCAGTGCCAGGCCTCCAGTTCAGGGCGGGGCCAGCTCCTGCCCTCGTTGGCAGGAGGCCTCCGGGTCCTGGCTGGGGCTGCCTATCCACCCGTAGCCTCAACGTCCAGCCAGAGGTGCCTCAGAGCCAGAAGTGGGGGGCTGGGGGCAGACCTGCCCCACTCCACTCCAGCCCTGCCAAGCAGGGGGCGGGGCCAGCAGAGGGCTGGGAGCCACACACCGCGACTTCTGTCAGCCTCGAGCCACATCACGCTGCTCATGCTTTCCAGACGCAGAGTGCTAGGGTAGTGGGGCAGGTGGAGAAGCCTAAATGGCACCGTATGCTTCTCTGGCTTGTCTCCCATGCCATTTTTGGCATGGGTGCCAGCGGTTGCCAACCCCTGACTTATAGGAACCTAGACATTTTATTAAAGGATGCCAAAAGCTTTTAACATAGATTTGTATATGGAACATGCAATAAATTAATAGATTGCTAGACATAAGTTACATACTATTTCATAAACCAGACTTTAGTTAGTAAAGCAGTGTTCTCCATCATGATGCGACTTCAACTCCAGCCCACATGACAAACAAAATAAAAATATATGTACTTAAATAAACAGTTCTCATGCTTGATCGCCACTGCATCTATCTACTACCTCTTCCCGTACTACTGTTTATTGCGTTCCCTTTTTGAATAAAATCCAATATATAGTTGGTGCATTTAACAAGATTTTTGTGCGGTTTAGAATTATTACCTGTTCCAGCCATACTCCTTAGACTTCAAGTGGCTGGATAAATTCTGGACCTGTAATCACTCTTAAACCAGAATGGATTTTTTTCAAAGTTGTACTACCACAAGTTCAGATCCTGAAATCAACAGCACTTTCTCTGGGTGAAAGTGGTATTCTTGCATGGAAAAGCTATATGAGCAGTGCTTTAAGTCTGTAAAATCTTCAGGGAAGGGGCATATGATTTTTAGTTGTCTGCAAATAGTCAGGCACACACATAGCATTGTACTGGTAAAGTACAAGACAAGTTGCAATTGGGGAAAATATTTTTAGATTGTCAACACAGCTTTGATTTTAAATTTTAAAATTCTGTTTATGTTCCAAAGTTTAGATAACAGAAACTGGGGCAATCATCCCGGTAAACTAAACCTTAATGATCTTCATCATAACAACATAAAGAAATTACTTACGCCTGTCGGTCCCTGTACATCTTGTTAACTTTTTCCCATTGGAAATTAAGCTGAGTCAGCTTTTCTTGTATATTCGCAGCTTCCCCAGGTGTAGCACTTTGCAAAGATGATGTCTTCTTGGTGCGAATAACCTCAGTCTGACCTGAGAATCTCCCCAGGCTATCTTTAACTTTCTGCAACAACAAAATTTTAGAAGAGAAAAATAAAACATCAACTGTTGTTGAAAGGCAAATAAACAAATCAAATCGCCATAATAGTTTTGACAGTGGTAACAGTCCTACAATGTATAAACAATAATGATTCAGGTACAAGTAATTTCCTGGGGAATTAACAAGTAGCTGGGAGAGATGATGGTTTGAGTTGAAGCAGAAGGCCATTTACCTCAGGAGTCATTAATTCCCCAAGAAATAATACAGGTTAAAGTTATCACTCCTGTAACTCAGTTTCTTTTTCAGGAAACACTACTAAACCCTTCTTTACATTTAAATTGCACTTCCTTTCAAGAACACCATGTGGGTGAACAAGTTTGCTTAGAAATGATTCTCCAAGTTATCCATTGTCATTCATTTTCTGGAGGGACTTTTAACTGTTGCTGCAAGTCTATGTTATGTGATATGTTGAGGTAAGTACATATCACAGCTATCAGTGAAACAACCTGCAATAATTAGTATGTCAACTACCACTGACAAAAAGGTGTGCTAAATGTGCCGTGTATGTTTATACCATAGGATCAGCCATTCTACTTCAGGAATTTGAGCCATATAGTCTAACTCTCTGTCCCCAGAAGTTATTGGTTCTTCATATTTCAGAGAATGGTAAAATCCTCCATAAGGCACTCAGCTATGCTGTGCTGTGCATTGTGGAACTGAAAAGGAAGAGGCTAAAGTTGTTTCCTAACCCCTAAAGCATATTGAAAATTGCTTTAGTAAGCTTTCAGAGCTCCAAATGTTGCCAGTGGTCCTGAAATTATTCATCCAGTCATTCCATTAAATCCTGTGAGGATAATGTGGATTAGCATATACCTTGTAAAGGAATATAGAAACAGTCATTTTAATTTCTATTTTGCTTTCAATCCAAGAATCACAAAGCACATTATGAGTGTCAATGAACCTCTAACTCTAGCTTGTCCAACCTATGGCCTCCAGGGGGCTTGAATCTGGCCCATGGGGCACCTGGGAGCTGGGGCCAGGCTGGGGGTTTTTCAAATCTCCCACCCTGCTCCCACTCAGACACATGGCTCCGGGTGGAAGCAGCCTGGCTAGGGAGCTCAGCTCCAGCTAGGTGAGGTGGGGGCCCGGGAGAGGGGTAAACAGGTTGGGAAGGCATGGTGCAGGGGAGGCCAGGGCCACTAAAGGAGTTCAAGGAGGCATCAAGGAAAGCAGCAGAAATGGTGAAGGGGGTGACAGTGATGCCGTTGAGGGGGGACAGTGTGGCTGCAGCAAAGGTTGGGGGCCCAACAGGGCTGCAGCAAGGTCATGGGTGAGGGGACTGAGCAGGCAGTGGTGAGGCCTAGGAGGACCTGGGTAAGGCAGTGGCAAGGCATGGGGGGGGCGAGACCACAAGGGGCTCAGTGGGGCCACAACAGTGAGGGGGCATCTGTGGCTGTGGCAAGGCTGCAGGGGGCCCAGGAGAGGCAGTGGAGAGACCACAGGGGTCCTGGTGAGGCCCAGGGGAGTCTGGAGGGGCCCAGTGAGGTGGTGGCAAGGCCCCAGAGAAGGTCTGGGGCAGGCTGCAGAGGAGTCCAACAAGGCAGCAGGGGGTCAGGGAGCCCAGGGCTAGCAGAAGGGAGGGAAAGGGACTTCCAAAATCCCACCTCCCAGTGCCAGTGCTTCCCATACTCCCCTGCCATCACACCCCACTGCACCCTACCCTCTTTCTTTCTTTCTTCCTTTCTTTCCATTTAAAAAAAAACTTTAAAATTGTTTTAATTAAAAAGCTTTCTAAAAATTAAATTTCAATTAAAAATTCACACAAATTGAATTAATTAAACCCAAGTGATTAATTTTATTTACAATAAACACATTTTTAAACATAGTAATTTTAATAAACACATTTTAAAAAATAGGCCTATTTTAATTTTTAATCAACACATTTTAAAACAGGCTTATTTTGTGCAAAAGAAGTAAGGAGTCCTGTGGCACTTAAAGACTAACAAATTTATTTATCTCATGAGCTTTCATGGGAGAAAATCCCACTTAATCAGATGCTTTGAAAATGGGGGAACTTAGAAAATGGGATGAAAATAAATGCAAGGGAGTATAGCACATACAGTAACTGCAAATCAGAGGAGTTGTTAAGATTCAAATACTGGGAAACAGGACATAGAGGAAGGTGAAGTCAAATTACTTGTAATGGGAAACGAAGCCATAGTTACCTGCTCATGGACTAATGTGATTTATGCCATCATGTGCCAGAAGTGCCCCCACACTTTATACATTGGACAAACAAGACAATCTCTATGCAAAAGAATAAGTGGGCACAAAACTGACAACAGAAATCACAACACTCAAAAACCAGATGCTGAGCACTTCCATATTTCTAATCACTCCATGGATGACTTGTTAACAACTGTGCTCAAGAAAGTCAATCAGATGTCAAGACTTCAAAGAGAAACAGCTGAATTAGAATTGATATGCAGATTTGATTTGTGTGAAAGCAGGATTAGATCGTGACTATGGCTTCTTTTCCCATTACACCAGGTGATTTGACTTCACCTTCATCTATGAACTGTTTCCCAGTGTTTGAATCTTAACAACTGTTCTGCTGTTAATGTATGATGTGATCCCATGTCTTACACTCCCTTGCATTTATTTTCATCCTATTCTGTAAGTTCCCCCACCTTCAAAGCATGTGATGAAGTGGGATTTTCTCCCACAAAATCTCATGTAATAAATAAATTTCTTAGTCTTTAAGCATCACAGGACTCCTTGCTTCTTTTGCTGAACTAGACTAAGACACCTGCCTCCTTGGAACTATTTTGTACAGTACACAACTGTAGTTTTGGTAAAAATGGATAATAATGTGAAACTGTAAAGCTGGACTCACAAGTTACCATAAGGCAAAGTTTCTGCTCTCACACTAAAATTTTTCCTCATGATATCCCAATCCTTAGAGGGACCATGAGTAATTTATCCTCACTGTATCTTCATAATTCAAAATTGATCAACTGATTGTGCATGAGTAGCTATAGAATATTGCTGAAACTCCAATAGTCTGCTTCATTGTGAGTTCAGTGTAAATTCTGGGATGCCTGGGAACATCCATTTTGGTTTCTCTACTTAGACTTTTAAGTATTCCAGACTGCCATTTCCTCCTCTGTGTGCCCAAAAACTCAGCAGAGAATCTGATGGGAACCTTCACAGGATGTAATGACAGGATAACCCCCCAAAAATGCAGGAAATAAAAAATTAAGCCTCCACACAATTTAATGTTTAAAAATCCAATAACTTCCATGGATGGGCTTCCATAAAGCAATCAGGTTCTGCAATGACAGGGGTAAGACAAAAGGGAGACAACTCAGGGGTCTCCTCAAATATCTTAAGTTGGGTATACATTCTTCTCTAAGAGATCCCTTCCAAGTGCTCATTTGAGAAAACTATATCAGTATTTCAAGATCCTGCGCCCTCCCCCCCCACTCATTGGGGATTATCAACTATGTGGGTCCTCTTGCCGGGTGGCTAGGAAGGACTTAATTAATATTTAGGAAGCACCACTAAAGTAATTTTTTTTGTTAACATCTTTCTCCTACCTGTCCTATTTCTGAAAAGGCATACAGTACTTATGAAGGCACTAAACCATACTGCAGATGGGATCCACTCTGCTACATTTACTCAGCCTTTTAGCTCTGCCACTTTTTTTAACAAGATGAATCAATGAATTGTTTGGTAAAATACATTTCAGAGAGGTGGCATGTTGGTGACTCCATCATACAAACAAGGTGAAAAATGAAACAGAACAACTTAGCATGATATCTTCCTTTATAGATCAATAGGGAATGAATAAATTTGTTAGTCTTTAAGTGCCACATGACTCCTTGCTTATTTGACTGAGTACTATAGAAAAATGATTCCTCAAGCAGCTGACCTATGACACATCAGATCATCTCCTAAGAGCCTGAATTCACAACTTTCCTTCAGTTCTTTTGTCCTTATACAGCATGGAGGGTTACAAATTCTGGTTTTCTACTGAATAACCCAAAAGGGGGGAAAAAAAATCAGTGTAACTTGACACATATTAGAGACCTACAGTCACAATTTACAAGATATGCAAGTGTACTATAAACATCTAACTTAAACAAGTGCTCCTTCCTCACAAACACCGTAGTCCTGTTAAAGGGGTAACATGGATTAATTGAAGATTTTCTTACATACATTTTAGCCACACATCCTGTGGTGTCCTCTCAGACAGGTGATACACTCATATATCTTGTGGAGGGAATTACCTAGATTCCAGTGCCGCAAAAACACATAGGTTGCCTTCTGTCTTGTTTTTCATTTTTCCCTCTATATTAGTTCAGTCTGGGAGGGTGTGACTAAAATTGAAAGTTTGTTCTTAGGCTTGCCAAGACACCTGCTTGACAGAGTCCACATTTGATCCTTGTTTCCTGCAGCCTGTCAACCTCATCTTTCCTCCTGACAGTTTTCTCTAGTCTCTTGCTATCTGCCCAGGTTCTGTTCACATTGTTCTGCAACTCTATTCCTCTCTCTCACTTTTTCCTGAAGTATAAGGGCCTCAGACTGAGTGCAGAACTGAAAACTCATAAAAGCCACACACTGATATTTCTGACCTCCACTTAATGTGAGAATGCTCCTCTGATTGGTGCTTAGCTTCCTACCCCAGAATAGTATTACAGGTAGGCTGTGTTCCCACACAGAGGGTTATTTCGATACGGTTCTTTCAAAACAACCGTATATCGAAATAACACTTATTTCGAAACAACTTATTTCGAATTAACAAAATGTTAATTCGAAATAAGGAAAAAAAGCCGGAATCGAAATAGCGATTCCGGACAACAGTTATTTCAAAACGACTCACCGTTGTTTCGAAACAACACGTTCGCACGGCGTTGTTTCGAAACAACCATTGCGAAACAACGTTGTTTCGCCCACAGACTAGGTTTAACTTGTTTCGAAACAACACGGTTGTTTCGGAACAACGGGAACCATTGTTCTGAAACAACTGTGCGTCATGTGAACAGCCAAAACCTTATTTCGAAACAACCTCCGTTGTTTCGAAATAAGGAGGCTGTGTGAACACAGCCGTAGAGTTGGGACTCCTGTTGATCAGACAGACTGCAAGAGTGGAACCAGCAGACAGTTTGTAAGTGACAGCACTCTACACCACAAGCAGCAGGATTGAAAGGAAGTAGGAGGCGGAAAGGGGTGAGCAGCTTTGAAGGAATCTGAAAAAAAAATTAAAATTTCCGTCTAGCACTATAAAATCTACTTAGCCCTCTGACCAGACCATAGTAGCTCTGTTTCACTATACAAAAAGAATTCAGATTCTATCTTCCACTAAGTCCCAAAGAGCATGCAATTGAACAAACAGCAGAAAATTGGAGATCTGTGTTTCCAAGACCAGAAGCAGAAGAAAAGGGACAATTAACATGAACAGTTCTATAGTGTTTCTGTCAGTGTCTTTCCACGAATCCATCCACCAGTGCCTCAGTAGTCCCTTACCCTCCTCCCACATCTCTTGAAGATACTTTATTACATAATCCTGTGAAAACTGCACACTGAACATTAATATTTATACTTTTTATCTCATATGCTCATAAAGAATGTGCATATCCTAATAATATAAGAACAACATTGTGCAATCAATGTATGCTCCAAGCCAAAAAAAAAAGTTGCCCACAAAAGTTAACATCCTAGCTTGTCATACTATGAATTTCTTCATGTTCTTTCTTCTCTTCCTCCCCTGAAACAGATACTGTGCCAGAACAGTCTGAGCACAGCATACATTGTGAGGATTCCCCTGGGCAGCATCTTGGATTAAACTCTATTCTGGTTTAGCCATGCCTTTATAAATCCAGGATTTGACTTTTTAAGGCTTGGAAAATTAGTAATTAAGTGTTATATATATACTGAAGCCAAGAGACATCAATGATGCACAAGAGTGATCATCACCTCTGTATCTTTCAACAGTTATGAATATCTTGAATATTAAAGTAACAGCATCCTGAATTTAACCCCATCCCTTATTAAAAGTATGCATATTATAAATAAAAAGGAGCAACTGTGACTCAAATTTTAAAGATTAGAAGCCTATGGTTAGACACTCTGGTCCATAAAAGGACACCTAAATAAGTGGTCTGATTTTCAGATGTGCTGAGCACAGACAGCTTTCATTGACCTTAGAAGCAGCTTTACATTCTTGGTGCCTCTTAGACAATAAGAAATAAATCAGACAGGTTAATATTTAGATGTCGAATAAATTATGTGCCTAAGGCTCCCAAATCTAAATATTTTCATCTGTGTCATTTATAAAGCTAGATCAAGTTTCCAAAATGTAAAAAAACCCAAACAAATGAATATGCTCTTTGCTCAATAAAAGATCCAAGCCAATATATTCAGACTCCAAAGTCTGAGGAAGGTACATAAATCCCTATTTAGACATAAAGAAGCATGACTCAATGGCTGGTACACCCGGAGGCTCTCTTACAATATGCAGACATTCCAACCAGCTCGCTCACCATCTATGTTGTATTGTGTCCAGGCTCTCCAGCCAGGTCTTGTTCAGTCCCATGCCTTCTAAGCAAACAGAATCCCACAAAATAACTGTCCAATGAACTTACATCAAGTCTTCAGTTTGACAGCAGGATCAAGAGTCCTTACAACCCTTTTATCAAGGGGCTACGATGCACTGTCCTTCAGTGGCCAGTAGGGGAACCCAGGCCTCCCATCAATCATATGTTCCATTTCAGGGACCCTGTAATTAGCAGTAAGGTCTGCCTCTTCAGATTCCTGGCTACCTTCCTGATCTACTTCCTATTTTAAGTTCCAAAGGGGCAGCCGTGTTAGTCTAGTTCAGCAAAACAACAAGGAGTTCTGTGGCACTTTTGAAGACTAATATATTTATTTATCACATAAGCTTTTGTGGGAGAAAATCCACTTCATCAGATGCTTTGAAGATGAAATAAATGTATTAGTTTTTAAAAGTGCCATAGGACTCCTTGTTGGTTTTCCTATTTTAATCTATCTAAAGGCACTTAAGAACCCTTTTCCCCCTGGGCTCACGCCTCTTCAGGCTCTTCACCATTTCTTGCAAAACAAACAAGGAGTCCTGTGGCACTTTTAAAGACTGACAAATGCCACCAGACTCCTTGTTTGTTTTGCTGAATTAGATTAACATGGCTACCCCATCAAAACTGTTCACCCTTTCTTGGGCTCTTGTAGAGTAGTCTGGCTTCTGTCTACCTTCTCCAAGGCTCGGTGTCTCTTCATGTCTCTTTCCCCTGCAAATTGACCCACCAGGCTACCTCACTGTTGTTCTTCCCGTTCATCAAGGCTAATCACAGAAACTCACTCCAGTTCTGTGAGGTTCCACTGTCTCTTGTCCCTTTTCCAAAGCTCATTTCTTAGAAAAAGGATCCAAAAGCCCAGTGCCACACTTCTATTGCCTTGTCTTTCATTAGATACCCTGCTCCTCTCAGATGGGACTCTTCTTTAATCCTGCCCTCAGCTGGGCCTCATTTTAAACTGGTCCAAGGCCAACCAACAAGTGCAACCTCGTGGAGATATTGCTCTCTGACTTCTTTTTCTGTGCTTCTACCCATTACAATGCATTGGATTTTACTCTTTTTTTTTTTAAGAACATGGATGCCTATATATGCACTTTACATTTAACTTTTTGTTAATAAATTTTGCAGCTGAATCACATGCAGTCATCCAAAGAAGAGCAAGAGAAAGTGAGTATGTAAACACACACCTACCCTTTCCATTTTTCAAGATGAAGAGAATCACTTCATGTTGTTTTAGATATCAAGAGTGCCTTGGGAGATTTTGTAACTTGGTTAGCAAAAGTGCACACAACTTTCATTTCTAAGAATAAAGGATTAGAGAAACCCATTAGCAGCTGAAGTGACAGCTGTCTTTAGGGAGTGGATCCATCTCATTGCCCTTGAAAAAGAGAAATCAGAAAGAACACTAGAGACTCAAACTCCAGTTCATTTTCACTATCTTGAATTTGTCTTTATCTGACAGCTGAGGACAACACACTGGACAAATCCAATTCTTTGGCCATTTGTGTACCAAACATCACATTACTGATAGATCAAGTTGGGAAGTGTATTCAATCACTCTGACTTCCAAGTTGCAGTTAATTATGTTTTGCTGAGTGACATCAGAAGACCATTTTAAACTTCATGCTTAGTGTTTTTACGTTAAGCTGTATTTCCTGATTCCTGTATTTGTTGGCTGGGATCACTAGATATGATCCAGATGTGAATTTCATTCACAAAATGTAAATAATTTTTTGGCAAACAAAATATATGTACGATGATGTATTGTCCTTATATGAATACTAAATCTGTAATTATATCTCACAGTTATACTGACGTCAAAATAGGCAACAGCACAGCTCGCACCACTCATGAATGGCAGGGAAAAAATCTGCAACTTAATTACCATTATAAAATTTGTACTAGAACTAAAACATAATATTTGAGATGGATTAAATTTTTTTAATACAGTAAATTTAAAGAGGATTATGCAAGTAGTCTGGTTGTGAGAACGGTAGGTGCAGAATGATTAAAGTGCTTTTGGTGTAGACTGGAATGAGCTACAGTATAAGGATGGCATAAAGAAAGCTGCTGGATGTGTGTATAAAATGGGGATCTATGAAGGGACAAGAATTGTCACACATAAGGCAGAAGAGTAAGAAGATTGTACATAAAAGAGTTAAGAAAAGAGGAAATAAGTTTACAAGAAGTCAAACTGAAATCATTATCTCAGGTAAGGATATTTTACGATATTATGGACCCAATGCTGCAAACACTACTGTATGTGAGCAACGTTCCTCATGTGAATAATTGTATTGATTTTAAAGACACCACTCATGGAAAAAAACAACCATAAATGTTTTCAGACTCAGGTATTAATATAGAATGTGTGTCTACTAAATGCAAGACAGTGAAAGAAATAAAGGCCTGTAAGAACCAAGACTGCACTGATGCATTTACAGTTTAATTGTACATGCTGAGTAGCCTCAAAACATGAAACATTTGCTTTCAAAGCTGGAATATGATTGAGTACTGAAGTGGCATACTATGAAAAGATATAAAACTCAGACTGGACATACAATTTAATTTAACATTTCAAAAAAAGTAATCATACATTTCTGTTACCTAGAATATATGAATTCACATTTGCTAAGTGTTAGTTTTCATTCACAAATGCTATTAACCAATATATATATAGTTTCCATTAGCCAATCCATATCTAGTTCTAAATCAGAGGTTTCCCAACTTCTTTTTGCTGGACAACCCTTCTTCATGGAAGTCACAAAACAGCACCCACCTCACTGGAGGGCAAGAAAAAAAAAGCCCCCCTGTGCATCCCAGGCACAAAATGTTTCATCAAAGGGAGTGGGCAATGCACACCAAGGTGTTGGCATGCTATAGCTAGTCCCATCCCTGGGGAGCCCATGGCAGCAGTGTGGATTGAAGCAAACAGGACTCCTTGTCCTCCTTCCACCCAAAACCCTTTGGGCTCCAGGTTGCAGAGGGTTTAACATACACAAACTTGCTGACAGTCAGGTGTCTGGGCTAGAGTAGGGCAGCAGTGGGGAGAGCATGCAGGGAGCCCCTGGTGGTTGGGTAGATGAAGAGAAGGGATGTAGCAGCCTGTTGGAGTAGGGTGGGGATAGGCTGCGCTCCCATCTCTGTAACCATAACCAGTTCCTGATCTCTCTCCCCCTTCTGCTGGCCACCCCCCACCAAACATTCATCTGATTACAGCCCCATGCCCCCCTACAGCTGACTGCAGCCTCAGTCCCCCAGTATTATCCCCTGCTCTCAAGTGGACATCCCTCACAGTCTGAAAACCAATGTTCTGAATGTAACAGACGTCCATTCCATCTTGGGCCATTGTCTTCTATTACCCGCCAAGTTCCAAAGGGGCAGGCGTGTTAGTCTAGTTCAGCAACACAAACGAGGAATCCTGTGGCACTTAAAGACTTAGAAATTTATTATTGCATGAGCTTTTGTGGGAGAAAATCTTACTTTGTCAGATGTCTTCAAAGCATCTGATGAAGTGGCATTTTCTCCCATGAAAGTTCATGCAATAAATAAATATCTTACTCTTTAAGTGCCACAGTTCTCCTTGTTTATTATATCCCAGGCACCCCAATCACAACGAATGGTCTTGCATTAGACATAAGCCAGGGCATTATTTGGTCTTTTATACACCACAGGTGTTTTGTTTTTTTTTAAATCCCTCTCTTTCAGAATTCAGGCAGCCTTCCATACTTGAGAAAGTATTAGCATATTATATAAAATCATAAAAGTATTTACCTTTCAAGCAAGTTTCCATTGACACTGTTAGTAATTAGCTAAGATTTTCTTGCGCTTCCTCCCACACACTGCCCGTTTTGTCTCCTCACCTGACCCTGCACTGAAATTACAGTGGTGAATTTATGGCATTGAATCAGTTCCACTTGGGAAGATTAAGAGATCATAAGCACAGCTTTAGGATTAAAATGAAGGAAGCTGTCTTCTGAGGGAGAAGGCCTGTATCCAAATATAAATATGCTTATTCTTTAGGAGCTGCAGCAAGGAAAACCAAAATTTATTTGCAATTCTCTTTTAATTTGTCCTATTATGAAAGTCTGTCCCTCATCTATGAAATGTATTTGCCACACTATTTGATGGGAGTTCTTTTGAAAGATTTGTCATGTTTTAATTATTTGTTAAAACAATAACAGTAGGTTTTGATGAAGCACAAAACAGAAGACAGGTTTGCCTGCATGAAAGTGTTAAGTAATTCAGTTGATGTCATGTATATTTCCTGACTATTGCTTTCCTGAAATTAAATTTAAGTACCCTGACCATCAGGTCCTTCCATTTAGTAAATCTAGAGATGAAGAAAATATTCCTTCAAATGAATATATATACACATAAAATCTTTAAAATTTAAGATAGGTTAGATATTAACATGATGCCTATATTGCAATTATAGAAATATTTTGTCATTTGCCATTCGGTTTCTGCTATAAATAGATATAATGTGAGAGTTATCAGCCAAGTCAATGATTAAAACAACTATGTTCTTGATGACTTTAATGTATTCATAGTTTTAACTGACCATAGAAATGAAAGAAAACCCAAACTGAAATACTGCCAGCAAGGAGTCCTGTGGCACTTAAAGACTAACTAATCTATTTATTGCATGAGCTTTCATGGGAGAAAATTTACAAAAGTTCCCCCATCTTCAAAGTATCTGATGAAGTGGGATTTTCTCCTATGAAAGCTCATGCAATAAATAAATTTGCTAGTCTTTAAGGCTATGTCTACACTCACAGAGTTATTTCAAATTAGTTAATTTGACATAACTACTTTGATTTTAAATTGAAGTTATTAATTCAAACTAGAGAATCTTTCGTGGACTCTTTGTTCAAATTAAAGTAGGATTTATTAATCCCAGTTAGAGAGTCTATGTTAGATTCTCTAACTCAAACCAGGGGAGAGATGGCTTCCTGCTCCTGGGCTAGGGGAGCCCCCAGCTGCCAGGTACAAGGGGAGCCCTGGCTGCCCGGTAAGCAGGGAGCTGCAGCTCCCTTTTCCCCAGGATCCGCAGCTCTATAGCAAGGAGGGAGACTCTGTGGCTCCCTGGACAGGGCAGCTTCGGAGAAGCAGCCGCTGGCTGTGAAACTGACCAGGCTCCAAGCTGCTTGTTGCATGGCACAAGCAGCTCCGAGCCAGATCAGGCTCCTAGCCCCCACAGCCTGTGGAAAGGGGCTGGAGGCCACATCGGACATCTTGGCCTGCAGGAAAGACACCCTATGGGGGATCCCTGCCCACTGCAGCGAAGAGGCACCCTGCTGGGGCATCCCTGCCGAGTGGGGAAGAGGCGCCCCACCAGAGGATCCCTGCTGGAGATGGGGAAGAGGTGCCCCCCTGGGGGATCCCTGCTGATGGTGGAAAAGAGGCGACCTCCTGGGGATCCCTGCCGGTAGCAGGGAAAGCATCCCACCGGCTGGGGATTCCCCTATCTGGAGGGTGCTGGCGGCTGTCTTCCCTGGCATCCTGGGACTGAGGAACCTCTGGGGTGCACTGGGGAAGAGAGTTGCCAGTGGCTGCTGGGACTGGGGAGCCCTGGCAAAGAGAATGCCAGTGGCTCTCTTCCTGGGAACCCCTGAGGCTCCCCTCCTGGGGAGTGCCAGTGGCTCTCTTTCACAGGACTCCCCTCTGTGTGTGTGGGGGGGGGGCTCCCCAGGCAAGGAAACCTGGTGACTACTTCTCTGGGGCTCCCCTGTCCCAGAAGTCCTGGTGGCTTCCTTCTCCCGGGGAACTGTGGCTTCCTGGCAGAAAGGGGCTGTGCAGGTCCTGGGGAGAAGGCTCCCTTCTTGAAGGAGCCATGGGTCAGGAGAGAAGGGAGCCATGGAACTGTGTGTGGCACCTAACAAAAGGGAGCCACGGGCAGCTCCTTTCTTCCAGGGAGACAGTCAGGAAGTCCATTTAATTCAAAGTAACCCTACTCCCCAGCTAAAATAGGGATATTTGGAATTAGTAACTTTGAATTAAGAATTAATTTGAAGTAAAAGAAGGTTTTATTAAGTCGAATTAGTGCTTCCTTATTTCAGATTAAGGAAATGCTTCATTCAACTTTATGAAATGCCTCCATAGCCAGGGAATAGGTTATTTTGAATTAGGGCTCCTTATTTTGAAATATCTACTGTGTAGATGCACCCTATGTGCCACAGGACTCCTTGTTGTGTTTTACTGAACTAGGCTAATGCTGCTGCCCCTTTGGAACTTGAAATATTACCACTCATAATTATTGATATGAAGTTTATTCAGAGCACTTATCTTTGCAAGGCTCTCATACAAGAGTTTATTTTTCTTTTAAAATGTATTAATTAGAATGACAACTAATTATTTGGATGTAACAAAAATTCACAAAATTGGTTTTAAACCAACACAGAGACCTCTATTACGATCCTGGAATTTGATTTATGCAAATCTGTCAGGGATAAAAATCAACCACAATTTAATTTCAAGCCTTCCTCAACCAACAGCTGTACTATTTATGCACTACTTTTCTATTTTTACTGCAGGGTAATGACAATGATGAATGCTTTTACTAGGAAATAAATATTCATTAAAGAGGCTCAGAAAAAAACCTAAACCTCTTCCAAAAGCCCATGAATGAGCAAGATCCATTTGCCTGTTTCAAAAGATTTATTTGGGAAGAAGATGGAACTGTGCCCACAACTGCATCGCATGACAATTTAATAGCTGAGTTAAATTAAACTTATGGCAATACTTACTTGTAACCACAGTAATCAATATCATTAAAGTTGGTGTCAGCTATAATAATATCAAATATATGTGGATGAACAAGTGATTAGTTATGGATGTAAATCAGACCAAGACAGCACAAGTGTAAGGCATTAAGGAGCACTAATAAGGAGTCACTCAACTGCCAGTCAGCTTTTTGCTGGGTCACTGCTCCTCCAACTGATCCAGTCATATAAATAAGACCAAGTGGTAGCTCATTAGCAGTGATTTCCATGTTTTATGACATTTTTGTATATACAGGCCATTATAACAGGAGAAATTACTTAAAATAAAGAATGACAATAGTATTGGCATGTAGTCTGCTTTAGAAATTGATTAGGGACAATCAATATAAAGTATTTAGAAGCACCTGAATCTATTGAAACTAAACTACAATCGGGTTAGGAAATAGCCTACTGTTGTAGATATAATCATGTGCATGCACCTGTTTTTCCACAACTTTGTTCATGTGCCATGGGATGGGTATAATATCACTGCCAATGGACTGACATCATCATTTCTGAGGGATAATAAACATATAATTTTCTATTTATCTATTTGGTGCATGAAAGGAGAATGTTACTAATTATCTGTGGGCTAAAAGAATTAAAAAGTTAATGTTCAGTGCAAATATAAAATGCAGTCTTTTGTACATTCCCTCTTACAACTTCAGAGTGCTAATGATCATATAGTTAGAGCACTTATGCTTTTACAGTGACTAAAATGCTCCTTCTCACACATTATTATGTAAAAAGTGACTACTCTCTATTTAGTTCAGCTTACAACACTGATCTGGATTCTGCTCTTGCACAAAATACCTTGGAGCAACTCTATCAAATTCAAGGGAATTACACAATTTACATTAGTGTAAGTGATAGAAAATCAGGCCCAGTCACCTTCTAAGTTTCATAATTTCTCTTGCAGTCTTTTTTTCTTGCCTAGAATTTAGTATTTGATTGACAATATTTTCCACCCAGTGAATATAATTATACAGCTAACATAGCGTGTTTGCCGCTAATCAAATAAGCCTCTGAGATCTGCTGTGAAATATAATGAAAAAAATTCAAATGGGTTTTTAGTTTGAATGGGTTCAAGTGTATACTACATACCCAGTGACTGGATGTTGGCAAGCTTTAGTGCACCATGACAATTATGTAAAAACTACTAAAACAGAATGCAGTAAAATCAGCAGACCATCATTCAGTGCGAGCAACCCTATACATCAACCTATAGCTCAGTCCTCCTCTCTCCCTGCAAAGCCCAGGTGAAATCTATTGCATCCCCATATTTTATAAGTGAACAACATATACATTCCTGTCAGAAGAATTGCATCCTACCTTGAGACACTCTTCTTGTTTGAAGAGATCCTCACAGTCCCTAACCCGTAGATCAGGAGAATTAAGGAGGTCTTCCACTTCTGACAAGGCTTGTAGAAGTTGAAGGATCTCTGCCAGGTATGCAGAAGGCATGTAAGTTGTTCCCATAGTCTTATCTTCAGCCATCACAACAGTTGTCTCTTCATAGACAGTTTGCTGGTATAGATACATAACAGAATGCTTTCTTTAGTTTCTTAACATTGAAATAAAGTTATAATATAATGTAATTTCAAGTTCACAACCTAGAAGCAATTAAAAATAAATTCCACTTGTACAACATCTAAAGCAGAAGGGGTTAAACACAGAGATTTGAAAAATGTATTAGTATTATTACAATATCATGCCATAAACTACAGACTGTCAAATTAGCAGAACAACAACAATAAAGTATTTGACTTTATGTCTCCTCACTAGTCTGTTTGAATCAGCAATTTCTAAATTTAGCCCAGCATTTTATGCAAAAGAGGTTTCCTCTTCTCTCCTTTTATTATTAAATGAAGACACATAATTAAACACTACTCAGTGTTTCTAATACTGTTGTGATTCTAGGACTACAGTTTGCGTTTTCACTTCTCTGAACTGCTAAAATGTATATGTGTCATTTATTCATGCACAGACAAAATCCAGATCACTTTGAGCTTTCTATTAAATGGGTTGTGTAGCATTATCCTTTTTAGATATTAAAGAAAAAAGGCACATTTCCTTACAATTAATAGATGTAAACTTCCAGTTCAGATCTGTTTATAAAATACCGTAATAAAAACATCTCTCTCAAAAACTGGATATAATTAGCTACTTGAAATTTCTTGATCAAACTTCCATTAACCCTTCCACATGCCTAAAAGACACTCTTCTTCAGGTCACACACATGGTCTACTCATGTGAGTGGCTATCTATAGAACTACCTGTTTAATACACACTCATTGTAACTTATAAAGAGCATACAAGGACTCTGTTGCCAGGAACAAAAACAAAAAAAAAAAGTTATTTTATACCACGTGGAGCAAACCTGATATCCAGTGATGGGTTAGAGTGATGGGAGATTTATAATCTTTAGCACACCCTAAATAAGGTAATCAGATGTTTGCAGTGATCACAAAATCAGAAAAGAAGTATGGTGAGAGGGATAGATGGTTTAAGAAGAATAAAGTGGGCATACCCGAGGCTTACATATTTATTTATTCTGATTTCTTTGTCACTTTCCTAGAAGGTTCCAAGATAAAAGGCATTCATGAGCTTTGTAACTTTCTGGCCACATGTCCTCTAAAAATAAAAAGCTTACAAAAAGTCATCTGAGTTTGGAAGGAAAATGCAGCAACATAAAACATTTGTTATAGTCTTCCGCAGAATTTTTCCAAATAGATGTTGGAGACTCTTACATCAAAACCAAGTTCTTTTAAATGTCCTGGTCCTTCCATTGACATAAGTGAATTTCAGATCAGGTGCTTTGTATTATGGAAAGCATTGGATAACAGTCATGAAGACACAAAAATGTTTATTTATCCACAGGATGGAGAATGTAAGCGCAATCCTTGCTAAGTTGTGTCATCATCCTTTAACTGTGAGGACCACATCTAGGGGAGGAGAGTAATGAGTCTCACTATATGCCTCCACTAAGCCTACACTACAGAATAGCAGCTGTGGTGGTGGGTTTTTGAGATGTCCACAGCTGTGTATTTTGAACTTCGAGTGAAACCACAAAAACATCTCACATCCCAAACGGTAACTGCCATCAGTCACTGCTGCCTTAGACTGGATTTGAACTGGTGGTGAAAGCTCTGAGTCACCCAGTCCCACAGTTATCTTCTTAAATGGCTTTGAAATGTAGGTGCAAGCACATGTGCGGACACAAACATACATGTTCCACATACATGGAAATAATAGTCATAAGATAATTGTGTAGTCATGTGATAAACTGAATTTATCATGCACACTTGACAAGTTCACCTGCACTCTGCTCAATAATGTAGCTTCTCAGAACTTATTATAACATTAGAAACCACTGTTCAGCTTCAAACAGTTATGTCATCCTTGATATTATTAATTTAAATCAAACTTTCATGAAAGTGGTTTCTTCCTTCCTGGTAAGTATTGAATTTTCCCTATGCCTCCTGCTCTCTCTCTCTCTCTCTCTTTCCACCCCTCCTCCCCTGCCAGTTTACACTGTGCTGAGGTGTAGAAAAGACTATTGTGTCTTTTAGCAGTGACAGGTAGCCCTGCAGAGCTAAAAATGGAAATTATTTATTGCTCAACTGGAAATGAGAGATCTTGCTGCAAGAGGCCATGACTGCGTCCAGTCCTATCAGGTCTGAAGACATTGAGATGGTGACATTTTTGTGTATAACCAACTGGTTTTTGTTCTATGTTTGTGCTGTGCACAACTGGCTCCTGGCCATAACTATGGTGCTGAGGTGCTAAAATAAAACAGATAATATTTTAGATCAACTTTAGAGAGAATTTAAAATCAATCATTATTTTTTCTTCTCTGACTTACAAGATAACATATTTATACCCCAAGTTATTTAGAGTCTGATATGGTGACATATCCAGGACACTCAGCATGCAATGAATTGCTTAATACCATATAACATTGGGTCCTATAGGAGCACAGATTAGTAGTCACAACAATGCAATAAATATTACCAATTTTGTTTAAATGGTTACTTAAATGTAGCATAACATGGGCTCAAAAACTGCATTTTGCAGTATAAAAACTAAGTAGATAGACTAGAAAGAGATAGACAGAATATGTAATGGTGTGACCTGGTATAAATACTAGTACTTCTTTATGATAACCCGCAGAAGTCATTAAATCATAATTAGAGGACTTCAGTATCTCAGCCAGATGTTAGGAGTCCATTACAGGAGTGGCTGCATAAGCTTCTGTGGTCTGCATCATGCAATAGGTCAGACTTGATCCTGATGGTCCCTTCTGACCTTAAAGTCTATGACTCCACTTGTAGTTTTGCCACTCAAGAGTGGCCAATAACCACTTTTGGTAAGTGTATATTAAAAACAAACAAACAAACAACAAAAACAAAAAAGCCCTCAATTCTCCTGCACTCCTGAAATTAAAAGCTATGCTGAAATCTGTACCTTGATCACCCCACAGATGCCTTGGAAATGTATTTATAGATTTAACCAAGACGTTAAAAACAAACAAAAAACCCATAACACACACTTACTATAAACAGTAAAGCCGCCTCAGTAGGTCTGCACCAAGGTGAAATTAAGCAATGTCTGAAATCAGTGACAAAACTTCTGTTTATCTCATTGGGAACAGGTTTCAACAACTACCCTTGCATGGCCTATGTAGTCATTTCTTCTATCAAAATGAATGTAATAACACTATTAATGTTAGTGAAAATTATGCCCCCACTCATTCGGGCTTGTGGGTACATACTGAATTGACAGTTTCCCAAAAACACAGGTGCAGCTTTACAGGTGGCAGGAGTTATGTGACTTCTAGTGTAAACAAGGCATTGATGCCTGCCAATGTTAATATCACTGTTCTGTCTGAGCAGGATTAAATAAGATTTAAAAAAAAAAAAAAACCAAACCCTTCAAGCAGAGATCTGTTAAACCTTTGTCCTCAAGCCTGACTATATTACCTACCACACTGTTCTAAATAACTGTAACTACCCTATACAATGTGTTTCTGAAAAAGTTTAAGAAAAACAATGGGAAAATCTATTATATTTGGATAAAAAAAGTGGAAGGATTCTGTGTTCAGTAATGGTTCCCCATTTGCAAATTTGCTAGAGGTGAGAGAAGTCACAGAGGCTATATCTATACTTAAGAATGCTATTTTGAGCTAAGTTAGTTCAAATTAATTAATCTGAACTGATTGTGATTAATTCAAACTAAATTAGTTTGAATTAGCATGTCCACACTAGAAATCTAAATCAAACCAGCATGCCTATGCACAGGACTTGCTAGTTCAGTTTAGGAAGGGGGCACCATGGGAAGTGTGCCAACATGGCCTCTGAGAAGGGCTGTGTCCCCACCCAATCCATAAAAAGAGGAAGGCACCCTGGGAGGAAGAAGGTCAAACTGCCTTTAGTTCAAACTGCTCAAACTAACGCGGTTCCATTGGGTTAGTTTGAACTAATAAGTTCAAACTAACCATTAGTTTCCTTAGTTCAAACTGTGGCCATGAACTAATTTAGTTCAAATTAAACCTTCTTAAATTGAACTAAATTCCCACTGTAGATGTAGCCAGAGAGACTTTTATACCTCCAGCACTGGAACACAGACTGAGGCAGAATTGGCTGCTAGCTTTGAGCAGTGCAGGGAAGGAAGTGCCAGAACGGGCATTTCAAACCAGGAAAGGATGGTATGACCTTCCAGTTTCCTTTTGTATGTTGTAATAGCTAGGCTGGGGAGAGTGGAATATGTGCACTCGTATTTTTCTAGTCAGAGTTATACAGATATATCAGACAAATTATAATGGGAAAACTCAAAGAAAGAGCAACTGAAAGAATAAAACAGCAGCCCCAGTGGTTAGAATGGCTGAAAGAGAAGCTGGCCAGTAAACTAGTAACAACTGGGCACCAGAACCACACTTCCATTTAAAAGAAAAATAAAAGAAGCAATAATATATGTAATTGGTTATTACAAAATATTTCATTAGCAACAAGGAAAGCAGTATTTAACAAGCTTAGAACACGCTAAAGATAAAAGCTTTGCTAAATTAGTAGGGAAGTTTCTGAATAAATATAACTTCCCCTTGCAGCCAGACTAGCTAGGGAAAATATGGTAAATAGTTAATTTCAAAAGATTCAAGCTCAAACATGCAAAAGCTACTCAACTATTTATTAAATGTGCTGGAAAACTGGTAGCACAGATGATTCATTTTCTCTTTTTTTATGCAAAACACATGTATTCTTATCGAAATTAAAATAAACCTCTTCTTTTGTATTTAATTTACTCTGGCTTCAGCAATTACATCCCATTTTAGAGAGGATTTGTACATGTCAACTTAGTCTTTTGAAAATCAACTTGCTTTGTCTAATAATTAACATTGCACTCATTCCTTTCCACCTTATGCCATCATTGCATCAGTTCTACTTATTCCCCCTAAATGAAGTCAAGGAATCTTTCAACAGGTATGTTTTCTGCCTATAACTAGTGAATACCATGCCCAGTGTTTTGATAACTGGTTCCTGTTACCTTCAGTACAAGGGATAGAAAACATCCATAAAAACACACGGTAACACAGCATCCAAGGTAGATAAATAAATCTGGAACAACACAGTTATTTCATTAAAAGTCAACATAATAGTTATCACAGCGTAATATCTGAGATGATTATTTCCCCTTTATCTAGAATAGGGGGTAGCATCTCAACAACCACTATTACTTAATATTGACTTTTACTTGGAGATTCTCTGTAAATTGTCCTCTATTCTGTCAATGCACTGGAGCCATAAATGTAACTGGTGGGTGACTTGATTGACTGAAAAGCTAGCAGGCATAAACCTGATTGGTGGATGGCTGGACAGTTTAAAAAGCTAATTCTCTGGACTATATTCATTATTTTTAAGACTCCCCAAAATCAGTCTAGGATAATATTACATCCTCCTCACCTCACCAATTTTCTTCCATTCCTGAAATGAGAAGAAGAGGTTCAACATTATAGCTACTGCAGTGTTCACTTGCCACTAGCCTTCATTCTTTTGTCTTAAACCACAACCCATTTCTTACTTTTTGTGCAGGGCCTGATACTAGTAGAATTCTCACTGCTGTGATCTGACTTTTAAAAATTAATTCTTCTAGAAGACACAATGCACTGTGGGCAGTAAAGCAGAAGAACATAAAAGAGGGAAGCAGTCAATATTGCTGGATTCTGAAACAGCTCCAAGTGCCATCCTAATGAGTTAGGTGAGAATCCTAGCTTCCTCCATGCAGTGATCTGACGGCTGTACAAAACAAGGAAATATCCCTTTATTGTAGATGAGGGTGGTAGAGGGGCAGAAAAGGTATTTAACATGGTTAGTTTGGGCTGATGCTGGTAGTCTGTTAACAGACCCGGGCAATGTTCAGAGAGTCACAAGGCAGCAGGCCTTGCAGCTTCAGATAAGTGAGGCTTTATTTTAGATCAGGGTAGCCAATCGCCAGCATGATGTGCTACAGAAACTAGCTGCCCAGAGCAGCCCCTCTCAGCAGCATGCCTGGGAATCAGTCCTTTCAGCAGGATGCAATGGAGTAGCCATTCCTGGCACTTTCTTTCCATGGTGTGCTGAGTGAGCACACTCTTCTTCAGTCATGGCTGCTGTCAAATTTTCAGGCAGCAGCCACTTTTTTTTTTCCCCCTGGCAGAGAGGGTCCTTGGAACCAACTGAGGATCAAGCACAAAGGGCTGGCACAGGGGCTAGCAAAAGTTGCCAATCGCTGTTATAGATAAATGTCTAAACATTTGAATGTTCATCTGAAACAAACCACCGAACAATGTGAAATTCACTAACCAGTGTCTAACATTAACTACCACGAGACAAAAAGACATAAAAAAAGGTAAAAGTAAAGATAACGCTTTATTGCCATTTATGTCAGGAAAATCTACACCTAGAGGATGTACAGAATTTATTTATGTTTGATAGAAGTTCTCATAACTGCTTGTTATGCCAGCTGAGAGTGATGAGGTCAGATCACCTTCAAAGAGACAATTTCCACATCCTCAGTATTGCCATGATTTATTCCCTAAACATGTATACATACATCATGTAAATATTTTTTTTAAAATACATCAAAATGATACTGAGGACATGAAATTTGTCATCATGAGGTTGGATGATGTTAGTCATTCATGAACAGGTAGCTATCAGAGCATAAAAAAGTCACCTCAGTCAAGTACAGATATATTTTAAATCCCCATTCCAGGACCAGAAATTTAGAAAATGCCTTCAATCTTAAAACTATTTTAAAACCCACCTTGCATCTAGATTTTAGCAAGACTCTCATTGCACTTAAACAAATATAAATCTGGAGTATTTACACTGAAACAGTGACACTGATGTGAAACGAAAGATACAGGATTTTTTTTTAAGAGATGGTGTTATTCTTGGATAGAATTAAAATAACACTAAGTTTATGCAATAAATAAAAAGTAATTATTTTCTTTAAACAGTAGGGTAGCTGTTTTGTTTTCACTCATTAATCTGAGTCTTCTACTTATGCATGGCTATGGCATTTGTGAAAAACCCATACAATCAAATCAAAACAATACATGCACACCACCATAAAAGAATGATGTGTACATTATATAAATTACATTAATGCTGTGTGTAAGGAGTAAAGGTTTTTCAAAACTGGATTTTTTTCCCCAAAGATTTACTCACTACAATCAATGTGACTGTGTTCAATGTTAAGCACTTAAGGCAGAGGTCTATATCAGTAGGCAATTTAGACTGAATTACAATGTACCGGTTGCTCCTAAACTAAAAATATTTGCTTGCCAAACATACCTTTTTTATATCACTTTCATTGATAAAAGTTTAAATGAGGTAACCACTGAGGATTAAATTCTCTCCATCTACAGAGAGGCAAAATATAATCAATGTACCAATTAAATTCCACTCAATCCCTGAAAAATAAGAATGAATTTGACTTGGAAAAACAAATGTTGTATCAGTAAAAGCTCTAATTTTACTTCTATTTCTTAATTAAACCTACATTTATCTGATGCCACAAACTCACTAATAGTTTTCTAATTCTCTGTATATATAAGATGAATTATACTAGTGATAGTGAAACTATACTTTTATATTTTTATTATTTTAAAGAAAATATTTGGGGCATTATTAAATGTTAAGAATGATTCAAATACAGAATTGGATTTCTTAACTGTTCAACAGTCACCACCCAGCAGTTTATGAGCAAGAACAGAACAGAATGAGCATCTTCATGCTGACTAGTCTGTGACCTTCACAACTGATTGAAATGGACAGCTGCTTTCCATAGTAGTGGGTCTATATACTACCCATTCGAGTTGAAGTTTTGTGCCACCTCCCAGCAGATTTTGATAATCACACCTTATTCTGATTAGTCACACCTTATTCTGATTCAAAAGGTACCCATCAGTGGCCTGCTATGAAGCAATGACTTTGGAGGAACACATATATTTCATTAAAAAAGAATCAAATTATATTTTTCTTCCCTGTAATTGCATCATTTTTTTCTTCATCATTGTTCAAAAGAGGATTGCAGATAAAATTTACAATGATTCATTTTCAGCATTGAACCGAATGTTGCATTTGCACTGTGGTTTTCAGTTAACTTGAGAAATACAGTATAGTTTATTTTTTCTTAGAAGAAAAGAGTCATTTAGCATCCAAACAAGTAAGAGTCAAACAAAACAAGCTGGAGTCACAAATAGTGCAACTAGATGCTATTCAAGCTTCCATGCATAGGTCTGCCAGTAAATCTTAGTACCGACTTTTAACAATCCTGATATTTTGCTTCTGATCATCTCTTAGGCAGAGATAACTGATCACGCCCAATTGTGCATTTGGCTTGGAATGTACACAGATGACAATATAAAATTTATTATTGCTTTTGACATAAACCAGTTCTTCCAAAATAAAAAGAAAATGCACTTATCTACTGAATGACATAGCCCCCAACATTAATGTTACATTCCACCGCGCATGATCAATATACAATCATGCATTAAGAGCATTAATGATGAAGTTCAACATGTTCAAAAGCGGAAAAAATGTGTGCCTTGTTTTAAATAAATAATATAGATATACTAACTTCATCTGCATATGTTAGTTCAACAGTTATCAGGGAGAAAAATTGGCAAGTATAGTGAAAATGGGTACAGAAAGCTGCCTCAATTTGACAGCTCTTTTTTTTTTTTTTTTTAATGGTGAGCACTGTTCCATGTGGGACATTAGTATTCCTTTTTGAATATATATTTAGGGCAATATTAAAAGTAAAGAGTTATAAAAATATATGATTGGATCTTCTAATTGTTCATTCATTACTCAAGTAATATACGTGCAACATGTACTTTATTTTTTCATCATGGTATTCCTATGACCGAATGAGTTTAACAAGTTGACTTCACTCATGACAATTTGATTTTGACTGTGCAGGAAGTCCAGTTACTTCACAAATGGTTCCTTGAAGTCAACTTACAATTATATGTTAAATCCAGATGAGGAAGTGCCATAAATTTAAATGCATTTTATTATTAAATCAATTGAGCATATTACAAATTGCACAAGTGACATAACAGCCATGAAGTCCATTTTAAACACAATTTAGTCTGTTTGTCTGGCACACAAATAAAGGACATTTCTCATCTACTTGGGAAGACTGCTTGGGAACAGTTTCCATTTAATCTTGTCCTTTAGCTTAATGACACCTGGATTCAAGATCACTTAGTTAAACTTCATGGTATAAATGTTGATATATGTTAGTTGATACTACAGAGATCTAGTGCAATGATACCGATTTATAAACATGTAAAGGCTTATGTTAAATTTCTGTGATACAATAAGAATCACAGAAGAATGCCAGATCTATGGGTTGGGGCAGCTTTGAACAAATACCATATATCAATATATTCTGTTTAAATCACGTAACTGTTTACATGGCACACGTCTGTTCTCCTTGGGTTGTATGAGTTAGGCAGATTATTATACTGGTCCATTTGAAAAGCATCGCATTATCAATTTGTACACTGCCCTGTCTAATAGACAAAATCTATTTTAAAAGACCACTATATTACCAGTGACCTTAGAATCAAGAGAAAGCTAGAGTTAACGTTTTTTACCGCTTTCTTTCAGATAACTAATATTTTATGTACAACTTTTCCAAATAAAATGTAATGCTTAAGTAAGGTGCTCAGTTGATAACTCTAAATATTTTTGTCTTCTGGAATCTTGCAATCTCATGATTCAAATTGTGAGTGTTGAAAAGTTGTACAGCAACACTTGTAAGTGCAAAACATCCCCTGTAGGACAGACACAATTTTAAACCTTGAGGACAACATCACCACCACCAGCTAAAATACAACCATCACCTGAGATGTGACTTTTTCCCTTCTCCCTCCACTCCTATGTAATTGTACTCTCTAACCTTTTTTTTCTTTTCTTTGCTCTCTCTCCTTTTTTTCCTTCTGTATAAGAGGCTGGTGTAGCTGACCAAAACTGCATATTTTGCAACACTGCTGTAAGGCAAGAACCAAAGAAGCAGCTAAGAACAGTACCCTCAATAACTCAATTCTGAGATTGCCAAATTTTGTAGTGGCTAATAAGACATGTGCTGGGCCTTTGTTTTTACAGCAGTAAGGCTGCAAGTAAACATCAACACCAGTGAAAGAATTTTCTCTCCCTATTGCATTCTCTACCTTTGTTATTCTTTTCTCTCCCCTTTTATCTGTGTTCCCCTGGTTTCATCTTATAAACTTTAACAGCAGCAAATCAGCTTCAACCATCTCAACTAGCCTCTTTTCTCCCTCCATCAAAAAACAATTTCCCTTTTTAATACAATCTAAAAAACTGTCCAACAAAACTTATTTTCCTTCTAAAAAACTAACCTTTAAAAACAAAGAAGTTATTAAAATAAATGCCTTACTTGATACTTTAAATTTCAAAGCCTTTAGTTGTTTTTCTTTCTTTTCTTTATCTTCAATAGAAAGTTAAACAAACAATGGTTTTATTGTAAAACTTAACAATCTAAAATTTTCTATAGGTAAAATTCCAAACCTTGTTTAACACTGTTCAATGTTAATCTGTAATTCTGGGTATGTATACATTGCATTTAAAAACCCGTAGTTGGCCATGCCAGCTGCTTTACTCCCAGGGGTGGAGGTGTTCTTAGTAGTGGGCCTTTAATTACAGAGCTGGAGACTAAGCCCACATTATTAGAATGCAGTTAAATTGCCTTATAGCTCGTCATCAGACACAGGCCAGCCATGGACATTTAATTGTAGTATAAACATTTTCTAAGTTAACTGTAACTCTTTAGGCCCATTTATTCCCTCTAAGTTAATACCACGCTATTCACCCTGAACGGAAGTAGGATTTCGCTAGCAAATGCTATGGGTCCAACTGATTGCCTATTGGGGCTCAGGAAGGAATTTCTTCTCCCATGGAGCCAACTGGCACAGGATTGTTTTTCCACCTCCTTCACAGGACCTTTGAGCCACAATGGGTTAAGCAGGAATGCACTTAGCATGTCACTGAAGAACTTGGTTGATTTGTTAATTCATCACAACTTGTAGCTAATTTCAAATGCAGTTAAAAGGGTTAATCGAAGTTTCCAGAGACTGGACATGGAAGTTTGGTGATGAACCTGGGACTTATGGTATAGGATTAGTGAGACCTTGTGATCTTTGCCGGCTAAGGTTCTGATCCTGTTGCATCCTCTGTTACTAGCACTCACAGGGAACTGAATTCTGGGTATTGTCTTAGACGAACATATTCTGAGACACAGATTACATAGTAGGAGACTCTCCCCTGAATTTATGTTTAATAATAAAATGCAGAGTTCCCTACTTAAAATCCATTCATGTGTCTGTCCTAGATCAATAGCAAATTTGCTGAACATTCAGAGAATCTTAGTTCTTATGGCATGAAATAAAAAGACCTGCCTATGGAAAAGCAGCAGAATTTCAGAAAATTATTTTATACTACATTTATGCTTTCTCTTGACTTCTTTTGTATGATCTTGACCATTTAATGTGAGCAGTTCTCTTAATCTACATGCTCAGCTTGATTATTTTTTTTTCTCATACAACATTCTCATCTATTTGGGGATAAAGAAGCATTAGGCATTTATACAGTGCTTTACAGAATCTAAGACAGAATCATGTTTTATTTGAAAAAATAAAGCTTATCCCCTTTGTCCCAACATATTGAATCCCCCTCCCCCAATTTAAGACAAATCTTGGCCCTGCTTTTATGATAGCAAGATAGGCATCAGGCCCATAGGACTGCAAAAGCAAACTGCTCACTGAGTTGATCAATCCTGTGTAAGGTTGACCCAAGGTAGTGTTGAGAGATTGAGACCACTGGCATTGAAGATTGCATACGATACCCAGAAATGATTAGCTAAACCATCAGCATACAATTGATTTTTTCAGTATCAAAATGTTTATCCTGAAAACTTACCTTAAGTTGACCAACATGTTTTTGAAGGTATTTTTCTTACTCTTCCTTGTTTATATCATGTAAATTTATTAGTTTGAAAATTGAATTTCTGGTTCCTGTAATTTGGTGTTTTATCATTTGATAAAAATTGATTTTCCTCCCATATGGGCGAAATCATTTTCAAAGCCAATGAGAAAATTTCAATGTGACTTCAATAGCCCCAGGAATTCACGTTATATAACTAAAGAAACCATGATTTAGCTTTGTTTATTTTTTTGGTCTGTATAACAATGTTATAGAGTATGTTAACATAAAGCATATGAACAGTTCTGAGAGATGTTATCTGGCTAACAAGCTACAAAAGTACCCAAAATATTTCTTGAATCTCACAAAAATTTCTTCTTCCAGATAATAGCCTATTCTCTCCATATATACTTTAATAAAAAACTGTCCATAAGGGAACAAACCTGATTCAGAAGGGAGTGAACAAATTAACTTGCAATACTGGATGATTTCTATTTCTTATTTTGTAAAAGTTTAGATCTTTCATATTCACAGCCTTAACTGCTTGACAAACAGTATCTGATTTTCCCTGTACATTGATATATAATACAATACCTTGAAACTGAGTGAGTGAAATACACTAACCCATATAACACTGAGAATTGTATGTATTCTCTCTCAAGAGATGGGAAATCAGGTTATCAATTCATTCTTTATGTTCCCACCCTCAATCTCTGACTGAACATACAGCAAGTGCAAAGATTATCCTCTCCCTCACTAACAGTCCCCCCCCCAACACAGAATGTTGTTAGATTTTTTTAAATGTGGAGGAGTGTGTGTACAATTTAAAGATTTAAGCTCAGGAGGGGTTTTTTTGTTTGTTTTTTGTTTTTTTAGTTCCAAATGAAGATATTCATTTCTGGGAACAGTTGTATTCAATGTTCCAGGCTCTCTGAAAAAGATGAGGATTGAAATTCAGTGTAAGAACACTTATAGACCTGGAATTAACTATTTCTTTTCAAAAGAAACTAAATCTTTAATTTTTTAATATTAGTAGGGAAAATACTAACGTAATGCAAAGATAGCACTGACCAATAAAACTCATCAATGATGGACTTGTTTAGTCCATGAATTGGGACTTTAAAATAATTCACTGCATTACGGGAAGTATAAAGGTTGTAGATATTTAAAACTCTACAGTGATTTCTTTTCTATTCATGACTAACTTTCCCCTCTTGATGCAAGTGTGAAACACCTACTATTGCTACCTGAAATTAGGCATGTTGCCTCTGATTATGGAAAAAAATCTTTTGCATATGACACCAGTCATGACTGAAAATGTACTACGAAAACTGGGTTTAGGGGACACAGACTACAAAAGAGGAAGACTGAGTTGCCTTTTCCTTCTCTGGTGTTGATGGATAGAGAGGTCCAGTTACTGTAGCAATTCTGTTTTGGACAAAATTTGTTTTGTGTAAACAGCAATAACTCAAACAGTGATAATAATTGGGAAGACACCAAACGCACAACATAATAATAAAAGTATTTACAAATGATTTAAAGAAACAAAATTAAAAATGTACATATACAAGTATGTAACTTTCATGAACTATGCAAGAAAATACTATTTTAAGAGTACATCTAGCAATTTTAAAGAAATATTCAAAAGTTATCTAACAAAGTACAAGAAAATGTATTCAACAGCAGAAAGAATATCAGTGAAGAAAAACATAGTAATTCCATTTATTAAACAAAAACAGAACTGTAACTTCTAGTCAGTGTTTTTAAAGGCTAATTCAATTAGAAAAAAATCATTGTCTTGCAACTCTAGGAAAAAACAGCTTATGTAAAAGGATAACTAGAAACTTTATTTTTGGACTATGTTGAATGTGATTGTTACCTTTTGCGAAAAGGAAACAATATATATTTTGTAAACACAATGCAGTTTATTTAGCTATTACCTGTTTTGTGTGTGTGTGTTTCTCAAAAATCTAGTAAAGCAAACTCTCACATTCCTAAATCTTAAGATTCACAGACTTCCATCTACTGACTTACTTTATAAAATGCTGCTAATATTCAGACTAAACGATGCCATGTGTAGCTGTCAAAGTACTAGAAAAGAATTTTAAATAATAAAATCTAACAGAATTACTTCAGAATTAGCCAGTTACTCTTCTGTAGGAGAAATTTTCTAGAAGACCAAGTGATATAAATAACAGTTGTTATGAATTGTTGAATATATATTAGGGCTAACTTCTGCAACTAAATAACTTCCATGGGAAACTTGTACATTCATCAGAAAGTAGAATTGAGACATTAGAAATTACATTAAGAATCTTAGCTTTTGTTGGCACACAAGAAAAATTAAGCTATAAATATGGCAACTAGCACATTTTTGATGGTTTTGGAAATTTACAAGGTATGAAACCAAATGCTGAGTGAATTTTGACGTTGAAGTGTAATAATAACCTAGAAATGTATTCCTTAGGTTTAAATTATTTTCATGTAGTGGTATTTATGGTGGTTGGGTGGAAAGAAGCACACCAGTTACGTTGATTGGTATGTTTTACATAGGAATAACATCACTAATATCAAATATACACTGAGAGCCTCATTTTCAAGGTCCTAAAGTGTATGCCGTTCCCTTTGACTTTACTGGAATGTGTGGATGCTCAACCAAAAAATCTAATTTTAGTTATTCAGTAAATCACTTGCACTTCATGTGCTGCACTGGATACCAATTGATTTCCAAGTGGACTTTTTAATAAGATGATAATGAATATTGAACACAGAAATAAGGGATTAAATTCTGTCTTGAGATACGTTTTTCAACAATGTCTGTGGGATTTACTTGGAAAGATGAACGTTTAGCCTATTGTGTTAATTTCACCATGGGAGTGAGAGAGGAAAAGAGAACCCACCTTTTTACTGTTCTGTCTATATGTCCCACTGAAGGTGGCTTTAGCTCTTCTATAAGTTTGTTCCTTGATTTGCCTTTTTCATCATGTTTAAGCTGCATTTTCAACATAGCCAGGTTATCATTTGCCAGGATGAGCTTTCCCTAGTTTCCACTTCCTCTGACATATTAGTGTACTTAAGATACTGGACATTTATTTCTATATAAATTATAGAACTGGGAGTAAAGGGAATACTCAATGAGTGTAAAATTACAGGATTTGTTTGCAATTCCTTTTTTTGTTAATGAGAGGTGATATTGTTGTACTCCTCCTTTCCTTTACTTTAAACCTTGAAATACATTTAGGCTTGGCAGAATTCAATTTTTTAAAATATAATTTCAACAAATAATATCAATATGCATTTCAAATATTTACATTTTCACAGTTGTCTTTCACAAAATTATGGGGTTTAAGCATTTTTTATTCTTATCAATTTAAATATTTACAATTGTGAGAAATTAAGGATGAGGTCAGACAATTATGTAACAACACTAAGGTGATATTAAAATGCTTCACAAAAGTGTTAAAACACAAAGCTAAACATCAGATGTCAACATATACCAAGTAAGTATCCTTAAATTAATCTCTAATAAGTTATCAAAAGCACCATTTTTCTTACCTTGCCTATCTGAACATTTTGATTATCATCATCACTGGAAATTTTTCCTTGATTTCTGTATGGTTTTGGTAAAACTGACATTTGTAATAAAAAAAAAATCTAATCCTTCCATCCTTATCTACATTATATATTGCTGTCCAAAATAGTGAAAGACTACTTAGAAATATGTGTCATTGGTGGCTTCAGACTGGAAAATATTTCAGCAGTAACATCTCTCTCAAACAATCATATATCTACTACTTGTGCTAAAGAGAATTAATACTTTAAGGGTTATTCTATTATTTTGTCAGGCCTTCCTGCACAAAAGGTAAGGTCAAGAGAAATCTGGGGAGTAAAATTATTATGATTTTACACCAATGTAACTTAATTCTGTGCAATATAGTTACAAAAAAAAAGTCTTTGAAGTTCCTTTTTATCATTACTTTGAATTAATAAAGTTCCAGAAATCTCAAGCACTCTGCTGGCTGATTATGCAGAATTTTACCAGACTATCATAGTACCTAAATTGACTGTGATCCCACTGAAGTTCAAAGACTGCCTCTGAAACACACAACTCGACTGAGCCCTTGCAACTTCATAATAGACCACTTTCAATTATCAGGCTCTTTACTGCAAAGACCTAATGTAACTGGGATCTCAGTAAGGAAAAAAGGATCCCCTAATGGACTTTCACTTATTTATTTATTTATTTATTTATTTGAGTTTCACTGCTGGCTTTATTTGGCTCTTTGCCTTTGGAGGTCATATGGAAAGTCTCCGAGGAATTACTTTGTAGCTGAAGTCAGCTTGCATTTTAATGAATAACAAGAGTGTACCATTTTTTATGGTTATCTTGCATTTTAAAGTGCTTCACAAACACAAGCCAATTAATCCTCACAATACCCTATGGGGTAGGTGAATATCATCTTAATTTTTAAAAAGGGAAATTGAGTCAATGAGTGGTCAAGTGAGTCCTGAAAGATCAGACATTGAATCAGTGTTAAAGTCAGAGCTGTTAGCAGTAAACAAGGATGTCCATTTCTTCTTATCTCTTATTGAATCTACTAGAACATGTTGCCTCTCATAAACCTTAATACGCGCTGAAAAATTTAATCATGTTTTAAATGGGAGCTGTCATTGTTATTCCTGACACTGCAAGTTGTCATTCATCAACAGGAACAGAAGGAAGCATCAGAAAAGTTACACTATGCACATGAAATTTCATTCAATAACTACATAATTGATTTTATAGACAAGAAGCAGCATTTTGAATCTAAACCTTGTTTAAAATATTTATAAAAATAAAAAAATATTTTAACTATTGAAAAATATTACATGCTGATTTGATAAGTTTAAAAAGACCTAAAGAAGTAAACACAAAGAAATGTTATGGACTAGATCAGGGGTCTTAAACACACGGCCCCTATAGCTATTTCCTGTGGCCCTCAAGAACAATATCATTACTGACATTTGCAATATCATTGTATGAAAAGGTTTCAGTGATGCAGTCCTCGGGCTAATGGACTAGTCCTCATGTGGCCCTGTGCTAGTCCTCATGCAGCCCTTGTGGTGATTTGAGTTTGAGACCCCTGGACTAGATTAAATAATTATACCTTATTTCCTTATTTCATTACTTCTCCATATTTTGTCATAGAAAAATATAACTTTTATTGTTTTCTTAATACAGGTTTAAAAATGTATACAATTCCTCTGTCAAACTGCATGCTACATTACATAAATGGCACAATTCAAACAGAATACTTATATAGAGCCTTACAATTGATTTTTTCCCTATTAAAGGTACATATTCATTAGCAAAGAGACCACTTTACAAAATAAGTGTATCTTGCACCAGTTCATTGTCAATTTTTGTGATATTTGATTGATAACAATCATTGTTTAACATTAAACATAATAAGCCTAAAGGAATATTAGCTAGAATAAGACAATATAAATACATTTTAATATTTCTGGTTATTTCTCTCAACTGCACACATAGCACAAATGCTATTCTTTCCATATAACTATTAGAAAAAAAAATTAGTATATACTTTGAGAAATGTAGTCCCCTGAAGAAAGGACTTTTTGGGAAAGGGTTGTGCATTATCACTTATTTGTTGTACGAAGACTTTTATTTAATCTTGCCCAATATTTGCAAAAGAGAGCGTATTTTAATCATTTATGCATATTACCACTATCCTGTAATCTGTAATCATGATGCAGCAACAGAAATTTTCCAAGAGAGTATTTTGGTGGCAACGCCTATTTACAGCAATCGGCTCTGGAAAAGCATGTAATGTGAACAACTTCTTTGGTTTCAGTGGTTATATTCGTGTTTATAGAAACTCAAAAGGCCAGAAAGAAGTGAGCACAGAAGTAGAACTGAGAAGAACCAATGGTAAGGATCTTAAGAAAAATATTGACAACCATACGCAAAATTTTTGTATACTTATAGAAGTTAAACTCGAGATGAAATCAATGTGTTGTGTCTATTGTGATTATGTACCTGGAACAGCGACAGCTTTCTTCTCTCCAACCCTTTATTATCCAAGTCTTGAAGTAATCATCATTATACCTTGTGTATGATTAAATTGATTATAACCATTAAAATAAAGAAAACAAATGATATTTTATAATGCTGATGCTTTTACCACCTCAGTTAAACAAAAGACAATTTCTGAGTAGAACATTCCTTTGATATTTGAAGAGATGGCCATGTACAAGTAGTATAGGAACAAATCCTACAATCTCTTTCTAATTAAGTATATTATACTCCATGTAAAAAAAAAAAAACAAACAAACCAGAATTAAAGTTTGCATGGAATGATAGTTTGAGAGTAATGCAGTTTGTTTCTGAATTATACAAGAAAAAAAAAAATAATGCATGGGGGTCTGACAGATTTAAACTGGTAATGTCATGGAGAAAAGAATGAAGCAACACAAATCAACATGCATTTTTCATTGCTGAGTTTTCTGTCATTGGTCAATTAATTTAAAGGTATTTTAAAAACAAAATGGGACATGAGCTCTTTTGTGTTTCTCCCACTTGCTGACAAAATATTTCCTTTTTTATTAGTAGACTTGACATTGCATCTGGAACTCTCATTGTTAGTAGGATTCTGTTAGCAGTAGTAGTTGCAAACATATAGGTTTGCCAGTAACAACTCACAATTTGTGCATAGTTGAGTCTTCGAAACTGAGCAAATTTGCTCTCAATATCTCGCCAGCGCTTGCTGAGCTGTATCAGGGTTGGCTCCACTGCTTTTGCAGCCCCATTCTTAGACAAGCGATCAGCTTGCCTGTGCACCGCATTCAGTTCTTCTTTCTTCTTTTCCAATTCTCCATCAATCTCCTAGTGAGCAAAACCAATACAGGGCCCAGGACAGTTAGCTAACTAAATTAATGAAATTAGAATTAGCAAAATACTTCTGTCAGAACTTTCATTTCAAAGATTTTCAACTTTATTGTTATGATAAAAATGTACAGTTGAGTTTTATTTTACATTTAAACAAAACAAACAAAACTAAAATTTAAGAATCCTCCTGCCAGCTGGCTTTACAGATACTAATAACTAGTATACATGGAAAGCTATTAAGATAGGCCAATAGGTATTTATTTTTCTCTCTCTAATTCATCCTACCATTGTGATGGGCAATTGGAGAGATCATTTTCACATATTAGGATTAACATAATAAGTGTATAGAGTGTACAGAGGGTGTACAAATATATTCGTTAATTTCTTTGTGGGGAGCTCAGAGGATGAAGCAAAGGAAGATGATGCAAAATAAACCAGAAAAATCTTCTGACAATATGTGAATAAATCTACAGAATTTTGACAGTGACATATGAATATGTTTTGATGAGAATGAATGTGCTAACATGAGAAAGAGGACATCCATATACCGATAAGTCATTTGTTCATCTGGAACAGAGATACATAAAGTCAATTACAATTTTTACTAGAAAATACTTTATATTTCTTAATACAGTGCACGCTGTCCATTATTAATAGAATATTTTATTTAGTATGTTTTATATCATTTGCATGACATTCTGCATAACATTTACAAGACTACAAGAAATAGCATATACAGGAAAAGAAGTGTTTCAGTTTAAACAAATTGTCAATATGGATGTTATAAAACAAGAAAAAATTAGAGATCTGTTGTATTTGCTGTCTTTTAAATGAATAAAACAGTGTGCCAAAAATCTACCATTGCCATCCCAAAACAACATTACCTTTAGCTTCTGTTCATCTTTGGGGTCTGGTAGACTGGCTAACTTTTTCTCAATGTCATCCAACCATTTCAATAGGTCATCAGCTTGTCTCTTGTACTGATACCACTGATGAGAAATCTCTAAAGCCTTTTTTCTTCTTTGAGACCTCAAGTCCTGTTCACAGTGCAGACATTATTAGAATATCAATAAAAGATTTATAATATACATGTTGGCATGTGTGTATACAGTAGGAAAAAATGAAAAGCAGCTAAGGACATTAGCTTAGATTTTAAATCAAAGTTTGATAATGTTAATTAAACACAACCTGTGCATTCTCCTGAATCTATTATAAGCAAGATGCATTACTGAAGGATGGTTTGTAACTCAGGCTTCTTAATGTGCTAAATACTTTGCTGAGAAATCTAGCAATATTCAGAGAAGTTAAGACTGAAGGACTCACTAGACAATGGAGATTTAGCCCAGTTTAAATCTAGCCATAGATGAGCTTCCCACTTTGTGGAAAATCTTACCAAATTCAAGTCTGTAAAGTATGAAAGGCTATTCAAAAGACAAACCATTTCAATAAAGTGATGTGTTTTATATAAATAGGGGGTTCTTTTTGTAAGTAAAGAGTGATTTACTCATGAAAATTCTGCCTCATGTTTATGAGTCTAAAAATCTAAGATTGGACATAAATACACTAAATTCAAGATATTGTCCCAGTCTAACTTTAGAATACAAATGCTACAAAGGATATAGAGATGCATAAAGATTCAGATTTTTTTTTTAATTTTAATATTACAAATGACAGAATGTGAAGTTCAGTGAACACTCCCTGTATTATTGTTACCTTGTAAATGGTTTACTAATATTACCAAGAAATAAAAATGTTACTTTATTTCCTATAAGTTTTAAATAAAATAATACTCTGCTTGAATTTGCTTAAACTGTTCGATATTCCACTGAGTTTTATCTGTCAAGGTTGAATGCCTTTATTGAGTCACCAAAAAGAAAATCAATCACCCCACTCCTTGTAAACATAACCTGTAATGATCTGGTCAATAGAATGGATCTGAATGCCAATTTATCATAATTAAGGGTAAGACATTACAGCTCCACAAATGGTTCTTTTTTTCCATCCCAGTGCAAATTATGAATTACATGCACATGGCTTGGATTGCTCGAAGGAAAATATAATGAACACTGAGTTTTCACTAAAATATATAGAACACCATAAGGTCTTCAGGCTTTCCTTTTACACCATAAAAAGCTGTGAAAAACTGAGAAAATCCACCTAGAAAGCAAAGATGCTATTTTGTTAACAAATAATGAAGCATAAGCAAACCTCCCAAACTCAGAGAAAGCTTTGCCAAAACTATTGAGAGAGAGAGAGAGAGCGAAAGAGAGAGAGAGAGAGCTAGTGTGCAAAGAAAAGGGAAAAATAACTATAATGATTTTGCTAATTTGCATTCAAATACTCTTTAGGAAATGCCATAGTAGTGCAATGACCCATTAAGCCCAGTAACCAATCCCCTATAGTGACCACTACATGTTTCATAGAATAGCTGAAGAACCCTGGAGCAGGGTAATCAGGATGATCTGCACTTGGGGAAAGTTTCCGTCTAATTTCAGTTAGGTAGCAGTTGTCTTATATCCTGAAACAGAGCACTTACATGATCACGTATCATTTAAGAATTAACATTTGACAAAAGATGTTTCTTCTAGCCCTGAAAAAACCTTAAATGCATAGCTCTTGGGAAGAATCTACATATGTTGTTTGTGGGACATGATCCTCTTTTCTACTGGTCATTATGAGTCAGTCACTTTGTTCCCACAGATAAGTTATCCTTTCATGGACTCTCATAGGAACAATGGAAAAGACGTTACAGCTTTAATTTAAAATTACCATGTGTAATAAAATAACTCTTCTGATACAATGTGACATTGTGATGTATCAACTCAAGCAATAGCAATGAGGAAAAAGAACCTTCAGTGGTGGGTTCTTATTTTGACACAAGGAGGCTTTGTGGTTATGAATGACTTCCCAATGCAAAACAACTCTTCCTACAGTCCACACTGGTGCCCTACATGCTGAACAAACCTTTGACTCCCTTCCCAGTCTTTTTTTTTTAATCCTCATCCAGGAAATCAGGTACTCACTGACAATTAAGCTTGTCATCTGGAGGAATTAGGCTTTACAACTAGATTGTTTATGGACGTAGTTACCAAGTGGATGCCTTCATGGGAGTGATTAAAAAGGTATTTGTCTGGGCTCTTGTGCTTTGGAATTCAGCCCATTAGGTTCCAAATTTAGTGAAGGGCTGTGATCTAGGAGCGCCCAAATAACAGATGGCAAGGGGCTCCCTGGTGCAAAACAGTAAATCTCAGCTGGCTTGACTGGCTAAATATTCCTTGCACACCACTGTCATAATATTCATAAAAAATGTGTTCTGTAAAATATCAGTTGAAAACACATACCACGCTGGTAATTAATATCACTGAAAAATGTAGATAACTACACAGTGTATGGAATTACAGTTACACTCAGATGTTATGCTTCTGAGTCTGTAAACAGACCCAGAAAGAAAAAACATTTTTTTTCCTAAGACAAAGGAGAAAAGCCAACACATCTTTGGCTCAAATACAGATCAAGCCAGGTGTGACCAGACAAAGATTTTGGCTCTATCTACACTTACAAAATTAATTCGAAGTACTTAATTCAAAACAACTTTAATTTGAAGTTATTATTTCAAATTAGCACTACTTGAAAGTTATTATTTCAAATTAGGAGTCCACTGAAGACTCTCTAATTTGAAATAAAGTGGGCTTTATTAATTCAAAGTAGAGAGTCTTCACTATACTCTCTAATTTGAAATAGGGGAAGACAGGCAAAAGAATAGGGAAATTAATTTGAATTAAGCATATTCCTCAGCTTAAAACAGCTTAATTTGAACTAATAACTTTAAAGTAAGTGATACTTCAAAGTAAGAGGAGCTTTTATTATATTGAATTAGGGGTTCCTTACTTTGAATTAATGAACCACTTAATTCAATATAATAAATTGCTTCCTTGGCTAGGGAATAAGTTATTTCGAATTAAGCCTCGTTAATTCAAAATAACTTGTAAGTGTAGACATAGCCTTTGGGTTATTCATTTGCATCAGAGATTACCAGGAGATTTGCATTGTAAAACATAGGAAACTGGAAAATTAATATGGTGTAAATTCCCTTGTGAACACAGAACGCTTAGCACCCAAGAGAGCTTCCTGACTTTGAAAACAAAAATAGACCTTGGGGACCCGCTGAATGACTTTTGGATATCCTTCACTTGAGAAAGTATAAAAGCTACTGCTTTGTATCTATGAAAGATGGAACCTCTTAAGAAGGCTGGAGAACACTGAGAACCTGGTATGAGTAAGAAACTGCATGACGCAAAACACACAATAAAAAGTGTGTTGCTTTCATTTTGTTTTTTTGTAACCCTTTCAACACTTTGTCTTTTTTGGTTATAATCACCTAAATCTCTGTTCTTGTTAATTACATTACTCTTAGTTTCACTAAAGCAGTGTACTGAGGTGGGGTGTATACCCCAGTAGAGGTAGCAAGCTGTTGTGTGTGTGGCTTTTTTGAGACTATGAACTTGTTGTTCTCCCTCAGTGTTCAGTAACAGGGCTTGGATACTGCAGGTGAGATAATCTGGGGGAACTCAAGGCTGGAAGGACGGTTATGGTCATCCTGCAAGAAGTAACTTGGTTGGTGGAAGCCAGGCTGAGACTGCTGTGCTGAAAGCAAGCTGTTCATGTCAGGGCTCTCAACCAAAGCTACTCCATCCAGAGGCACCCAAGATTACAGGACAGGCATTATAGGACAGAACCCTTTACTGGTCCAGGTGACTCTATAATGTCACAAGTTATCATAGTTACGAACAACACATTGCCACTGTAATCATACAGCAGGAAGTGGGATTTCCTACCACAAAAGCTCATGTGCTAAATAAATTCCTTAGACTTTAAAAGTGCCATAGGACTCCTAGTTTTTCTTATAGCATTTGTAATGGTCAGGTAGTTAAGGCATATAGTGCAGCAAAATGTATTGGTTTTGTTCAGTGTAAAAAACATTATTTATCACATATTATTCTAACTAAGGTCCAGTGTCTGAAATGTGATAGATAACATATTTCCAATGCATTCTGAGTTATAAAAATATTGTTAGGCAACTGAATCTTTCTAGTCTAATCATCAAAAATCAATTGAGTATAAAATTACAGAGTCTTAGGGAGAAAATATTACAGATGTTTAAAGTAACTTTTTTGAACCTATCAAAATATTTAAAACATTTGACCACAAACATGGAAGTAAATATGTACATACTGCAGAACTCTTTAAAATTATTAGGCAGCAAAAGAGTAAATGGGCTCTTTAATCCAGGAGAATACTGTCCTGCAACAACAACAACAACAACAACAACAAAAACAACAAACCCAAAAGAACCAAAACCCAAATTACGCTATTTTAGAAAACATGTTTACAAATTTAGCTCCTATACCTTGAGAGCGTTATGTTTACTCTTCAACAGCTGTTGTTTTATCTTTATTTCCTCCCGTTTATGCTCATCTGTGATGCTTTGGTGCAGAGTGTCTCCCCTTTGCAGCAGTTCTTTTACAGCACCCTCATTGTCTTCACTCTGATTAAAAATAACAGATAAAATGTGAATTTTAATCTAATTAATTATTAACTAAACAAATCCTGGGAGACACACAAACATAAAAGTCATACACATCCTCAGGAGACACAATAACCTAGTGTGAATTTATGGATTTATACTAGTGATGCAAAGTATATATTAACTACAGTACCAAAAGTGTGTAAAACCCCTGAGAGATGTAATTACAGCAGGACTTGAAAACCTTCCAATGTCTGAGATCAGATTTTATGCAATGTCCAGAACTTATGACTAATTCAAAAAGTTTCAAAAACATTCCTTCACCCCCTTCTTTTCAATATCTTTTTCTTGTGCAACAAACAAACAACAAAAGTGCATTAATGAACCATGGATTACACCAACCGCTTGGTTTTTATAACCCTTTGCTGAAAATCAGATTTTTAAAAAAGTGCATAGCGCTTTAAAAGAAGGATATGGGCACCCTAAACTGTAGTTCTTTGTTTAATCTTCAGTACGATGAAGTTGATTCAAGGGTGAATAGTTTAATAACTGAATTACCATTATTTGTGGTAAATATGACAAGACTGCATAGGGAAGGGGGGAGAATACTTTATGCCATTAAATTGGGGGATGTTATCATTTCAAATTGACTTTATGTATGAACTAAATTAATATCCTTTAAATAGACTTTGGTGCCTAATGAGCTTTTGACAATTTATGCTATCTGAGGATCTGTCCCTGGTGGTAAAGCTTGATGTGTTCCAAACAGGTGACTTTAATCAACACTGTTGTAAAATATTATTTGTCATTATAAAAGCTGTGTTAATGTTGATTTCAGAATTAATGTGAAATGACTGGCTTCAAACATTTGTTTAAAAATACATAATGTTCTGCACTTCCTGATAAGTGATACACACTTTATTTTGCTAAACAGTCAGATAGTACTGAATGACCATTATGATTGGCCAGCCAAGGAGTGGTATTGTATTGAAAAGAGCCTGAAAGTAGGCCCTGATCTTTTCCGGATAGTATGAGTGGCAGTGTATGGCATTGTTTTTAAGCCTTTTAAAGTGGAAGCATTTCTTCCCATTGTATTAAGGGGGTTCATTACCATAAAAATAGCAAATACATTTTTAGGAAATGGTATTGGTTTACAACCAATTTGTGAATGGGGGGGAGCTAAATGCACAACAAATGTCATTTGAAATAAATAATAGCAGACACTCATTAGTTGCAACATAATCTGTGCCCTTTTGCTATGTTGCTCCTTAAGTAGCTGTTGCACTTCTGTGGAGTGTCATATGACCAAAGACATATGAAAGGTGTTTTGGAAAAAATGTGGCATTCATGTTGCAATGAGGGGAGAAGATGGTGTGGGGGGAGATCCCAAGTTTGGAGAGAATGGGGCAGGGGAACCTTGGGTTTGATCAGGGAGGACCAAATTGGCAAAACTGCTGAATGAGCCTGGCTACTGGGGACAGTTCGAGGTTGTTCCTGTTGGAAGTTTCATGCTTCCCCATAGGAAAAGACACTGTGAACTAGGGCCATAACTAGGGCAGGGCAACCAGGGCTTTGCTCCATTTCGCTGCTTGATCAAAGGGCCGATTCCATGCCAGTTGCTCCAGGCACCACTCATTTTATGGGTGTGTTCTGCTCCGGACACGCCCTAGGTTCTGAAAGTCCTAGTTCTGGCACTGGTGTGAGCAGCTGGCAATAGAGCAGGGGTGGCTTCTAGCACAGAAAGTGGAGAAGACAGTAGTTGAGAAGGGGTCTGGTTGATGCCCTAGGAAGGAGTGTCCCCTGATTGCCCACTGCACAACACCACACCCACACCCCACCAACAGCAATGGAGATGAAGGGAACAGCTTGTGCATAGGGGTTCCTTGTTATTCCCCACTACAAAACACCAGCCACCACCTCCCTATAGCCACCTGCAAGCCAGATTCTGAGCAAGTGAGAAAACCTTCCAGCATCTCTGCTGCTCCCTGACCTCAAAAAATCCCTTTCTTCCAGATTCTACCCCCAGACTATTGCCACTGCGTGTGCTCCACACAGACGCTGTCAGGCACAGCAAGTGGATGGGGCTGTGTACCTTAAACTTAAACTGGGCTGGAGGCCCAGGGTGAAAGGGGAGTGGAAAGATTAAGTTTGAGGAAAGATGCCTCCCAATTTCTGCCTCTGGATGTAATGTCATAACATCACAAATGTTACTTTTACATTGTGGCTATGTTGCTGTTAGCAAGTGGACAATTCACTGTAGGAAACATGATCCCAGGGGAAATGTTGCTCATGGGCAGCAGTTGCTCTTAAAACATGTTGCTGCAAACAAATGTCTACAGTATGACCAGATGTATGTAGGACTCATTGGTGCATATGGAAATTACATGCTGTTTCTTTCAATGAACATTAAATTTGCATTTGTATACAGTGAATTTCCTCTGCCACTCTTTTGTCCCATTGGGTAGCTATTCTTCATTAAAAAGAGGTTCCTCATTCTTTTCTAGTATCAGCAATTAAATGTTTTCTGGAAATTTTGCCACCTCAAGCATCACTCCCTTTGCCAGATCACTAATAATATTAAATATTGCTGCTATTAGTACAAAAGCTATAGTCTGCACTGCAGGTTTGCTCTAAAGTATTGATAATCATATGAATTAATATAGATGAGTTTCTTTGTACAAGACTTAACTATCAACAAATACCACTAAAATTAAAGTATTATGCAGAACAATAAATGCTAAACTGAGCTCACTGAGCTTGTAATAAATCAGTATAATTAGAATTTGTCTAAGTCCAGTGTAAGGATACAAATGCAGATATAAAGGTTTCTAATGTCTGTTCCAGCTTTTTTAAAATTCATTTCCATTCCTAGTTCAGTCATACATCCATCACAACCAATTTACCATATCTTTATTGAAGTCTTCCTCTTTTAGATTCACCCCTTGCTGAATTTCAGCCTCCAATGGCTCAAGCAATTTTTGTATATCAAAGTTAAACTGCTCCAATTCCTTCAAAGGAATGAAAGGCTAAAAAGAGAGAGAAAAAGATTGCCAATTTAAATCACAAACTTAATATTTTTATTAGAAACATAAACCAAAGAGAGACATCTGTGCTACCCCCTATCGCTAAACTAATGGAGCACAACATGTGTCCAACTAATATGTTACAAAGTACATTCAAAACAAGTAGTCTAAGCATCTAAAGATGAAAACAAAGACAAACATTTAGCAATATCAAAGTAAAATGTATATTAAAGATAATGTAATAATTTTATGGTGACTGAAGACAAAGACAAAAATAAACCTGATCCTCCTTCAGTTCATGTTTTCAAAAAATATTCAGGTAAATGAATATAACAGCACTTTGTCTAAAATATTAAATGTTAGAATTTTTCAGTGAAATCTGGTCCATCAGAAATTACTTGCACAGCAACAAGCAACCCATTCAGGTGCATAACTAGTCTACCATCTTAAATTGAGAATAAATACATGTTAATTTGTTCTACTGCTCTAAAATAATTTCTTTGTCACAAAGGAGGACCAAATACGACTGTATACACAGCCCCTAACTTATCTAATACAAAGCAACTGATACACCTGCACAGATATTTCTTCAATGGCATATTTAAAAAAAAAACCTCACAAAAAATGCTTGTGTTTCAGAAAAGTCAAGAGAAATTTATCAAACACAGGCAAAAATAAATTAGCTACTGGTTTATATAAATTATCATATTTAATCATATTAGCAGAGTCCTTAATTCTGAATTTAAAAATCAGTAACAGCTACTTATGAACAACAATAAGCAAACTTCTCTCTCTCTTGTTTTTCTTTATGCACCACTTGGGAAAAATTGATATATGAGTGCATATTTACAATTTAATATAAATTCATGAGTGTATTCCAAGACTTTATTATGAGATAAAAATATCAAACAATTAAAAGAGTAAGATTCCTTGATTTAACTCTACAAATGCTTGATATATTCTTGTATAAAAATTAGACTTAAAATAGGGTTTTTAAATGGCTGCTATTTTCAGATGCCAAATAAAAAATTACTTACTTGTTACAGTAAACATTTTATGTACCAGTCAAATCTTTTCTTATCCCCCAAGAAGAGGTCTAACTAAATGGTTATTAGTTACACAGCATTGGCAATATGCTTAGAGATCAACACAATCAAAATAAGTCAACAAGAACATTATTAGAGATAGGGAGGGATCAGGTCATACTGTAACAGCAAATTAGAGCCGTTGTTAAGATTCAACAATTGGGAAACAGCACACAGAGGAGGGTGAAGTCAAACCACTTGTAACGGGAAAAGAAGTCATAGTCCCAATTTCATCCTACATTCACACAATCAAATCTGCGTATCAATTCTAATTTAGCTGTTTCTCTTTGAAATCTTGATATCCCATCGACTTTCTTGAGCACAGTTGTTAATAAGTCATCCATAGAATGATTAGAAAGATGGAAGCTCTCAACAACTGGTTTTTGAGTGTTGTGATTTCTGACATCAGCTTTGTTTCCATTTATTCTTTTGCACAGAGATTGTCCTGTTTGCCCAATGTATGTGTGTGGGCATTTCTGGCACATGATGGCATAAATCACATTGGTGGATGAGCAGGTGAATGAGCCCTTGATGGAGTAGCTGGCTTGATTAGGTCCTGTGGTGAAGTTTTTTATGCAGATACATGAGCAAAGCTGGCAATGTGGTTTGTTGCAGAGCTATGTGCTTGCTTTAACATTTCTGTTGTTGGTTCTGTAGTTGCTGGTGCTGTCCGCAGGTGAGGAGAGGTCTGTCTCCCAAGGGTTGAGAGTGTGAGGGATCATCTTTTAGAATAGGCTGTAGATCCTTAATGATCTGTTGTAGAGGTCTGACTTGGGGGTTGTATGTGGTGACCACTAGCATTCTATTGTTTCTTTCATGAGCCTCTAGCATTGAGGTCAGGGGAACAAGGAAAGCAAAATTACCTTTTCTAATGGAATAAGAACCAATAGTCAACATTCAGCCCTGTAGGGAGACACTTCAGTCTCCTAACTCACTCTATTGATGATTTGTTAATAGCTGTGCTCAAATAAATGGATAACAAATCGAAGCCTCAAAAGAGAAACTGCAGAATTGGAATTTACATGCAAATTTGACTCTGTGAAGTCAGGGCTGAATACAGACCTTGTTCCCCACCCACTTCCCTGCTAATTGCTGTACTCCACTGTTTGAGTCCTAACAACTGCTTTGATTTGCTGTTACAGACTTACCAGATCCTATGACTTACACTTCCATTTCTCTGCATTTATTTTGTTTTCATTCCGTAAGTTCCCCGTCTTCAAGCATCTGGTGAAGTGGGGTTCTCCCCCATGAAAGCTCATGTGATAAATATTTTTTTTTAAGTCTTTAAAAGTGCCACGGGACTCCTTGTTTGATATGCTTGGTGAGACTAACATGGCTACCTCTTTTGAATCTATACACACAGGTCTGTTGATTTCTTACTACTTTCTAAATTTAGCTCAGAATTAGGTCCACTATATTCCTGGTGACCACATAACCACAAAACTAATTAATGCTTTCATGACTGCATTAGGTTAAAAAAAAATCAATAAACCACTACTGACTGGAGAGAATACATCTTTTAGGTTAATTTCTTCTTTAGGGGACCTACAGAATTCTCATTCACTCACCTGGCCCAGAGACGCAACAAGTTGTATTTCAGCTGGGGCTTTTGTAGCATACCCAAAATTAGAATCAATGCTTATCATTTTTTGCATAATTTAACAGATTTTTTTCCAGCAGTTGTGACAGAAAATTAGACTATATTTTGCACATGGATTTAATAGTGATTTAATAAAACAAATCTATTATTTAATATAATTGAAAATAAAAATTAATGAATTGTATCTTAGCTATTTTCTCAAGTGTTTTACCACCATCATTTTAGTTACATGTAATGTTTCAAGGATTATAAAAATCTTATTTTACTAAGTACCTATAGTAAAAAATAAAAATAAGCAGAAAGACGACATTAGTGTGGAAACAGTGAGAGTCCAGTGGCACCTTAGAGACTAACAGACTTCCTTAGGCATAAGGTTTTGTGGGCTCCAATCCACTTTTTAGATGCATCTGATGAAATGGGTTGGAGCCCACGAAAGCTTATGCCAGAAGAAATCTGTTAGTTTTTAAAGTGCCCCAAGATTCTTGTTGTTTTTGCTGTACACAGACAAACATGGCTACCCCTCTGGAAATTAGTATTGAAGGTTTCTTGGGCTCAAAGAATGTTGCCAGTAAAACTGTAGAATGATTGACTTTGGACATCACATTTCAAGAAAACAAATTGTGCTCATCAGGATTTTACCAAGAAATCCAGAATTATACTCAGAGCAGTCGGCAATTTAAGTGTAATAAATATCAATAGTTTCCTTTCAAATTCTTTGAAGGTTAGTTTAAAATAACCTAAATTTCACTGACAGAGACCAATGAAGGAAACAAGCAGAGGAAATAGAGAATTATGATTAAACCATGGAAAATCTAAGAAGGAAAAAGTGAAAAATGCAAGTAGAAGGAATTGAATGAAATGAAAAGGTAGAACCTTGTAAAACACATAAATATATCTTTGTTTAGTAGATTCTGAACTAATATATTTGTTCATTTTGTTATTTTAAAATGTATGTTATAAAAGGTACAAAATCACTGTCCTATCTTGATGAGTTTACAACAAATCAAATCATATGTGACTCCTCACCCTCCAATTACAATTTTATATTGATATTGTGAGTAGGAAAATATTACACATCAACTTTTATCTGGATTTGCTCTTGAATGATTTCAGCATCCTCAGCTTACACTAAATAAATAAATATATAAATAAATACTGCTACTGCTCAGGAAATAACAGGTTTTAAGTTCATGAATCCAAAGAACTTCATAAAAGAAAGAATCATTATCTCGATTTTACAAATGGGGAAACTGAGGGATGAAGTAACTTGTCTAGTTTCACACAGCAAGCCAGTGGCTGACCCAGAACTAAAACCCCAGAATTTTACTCCTAGCTCAGGGTGCTATCCTGTGGACCACAACGACTTACTAATTTCAGTTGGAGTTTTAGTTATCTAGCTCACAGTAAGGTCAGGTCTTTTAATCAACTTAATAATTGTGAAGTTCTTGATAGTGAACTATATAATAATATAATTTAAAGTAATTTATTCCAGTTCTAGAAGGTTCTGTGCCATTGTAACAGCATTAACGTCTTTTGCATGATAGGACAATAATACAATTAACATGTTATGCTCCTATTTAGCAACATCATGCTATGTCCCATTAAAAAATGGTCTGGCACCTTTATTTTAAATCTTTGGTAATGAAATTGCTGTTGTGCAATTTTGGGGGGAGTGTGCTACCTTTTGGGCTCATGAATGCAAGAGATGTTTTAAGTAGAGTCCTTCTGCTTTTTCTGAATGACTCATAGAATTTCACCATGCATATTAGATAATAGCCCATGACAGACAGCCATGTTGATAATCAGCCTCACTCTCAGCATTTTGTGAGACCCTGGTATACATTATGTATTCTTCTGGATATGTCACCCTGGAAGGAATGTGAAATTGGAATATCATTCCCATAAATAATCAGACATTCTTATGTCCTCCTTTAGCAAATGTAAATAACAGATAAACATTCCCTGCTCTGTTTGCTACTGCATGGGTTAATGAGATGACCTGTAAATTGCCATCTCTGTCTTCTGATGTGTAATGCTTGGTTATTTATTTATGTTTGTTTGTTTAGGTTTTGTTTTGGGTTTTTTTTGTTTGTTTGTTTCTTCCCCCTTCTGTTTGTCTTACACTCAGAACATACACTAGATTTACCAAATGGAAATTCGTGTGGCCATTTGAACTTTAGCATTTGATTCTTCTTCTGTTTATGCTGCTTTAAAATGACTCAGCCTCTGTAGTTCTTGTTGATATGGGTTTTATACATGTGCACACACATACACACACACACTTGTGGACTACTGTCCATTGTTGTCACATAAACCTCTCTCTCTTTTTATATCTATCTAGCTATCTGATATCGATATCGATATCGATAGATATAAAAGAAAGAGAGGTTTATGTGACAACAATGGACAATAGTCCAGAAGTATATGAATAGTACAAACACCAATACTGAAGAGGAATGGTTTAGTTCATAAGGAAAAGTAATGGAATAAAACTGATTAAAGGAAAATGCAGGAAACAGTGAGGTTAAATTGATTATGAAGAATACCCATTACTTTAGAAATTTAGTGCTTGGCCAGAAAGAACACTTGTTCACATACTGAAAAAGAACAAGTCTATATCTGGAGAATGAACACTTTTTTAAATAAGTAGTCCTTTACTATTTCAGTAAATTAAAACCATAATCCTTCATATCAGTCCAAAGACACCTTTTCATTTTCACCAAAATGAAAAAAAGTGATTAGGAGTTAGACCTATTTCTGACTAGGCCAATAAGGGTATCCTCTTAAATTATGAATTATGTTGACAAGCACAGTAGGAAAAGGAAAAATATTTATTATACTAATCTTCAGAAAGCAGCTATGACATTAGCATTGTTTATTAGTATCTTAGAAATTTTATCTATGTTCAACTGTACCATATGGTACAACTATGAAGTATGTATCAACAAAGTATTTGTGGATGCAGTGTTGTAACGTTATATTGAATTTATTTTGCTATATGTCCACACAACACTTATGAATCATTTATTTTAAATTCATAATGTTAACAATTATTGATACTAAAGCAAAGGGGGGCTTGAAGAAGAAGAAATAGAAGTAAAATTTGCTGTTGTGCAGTACAGCAAAGGAAAGATTAGGTAGGTCAAACAATCTAACACATTGACAACATCTGTGTTCTTGGTCAGGGAAGACTATGAAATAAACTTTACACATCTCTGAAGAGTGAATTAATTGAAAACCACTCAGACAAAAATGTATGATTGACTACAAAATTAATAAAACCAGGAAAATGCTAGTAGTTGTTCATATTATGAAATGAAGTACTCTGATTTTTCCTCAAGAGAGTATCATGTTTAAATAGCTGTGGGGTCTATTCTCTCATTTATGTGTGAAGAGGCCATAAATTCTCATGAATTCTGAGCAAATCTCCACCTCCTAGTATCAAAGGGGGACTTTTATCTTAATTGGTAAAATAGGAAATTATAAAAAAAAAACTAGATCAATTCTGACAAGCCTCAAAACACTTTTTCCCATTGCCTTAATATTTAAGATTTTATGTGCATTAACATTGTCATGAAAATATTCATTTAAATTATACAAACTGAACACTGCTGTTAATTTCTTGATTCTTCAATATGTTACTCAATAACTTTGTGAAAAACAAAATAGAAGGGTAAACACCATACTTCAGCATTTCATAATTACCTTTAACATTCTCAAGGAATCAAATACCAAGGGAAACTAACTCTACATTATTTCATATTTTATTTTATGGTAATGATTTTTTACTTAAGGCCAATTATTTCCATGTTCAGAAGTCAACTATAGTAAACCTGGGTATGACGCTAGAAGATGTTAGTTCCATTAGCCATTGTTCAACCATTATAGTGGATGAACAACAAATGACACTGCTGATTCTGTTAGATTCCTTAACAGGACCTGTTGATATGGATGCAGTCTCTGGTAAATATAGGTACAATCACTTAAATTGCTCCATTTTACATTTATAAGACATCTCAGAAGGTAGTGTTGATCCTCTGCCTCAAGAGAGCTCTTCTGAGGTTTTATTCTGTCACCAATATGCAGACCCAAATACTTCACCACAGTTGAAGCTATGTTAATGCATAAGCACTATGCTGCAGCAACTGTCTTCCAAAGATTTAATATGCAAGATGAAGCCCTATTACATTAAAAAAAAATAAAAATCTCTGTGTTGTATGATTAGGAAGCCTTAGAAGAAAAACAAACAATCCTTTATTTAACAATCAGTGATTCATTCTATAATGTGAAGATGAAGACAAAATGTGGAAGAGCAATGTAGACTTTTGTATAAAACAGAGGCTTGATCTTTCTAAGAATTGTCGGGTTAAGGTACCGTGAGCAGATACACAACAGCCTATCTCAATACAAAACTATGTTTTAGGTTTCTTCTCATATTTCTGTAAAAAAACAAGGAGTTGTGTGGCACTTTAAGACTAACACAACTCCTAGTTGTTTTTTTACTGGACTAGACTAACACAGCTATCCCCTTTGAAATTCTCATATTTCTGGCAGTCATAGAAGATATAGGCTAAATTCAGATCTCTGGCATAGAGGCACGTGGTCCAATGATGCTGAGAGGTGAGGGGCACTGAGGAGAACTAAAATAATTTAGCATATTGAGCCAGATCATCTCCACTTTACTTGAACAAGGAGGGGCCCATCAGGTCTGTCATTTGCCCTCTCGGCCCTGGACCAGGAAAAGGCATTTGACAAGATGGACCATGGGCATCTCCTGGGCACCCTGCAGGCCCGGTTTGTGGGGTTTCTCCGGGTTCTTTATGCCTCTGGAGAGTGTTAGGTCAAGCTCAGCTTCAGGTGAGGAGTGTGTCAAGGCTGTCCACTGTTGGGCCAGGTGTACCATGGAGCCCTTCCTCTGTCTCCTCCATTGAAGGTTGATGGGATTGGTGCTCCATGAGCCACAGCTGAGGCTGGTTCTGCCAATGATGTCCTCCTTGTGGTCCAGGACCCAGGTGACCTGGAGCGGCTGGAGGCCTGCCTGGCCATCTACTTGGCTGCCTCCTCCAACCAGGTCAATTGGGCCAAAAGTTCTGGACTGATGGTAGGGTCCAGGTGGCCGGCGAACTCCCTCCCACCTGTGCTTCAGGCCATCCAGTGGAGCGCAGGTCCACTGCTCTATCTGCATGTTCACCTTTCTGCCACCCATCACCCCCGGATAAGAACTGGCACGCTTCGGAGGACAGGGTCGCTGACTGGCTGCGGAGATGGACGGGACTGCTGCGGTGCCTCTAGCTGTGGCGGATGGCACTAGTCATCAACTAGCTCATCCTGTCCATGCTCTGGCACCAGCTTAACGCCCTGGTCCCGCCCCCAACATTCCTGGCCGACCTCCAGGAAACAATTCTGGAGTTCTTTTGGACAGGACTACACTGGGTCTCTGCAGGGATTCTCAGTCTCTCCCTAGAGGAAGGAGGCAGGGCCTGTGCTACATTCACAGCCAGGTCCACATCTTCTACCTCCAGGCCCTGCACAGACTCCTTTATGATGCAGGTAGTTTGGCGTGGAGCCACCTGGGACGCACCTTCCTCCGCTGATTCCGGGGACTCTGATACAATCAACAGCTCTTTTATGTCCACCTGACAGGTCTTCCATGAGACCTCTCTGAGCTGCCAGCCTTCTACCAGGACCTCCTCCGGACCTGGAGACTCATCTCGTTCTCCAGGTCCACTGCAGTCACCAAGGGGGAGGACTTCCTTGCAGAGCCCCTGCTACACAACTTCCAGCTTTGTGTGCAGGTGGCCGAGGCCCCCTTGGTGCAACGGAGGCTGGTCCTGGCAGGTATCACAGGGCCAGAGACCTCCTGGACTACACCCAAGGGGACTGGGTGGATCCCCAGGTGCTAGTGGAGTGCATGGGAATCGCCACTTTCCAAATCCCCTGGCACCTACTCCAGGAGGTGAAGGCGACCTTGCCCCCTGCTGCTCAGTTTTACCTCGAGAAGTTCCTGCGAGAGGGTGGTACTCATCCTCTTCTCAGCCCCAGCCCTCCGGACATTTTGATCAGGCCCCAATCCTGCAGGCGACTTCGGCTACCCCCTCCTCTCGCACCAAGCCGGCTGCTAAATCTGCAGCCAGTTTCCTTGAGAACTGCGCCCAAACACCATCTGTACATGCTCGTGCAGTACAACATCCACTTCCTTGCCCTTGCGTCCCGCACCAACACCAAATGGCAGGACCTCCTACCACCCCTGGAGGGCAACGACCCCTGGTGGGCCAGCCTATATTCCACCCTGACCCCACAGCCCAGCAGGGGCATCAGCTGGTGTCTCCTGCATGGAGCTGTCAGCATGGGTGTGTACCTGGTGTGGTTCACCCCTTACCCTGACACTTGTTTTTGCTGCATGAGGGAGACCCTGGTACATGTCTACTTTGAGTGTGCTAGGTTGCAGCCCCTTTTCTGGCTCCTTCAGAACCTCTTGTTGAGGTTCTGGCTGCATTTTTTCCCCTCACTTGTTTATGTACACCACATCCAAGGCCCTACAAAGTCACAGGACCTCCTGGTCAACCTCCTCCTGGCGCTGGCCAAAGTCACCATCTAGAACACCAGAGACAAGAGGTTAGGTGGAGGGTAATCCTGCGACTGTGGGGCCTATTTCTGTTCCTTAGTCCAGTCACGTATCCGAGCAGAGTTCTTTTGGGCAGTGTCTGCTGACTCCTTGGATACTTTCTGGGAGTAGTGGGTGCTGTCCGGGGTCCTCTGCTCAGTGTCCCACTCCAGTTCCCTGCTTCTGTTCCTTTGACCCCTCACACCTGTTCCTGTTTTTGATGATTTTGTCCCCCCATAACCAGTTGATCCCCAGGACCAGTGACTCCTCCCTGGAGCTGAGGGAAGATTTTTAGCAGTGCTCTTATAGTAGCAGCCACAACTACCCAGGGCTCAAATAGTAGCAGCCACCACTCAGGTGAGCTGGGCCAGATTTTTGAGGGGCTACTGGCTGGAGTTCTGGAGGGCCACAGGGTCCCCCTTGGGCTTGGGCCATGAACTGCAGCCCCTAAAGCTCCTGCCTTAATTCAGCTCAGATAAAGCCAAGGCTATAGTTTTGGAGTCTATGCAGAGTCACTGGACCTTGGTAACAAAAAACCCTAGCCTACAACAGATCTTTGTGGATTCCAAGGAATCTCTCATGTAGATAGAAAAGAATCATTGGGTTGGAAGGGACCTCATGAGATCATCAAGTCCAACCCCCTGGGAATTGAACCCACGTCCTTCCGCTTATTAAGCTGAGGTGCTAATCACTACAGTATTTGCAGGGCTGAGAAAAAAAAGCTTCCCTGTCCTTTCAGCAATGGAGAAAACTCCATGTGGGTTTAGGGAGATGAGAAGATTCCATCTATTCCTTGCCCTCTCATGTCCACTTGTCCTGAGTAGGAGATGAATCCTGCTGCTATGATACAAGGTGGTCTAATGTGGATTAGGCCATTTTTGAGCCATGTTCTACCACATAAGCCAGCCCAAAATTTGACTAAAAATGGCCTAATCCACATTAAGTACACATTCAGCAAGGCACTTTACTTTAAGCAGGTGAGTAGTCCAAGTGAAGTGGATGAAAATACTCACATAGTTAAACCTCATGGAGTCAAAGCTTGAAATAAAGAAAAAAGACTGGATAAATTTAACTGAAAAAGAACATACTGAAAAGGTGATTTTTAAGTTGTGGGAAGAGGAAAAAAAAGGAAAAGAAAGTCCAGTGGTAATATATATGCTTATGGAATTCATAGTATGGTATGGTATGGTATACTATAATACAGTATAGTATAGTACTTCTAATTTGAATTTCAGGAGTGAAATTCTTGCACCACTGAAGTTAGTGGGAAAACTCTGAACTCTGTGGGGCCAGGATTTCAGTCCTTATAATTTACAAATGCAACAGACATCTCCTTTTGTTTAATATAAACATTAATACCCTTTGTACCTTGTATGCTTCATTTTATTCCAGAAGAGTTTTACAAAAGATGTGACGCTCATGAAAATACTTACCCATGACATGGTAACAGAAAAAATAAATAACCTCCCTCCCAACAAATTCACTTTCTCTTCTCACATTCTTAATATTTATATTAAGATTATTTACTTCTTCTTCTCATTATTGTTTTCAAAACTTTGCTTGTGGGGAAGGCAGACCTCCTATATAGCAGCATGCACCTTTTGCAAAATACCACTTAAGCATGCATCACCACATGGGAGCAGTTCCTCCTACCTTTCCACTCTTAATTCTTTGTGATATGGTTGCAAATCGCTGGTTGAGCTCTGACACTTTAGGTTCTATTACTTTCCTGCAGTGATCTCCACGGTTTGTCATCAAGTCTACTGCCTGGTCACGCACAGAGTCCACCTTTGGACGCATATCATTCAGCTCAGCGTTTAAGCGCTACAGTCCATGAGCAAGAGACAGGGCTTGAAGTTAGTAATAAATGCAAAGAGAGAGTGAGAGACAGTGTGCAAAGGAATAGGAAGAAAAACCAAAAAGCTAATTCAGATGTCCATACGTGCATGCACATATAATAGGAAGCTCTGGATAACCTATACTGATCTTGTAGCACAGGTTTAGCAAAAGTGTATGTATACATTTTATCTAATGATCAACATTAGCACTCATTGAAAGATGATGGGGAACATATTTCCAGCTTTTTTTTCTAGATGGGCTATTTCTTGAAATACTGCTATACTCAGTGAGAAAGATAATTTTTTTTCAGGTCAGTGGGAGTCCAATCTTTGTAGAATTCCACACCTGAAAAACAACTTGCAAAGAATTAGACGCTCAAAAAGGGGGGTCTACAGGATAGGGTTTCTTTCAGTTCTTACTTCTGCTGTTGTTGTGCTCCTGTCTGCTCTCATAATGAATGTCTAACATTTTTTGGGTTCTGAATTAAATTCTTAATCAACCATAGAAAAAATAGGACAGGCTCTACAAAAAAAGAATAGCCCAAGAGCAGAAAGATTTTAAATACTTTGAAAATACCTGGACTTCTGGACTGTAGGAAGTATATGTGAAATTTAAGGATATTAAATGGTGCCAGAATAAGCTTTTTTCCCCTTTCAGCATTTTTGTGGACTTGAAATGTAAAGCCGGGGTCCTCCTCATTGCCCTCACACAAGTAAACATACTTTACAATATATATTACCATGAATATTGTACATGAGAAACTTGTGCATTTGTTACATCTTTTCATGAAAATAACAGTCAAATTATTTTATATCAATAACCATAAATAATTTTGGTAAACACAGATTTAGGATTTTGAACTAGGGTACACAGATTAACTATATTTTGCCATAAGTCTTCTTGACCACAGGGAGGTATTCAACAACAAAGGGGCAATCTCCACTACCATGTAGCTTTGTTAATACTTATGCTGCAAAATAATTACATTCATATAATATGTTATTATACTAGTGCTGATAATAAGAAATCTGCCATTCTAAAATGGCAATTTTATATCTGTATATATCTAATTAGATATCGATACTGACATAGATATAGATATGTGTATCTTGTAAAATTGGAAAAGATGGGGATTAATATGACAATATAAAGGTGGATAAGGAACAGGTTAAACGCAAGACTATAAAAGGTCATACTAAAAACTGAACTATTAAGTTGGAGGGAGGTTATTTGTGGAGTTCCTCATGTATTGGTCTTGGGACTGATCTTATTTCACCTCTTTATTACTGATCTTGGCACAAAAAATAGGAATATGCTAATACAGTTTATGGATGACGTGAAATTGGGAGGTGTTGCCATTACAGAGACGGATCTAGATATCACACAGGAAGATCTGGATGATGTTGTAAACTGGAGTAACAGAAATTGGATGAAATGTAGTAGTGAAAGGTGCAAGCTTATTTGTTTAGGAACTAATAACAAGAATTTTTGCTACCAGTTGGGGGATGCATTAGTTGGAGTGACAGAAGAAGAGAAGGACCTGGGCATACTGATTGATCACAAGATGATATGAGCCGCCAATGAGATGTGGCCATGAAAATGCTAGTGTGAGCCTAGGATGCATCAGATGAATTATCTATGTTAGAGATAGGGAGGTGTTAGTACCATTATACAAGGAATTTTGAACAGGTGCAGAGGAAGGCTTCAAGAATGATCCATAGGATGGAAAAGCTGCTATGTGAGATGAGACTTAAAGAGTTTGACTTGTTTAACCTGATCAAAAGAAAATAGAGGGGAGATTTGATTGCTCTGTATAAATACAACAATGTGATAAATTACAGGGTGATAAAAGGAAATATTTAAGTTCAGCACTAGTGTGGACACAACAACAAATTCATATAAACTGGCCATCAGGAAGTTAAGATTTGAAATTAGATGCAAGTTTCTAACCATCAGACGAGTGATGTTCTGAAATAGCCTTCCAAGGGGAGCTGTAGGGGGAATATCTAATTGGCTTCAAAACTGAGCTTGACAGATTTATGGAGAGGATGGTATGATGGGACAGCCTACTTTGACAACTGACAATCTTTGATCACTGGATGGTGTTTTGAGTGTCTGACTGGTAGATCTTGTCCACATGTTCAGGGTTTAACTGATTACCATGTTTGGGGTCAAGAGGGAGTTTTCCCACATAGCAGGTTGGCAAAGGGTGGTTAGGGGAGTGTTCTCTTTCCTCTTTAACATGGTGCACATGGATTCTCTCATGCTGGTGGATCTATGTACCTTGAAGTCTTTAACCCATAATTTGAGCACTTTAGTGACTCAGTCATTGGACGCTTATTGCAGGACTGCGTGGGTAAGACTATGTTGCTCGCATTATGCAGGGGGAAAGACTAGATGACTTCTGACCTTAGTGTCTATGAGTCTATGTATATATACTCCAATATCCAGAAAGGAGAAGGTGATCAAAATCACCTGCTTCTGTTATTGGAGTCTTGAAGGTATTGCCCAAAAAAAGGCAAAAGTATTTAACTGTAGGCTGAACACTGGGGATCTGAAACAGAATTGGACTTTGGGATTTCATTGCACTGTCTATAGGAAATGCTTTTTGTATAATAGGAAGTTATACATGCATTGATGGAAGTAATAATTGTACTTTATACCTTACATTGGAAAAACTGCTCATCCTGTTAAAGACTGTCCTGTAATTCTGATAAGAGCAGTGTTATGAAGCATTGATTTGTTGTCTAAATAGACGTTGGTTTGAAAATTCTGTGTATCTTGAAACTTGTGAAGTTGGGCTTTTGCAAATTTTGTTATGTTGGTGTCAGCAAGACAGTTTCATTTAAATTTTGCAAATTCTTCCTCAGTATGTACTGACCACCTAATCAAACCATGGTTAAATATCCAGGTGACTAAATGTCACACAAATCCAGTCAGGGGACAGTCGATACATAGCATAAATGAAGGCCTCAAGTATGAAAAAAATGTCTCAAATTGAATGTAATTCTGAGCCTCAAATTCTTTACAGTGCATGTTAATTTTAATTAATGGACTCTGATGATATTGTGGTGCTAAATAGTACGATTGAGCTAAGGAAAGATATGTTGTTTGCAATTGGGACCTGTACATGAAATGTCTATGTCACGTAATATCCCTTCTATAAATGATAAACCACTTTGGCTAGGATTATCCTCAGTTAATGTGATATGAATATCAAGCACACAGTGATTCACAAAAGAAGGGAACGGAGATTAAAAAGGTAGATAACATAGATATTGCTTTCTTTAAAACAGATGCATTTGAGATAATAGTTTTCAGCAGAGATAGGCTTAAGAATAAATGTTCTGCTCAATATGAAGTCCCCAAGCTTTAAAATAAAGTATTTTGTTTTCTCTACTGCAGGGTATACTTTCGCTACACATTACAATACTATTAAGCAATCTATATGCTGTTGCAGGACAGTTTTGTCAAGAGAAAAATAATGTTTCATTATCTTTTCTTTTGTGCTTTGAAACCTCTAGGGTAAAAAGCTTGACATACACTGTTGGTTTTTTTGTTTGGTTGGTTTTTAAGAATTATATAATAAATGCTTTCCAGAAAACTGCACTTGTTACCTTAAGAACTTCTTTTTGCTGAGATTTTTGTTTTTCTGATTCATCCAATAATATCTCAGCACGATAGATCCAGGTTGTGATGTTAGCTACATTCTGATCAAATGTCTCCATATGCTTTTGATATTCCTGTATGTGGAATAGGATAAGTAGTATATATTTTTTTTAAAAAAAGTGATGAAACAAAGGTATGATTGTATGAATGTTAAGTTAAAATTGCTTACTTTTTCTAAGCTGTTATATCTCTCTCAAATATACATTTGTATGTTTATATATTTTAGTCCAGCAATAGTGATATTATGTTTAAGGCAACAGTGGCTCTTCAAATTAACTTGGGCTAAAATCTCTAGTTATTACACTTGCATGAATGAATTTACTCATCCACCTTTCTGTCTATTTAAAATTCCTCATTTTAGGTAATGAAAAATTTAAAGTGATTCCTTTCAGAAAATTTGAATTATTGTCTCATCTTTTTATGAATCCCTCTGCCCATACAAGTACGATATTTAAAATGCAGAATTCCGCCTGTGACCCCTATTACCTGTGTGATCAAATGACATTGTACAGCTCAATTAAAATGTTTGTGTACTCCCATAACCCAGGATAGCTGTACAAGTTGCAACACGATAAACTGAGCAGCTCCGTCAGCTGCTTCCCAGTACTTCCTATTTGCCTCCCTGATTCAACAGCAGGTCTAATCACAGAGCTTCAGTGAGGCAAAAAAGAAGAGAGGCCAGCAGTGCACACACACACAGCTACTCTGCACGCACACACAGACAAATTCTTTGTTTACAAACACAAAATACCACTGAGATCAGTGGAGATATACGGAGTCTGTGACAGTGCACCCATCTACACGTATAAACTAAGATGCCTAAACGTGGAATCAAATGGGACTGAACCCTTAAAACTGGTATTGGTTTAGTGAATTGCAAGCAAAAACAAAACAAAACAAAACAAAAAAACAAAACAAAACAAAAAAAAAGCCCCAAAAACAACCCTTTTATCTTACCAACAATAGGTTGAACCACTCCTCAGCTCGTGAAGTTACTGCTATCCAGTTACTTTTCAGAAGACTGAGTTTATCATCCACTAGACTTCCTTTTTCTTTCAGCACCATCCTCAAACCCTCTCCTAAATCACTGATGCTCTTTAGATGGAGCTGGCGTTTTTCAATCTCTTTTTGTGTTGCCTGTGGAAAGGGTACATAGGATGATTATTTAATAAATATGAAAAGTCAGTTTGGAAATAGATTAAAAAAAATTGCTTCTACACTATGACTGTACAATACAAAATGTTAAAACAGAATACTAATAGGGAAAAAATGTCCATCTTTACTTCCTTGCTGTAATGCTATTCGTATGCAGAATAGTCCAAAATTAAAGCACACTGGTTCCAGATCAAAAGACATTTAAAGAGTCTCTCATAGCCTCAGAATAGTTTTTGACCAATACCTTAACTTCAAAAGTTCCAGAGTGGTAGCTGTGTTACTGCAGTTCAGCAAAACAAACAAGGTGTCCTGTGGCAGTTATAGAGGAACAAATTTATTTATTGCATGACCTTTTGTGGGAGAAAATCCCACCTCCAAGCACTTCACGGAGTGCGATTTTCTCTCAAAAAAGCTCATATGAGAAATAAATGTTAAGTGCCTTTAAGTGCCACCAGACTCCTTGTTTGTTTAACTTCAAAAGAATATAATACTTTTCATTACAATATATAGGTTTAATATTTCATGCAAGATGTTCATATTTTATGTTCTGAAGTTTTCTTCTTTAAGACATGAGACAAAAGCCAAAAAGCTATTTAAAAAAAAAAAAAAATATTTATTAGCTATCTATTATAATCCAATACAAATCACCATTTTAGGATAACTAAAGTGAAAAGTGCAGTACTTTTCTCATTCGAACAATACAACCCTAAAGGAAAAACATCAATTTCAGTCTTACTCAGAGGAAACCCTGGAATCTTAGCCTTATCTATAGAAAATCACTTTCACTTGGGATTGTACCCTGCAGACTAAAATTCCCCCATCCAAATGGCCCATTTCTCACACTGAGAATGATGATCCAACTGAGGTACAGCATTTCATCTTCCCAAATCTCATTCCTCTTTTCAGTCTCCCTATCTGCTTAGCTTTAAAATCATATACAAGATTACCCAATGTACTTATTCTGGCTAAAATTCTGTGATAAAGATACAAGAAAGGCAGCCAAGCATAACCTCCAAAGTACAGTTCCAGTATAAATAAGTATGAAGTGACATACAAAAATACAAACTCAACTGTAGCCACAACTAGCATCTGTGGAATTCTTAATAAGTGGCTCAAACTTCAGCTGACAACATAGCTAACCAGTATTGGGGGAAAATTCCTTCCTGACCCTAAAGCTGGAAGGCAATTGTTGCTCAAATGAATTATCTGATACCATATTTTTTTCTCTCAAAAATAAGTTTTTACAATAATTTTTTACATAACAAAATGGTTTTAATGTTCTACCAAATTATACCAGCATTAAGGAAGACATGTGAGACAGAATTTAGAGAATATTAATGACAGGACTATGAACCATCTTTTCCAAATTTAAGTAGTATAGAAATTGAAATAGAGGTTTCAGATTCTGCTGGTTTCCAGTCAGTCTAGAAGACATACAAAGACAATCTTTTCCAGTACTATTTAGTCTCTTGTACTCTTAGAGTGCAGGGGGGACACATGAGTCAATTTATTTTGAACAAAGAATACTGCTGGCTTCAGCCTTGGTAAGGCTCAAGTCAGCTTCTATTTTGCCTGAATGGTTTAACCGATCCATAGTTTGACCTCACTATGTGTGAAGCCTTTGAGGATTGTTTATTAATTTTAGTCTGCAGGGTACAATCCCAAGTGAAAGTGATTTTCTATAGATAAGGCTAAGATTCCAGGGTTTCCTCTGAGTAAGACTGAAATTGATGTTTTTCCTTTAGGGTTGTATTGTTCGAATGAGAAAAGTACTGCACTTTTCACTTTAGTTATCCTAAAATGGTGATTTGTATTGGATTATAATAGATAGCTAATAACTATATTATTTTTTTAAATAGCTTTTTGGCTTTTGTCTCATGTCTTAAAGAAGAAAACTTCAGAACATAAGTGAAAAACTTGGGATAATCTTGATGCCTATCCCCTCCACAAATACATAAACATTAGAATGCAGCTTGGACTATGGGCTTTATCTAATAACAATCTAACTTTTAAACAGGTAGATAATCTTCATGGATTAAAAATGATGTTCAAAGCCAGATGTACCCTTCAGGTGTGAATCTAGCTTGTTGGTCTTTTAAATTCTGCAGAGATTGAATCGTCTCTCTTTCTCTCTCAAATACTGGGATTTTGACCAAGTTTTTACAAATACAAAAAGCTGTTGTTCCAATTACCTATAATATACTGCTCATTCCATCAAAGGCAGCTAAGCAATATCCACACCCAAACGCTGACCTCAATAAAATAAGCCAGATTGCCTGACTATACATGAACCCGGTTATCAAAAGGTTTATGCACGAAATCCTGGATCTATTGAAATCAACATCAAAACTTTGATTGATTTCAGTGGAGCCAAGATTCCATCCAATATGTTTCTTTAGAAATTCTCTACAGGACAATATCTATATATACACATATATCGCAGTGCTCTCTCAGCAGAAGAGCTTCTCCCACAGATGTAGCTGCTGCCTCTCATGGACTCAGGAGTTTTTAAGCTGAATGGAGAGCATTCTGTCCCATCAGCTATGAATGTCTTCACCAGAAGCACTATAATGGTGCAGCTGTGTGACTGTAGCTGGTGCAGTGTAGACATAGCCTTTGGTTCACTGTTTCAAAAGTGGCTGCCAATAGTTTTGTTTCTTAACTTTACATTTAGGCACCTGTATGTTTAGGCACATTTATGCACCTGATTTTCAAAAGTGCTGAGCAGTTAAAACTGAAGTGATTCAGAATTTGAACAGATTTTGAACAATGGAACATTTAAACAATGTTTGCAGTAGTATTCAACATACTCTATTATTATTTATTGTTTTGATAGTATTTTCAACCCACATGAAACCTACTAAAGGAAATTAAAAACGAGTTGGAGTAAACAGGAATTTAATTTTGTGGTACAACCTCTATTTTGGGTGGGGGGAAGGAAGAGAGAAGAAGGCCACAAAGCAGTTGGAATTCCAACTACATCAATGTGACAGCATGAAAGTATCCCTAAACAGTGTTAAACCCCAGAAGATTTAAGCTTTTTACTCTTTCATTAAACCAGTGTCATTTAAAAACTCAAAACTAAGTGCTGTTTTACATTTGTGATGTTGCTTATTTTCATAGAAATTGATGGTTTAAATTAATGTTGCAAGGGCTTAATGCCTTTTCAGACCACCAAAAAGCAGGGAGTTACCTCAGCAACTGGGTATAGGGGGTGAGTTGCAGTGGGGTTCCCCACCCCAGTAAACCTCTGGATTCAGCATATAGACCCAAAGACCAAATTTTCACTCCATGAACATCATGGCAATCCCTTGAGAATACAACATGAAGCAAGAGTTCCACTAAGCCCCAATGAAATAAAGAGAATCCAGCGATACCGGGATTCCTCCCAACCGCTGCCTAGAACAAGCATCACAGACAACTCCTACCCTGCAATAACAACCATCTCCCACCATGAACTAATGTATTTAGTCCTATAGCTTAAGTAGTATGAGTCAGTGCTATAGCCTCATGGTTCAATCTCTGCTGATGAGTCATAAGAATGGGCTTAAAATAGCATAATATTTTTTGTTTATCTTTTTTTCTTAAACAGAGAACAAGAAAGGTATATTAAAAGACTCTATAAAAAGACTGGATTTTTAGGGCGCAGAGTCAAGCATAGAAAGTTAGGATATACCAATTTATGGTTGACCGTGTAATATTAATTTACTTACCGTGTTTATTATGAGAAAGACTTTAAATACATGATCACATCCTAGTTTCTTTCCATAGGATCCCACTACATTAAATGCATGTGTTGGATGCACTGGAGGGTGGGGTGGGGCTGAATTAAGCTTTTGCAGACAACCATAAGGCTGGTATTTTCTAACTTTTGAATGCTTAACTTTAATACACAAATATTATTCTTCTAACACAGTCTACAAGTGTAAGAATGGGGGGGGGTCTTTAACATGTGTTTTAGTCCTTTCATATGTTTTCTATGATTTTCTTTGCAAAGCAATTTTATAAATATTTTTATGAATGTTGGGAATTTTCTTGACAAAGTGACAAAAATAAAACTTTTTAGCAAATAATAAGTAGGGGTGAGGAATCCTTTTAAAGAAAACTGTAGAGGGAGGACTTTGAAAGTGTGCTGTGTAGGCTTCTTCAATTATATTTTAGAATGATGAAGCAGTACTAGTATATCTCAAATTAAGCTGTGTTTGTTCATTTTTCAAAAGCACTAGGGATGTGACTAAAATAGTACTGAGGGTAATATTTTAATTGCATCAGTCACTATTACATTTGCTTTATAAATTCACAAACAAGACATGATGGATGATAGACTGTATGACTTCACACTGGATAGATAAATCCCCAAGGTGATCTTAATAACTCACAGAGACCCTATAAAGAAAGGAAGTTAGGTTGCTTAACTCTCACAAGTGGGAATACTGTATTTCTCAGATGTTGACAAGATATCATCCTTAAAATAGGAGTCCCAGTATTTACTTATTCATTTGAAGCACAGATATTATTTTGACTTTGTTCAGGACATTGACTATAAATCATTTGGCACAATATTTTAGCACATTTTATTTCAATGTACTCACTAACAGAAAAAAATACTGACAAGCTGAAATAGCAATAGTGATTCAGTGTATTTCAATTTAACATATACTAATTACTATTATACACTCTAAGTTAAAATATAATATTGATGCACTGGAAGTAGAATCAAGTATAGAAGTTTTCTTGGTGATACCATCAGGTATTTCCATTTTGAGACCACAACATACAGTGAGCAAATCCTTTAATACACAAAACCATCTTTAAAACGCAAGAAAGTCCCCGACACATGAATGCCATCCATTAAACCTCTTGTTAAAACTTTTTTACTCATGAATTCTTTCAGTTACAAAATTATTTCTAATAAACAAATCTTTCTTTTACAGCTTCTCAAGCTATATTTGCTATTTTTATAACAGAAGTATTTAAAATTGAAGAGATCTAACTTATTACTTTTCTGTGAGAAGGCAGAACTGTTGGGTACAAAATATAGTATCTAGTTTAATTTGACTTAAGCAGTGAGGCTTCCATTATTTCCTACGGAAACTCTTTCACAGTCCAGTATGTTTGTCTTTAGGATGCTTATCTTATGTTTCATGTTAAATTTGCCTTAATTTAATATCCTACTTGTGTTTGGACAGTCCCTCTGCTTTATAACCTTCAAATAACTTGGGGACAACTTTCAAATGTCCTCTTCTTAAAGCAAATTAGACATTTCTTAATTTTTTATTTGTCCCTGTAATTATTTGTGTGTGTGTTCTGGAGTTCTCTAATTTTTCAACATGTTTCTGGAATTGAAACCAAATTCAATGAACTAATGAAGTGTAGTCTTGAATAATGCTGTACAGAAGAGGTCTGTCATCTCCCTGGTAAATTACAGCCACCACAGCACAAGTTCATTTTTGATTTTACTACCACCGTTGAGCTTCTTCCCCCCTTTTTCCTCTCCTTCTCAAAATCAGTGTTTTATGAATATCTCCTTCCCATTGGTGCTGTCCTGGCTGAATCCTCCTCTAATGTTAGTTAATTGGAGAACTGCCATTAATTTCAGCAGGAGCAAGATGGGAACTAATGCTCACCTTACTCTTGAGAGTATGTTACCCTGTGCACCAAGCTGCATCATTGTTCAAACACTCAGGACTTGATTCTGGCACTCTTATTCATGGTGTATTATTTTATTTTGTGAGACTATTCACTGAAATTACAGTATGCACATCTAGAACTCTTTTAACATGATCATATTGTCAGATAGATGTCTGAGGATGGTCTTCCCTGGTTGGGCTTGTTGCTTTCCAGATTTCATTTTTTTCCTCTGTACAATTTATGGAAGTTCTTGATAATCCCTATTATCCATTGTAGTAACCTTGTGGAGGAAGGGGTTAACACCCTGGTCAGTGAGTCCCAGGGGAGCCAGTAGGAACAAAGTACAGGTTTTTGAATTGGAGCAGCAGCCTTCCCTGTTCATGTTTGGTAGCAGCAGAGCTCCTGGAAGGACCAGGAGGAGGCCAGGTAGAAAGGCCCGAAGAAGGATCCAGCAACATTCTTGCCAGAGATAAGCTCAAGTTTATAACTGACCAGGCATGCGTAGAACAGGGAATGTTTACTTAAATGCGGTCAGGATATTTCTTTTGCTTTGGTTTGTTTTTTGGAGTTCACTGTGATGAGCGCATGTACCCCCCTCCCACTACCCTGCAACTACCTAAGTTAAATCCCAGAGAAGCAACTCTCTGTTTATCTGTTCTTTTAATTAAAAGTTTTACCTTTCTAAAGTAAGCTCTAGTTCTGTGTCCAAAAAGGCAAGAGGTTTTGAGTGCATGTGCCTCAGACTGCACAGCCAGTTACTAAAGGGAATTCTGTCCAGTTTCAGCTGAAATCTCAGCTGGGGTTCAATCACTCTCCTGAGAGAGGAATAAAAGTGATTGAGGGTACCTCACAGTAAGAAATTCCCAAGTGAGCCTTCCTGGGTTTTCAAGAGGTTTTTGCATTTGGGTGGTAGCAGCAATACCACTCCAAGGCCAGGAATTGGCGGCCTTGGAGAGTTTTAAGACCAGGCTTTAAGGCCAGTAGGTTTTAAGGCCTGTTGCAGGCCCCCACCTTCTGCACTCAGGATGCCGGAGTGGGGAAACAGCCTTGACATCCATAAAGCTCCATAAACTCTTTCTCTAGGTACTGTGACAATCACCTCTTCCATCAAGTCAAGACTTAACATTTCTCCCCCCAGTGCTGGGGAGTGGGGTGCTCAGGAATAATCTGTCTTGCTCTTAATTTTAAGAACTTTGGCTGCCTTCAGACGAGAGTTTTATTTCAAAACAACAGCCGTTGTTTTGAAACAAAATTTCTTATGTCCAGACGACATTCCGTTATTTCAAAACAAAAGGACCCCGTTGTTTTGAAATAATGGCCATTGTTTCAAAACAGCAAAACCTTGCATGAAATCAAAATAGCCGTTGTTTTGAAATGGTTGTTTCAAAACAATGACATTCAGACAAGTTGTTTTGAAGCAACGGCTATTCCAATTCCAGCTCGGCTTGACCTTCTTCCTCCCAGGGTGCTCTGGGCCAGGAAGTGCCTTGCCAGCCTGGTGCCTCGTGCTTGCAGGCTACAGGCAGCATGGCACAGGCTCGTGCTCCTGGGGCAGAGCGGTGACGCTGGGCCCCAGTGTGGGCCAGGGAAGAGACCCTGTGACTCCTCAGGATCTGGGGCAGAAAGGACATCAGGGCCAAGTTCTGGGCAGGTCATCGGAACGTCGACATGTACTGGGACATCAGTGAGGCCCTGTTTGCCAATTGGCACCACAGAGCAGGTGCGATCAAAAGTTAAAACCCTGAGGCAGGACTACGGCTGGGCAAGGGACGCAAGGCAGCTCCATGGGGCAGCAGCTGCCACCAGCTGCCCCTTTTACCAGGAGCTCCACGCCTTCCTGGCCCAGGAGCCCAGTGGTCTGCCTTCGCGGCCGGTGGACTCCGGGGAGCCCCACATCCTGGGCACATTATCCCTGGAGCCGGAGGGGGCCTCCTCTGAACCTCGACATCGGGGACAGCAGCTGGCCCAGCACTGCTCCACCTGCTCGCCCAGAGCTGATCCCTGCCTGGGAGGAGTGTGCCACCAGCCCCGAGGAGGAGCCACAGGAGGAGGAAAGAGTCCCTCAACACGGGGGTGGCAATAGGAAGATGTGGCAGCATGCAGGGCAGACAGCCTGCAGCCAGCACCGCTGGCACATGGACTTGGGAGACTTCCCGGGCCACATGCTGCCAAGGACAGCCCACTACTGTGGGCCACGAGGCCACATGCCCCCTGAGTGCAGTATACACAGCACACAGATTGAGGAATCCTGCTGGCTGTTAGGGCAGGGCTGTTTGCAGCTCACAGGCTGCACACACCATGCCTGTAGCCTGACAGTAACTGTTCTCCCTTCTGCCCTGCAGCTCGTGCGCCCACCTGCTGGCCTTCCCTGAGGAGCCTGCCGACCACTGCCCATCGCAGGAGGCAAGCCCGCCAGACCTGGGATGACATCCTGGCCAGCCTCCTCCACCTTGACCAGAGGGCCAAAGACTCGTCCCAGGCCTAGCGTCTGAAGCAGGGCAGGTGGCAGGACACGGCCGTCCAGCAGCTCCAGCGTGCCACGGACGTAGATAACCACTTCGTGGCTGCCATGGAGCACCAGGCAGTGGTGATGGAGTGGCAGGAGACCATGCTGGAGAACCTCCATATGGTCATCCTCCAGCTTGCCACCCAGCTTGCCCCCCCGACCAGGAAGGACCTGCCCCTCGGGACCCCACTGTTCCTTGCCGCCGGTGCCCCTGGACCCGGGGTGGCCTTGGGGAAGGCTGTGGGGCTGCAGGCATGCCCCAGGGGTGCCTCTCCCCAATATGCCCCCTCAGTTGTCCCCAAACCTCCACCCACATTCCCGTCCCAGTTTAGTGCCCCCTGTTGTGCCCCCACCCACATCCCTTGTCCCAGTTTAGTGCCCCGTGTTGTGTCCCCACCCACATCCCCTGATCCACTGAAGCCCCCTCTATTGTGCCCCCACTCAACCCTTCCTGCCTCCCAAGCTTCACCTTCCTTAACTCCTGTAGATAAACCAAGTTCACCCATGTTAATAGTTTGAGTTCAGCATTTTATTGTGTTGGGTTCAGGGTGTGGGTGGGAGGGGTGGGGGCTGGCTGTGGGAGAACAGGGGAGTGGGTGGTGTGGTGGGGCAGGCCTGGCCCTCAAATGTCCTCCTGGACAAACAGGTCCCTCAGTGCCTCCCACACTGTATTTGGTCTGGGCGGCAGTTGCTCCCTCGGGGCCAACATCTCTGGTTGCTGAAACCAGGCACTGACGAGCTCTGCCTCAGCCTCCCACATGTGAGTACTGGCTCGCTCTGGAGCTCGCAGAGGTTATGCAGCATCACGCAAGCACTGATGACCTCTACGATTCTGTCCTTGGCGAGGTGCAGGTGTGTGAGGAGGCACTTCCAGCAGGCCTTCAGTCTACTGAATGCCCACTCAACCACCTGGTGGCACTGGCTGAGGTGGTGGTTAAAAAGCTGCTGTCTGGTGTCCCAGTGTCCCGTGCAGGGGCTCATGAGCCAGGGCCGGAGGGGGTAGGCCACATCCGAAACAATGAGAAGGGACACCTTGACTTCCCCAATGGTGATATTATGGGGGGGGGGGGAGAAGGTGCCTGCCTGCCTGCCTCCATGCACTGGTACAGGGAGGAGTTGCGCAGAACCCTGGCATCATGCGCCCTCCCCCGGCCATCCGACATAGCAGTTCTGAACGATGCCCTGATGGTCCACAAGGGCCTGCAGGATGACTGAGTGGTATCCCTTCCTGTTCTGGTACTTGGCTGCCCAGTGCGGTGGGGCTTGCATGGGGATGTGGGTGGCATTGAGTATCCCTCTGCAATTTGGAAAGCCCAGGGCAGCGAGGCTGGCAATGGTGTCCTGCAGCACTCCCTGGGTGACGAGGTGTGGCAGCAGGAACATGTTGATGGCATGGGCGACCTGCAGCAGCAGTTCCCCGATGGTAGAACTCCCGATGCTGAAGAGCTGGGCAATGGACCTGTGGGACTCAGGAGTGGCCATCTTCCAGAGAACAATGGCCACTCTCTTGCCCATGGGGATGGCTGCCCTCATCACTGTGTCCCTTCGGCACAGGACTGGGGTGAGCTCAGCGACGAGGTGGGTGAATGTCTCCCTGCTCACCTGGAAGTTCCTCCTCCACTGCTCATTGCTCCAGGTTCACAGGACAACCCACTCCAACCAGGCTGTGCTGGTGTCCAGTGCCCAGATGCGCTGTGGCACAGAAGGGGGACGGGGAGCTATTGCTGCTGGGAGGGCCACTGAGATGGTGGTCCAGGCTCATCGGGCTCAGAGAAGAGTGTGTGTCCCACAGCAAGGCAGTACCCTGCAGGCTAGCAGCGGGGCTACCAAGTGCTTGAGGATGGTATGGGAGCTGGGGAGCATCCACAGCCATCTCCCTTGCAAGCTCCTGGGAGTCACAATGGACAGGAAGGGGAGATCAGTTCCTGCTTTTATGTGATTGGCTGGGAACATGGCTGCCAACATGGCCGGCAACATGGCTTAGTGAGCCAGCCATGTTGCCACACCTCCCATGCTGCCCCTCTGCTAAAATTGAAACAGCATGTCCACACAGAGGGCATGCTATTTTAATTTAAGGGTTTCCTTATTTCGAAAGAACAACTTTTTATTTCAAAATCAGTTATTTCAAAATAACTTATTTCAAAATAACAGCTTAGGTGTGAACACAGCCTTTTAGATTCTACTGCCATGATTACTGGACTGCCCGTTTATTAGAGTTTGTAATGGTACTGAATATAAATTAAATAGAAATGTTCTGAATCACGGTGTCCAACACATAACTCGACAACATGTTCTCTATCCTTGAGACCAATAAAATACATTTAAGAACATACTTCTGATAGTTTTGTTTTTTTAACACAGTATTTGCAGGCTGTTTGACTAAGAAGCTTCTTCAAATACATAAACACAAATTAAAATAAGCAAGGAGTCTTGTGCCATTTTAAAAGGCTAACAAATTTATTTATTGCATGAGCTTTCATGGGGGAGATCTCACGTCATCAGATGCTTGAATAAAAAAAGAAGTATAGGGAGGAGGGATAAATGCAGTGAAGTAAGTGATTAGAATCAGGTCAGATTACTTCAAGAAATCAAACAGATTGTATTGATTCAAACTGAGGGAAAAACAAATGGGGGGGGGAGATGAGAGTCGTGACAATTGCTGTTTATAATGAGAAAGCCTGGAAATATCTCAATTCAAACCTGAGGTGTTGGTACCAAATTTGAATTCTAACCCCAAAGTCTTTATCTGAAGCCTTGACCAAGAGTAAGGATACCCCAAGATAAATCCATCACAGAGTGGCAAGGGTTTTCAAATTGGTTTTGGAATATTGCCTGTTTTGATGTCAGATTTGTGTCCATTGATTATTTTGCTCCGAGACAGTCCTGTTTGTCCAATGTATAAGGCCAAAGGGCATTGGCGGCAGCCGATGGAATATATGGATGAACAAGTGGATGAATCCCTGATGAAGTAGCTGGTTTGATTAGATCCTATGATGATGTCATTAGCGTACATATGTGGGCAGAGTTCGCATTGGGGTTGATATGTGCCTGCCTTAGTGTTTCTGTTGTATGATCTGAAATTCCTAGTGATTATCCATTTAAGGTAGTGGGGCTGACTGTGAGTGATGAGAAGTCTGCCTCACAAGGCTTGAGAGAGTGAAGTATTGTCTTGAAATACAGGCCGTGGATCCTTGATGTTCTTGTAGAGCAGGGGTCGGCAACCCCCGGCACACATGCCAAAAGTGGCATGGAGGCTGAGCCTGAGCAGCACACAGCACTGCTCAGACCCCGCCGTACCCCAGGACCCTGCTGGCCATGGTTTCTCCCCAAGAAGCACAGCCAGCAGGGACAAGAAAGCTGTGGCATGCGGCTCCTGGCCCCTGCTGGCCCCGCCCCCTGCTGGGCAGGGCTAGAGGGAAGTGGGGTGGGTTGCCAGCCTGGAGCCTCCACTTCTGGGGGCAGATACCGGCCAGCCCCAACCCTGACCCTTGGAGGCCGCCTGCCAACACAGGGGGAGCAGTGCCAGCTGGCCCTGACCCCCAAAGGCCACCAGCCATGTGTGTGTGGGGGGGTGCTGGTCAGCCTTGACCCACAGAGGCCGCTTTCCGCTGCGGGGCTGGGTGCCACCCCTGACCTCGAAGTGTGGCCTCACCCCTGGCACCCACTGAGGGTGCAGTGGGTGGGGCTGGCAGGGGGGCCAGCAAAGGTTGCTGACCCCTGTTGTAGAGGTTTGACTTGGGGACTGTAAGTGATGCTCAGTGGTGTTCTGTTGCTAATGCATTCCCTGACTCCAACTGAATTAATGCCTTTTCTTATGTTGGCTGCCAATCGCCAGCCACCCTTTCCCAACCCATTCCAGGATTAGCTATGAAGGGAACAAAGGTCTACCTCACCAAACAAAAACACAAAGTTTCCCTTACAGAAGAAAATAGCTTTTTAGCTAGGAGATGCTTTTTCCCTTTGAACACGCCTCTTCTGCGGCTTGCTTCCCATCCCTCAGTTCACTTCTCTCCCATTGGAAAAGATTTTCAAAGCTGCCAAGCTGCCCTTAATTGGACTCTGCTGTCCATAATTAATCAAAGGTAACCTGTTTTTCCATTAAATGACCAAGGAGTACTGTGGCACTTAAAAACTAACAAATTATTTATCACATGAGTGTCCGTGGGAGAAAATCCCACTATACTTGTCTTCAGTCACTCCTTTAGAACTGCCTGGTCTGACTTGGTCACAACAGATACATTATTTTCCATGCTTCCCAAAGATTAGAAGTTATTTGTTTGTTTTGACTTTTTTCAACTTTCTTTTAAAGCAGTTTTAAAACAGTCATTAGTTTCATCTATACAGATTCATCTCCAGTTCAACCAAGTATTGCCTGAAATTTGCCTCATGCTTTTGAAAATAATTTAAAAATACTCAATTACAGAACTCTTTGCAAAATTTATAATTTCTTTACACCTCTATGCAACATTTATAGTCCCTAATTGGAAACAATCTCTGAAAAATTAATACTTACTAATTTCTTCATACAATTACCGCTGACAGGCACACACATTCAGTGGGCCAGATGCACCTCTCTATTACACTACTTTTATGCAGATGTGACATCACTTGATAAAAAGTATAAAAATGGTATATTGGGTAGAGAATATATTCATATATTTATGTAAATATTGCTTTCTACCTGTTAAAATAGTAATTCTCCAGTCAGAACATTCTTGATGACAGGATTATAAAACCTGCCTAATCTCCATATAAATGCTTCAATAAAGGTTTACTGTCTTCACCCAACATTTTTTAGCTGAGTTGACTGAAGCAGAAAGTTGAGGTGACTTGTCTAAGGTTGCACAGTGTGTGATTGGTTTAGGCTGGATTTAAAGCCAATACTTTCTAGATATCAACTTTTTACAGTAGCCACTAAACTTTAGTGTCTAAAGTATCACTTCTTCATGAGCATATGCAGTGCTATATACTATTTCTGCAGGTTAGCAGACAGTTGCACAGGCTTGGCTCCACTTAATTACAGTTCAAGCTGGTGCAATCATTCAGCACATTTCTTGTATATGAAATTTTAATGAACTTTTCTTGCCATCCTTGATTGTCTTAGGAATGGGGGTGGGGGAGTTAATGGTCTACCTTTTTGTAGCAACAGTAAGAGATAACAGGAACTTCCTACTGTTTAACTGCAGTAATCAGCAGACCTCACACTCTAATTATGCAACTTCTGGACCATTAAGATTCATATCCAGTAGTTAAATTAAAGAAAATTAACAGCAAACCTTTCCATTTAACCTGCTTCAAGGGTGTATGCATCAGAATTATTTGGTAAAATAAAAATAAATTAGCTTCCCTGATCATGCGGGCAAATATGCAGGTGGTAATGCAACCACATTTCCATTTCAGTAGAAATGTACTATAGTTCTGCATTAGCAAAGACTGCTTCTGTTTTCTTCACTGGAACATGCACCAGGTGATTGGCAAGCTAGTTCTAGAGTATTAAAACTTCCTGATTACATACTTCTGCTCTTGAAAACCTGGCATTTGTCCTTTGTTATGCAGAATATCATCACTGGATGAATAAAAAGTTCATGCAGACTGATGTAACTTACAGACTTTACTCTGGGAGACAGAAGGAGGTGAAAATGAAAAAGATTGAGCAGGAATGGGTATTTCATAAAGTAGGGGTAGACTTAAAAGTAAAATAATAATATAATAATAATATTTATAGTTTGAACATACTAATAACTGAGTTTTAAGCCTGTGAAACAGTGATTTTTTATAGTTTCCACACAGAGTTAAGCACATTTGGCAGCTCTCAGTTACATTTTAGGCTGTGAGTAGTATCTAAACCTGAAAATTTAAAGCTAGGCTCAGGGGCATGAGAAAGAGGCAGCTAAATGGAGTTTTGCAGTTTCTTTTGTCAAAATTTTGAGTTCATATTTAAATTCAACCCTTTAAAAAGTCACTATCTCAAATTTAGTATGCATGTTTATGATTATGACAAATTTTGTGCATGCTCCTAGTTTATATATAGTGACGATAATTACATGGTAGAAAATATTACGTACATACACACACATATATATTTATGACTAGAGTATAATTAATATGACAGAATTAATTCTTTGAGATAGTAAAGTGGCTATTAAGGAGATAATTGAGTGATTCGGAGTATTATGGGCTGGAGATCTGCTTTAACCTTTGACCTTGTGAACAGCAGGGCTGCAAACAAGGGAGTTTGAGAGGGAAGGAGTTGGTGAAGCCCTGAGGAGGTAAAGGCAATCCCCCTAGCTGAAGAAGCAAGGGAGAGAGCGAAGCTTGGGTGAGTGAATTGCTAACTGTGTGTTTGTGTCTTTCCCTACAGGTGATTTCTGTTAGTTGTCAGTTACTGTGGGAATTGGGACTGTGATTGTGTGATTGCCTGGAGGGTGTTTGTACTATTGTTCCCTGTTCACCTTTGATCACCAAGTTCATTCGGCCTTGTGATCATCCTTCCCCTGTGCGTTTAACATGGGGCAAGGGCTGACCTAGGCAGAAAAGGTCTTAAAAGCCAGTGGCTGAGCGACCAGGGGTAACTTGTGAACAGGGGGACTGCAAACAAGGGAGTTTGAGAGGGAGTTAGGGGAGGCCATGATGGTGAAGAGGAGCCACACTGTTTGCACCAGTGCCCCTTCTGTCTCCTCCGCCTGTGCCTGTAGCCAGCCAGACATCCTCCAGGTGTGGACTTGCAGGGACTGTGGCCTGCATTTCCCTGTCACAGATAATCAGGCTGGGGAGATGAATCAATGTGACAGGTGCCTTCTGGTGAAATCTCTCAGGAGACAGGTGGGAGAGTTACAGGAGGTAGTGTCTAGGCTCAGGAATATCCATGCCCTGGAGTAGTTCCTCAATGCATCCACGAGAAGACGTGCAAGGAGAAGGATATTATCCCGGTGCCGAAGACTTTTGCAGCACCTCTGGAGAAGGATGAGATGCCTATGTCAGAGGGAGGACACTGGCAGCTGGTTACCTCTGGCAGCAGATAGTGCTCCACACCTGCTTCCATCTCTCCCTCCACTGTGGTGAAGAATCGTTACATGGCACTAGAGACGATGGATGAGGTGGAAGACGAGATGCCATGCACCCCTGAGGCTGGGAGGATCACAGCCACAACAGCCAGGAGGAAATGTAGGATTGTGGTGGTTGGGGACTCACTTCTGAGGGGGATGGAGGCACCCATCTATCGCCTTGACAAGGCCTCTTGGGAGATATGCTGCCTGCCGGGTGCCCATATCCAAGACATTATGGAGGAACTGTTGAGAATCATCCTCCCCTGTGACTACTACCCCATGCTACTCATCCATGCGAGAACCAATGATACTGCGAGAGATGATCCTCGGCAGATCAAAGGTGACTACAAGGCTCTGGGAGCACAGGTGAAGGAGTTTGGAGCACAGGTGGTGTTCTCCTCAATCCTTCCGGTCAAGGGTAAGGGCCTGAGCAGAGACAGATGCATCCTGGAGGTGAACCCCTGGCTGCCAAGATGGTGTCATCAGGAGGGTTTTGGCTTCCTTGAGCATGGGGTGCTGTTCCAGGAAGAAGGATTGCTAGGCAGAGATGGACTTCATCTGTTGAGGAAAGGGAATAGCATATTCGGACGCAGACTGGCTGACCTAGTGAGAAGGGCTTTAAACTAGATTTGAAGGAGGAAGGAGACCAAAGCCCACAGGTAAGTGACAATGTGGGAGACCTGTGGGAAGGGATGGAACTTGGGGGGTGCCAGGCCTGTAACACCAGGGATAAAAGAAAGGGTAGTTGAAACATGGGAGGGGACTCAAATAATTGTCTTAGGTGTTCTAATGAAACCTTAATACCTGAGGTAAGTGGGGGAGGACAATGCCAGGATGAACATGCAAGGAAGTATATGTAACAGAATTGACAGTCGACATGGGAAAGTAGGGTAATCAGCCTAGTATCTTAGGTGCCTGTACACGAATGCGAGGAGCCTGGGAAACAAGCAGGAAGTACTGGTAGTACTGGTGCAGACAAGGAACTACGATATAATTGAAATAACAAAGACATGGTGGGATACCCTGCATGACTGGAGCTCTGCCTTGGATGGGTATAAACTGTTCAGAAAGGACAGGCAGGGAAGAAAAGGGGGAGGAGTAATGCTATATGTAAAAGATCTCCATGACTGCTCAGAGACAGCTCCATTATGGAAGTGAAAACAAGCCAGTTGAAAGTCTGTGAGTTAAGTTTAGAGGGGTAGGCAACAAGGGGGATGTTGTGGTGGGTGTCTGATATAGACCACCAAACCAGAAGGAGGAGGTGGATGAAGCGTTCTATGGACAACTGGCAGAAGTTTCTAGATCACAGGCTCTGGTTCTCATGGGGGACTTCAATTACCCTGACATCTGCTCGGAGGCCAATACAGCAGTGCACAGGCAATCCAGGAAGTTTCTGGAGAGTGTTGAGGACAAATTCCTGGTACAAATGCTGGAGGAACCAACTACAGGCCTTGCACCTCAACCTGCTGTTCACAAACAGAGAAGAATTGATCAGGGAAGTAGAAGTGAATGGCAACCTGGGCAGCAGTGACCATGAGAAGGTAGAGTTCAAGATGCTGATTAATGGAAAAAAGGAAAGAAGCAAAACACAGACCCTGGACTTCAGAAAAGCAGAGTTTGGCTCCCGCAGGGAACTGATGGGCAGGATCCCTTGGGAGGCTGATCTGAAGTGGAAAGGTGTCCAAGAGAGCTGGCTGTATTTTAAAGAAATCCTGCTAAGGGCTCAGGAAGATACCATTCTGATGAGCAGAAAGAACATCAAATGTGGAAGGCGTCCAGCATGGCTCGACAGAGAACTCTGCACTGAGCTAAAGCATAAAAAGGAAGCGTATGGGAAGTGGAAGCTTGGACAGATGACAAAGGAGGCATATAAAGATATTGCTTGGGACTGCAGGCATAAAATAAGAAAGGCCAAAGGACAATTGGAGTTGCAGCTAGCAAGGGATGTGAAGGATAACAGGAAGGGGTTCTACAAGTATGCCAATAACAAGAAGAGGATCAAGGATGGTGTAGGTCCCTTGCTGAATGGGGCAGGTAGTCTCATGATAGGGGATGAGGAAAAAGCCGAAGTGCTCAATGCTTTTTTTACTTCAGTTTTCACAGGCAGGGCCAGCTCCCAGCCCACTACGCTGAGTACGGCAGACTGGATCGAAGAAGAGAGACCTTTGGTGACAGAAGGTCAGGTTAGGGACTTCTTTAAGAAGCTGAATGTGCACAAGTCCATGGGGCCAGACAAATTGCATCCAAGGGTGCTGAGGGAGTTGGCCAATGAGATAGCAGTACTGTTGGCCATTATCTCTGAAAACTCATGGAGAATGGGGGATGTGCCGGAGGACTGGAAAAAAGCAAATATAGTGCCTATCTTCAAGAAAGGGAAAAAGGCAAATTGAGGGAATTACAGACCTGTTGGCCTCACCTCAATCCCTGGAAAAGTCATCGAGCAGGTTCTCAAAGAATCCATCCTGAAACACTTGGAGGAAAATAGAGTGATCAGGAACAGTCGCCATGGATTCACCAAGGGTAAATCATGTCTGATGAACCTCATCACCTTCTATGATGAGATGACTAAATTTGTGGATGTGGGAAAGGCCGTTGATGTGATATACCTCAAATTTAGCAAGGCTTTTGATACGGTTTCCCACAGCATTCTTGTCATCAAGTTAAGGAAGCATGGTTTGGATGTGTGGACTGTAAGGTGGATAGAAAACTGGCTAGATCAATGGTTTCAGCATGTAGGAATCAATGGCTCCATATCTAGTTGGCAACCAGTAACTAGTAGAGTGCCCCAGGGGTCGGTCCTGGGGCCAGTTCTGTTCAATATTTTCATTAATGAAGTAGATGATGAGATAGACTGCACACTCAGTAAGTTTGTGGATGACACCAAGCTGGGGGGAATAGTAGACATGCTGGAGGGCAGGGACAGGATTCAGGGAGACCTGTACAAACTGGAGCAGTGGGCCAACAGAAATCTCATGAGGCTCATCAAGGACAAGTGGAAAGTCCTGCACTAGGGATGGAAAAGCACCATGCACTGCTACAGGCTGGGGAACGATCAGCTAAGTAGCAGCACTGTAGAAAAGGACCTGAGGGCCATGATGGATGGGAAACTGGATATGAGTCAGCAGTGTGTTCTTGCTGCCAAAAAGGCCAATGGCATACTGGGCTGCATCAGAAGTGTTGCCAGCAGATCGAGGGATGTGATCGGTCCTCTCTACTCAGCATTGGTGAGGCCTCATCTGGAATACTGTGTCCAGTTTTGTGCTCCCCACTACAAAAAGGACATGGACAAATTAGAAAGAGTCCAGTGGAGGACAACAAAATGATCAAGGGGCTGGAGGAGAAGACCTATGAAGAAAGACTGAAGGAACTAGGCTTTTTTAGCCTGCAGAAGAGAAGACTGAGGGGGGATTTGATAGCAACCTCAACTACTTGAAGGGATTCTTCAAGGAAGATGGAGATCAGCTGTTCTTGGTAGTAACAGATGATAGAACTAGGAGCAATGGTTTCAAGTTGCAGATGGGGAGGTTGAGGTTGGATATTAGGAAAAAGTGGTGAAGCATGGGAATGGGCTACCTAGGGAGGTGGTGGAATCTCTGTCTTTGGAGATGTTTAAGGCCCAGTTGGGCAAAACCCTGGCTTGGATAATTTAGTGGGAGTGGTCCTGCTTTTTTGGTAGGGGGTTGGACTAGGTGACCTCACGAGGTCCCTTCCAACCCTATGATTACTTCCTACTGGTTGGTGGTGCCTTTAGCGTCATTATTGATTATGTAGGTCCAACAAAAAAAAAGCAGCATGTTCTTTAGCCTACAGAAACTGTACATATACTGTTATTCTGCAGGCTCTGATATAAAGTCTACTTTCATATTCAACAGTTTTCACTGTAATTACACGAGCTTCAATTTTGCCCAAATTGTTAAATGTATTTTCTATCCCCTCTTCAATGGTATTTTTGGTTTTGAGCATGCTTTTCAGCATTTCTTGTAATACAGATGTTTGTTTATTTTATGGTTAGTCTCAGGCTCACGTATGGAATTATTTTAAGAGGAAAAGTTTTGAGAATCACAAGTTTCAGCTTGAGAGTAAAAAGGAGGAAGTAGAAAACCTTTTAAAAAAATTGTTCTGCAGCTACAAGATAAAACATCCATAGCAAAAAACTTTTTGTGATGTGGGGTGGCTGTACATGTATAAAACAATATTTGCTTTGCTGATATTTTACCAGTCCTGTTGTCTGGACAAAATGGAAAGACTGCATTAGAAATTCAAGTAGTTCAGTTTGGCCTTGATCAGAAAGATTGGGGCGCTGTTTTTTTAAAAAAATAAGATTGATCTTATAAAAGATTTGCTATTTCAGGTGATTTATTTCAACCTCAGATACACTTTAGCAGGCATGATTTTTGATGTTTCTGCTGGCCTAGTGAAACTGCTGGCTGCAATTTCTTTGACCACATAAATTATAGTGAAAAATGTTGTAATAACTGAGAGTGTGTACCTTAAAAGCTGTGAAAGCTTAACTTTTAAAATAATGGCATTGTCTTCTTATGTTAGGAGACTGAAACTACAAATGACTCAAATGCATATAGATATTTCCAATGAACCTCAAAGTAAATAGAAAGTCAATGACTCCATGCATACGAAAATATAAATCTATATATCTATATATAATTTTTCCAGTAGTATTGGGCTTTGCAATAGCTATGCATTTCAAATTTCAAATCTCATGAATGTTAGTAAATGGCTCTCTCCACCTTACCCATGTGTTTCACTGAAAATTTAAGGATAAACCATTTATAATATAATCAGCATCAGCATCAATAAGTAGAGATTGATGTTAATTAACCTACATTCAAATTATTGTACTCTGAGAATAATGTACCTCACTAAGGTATGACTGCTATCCATCGGGTTTACTGTATTATTGATATATGCAATAATATGATGGTTAAAACCTTTTAAATCGCAATGTTATCAGGATGAGGCAACATCATTTCTCACATTTTTTAGCTAATCGAGTTTCTAGATTTCTGTCATTGTTTTATCATTCAGTTTTCTTTAATATGCATAACTGAAGCATATGTAAAAGTACAATATTCTATATTATTACCTTGCCCCAGGCAATTTCTGCATCCAAATTAGTAGGCATTCCCTCTACTGCTGATCTCTTTGTCAATTCTGCATCTGTCATAGCCAGCCACTCTGTCAGAGCATTCATTTCCTTTCGTAGCTTCCGGGATAATTTCAAGCATTTCTCCATCTCTTGCTTTTTTTCTGTCACCTGCAGAGGAAAAATATGAAGATCTTAAATCTTTAGTCAAACTAGTTTGGACTATTTTGACTACTTGCATCTCTCACTTTTGTATATATGCATTCACCTTGTACTTTAGCAGCTAGTTTGTTATTTTTCCAATATATTATATTTATCCTGCTTACTACTTTCACTATTTATAAACTTTACTGTTAACTTATTGCTTATGATATTAATTTAAGAGATTTTTGTACTGAAAAATTCATATAATTTCATTTTGAGATTTTATACAAATTAAGTTTGAACTGGATCACCTCCAGCATGGGCAACAACTAAAAGCTCTTCCCCTCCCATTTGGAAATGTGTGTCATATTAAATGGCAACAGCTGAATTAGAATTCTTTCTTTATGACTCAGAGGAGGAGCCAAAACCCCTTTTATGAAGCAATGATGAATTTGTCCATGGATAGTTAAGCACATTAATGCTGAATCCAACAGCTTTCATTGCCCAACAACACTGTATTTGAGGGAATAATACTGCATTATAATCCCTGTCTGAACTTTGTACAGTAAATAAGACTCGAAGTCCCACACCGAAAAAAGAAAATAAAGTAAAACATTGAAAAGCTAATGTGATTAAAAATTGTATCATAACCCATACACACACAAGAGTGAAATTAAGATAGCATAGGCAACCTTAATTCTTGCATTTGCTAACTTTTCAGTGCTTGACTTTGCAACCTTTTTAATGTTTTTCCAAGTTAGTTGTGAGTAATTTCTGGCGAACAGGGGAAGTAAATGTGAGTGTGTGCATGTGCTTAAACAGACAAAAAATGGAAATTCCATCATATGGCATCATATTGATACCATATGTTTTATCAGCAGAGACTTCTGTCACCTGAGCAAATGAAATATATTACCAGTAGTACATTGCCATCATCTGCTGTATGGATCAGCACTAAAGGACAGATGATATGTACACTTTACAAATGAATTTCAATTATATTTTCTATCAGCAGAAGAATGGTGAGATCTGGGAATCTTGGGATCCATTCTAGGTTCTGGATCTAGGAGACAAACGTCTTTCTACCCTTGTAGCCTCCAAGTTTGATTCCTTTATCCTTGTCTTATTTCTCCACACCCATTCCCTTGGCATCTCATCCCCATCTCCTTATCCCAGACCCCATCTCCTTATCGAGTCAGTCTAACTTCCCCAGGATCCTTATCTGACTTTCTGTGACCTCCACCTGAAGCACCCATCCTGCTCTACCTCCTTAGGCTTTTCCCTCACAGTGTCTCATCCCAACCTCCTTGCAAGGAAGGAGAAAGCACTGCAAGCACAAGACAAAAAAGATTCCTGCTCTTACTTCTGATGCTTGGGGCACTCTTGGCTCTTAGCAACCAGGATCTGCAACTGCATAGCACTCCAGCTTGCCCAATGCAGATGTCTCTGAAGAATTCAGCTATCCAACTTAACACTTAAGATTTTTATTTTCAAATGTAGAAAGCAATGTATTTTGCTAAGGCTAGTTCTTAAAAACTTCTGAATTTCGTTAGCTAAAGCAAACAACCAATATGGAAAATTTTAGCTCCAATGGTTAAAATGTGGCAAGGCTATGGTAACTGTACACAGGGTCTTGAAATGGAAAGTGTCAGGCATCTCTTAGTGGCACTGACAGCTCCATCAAAAATACATTCCCTGTCCAAAATGTCCAATTTTCCTTCCTAATTTACACAGTTGAATGATGTTATAACCTGGGCTGTGATGCCTTTTTAATTTGTAGCTGAGTTATGAATAAAAAAGTGCTATTTTACTAGTATTTGTTTTAGAATTAATAAAGAAATCACATGCATTCTGTGTAGTTGAAAGAGTTGCTGCAATGCAATGGTGAACATTTCAGCTACAGTGAGCTATACGCTCTGAGGTTTCTCATCTGACTCAGAGTGCAACACATACTTTCTCTGCCCTCTGGTTAGCCTGGCTCCCACTAATTTCTCTCCATAATGAAGAAAACTCTCACCCTCACCTCCATTTGAACTGGTGTCCTCCCACTTCTTTTTCTATTGCAAAGAAATCCATCAACTCCCTTCCACTGGTACAAGGTGTAGAGTCCTACCACCTTCTGAATCCTTCTACTAGCCTAATCTCCCATACTAATGTAAAACACTCCTCCTTCTTCCTCACCTAATTGCTTTTTTGCACTAGCTTGATTGATCTCATCTGTTCTAGGATTCATTCAGGGACAAAGCTGTCTACTGTATATTCAGGTGAATACTGAACAACTGTATTAATAACATCCCTAAGAATAAACCACATCAATGGAGAAAACCATTTGAAAAATAAAGACACAAGTTACTTTAAACTAACTAAAGTATGCAGAAATAGAATAAGTCTTGTTTTTCTATAAGCATTAATTTTAAGAACAATCTTGAATTGTCATGAAGTTAAAAAAAGGAAAATTAAAAGAGCATGTTTTGGTGCAGTCAAAAGAAAAGTGATCAAAGAACGATATTTTAGAACTCAATTGTAGGTCACTAATGAGTAATCTCTCCACCAATGAGTCACTATTTAAATGCAACTGCATCCCACTGAGGTGTGTTTAAATTGCACAGCCATTTTATTGATGATCCCTTAGTGAAACAACATAGCATTGTATATATTGTAGGTGGAGATTATTAGCGACACCTTCAGGTAACATTGCTTAACAGTAACCTTTATAATACCCTATTTTCAGTTCCTTGTAATTTTACCCAACTTTGTGTGTTCTGACTGAAATTTTTCATGCTTGCTTTCTTCTTTAGTCAGATGATGTGTGTGTAAGTTTCAGAAAAATGATTAGTCTAGTTCCAAGAATGAAGTTTGGGAAAAATAGATTCTTTGGCCAACTTAATTTTTCCTCCTATTTGAAAAGATTTAGTATATAGAGAGTTTGGAGCTGAAGTCTGAAATTTAAGAAGGGGTCATCTGGGGTCAGAAATGTGTCTCTAACTGTTCCGATGAAAATTCACCCAGATATGAGCAAATTACAATCCCTTGAAAATTATTTTAATTTCTAATATCTCCATCAGTGCCATATACACTGAGTATGCTCTTGGCTCCCATTGAACTCCCTATATGGTAGGCCTAGAGTTAAAATCCTGGACAGAGAGATGCAGCTGAGCTTCCTCTGCTGGGCTATGGGAAGATGTATGGGCCCACAGCCAGAAGGAGATCATAAATTCTACTCTCACCTCTTCCACTGACTAGTGTTAATAATTTTGTGCATTTCACAATCCTCAATATTGAACTTTCTGCTAACCTTAGGAAATAGGAAAATACAGTAACATATCTTTCCGTTTTGTCTCCTTTTACAAAAGAAGAAGTTGAGAGGTTGATTGAGCCACCTTGTGAACAGACATTGTGATATACTCTTTAATTGCATGATCATATATTGGCTTTTCTATAAGACACCTGCCTCACTCAGTATATGTGCTAGATGGTGAATGAGGGTGACAGTTGTAAGTAATGAAAAGAAATTCTCTTGCATTGAAAGCACTGGACTGAGGCCAGGAAAGATGGGTTCTAGTCCAGCCTCTGCTGCAGACTTCTCATGTGAGGATAGGCTCAGACATAGATAGCTGCAATGTTACAGGGAAAATCTGAATTCTGGTACCTTTTTTTAACTACTCACTTTCCAAATGTAACATTTATTTATTTTATTTTATTTTATTTATTGATTTTTGTAATTATTCGTACATATGCATATGCTGAAGCTTGCTCCCTTAGCCACCTTTCCCAGATGGATCAAATCCGCTTACTTTCAAGGAACACTGTATAAATCATCTAATTTTCCTCACTTTTTCAGGCATGCAGGATCGAAGAAGTTGTTTATGTACGTAAATGTATTTTTTAAACATTGTCAAGAACTTACTGAACCATGAATGTATGCTGTATTTATTTTTAATACAAATAAATTAGAGACACATTCACAAACATAACTAACTTCACATTTCTCTTGCCTTTTGCTTCTGTATGTTCTTTATATAAGAGAAATAAAGAATTCAGAAATCTACTGTATTTCCCCAGAAGGTAATGTTATATTGATTTTTTTCTCCCTTTGTTAATATCAATGTTAAAACCTATTTTGAAAAGAAAAATGGGAAACACTGCCATCTTAAGGCTTTTTGTTTTATACAATGATTCCAAATAGAATGTGTGAATGCTAATGACCATTGTTTCTTAGCTATTTATAAGCCTTTTTTCCCCCCTTTTTACTGAAATTTCCATTGTTACTTTTGATATTCTCTGTTCAAAAGCTGTCATTGGGAGGAAGCTGCAATGATTGGTAAACATATAAAAAATCTTAAAATTGAAAATATATTGGCATAAAATACAAAGGAATTTACTTAAGGACCCTTAGTGAACACACTTTCAATGGACTGCCACTCCCATTGCCTTTTGCATGGTCCAGCTCCCTTGTATGTCCACTACAGAAGTGGGGCCATAACTCCACCCCTCCTTGACTGCAAAGAGGCTTTTAGCCCAGTACTGACATTTATAAGTAATGCTATCCCAAAGTATTTTAAGTACATAAGAGTAGGGTGACTGGATAGCAAATGAAAAGAAAATTGGGATTGGGATTAATGAGCACCTATGTAAAGAAAAGCCCTTAATATCAGGAGTACCCTATAAAATCAGGACATCTGGTCACCCTAAGTGTGACATATATGTTTCTCATAAATATATCTGTTCATACACATGTACCCATAAGGGAGATACACAAATGACAAATTTAGCCTCCCGCATTCTTCTAAGTAACCCATCTCTATGAGATTAAATTTTAAAACCATTGAGGGGCTTCAAACAGATGTGATTTGTTTAAAAAAAAATGTGTTCAAGGAAACTAGCTCCTTCTCTCTCTGGACATGTGAAATTAACCCTATGTGCATTTGTTACAAATCATAGACTTACCTCCAATTCACATATTTTTTAAATTGGTCAAACATAGTTTATTTTATTAAATGTGGTGAATAAAATATTTAATCTCAAATTACAGTGTAATCCCATCTTTCTGCCAAAGATTTTTAGCCGTCCCAACATTCAGAAGATTGCTGTTTGTTAATATATTTGCTTATTTTACCTCTCTAGTAAGCTCAAACTATATTGACTTTAGACTCTGAACATATAACATTCAGTCCTGGATCAGTGATAGGCTTGAGCTATATCCTAAGACCCATCAGGACTAGATACAGGAATTTTCTTCCATTTCTAGAGCATTTCCTAGCTTTCCATTGGAATTCAGACACGTATTTCCAGCTCCAGAGGATCACAAATTCTTGGATGTTAATCTTATGATATTATATGTATTTTAAAAGCTATATGTTGTAATAGCTAAACTTTTAAAAATTTTGTTAACTATATTTTTCCACAGTCTGAGTTCTACATGGCCTCCATTCTGAAAAGCACTTCAGTACACGTTTAAAAAAAATGCCTATTTAAAAAGTACTTAAGCACGGTCTTAACTTTAAGAATGAACCAAAGTAATGTCTTGACTGGGGGAATCTTCCTTGGATCCAGGCCTATGAGTGTGAAAGCCAACATTTGGTCTAATTCACAAAGTGCTAATTTTGAGAGAGAGAGAGAGAGAGAAAGAGAGACTATTTTTCTCTTCAAAACAAAATATTTGGTTTTCATTAGAATATACAGTTGAGGGAATTGAAAAGATTATGCCCCTACGATAAGTATGTCAAAGACCTATTAGCATTCTTCCGCTAAAATTGTTAACAGTAATGCCAGGTACAAATGAACAAGAACTATTAAGTCTATATTAACAGAAATAAAACACTGCACTTCTGGTTACCAGTTGTTCTCTAACTGCACATTTCAGCCTTCAACCAGTCCAGAGAGACTGGTGCAGTCATGTAATCTTGGAGGGATTTTTTTTGTTTTGCTTTGTTTTTAAATGCTACATATACTCTTGTAATAAATGCCATGGCCCTATTTAATTTAAAGAAATTATCAGAGATAACCCCCATGTGCTCATATTACAAATCACAGACTAACCTCCAACTCACTATTTTTTTTTTAATTGGGTCAAACATGCTTTATTGAATTAAATGTGCTGAATAAAATATTTAATCTCAAATGACACCATCATCCAATCTTTCTGAAGAATGCTTTTAGCTGTCCCAGCACTCAAAAGATTGATAGTTGTTAATATCTTCATTTATTTTACCTCTCTAGCAATTTCCAAATTAAATATAGATAATTGCCTTGATACAGGTCCCCAAATGGATATTAGTTCTTTCAGAAATATTGTAATTCTTAAGGATTATTATACCAGAGGACTCTGGAGTTTGATCACTACCATGTGCTTAAATCACAGGCTGACTCTTGTACCTAATAGGGACTCTCTTCACTAGCTATTAACTAGCTGTTAATTTAGTTCAATAAATTTTAATCTGACAAAATCACGCATTTTCCACTACTCTGTTTATTACAGTTGTATTTACGTCTTCAATAAGCAGGCATTTTAATCATACCCTTCATTTTACATGGTGCCACTTAATGCACCAAATTTATTCTAGTGCTATGGATTTAAAAAGTCCCACAAGCTGTGTTCCCAGTAAGGGCAGGAGGAGGAAGACAATAGATTTGTCATATGTAGCTGTTAAGTGAAACATTCTCATTAACTCTCTTCCAGAGCAATACTGCATCTCCTCTACGGAGGTCCAAGGGGATTTTGAGTGCAGTTGTATATCAGCCACTTGATATATCCCATGGCTAGGAAAGCATACTGCCAAGTCATAATCAGCAGCCTTATGGCAGGAGAACACAGACAGTATTTTTTGATCCATTAGAACCTTTGAAGAATATCTACAGTTAAGTGGATGTTTAGCTGTCAGCAGTTTTCAGTGAGTTTCACTGTACTTAACTATTGTGATATGAGCACTGTGTGTATGGGTACACTAATAGAAAGGTCACAGGTTACAAAAATTTGGGACAATAAGGTCAAAGGCTCTGGAGATGAGAAAGTTTGCCTTAACAAGGGTACTTACCTTTAATAAGCCGTCATCAGCATTTTCAGATAAAACGAGACTAGCATTTTTTTTGATACCCAATAACTTTCTTTAGCACAGCAGGCAAAACTGAGATTAGAGCAATAGTTAATACATAAAGAATATTAATATAGTCCTCTTAATATATGCTGATACAAATCAAATGATTAAGCTATGCTTATAACATTGCCAGCTATTCTACACTACCACAGTTTCCCAAATGGCTTTTTCACCCCTACCCTACCAATATTGCAGATTTTCTCCAGCCCAGCAGTGATGGATATGGAAGAATTTTCTGCAGGAAAAGAGGATCAATGGATGAAGTCCTAAATAGGTCTATGAAGGTGTACGAGGAGCAAAACAGGGGTAAATGATTTCATGTGCTTATGAATGAGACATTCAGCGTGGCTTACATATATAAAATCAGTACCCACATGTGCAATAAACAGGCATGCAAGAGTTCCAGTGGAGATACTGCACATCAGCCACACGGGGTATGTAAAGAGGAAACCATAAAATCACTGAATGTATGTGCAGTTAAATACAAGGGCTATGTCCATACAAGGCTTTTAAATCAAAACAACGACCATTGTTTTCATTTTAAAACAGTCATGTCCAAACGATGTTTCATTATTTCAAAATGACAAGCTCCATCACTTTGAAATAACAAGCCTTATTTTGAAATAGTATAACCTAGGCTGAAACTGAAATAATGCCGTTCGGACATGTTATTTCAAAATAACCATGATTTCGATTTAACACTTTTGCCCTTTTCCTTCCCAGCATGCCTTCCTTTTTCCATATATTGGCTAGCAACAAGGCAGGGGGCCATGTTGCCACACCTCCCATGCTGCCCCTCTCCTGATTCGAAATAGCAAGTCCTGTGTCTGTACTGGCTATTTTGATTTGAGGTTTTTGCTTATTTTGATTTAAGTTAATTCAAAATAATGATTTTATTTTGAAATAACTTATTTGAAATTAACTTATTTCAAAGTAAGCATCTATGTTTGGACATAGACAAGAAGTCAGTTCTACAATGATATTAAAATTTCTCGATAGGAATGCTGCAGCAACAAGCACCCTTGGTCAACAGATCTTGTTATGGTGGCCTGTGCAAAGAGACATTTTCTGACCGCTACAAATGGGAGCTGGAAAAACTTTTTTTTTAATGAAGTAATTCACAGAATGAAAGAATTGAAGCCCCAGTGTTGTAATCAATAGATGTAGCCCTACCTAGAGTGCTTTCAAATTGGTACCAGGTAAATAGCCTGTCAATCTAAAACAAAAAAGCAAACAAAGAAAAAAAAGTTTGGATGGCAAAAAATGTGTTTAATTTTAGAAGAGAAACCTAAAACCTGATAAACATATCAATATTATCTGTGGGTTTTGCATATTTTTTTGGGACCAAACTGAATATCCATCTAATTGATTGATTCTTCTTCCTAACAAGGATTACACTTTTGAAAACAGAGGCAGGATTGATTTCAGAGACTTAAAAGGAACAGACAAACAATACATGTTACACACAATACAAAGAATGATCTTAGCTTTATAAGCCAAAAACAGAGCCTAGTTTCATATTACAAATTGGAGAACATACCAGAGCACCCAGTTCATTATACTGCAACTTCAAAGCCGTAAGTCTTTCATCCAGTTCTTTCGGGTTTTCTGTCTGTTGTTTCTGAACAATCTGACGTCCAGTTTTTATCACTGTTTCCACTTCAGACTTTACCTCACTCAGGCTTTTATACAATTTCTAAACGAATCAGCAAATGAGAGAGAAACCACACAATTAATAAAATGAATAAATAAAAACAAAGTTAACTTGGGATTGAAGTTATTATGTGAAACTACTAGAAATCTTAGTAGTGTTTGGTACATAATCTGATTGGAGGTTCTTAGCACCCTAAACTCCCATGGAAACTGAAAGAAACTGAGAATGTTCAGCTCCTCTCAGGCTGAGCCCTAGCTACGTTCAAGTCACACAGATAATTCAGAATTATTTACAAGATGTTTAGGGATTTATTTATAAATCAGAACTCAGATTGTACGTCCCTTGTCTACATTAGGTTTGTTAATCTAGGATGTCCTGCCATTGCCAACCCTGGTTTCACAGCTGCAATAAAGGAAGCCATGGTAGAAGTGTTGAGATAGTCAAGGCACCAGTAGCCATCAATATTTATATCATCACATAACAAAGGTCTGCTCTGAGCTGATTTAGATGATGCAGCACTTAATATAATAGTAACTGCCCTCTGCCCACTCCTGTCCTCTGCTCTCACAATTAAAGCCTAATTGCAGGAGAAGTCTGACGGTTTTCTATACTACATCCTTACACTGGTACACTGTCTATTTTCCTTTCCCTATGTTTACTATTGCTTTTAATGGCCTGAAAAGCAAAGGTCTTTACTGACTTTTACAGCAAAAAGTACTATCCGCCTCCTCCGTCTATTTTGGTCTTCAAGGGACTAAGCAGTAGATATGGATGAAAAAACCCAACACTTATTTATGTGCCGTGCAATCATTTGTGGAAAGGTAATGATTGCACCTTCACCTTCAGAAGGAATGACAGTTAAAAAAAAAGGAATATCACCACGTTGTCTGCCCAAACCATGATTCCCTGGATAAAATATCCACATGTGACTGGGATGCCAATTTACCTGGTATCCAAAATAACTGCTCTAAAATCTGCCACTTAGAAATTGTTTGGGAAAAACATTATGAAGTATGCTTACTTTTTTCTGTATAATATTTAAATTTAGATTTGTTTCCTACATTTAAAATTGAATCCTGTTATGCACTAGAACCTTATTACACTGAACAGGGAGAGAGAGATTTCTCTGAGAATAGCCGTAAGTGCAGAAATGTAAAGAACTGAAATGGTAAGATACCTGTAGAAGTTTATTGGCAGCATTTTGTGATGTGCTGAAATAAAACTTTTGTTTCATACATTTTGACAGAACTTTAAAAGATTCTATACTGTAGTTCTTCTTTTCCTTATGCTTTAAGTATTTTTCAATACCACCATATCTTGAAATATTTTAGTAAAATAAAATCCATGTTTAAAAAGTGTAGATACCTTACAAAAAGATATGTTTTTTTTTTCCTGTTGCAAACATGACATGAAAAACTCAGCTCATCTTCTTCATAGTTTAAACTGGAGTTCATTAACTATTTGCTTCTCAGAAATGCATCAGCTTAAGTTTACATCTATATCCCTTTCATTCCAAAGGATCTTTGGATGCCTTGCAAAATACACCTCATCACTGAAATGTAGCCAGCTTTCTACACAGGACATCTTCAAGGGAGATAGTACAAGGACATCTTCAAGGGAGATAGTACAAGGGAGATAGACAGGACATCTTCAAGGGAGAAAGCACATGCTTTCTTAGTAGGAGAGATGGTGATATGGTAAAATTTTTAAGAAAAAAATCAGGGCAAACATTTATTATGAACAGTGACATAAAACCTTATCTATACAGAGCAGACAGTATGTAAAAACAAGATGAGGTTGCTAGTGTATCACAACTGGAAGCGCGCTTCAGCTAAAAAGTTAGTTGCCAAAGAGAAGCATTCTAAACCCAAAGTTTATGATTTCCATTTCATGTTGATGGCAATGTGCCCGACTGAGCTGGCGTGATGTCTCATAAGAACTGTAGTTTAGCTGCTTTATGGTGGTAAATCTTCCATGATGCACTGTGGCCTCCCCTTTGCGAGTTATCATGGTGCATCATGGGAATCCAAGTACTTTGTAGCATGGCCAAGAAGGAGAGTGGCAGCATGAGGAACATGAACTCCAACCCCCATGCAGTGCAGTAGCTCGGGGGCAGGGCAGGGTGACAACATGGATTAACATTGAACTGAGTTAACACAATCTGTCCTTTCATTCCCAAACCAGTTTTTTTTCAGAACTTTCCATTTTTTAAAGCAAGCAAGCAAGCAAGCAAACAAACAAACAAATAAATAAATGGAACAACAACAAAAAATCATAAAGTACTTCAACTTTTTATCCTGATTTAGGGTGAAGACAAATTGCCCATAGAAAGTCTGATTTTTAACCAGCTATAATAGCCAGTTTTAATGTTTCACCTGTAATTTTCCCTGATCTTTGCAGGGTTCTTTTTCATGGCAAGACAGGGTAGAAAGACATTTAAAAACAAGAAAAAAATGTGATTTTTAAATTACAAAGTGTGGCAGAGTGACTCAGGCACATGTGTACTGAAACAACTTTAAATTTACTAGATTTCAAGTTGATGAGTCTTGATAACTTGATTTGCAAGAAAGAGAAAAGTAGGAAATAAATATATCGGATGGGATTTTTAAACAGGGACTTACGATCAGAAATGTCCAAGAATTTCAATGGAATCTGTGATCCTAAATCTCTCTGGCATGTCTGAAAAATTCACACACATATTTTAAAACCCGACCAGAGAACCTGACTTGGGACTGGAAGGACATTTCTGGAAAAAAATAAACTGACTGTACATACATACCATACAATGATCCAGCTGTGACTGCACTATCTCCTGCTCTATACTCTTCATCTCCAACTTGGGCACCTGCAGTTTCACTTCACCTAAAATTCTCTTACATTCCTGTAGGCGTTGCTCAAAATTGGCTGGCTTCTGGAACAAGCGGAACTTTATGGAGACGTCTTGTAGCTTTTTCTGGAAAGTTAATATGTTGGGGTAAAAAGTAGAAAGAAAGAATGGAGACAGTCTCAGAATGAGTTACCAATCAATAGGTTTTCTCATGCTCTTTTTGTACTTTTCTTCACAAAAAATTGCTTCTTCAACTAGATTGCATCTAGACAACAGTCTTGTTTTCTATATAAGGAAGAAAATCCTGCTTTCTCCCTTGCAACAGGCAACTAGATGTAATACAGCTGATGATATGCATGGGAAAGGAATGGTATAAAAGGCGGCTGCATAAGGGTCTATACTCCCAGGGCACAAAGCAGCTAGTGGAAATTTGGTGTTCACTAGCATGAAGGTGGTTGGGGGTGGCATCAGTAGCCATTTGACCTGCATGCAGGGATCACACCACACATGTGGCTCCAAAATGCAGCTCATTTCAGTGACATAAGCTTAATAGGGATTTGAGGGGAGAATCTTTCTTTAGTTACTGTAGAAAAGCCCTGCATGAAGCTTGTTTGCTCTTCGTAGGTTTGGCACAATCTCTGTGATTTGATTCAATACAATTAAAGCAGATTTAAGAACAAAATCTAGAGATAAGCAGAGGTAAATGTGAAGCAGCTAGCCCTGTAATATACCTGATGTTTTTATTTTCCACATTTTCACATCAGTTTGTTTGGTGAATTTTTATTGAGCCTGCTTACGTATCTTCACAACAAGTTTGTCTCTGTTTAAATAAATAAAAGCAAATAAAAGTACTGGAATCCTTCAGGGCACCAAAATCTCTGTGCATGCATAGAACAGATAATAGCACAGGCAGTGACAATGCAAGCTCTCCCTAGAAATCAATTTGGTAGAATCCTTTCACAGTTGATCTGGATGAATCATCACTAAAATGTGAGAAGGAATCTAGTATCTCTTTGAATTCACTGGTTTCTGCTGAAACCTCAAAAAATGACAAAAATGGCACTGGTCTCTTTTATTTTTTTTTTTCCCGTGCATATGTAAGTGTAAAAGACAGAGCGAGCGAGCGAGCGAGCGAGCGAGCGAGCGAGAGGATCATTTAGAGCCCTGTGTATCAAGACGAAAGCAGGTTAAGGAGTAAAATCTATCACGTAGGAAAAGAAATGCTTCTTTAATGGCAGACGTATAGAACAGCTCCAAAAACATTAAGGACTAAAAACTTCAGTAATGACATCATCGCTCCAGCTGTTCATCCCTCTTTTGAATAAATCCTGGTTTAGGGAGGCTATTCTCCTCCCAGAGATCACAGAGTTCCATAAAAGTTAGCTTTTGCCAACTTGCCCAGTATATCCAGTAGCATATGCCAGCTGTACTATTGAATATACAAGGATTTAGTTACTGATTCTTTAGAAACCAACATTTCATTGATTGAATGCTGGCACTTCAGAGTTGTCGTGGAGAAAGAGTTAACAGCAGATGTATAAATAGTTATTGATATTTATCAAGGAATGATCAGAACCTATGCAGAAAAATGAGATATTAAATACCATAAAACATGGTTTTCCAAATGAAAAACATTTAACATATTCCTCAGATTTTTGTGTGTCCTTTGGCAACAAACTTTACACACACACATTAATCAATTCATCCTCACAACAGGTCTGTAAGCTAGGAAAGTATTATCATTCTAATTTTAGAGACTGGGAAACAGAGGCACAAATATCAAGGAAGACTTTAGCAGAGCTCAGGGAAAAAACAGATAAACTTGCCCACTGTCCTGTGCCTTATTTGCAAGATGAAACTCTTGTTCTTTTCTGTTAAATCATGGTATTTTGCCTGCTCCATCCTAATGAAGGATGCATTTTAACATGATTATCAATGTATTTGTTACACTGTGTCATGGAAGTTTACTATTCCTGCCAAAAACTGAACAGACTGAAGAGGATTATGGAGCCAGAAATATTTCAAAGACAATTTGGGTGATCACAAAACAGAGAATGTAATTGTCTTGCTCCTAAATGTAACTGACTGCTCCCACATCAGATGCATCTCCATTTCTGTACTAAGCAAGGGTATGTCCTCACTGTTGTGGCAGCAGGGATTGATGCACTGGCTTCAGTTGAGTGACCAATGCAACCAGCTCCATAAATCTACCTTCCTGAAAAGAGTAAGGTTTCCATTGATGAGAGGACATCTCCTGTTGACTCAGTGTGTTGAAGACCCCAAAGTACATATATGTGATTAAGTCAACAGGAGATATGTAAGTTTCATTAATGTGACCATTGCCACCAGTGCAAGTCAAGCCTCAGTTTGAATAACATGTTAGGTAAATCAACAAATTAGTCGAATTGACAAGTTAGTTAAATCAACAAATTAAATCAACAAAAACAAAACCTCAAGCTGGACTTCTGTACTCCACACAGCTTATATCTGGCAAGTGCTTAGAATATAGGAACTGTAAATGAATATATGTCATGCAAATATTTTTCCAAAAATATATACAGTACACAAGATGCTTATTAAAATAATACTTTTGCCCCTAAAATGCAGTCCTGCAGACTTGTCAAGTGGTCTGTTTTTAATATAAATATTTTAATACAGTATATGTCAAAAATGACATACCCAGTGCATCCTTGCCAATGGCATTACTTTTCATGCTCTTATACTCAGATAAATCTATTACATAATGGCTGTACTTAGTTTAAGATTTTGATATTTGAAGCTTTAGTTATGTAGAATTTGTTGACCATTTTGCCATTCCTTTAAACTGGCAGAAGTAAAAAAAAAAAAAAAAAAGCACAAAAAAATATATCAGGATATTTGTTATCCGATTCTGTGATTTGTTAATCAGACTACTAATACGTCATAGCTCAAAGGTTAAAGAACAGGAATACATATTTATTTATTAATTATCAAGAATATTTCAAAACATAACAGCATGTTATTTCTACAGCAATGACAGGAGGAAATAGAGATTACATACCTGAGCCACATCAATTTGGGAGAAAAGTCTTTTGGCAGCATCCTTACCCTGGTTTTGTCTTTTAATTTCTTCCAAATTAATCTCATGGCTTGTCAAATCAGACTGTATTTTCTGTTGAAAAACAAATTTAATAAATCATATGTATTTGAAACATAACTGTATCCTACTGTAATTGTTTGGATTATTTATTTTTTTAAATATGTTAGAGACATTAATCTACATTAATACTGTAGAAGAAATAACTTAAAGGAGAACTTTCACTTCCTCATAATTTTAGTATACTTTTCTTGTGTATGAACACAATAATACTTTCTCTCTTCCTGCTTGAATGTAAAGGCAAATTCTGAGTTTGTAACAATAACAGTCCGTTGCAAGGACATAACAATTGCATTGCAGATACAGAATATAGATTTCCTTCTGAAGAGAAGCAGGTGGATCACAATTGTTTGCTTTTTAAAAAAAAAAATCTATAACAACTATGGAAAAGAAACATACATAAACAGGTAAAGGAATTTATTAGGATATTTTATTTCTTATTTAGTTTGTTGTGTTAATAGCTTCTTAGGAGATTTCTGATACAAATCATAAACATTTAAATGAAAGCATCCAAAATGTGCATTAAATGGTGCCATTCCACATTTTTATATATTTCAGATATCTACAAATGTTATTTAACTGGTGGCTTAGGACTTCCTGACCAAAACCTGCCTGCTAGAAAAGGCAAATGTACTACTATAGGCTGATGACAAAAGACACTTACATTCATCTGAGCCATTTTTAAGTGAATATTTCTGTCTGTAGAACCAACAGGTGATTAAATTACTACAATGCAAATTTCAGCTCTTGTCATCTCATCATAAATCAGTCTGATAAGAAGACACCAATTGATTAAAGCAAGACTGACCAATGCAATACCATGAAAAACAATTCATATAATGCATATTGCCATAACCCAATTTAGGTTGTTTCAAAACAATTTATGTGGAAATTGCTAGAAAATGAATATTTGCTAGTAGCAGAATTGCTTAACAATTACCACAAAGAATAATAACTCTGAAATAACTATTAGCTTTTTCTCATCAGGAAGAGCATTTGAAACCATGATCTCTAAATGGGGGGGGGGAGCCCGACTGTTACTTTTATCTATTTCCTTTATTAGTTTAAAAAAACACATCACAAAATCATTACAGATGAGGTAAAAGTAGGTGCATTTGTAAGGTACACTCTCTCTTAAAATGAAAAACTGTATTTCAAGAAAAGAAATAAGAATTTAAACTTTATATAACTATACTGATTTTGAACTTTTTTTTATTTAGTTCATTGTGAAAAAAATTGATAATTGTAAAATAAAGTGTTTGTAAAATCATTTCTTCATTTGTATGTTATAAACTTTATACACTGTTCTAATGCATGGTATGTCATGATCAACATGGGCAAAAATGTCTTACTTATAAATGTGTCCAGTATACAATAAAACAATATGAGAGGAAAACTTAATGTGTTTGGGTACCTGGCATACCCTACTGCACCATGGATGCATTGAAATATGGTTTTAAGGAAACAGGCATACAAACATTTGTAAAACCTCATTAGCATTGACAAACCATTTATGCCAATGTGGCTTATCAATACACTGTTGTTTATAGAGTTGGTCAGAATTTTTCTACTAGAAAGTTCTGTCAGCAAAATGATACTTTTGTTTAAAGTGAAGTGTTTAGCAGAAATGTGTTGATTTAAACACAATTTCCTTTTGGGGGGGAAAAAAATTAGAATTGAGAGTCAGACATCCCACTTTGACCTTTTCAGCATGTTTGGATTGTTCAGACTGTTTGGACTTTCCATTTCAAAATGGCCTTTTGTTTCAAAATTTAAATATTTGATGGCATAGAATATAGCATTTTAAAATGTCAAAATCCAAATGAAACTTCTCCATTTTATGAAATATTTTGATCAGCTGCCCCCCTGACCACCTTAATGTCATTTTATGGGAGATTTCAGTTTTGAACCATAATGGAAACAAATTCAAAATCACAGTTTCTAAATTAAATGGAAAATCTGGTTGCTGCTCAGCTCTAATTATTTAATTCTCAGCTTAGTATATTAATCCACAGAAACTGACATGCAAAAAATGACAAGGACTGTGACTCTGTGGTTTGTTCTGATATAACACAGGGAGACGAAGAGGGACAACAGAGACCAAGAACTATGTGTTGTCTTTCCACCAGGCCTTAGCATCTTTTGTCACATATGGGATAGGCCTAGAAATAAGCAGTACTGGCTGAGAGAGATCTAGGAAATGTCATTTGGCTAGAACACCTGTTCTACCACCTCCTGCAACCAACCCTATAGCAAAATAAAGAGAAGAACCATGCTGCTCAGAAAGATATAGGGCTTGCAGCCCCATCCATAGCCTCGATGTGGTTTCCTCCCTACAACCAACCAGGTGAGGAGCTGTCCTGACTGGAAATGCAAGGTCCAGGCAGCAGAAAGCTGTAACCTAAGACGGCAAAAACAGCAAGAGTCACGTGGCATCTTACAGGTTATCAAATTTCTTTTGGCATAAGCTTTTGTGCATCATCAGATACATGAAGTGGAAACTATAGTAGAGGAGGGCAGGTGTCAGCAAAGTGAGTTCAGAGAGCAGAGGGAGCCCATTCACACCAATTGATCAAAGAGGGAGAATATGTGAACAGAACAATCACTTTTTGTAATGTGTTAACCATTCCAAGTACATATTCAGACCCAGACTGATTGTGTCAAACTTGCAAATTAGCTCCAAGTCTGCAGTTTCACGCTGAAGCCTGTTTTTGAAGTTTCTTTTTTGAAGTAAGACTACTTCCAAGTCTGCTACTAAGTGTCCATGGAGACTGAAATGTTCTCCCACTGCTTTATGGATGTTGCCATTTTTGATGTCCAATTTGTATCCATTTATCTTTTTGCGCAAGGACAGGCCAGTTTGGCAACTGTATAAGGCAGAAGGGCATTGATGGCACACGATGGCATATATGACATTAGTGGATGTGCAGGTTCATGAGCTCCTGATGGTGTGGCTGGGACCTGTGATGGTATCACTGCAGTCAACATTTGGGCAGAGATGGCAACAGGGTTTGTTGCAAGGATTGGTTCCTGGATTAGTGTTCTTGTTGTATGGTGTTTGGTTACTGGTGAGTATTTGTTTCAAATAGGAGGACTGACTGTAAGCAAGGATAGGCCTGCCTCCCAAGGCTTGAGAAAGTGTGGGATCATCTTCTAAGATAGATCATAGATCTCTGATGACGTGTTGGAGACATTTTAGCTGAAGACTGTAGGTGATGACCAGTGATGTTCTGTTGTTTTCTTTGCCAGGTCTGTCCAGTAGCAGGCAGCTCCTGGGTACCCATTTGGCTCTGTCAATTTGTTTTTTCACTTCCCCAGGTGAGTACTGCAGTTTTAGGAATGCCTGATAAAGACCTCGTAGATGTTTGTCTTTGTCTGAGGGATCAGAGCAGATCCAGTTGTACCTTAAACCCTGGGAGTAGGTGATGGATCATTTAATGTGTCCCAGGTGGAAGCATAACCAACTGACTGCAATGCATACCTACATGCATCCAGCTTCTACCTGGAACCACATCAGCCTCACCATCAGAGGCTCATTCACCTGCACATCCACTAATGTGGTATATGCTATCATGTGCCAGCAATGCCCTTGTGCCATGTGTGTTGGCTAAACTGGACTGTCCTTGTGCAAAAGGATAAATGGATACAAACTGGACATCAAAAATGGCAACATCCATAAACCAGTAGGAGAACACTTCAATCTCCATTGACAGTCAGTAGCAGACTTGAAAGTTGTCCTACTTCAACAAAGAAACTTCAAAAACAGGCTTCAGCATGAAACTGCAGACTTGGAGCTAATCTGCAAGCTTGACACAATCAGATCGTATCTGCTTAGGGACCTGGAATGGTTAACACATCACAAAAAGTGATTGTTCTGTTCACACATTATCTCCCTTTGATCAACTGTTGTGAATGGGCTCCATCTGCTTTCTGAACTGACTTTGCTAACACTTGCCCTCTACCCTGGCATGTGTATATATACCCCTCAACTGTAGTTTCCACTTCTTGCATCTGATGAAGTGAGTTGGAGCCCACAAAAGCTTAAGTCTGAAGAAATCTGTTAGTCTATAAGGTACCACAGGACTTCCGTTGTTTTTGCTGTGTATGGACTAACACGGCTATCCCTCTGGAAATTTCAACCTAGGACAGTGTTTCTCAATCTTCAGTGAACCAGGGAACATCTAAAGTTATTAATTACTTTACACAGAACACCTGATGAAAACTTTCTCAAAATAGCTAGTATACACCAGTTGTAATGTTCATAATATTTGTATACTATGCATTCCTGTGAAAATGATTCAGGAGACCAAATTAAATACAATTTTAAGAATATAAGATACGTTTATGTCTAAAAAAAATAGACACATAATGATTATGCATACAGCTTATAACTGAAAATGATATTATTTAAACTTTAATGGGAATTTTGGGCCTGTATGTTCAAACATAGTTTGTCTATTCTTGGAGTAAGGTTCATCAAAGAATGTCTTAACATGGAAGTTATGCACAAGTGATTTTGATGCTGGAAGTAACAGCAGTGGGAAATTTAAAATGACCGAGCTGCAGCAATGGAGCAAAGAAGTGCCTGATATCAATGTGTGCCTGGAAGCTTTGCTGAGACTGATGAATTTTAAATCTCCCAGGCACTCCTACTGCCTCCCCACTCAGCCACCCCTCAATGGGGAGGGATTGGGGTTGGTCCAGGAACACCTTCACTACTTCCACCTAGTTGAGAAACGTTAACCTAAGGAATCCCTTAGGCAGTAACCAATGTATATTTCTGTCTGAGAAAACCATTTGAATGACTGCTTGTTTGTTTTCTTTTATATAATGCAATTGATCTTAGGGCAGAAAGGTCACATAAGGGAAAGGAAGGACTTTTTGATCTTCCTCAGTTGAGTGTAGTAAATGTGCCTGGAAAGAGAAGAAATTGCAATCACTGTTTTCAACTGCCATAAAATGTGTGTCCATGCAGACTAATGAACAACTTTGCTTAATGGAACCTTTTATAAACAAAAAACAGTGTAAAATATTTGCTAACTACAGCTAATGTACTCAGCTTTGTACAGAACATAAATATAAACATAGATCCCACCCATATTGGCTTACCATTTGTAGGACAAATAACACACCTTACTTTCCTTCACAATATCCTCCCACATTATGGATTCAACATGCCTAACTGTAAGCATGAAAGTAGTCACATTGATTTACATAGTATAGGCAGCATATATCCACAGAAAAAGAAAAAAAATCACTCTTTCATTTTTTAGAAATATTATGCTGGAAAATTTGAAGTATCATAAAATATCTTTGGTTCGACTTGTAATTTGGAACCTTTAACTGAGGCCCCAAATTACACCCTCAGTGTTGTGTGGTGGATGTGCAACTGCTATGTAATAATTTAAGAAGATTTGTTTTCCCAACTACTTAGTTCAACCTCAGAATAGCTCTAGAAAACACATTATTGAACAACTTTATCTTGGTAGGTCAGGCCTAACATGGGAGAGAGAAGTAATGTATTTAAATAAATACATGTTATGGGACAGCCCATGGAGAACACTCTATTTTCCTTTCTTAAAATTGTTCTTCTGGAGAAATATGAAATATTCCTGAAATTAAGAACAGAATTGAAGAGAACAAGCCCAGTAGAAAAAAGATCAGAAAGAATAGTAGGAAAGATTACAGGAAGAAAATGGCCACTAGAATTGGCACCCATTTGCAGTCTTAGCAAAAAAGAAGTCATAGATTAAACTGATCCTGACCGGAATCAAGATCAATCACTGTCCATTTTATATCCCATTCACTCCATCAGTGATGCCAGTCATGATGCCTCTTGTATTCGTTTCTGCAGTCGTCAACTCAGTTCTTCCCCCCCATGCACTACCCTGCTCCATCAATCTACGTAGCACTCAGTAATCTAATTCCTCCTATGGTCTTAGTTCTTCTGAATGTCCATAAGATTCTTTCTTTTAAATCCACACTTATTACCTTCTCTCTGCTTTCCAGTGTTCCCCGTCCGTATTGTTTTGTTTAGACTGCAGCTTGTGTCTTACACAGTGTAATATTTTGTTGGAGTTTAACAAATAACAAAAAGTGACAACAATGGGTGTGAGGGAGCTTAAATTGTCTGTGATGTATGTATTTTGTAGATAAAAGACTTTTTAGTTCTCAAATTGACAAAATAAAAAAACAAAAAACAAAAAGACACTTATCAGATTAAAGGAACTGAGTTAATATTCCTGTGAAGGCCACTTGTATGGCAAAAGGATTTCAGTTTAGGTTTTCAATCCAGAATTTCTATCACTAAGGAATCACTTTAAGAGAAGATTAAAAAAAGACAGCCTTGCAGCTTTGTTCCAGAGGGGCAGCCCTTTTAGTCTAGTAAAGCAAAAAAAGCAAGAACTCTTGTGGCACTTAAAGACTAACAGATTTATTTATCGCACAAGCTTTTGTGGGAGAAAATCCCACTTTCTCAGATGCTTCCCCTCTTCAAAGCATCTGACAAAGTGGGATTTTCTCCCACGAAAGCTCATGCAATAAATAAATCTGTTAGTCTTTAAGTGCTGCAAGACTCCTTGCTTTCCTTGTAGCATTGATACTGTAACATAAAGAATCAGTGCAATGACTGAAAACATCTAAAGCTGCTCTTTCCTTGAATTAGAGAAAGGAGATTCAAGGAAATTCAAATAAGTGTGTTTTCTGTTTGTTTGTTTGTTCGTTTGTTTTTGTCATGCATAAGGTCCTGCAAAGCCATTGCTGATATGCAGTGCTTCTACAACGATACTCTTAGCAAGTAGAAAAGAGATCTGAGACAAATTCATGAATATTGTTAGTAACAAAACCAGGAACTTATTGATCGATACAGCAAACAGTTCTGCTCAACTCAATGCTGAAAAGTTAGAAGTTCTAAGAAGAGCAACAAAAATGATGACATGACTGGGAAAACTATGTTATGAAGGTTGGAAATGGAATAGTTACTAGCTCCTCTGCAGCTCTCAAAGGAGCAGGGAATCCTTCAGCCGCTCTGGACTTGGGGGAAGATCACTTTTGCTGCTGTTCCTGACATGCTGATGAGAGCGAGGCACTCCGTGCCACTGCTATTCCAGGTAGGGGGCAGGACAATGGGTGCCCACTGTGCCATGTATTTCCTTAATTTGGGATTTTACTTCTCTGATTTATTGAAATCTAAGGTGCAGGCAGAGATTACATTAAATTCAGAGACTAGGTTGTTAAGGTCAATGTTAATAAGTGTTGAAAGGCAGGATAAATCCATACAAAGAAATATTCAAATAAGTGAGATGTGTGCTACTACACTCTTCTTTGAGACGGTGAAGATGTATGCCCTGACACCATCTGCACTTAGAATAAGCAACTAATAATTTAACAGTTTCTTTTCAAAATATACATACTGTAATTCACAGGTGTGAATGATTTCCTGGACTGAGTTTGGGCACAAACTTGCACAACAAATACAATAAACTTAATGAATCAAAGTTCATTAAACATTGTGAACAGCAGATGGATTGAGTTAAATTAAATCTGTTGGAATAAATATTTTAGTTAGATGTTTGCTTAAAGCCCATCACAGAAGAGCAACTCTGGATTTTAAAATACTGAATTTACAAATTAAAAGCTGATTCTGAAAATCTATCATTCCATAAAAGAAAGGAATTATCGTAGAAGTGTTTCAAGATTTTTTTTTTATTTTATTTTATTTTTTTTGGTAAAAAAGCAGACAATGGAGCAGAAAAACAAACCATACCACCCAATAAATAGGCAATAACTGAGAACTAGGCAATCAAGGCACAGGCTTCTCCAGTTGCCCTAGTGGTGGTTCTGCGGAGAGGCCAATATGGCTTGATTTTCCACTCTTCTCTATTGGCAGCTCTGAGAGAGAGAGAGAGTTCAATTATGGCCTGCTGCATAACCGTGCAATTTTCTGAATGGATTCCATTACTGCCAGCCGGAGAAAAAAAGTTATTCAACTCTATGGGCTCTGACACTGATGTTAGATTAATAGGGTGAGATTTCAATGTGACATGACACAGGAGTAATCATGCACTTTTGTTTGTTCTTTGGTTTTGTATAAACTAATTAAATATAAATGCTAATGCATTAGATTAACTGCAAATGCAGTGAGCCCTTTGCATAATTTGAGCTTCCTTACCAAAATTACCAGTGAGAATACAGAGTTGTAGCTTTCACTGTGATTATTATTTTTTAGCAATCCGGTGTATCCTACAAATAAACATAATACATGCTATTTCTCAGGTTTCAGAAGAAGGTGTTTCTGCCCTGTTTTATATAATAATGTGCAGTATGTACATCAACTTGAATTGCAGCATGCAGTTTGTGAAGATTTCCTAATGTTTTGGGTTTTCTGATGTTAAAGGCTTGTCACTACCAATCGGTATGCATAAGACATTTGGCTTTCAAGGATGGTGCTCACTTTATCTTATGGTTACTTATTTCAAAGTAACAATTTAGACATAAAGCAACTGAAATATTTAGCATTCAGTGTCATAATAGTGATCATTTATAGGTCCATTGCTATTTATATAGATGTTCTATGCAGATATGTGCTAAGTAAGAACAGAGCACTGTAAGTACTTAGGGTATTTCTCAACTATGCTATCTATGAAATTTTGAAATTCAATGGAAGGCAGGAATGAAACCAGAAAGGAGCAGCAGCAAAAAGGAGAGCATTGCATAGAGTTCCAAAGGGGCAGCAGTTTTAGTCTAGTTTAGCAAAACAAACAAGGAGTCTGGTGACACTTTTAAAGACTAACAATAAATAAATAAATACATTTGTTAGCCTCACATGGAATGTGACTGATTGGTAGTAAAACAATATACTGTGATACACAAATGCACATGCTAATTATGGTACCTATTTATCATTCTGCTATAGTGTCTATCAGTATGTCAGCACAGAGCTGGAAATAATTTTACTTGAGAAATATAATTATTACATGACAAAATAGCTAACAATGTCTGTTGTCTACAGCAGAATGCAAATTAATTTGTTATTTTTGTTGGACCTATTATAAGGTTATCTGCAGGACTGTATGAAATAAACCTGATATGGATACCTGAAGATAGTTGCTTAAAACTGCATTTAGGCACTAATAACCTACAGAGGTTATTAGATGACAACATACAAGGCAAGAAACTTAATTTTATACACTTTTTTTTAAAGAGAAAAGTCTCATTGAAATCAGAAAACAAAATTAATTAACATATCAGGGTCTCATCTCACATAGTGTATCATTTGTTTTCCTAGACACTGAAGATTTACAAGTTTAGATTTACAACATATGTATACGTGGATTTCAAATTTTGCCAACTATGGAAAAGCTCCATCCTTTTGTCCTGTGCAATCCAAATCTCTAAAGCAGTGAATTGTAGGGTTCCTAGTATCATGATAAATAGGACTGCTTATTCAGTTTTCTGGAGCCTCCTTTCCTTCACTTGGGTATGCATAAATCAGAATGGAGGAAATCTGGCATAAATCATTATACTATTGCAGAGTCCTAGGGGCAATATCTATTCCCCTGGCTTCCAAAATTTGCAGCCTATGTGTTATACTTCACATTTCATTCATCTGACAAAGTTGGATTGTGCCCATGGAAGCTCATGAAATAAATAAATGTTAGTCTTTAAAAGTTCCACAGAACTCCTTATTTGATGGTCTTCCCAAATAAGGGGTTGGAAATTTTTAGCTTACATTGCCATTTGATTTTGGCATTTTCAGGTCTTTGTTAAGTAGGGAGAATCCCACGACTTGAAACTAAGATTCCTATAAAAAGATCTCTGTATAACTGACAGCAGTCATCTTGGGAATAGGTGTTTTTTGTTAGGACACAATGTTCAGCAAATCCTGCATCATTGCTCCCAAAAGTGTGACTGCTATTCTTGGCAATCGGGTTGGGCAGTGTCTCACATTGCCTCTCCTCCTGGGAAAAAAGCATTTACCAAACACTTAATTAAGTATTTCCTAGCCACTAAGCACAGGGATATTTATTACCAGGAAAGGAAAGAGGTTTTATGGTTCTAGAATGAGGAAACGTTTCTAGGTCACTGGCAATTCAGCAGACAAGAGCTTTGCTAACATCTGGACTACTTATTTTGTATTCCTATTTTAAAAAAAATATTGGTGCACAATACATATGTGTAGACAGGTCATTTAAAAAAACCAGTTATTTAAACAGGTCTTGAATTTTTATTGCTTTAGTTATCAGATGAGAGTCCAATGTACAACTATAATTAGGCCACTCTACAGCTGCTTTGAGCCAATGGGACCATCTAACCCTCCTACTTTATTTGTAAACATCTTCTAATCTAAGTGTAAATGATAAGATCAGGATCAAAAATGTAATTGCATAGGGCATGAAAATAGTTTGGATGCCATATTTCATTCATCCTAGGTCCACTTGTGCATATGTGGCAATTTCCTTCAATACCCTTTAAAAAAGTCTTAATGGAAAGTTTAAATATTATTGCAGGGTGGGATTTTATGTAACCTTTTTTGGGGAAAGCTAGGATATGAGGCCTGGGTGTTCAAAAGACTACCTTGAAATTGTGCTAGATATGAATAGACTTTTTGTGTGAAGAGAATGTTTGGGAAAGAGCCAGGGAGAGGTTAAAGCAAATTCCTCACCTTCAGCCATGTAATATCCAAGCCTTTTGAAGCTACATCCTGAGCAGGGGGTGTTCATGTGTAGACTACCCGCTCCCAGAGGTTGGAAATAAAAGACCCAAGCTATATAAAGAAACATGCCACTTCTTACTTTTGCTCTGCTATTGGCATGGTGCTGCCTTCACAACTGGGTTCCTGGCTAGTAGGTACCATTCGATGGCCACTTAACTTGAAAAGCAGTGTCACTACCAGCAGCAGCACAGAATTAAGGGTAGCAATACCACACCATGCCACTTTATATGCTAGTTTATTCTGCAGTGAGACTGGCATCTCGTAGGACCCTCAGCCATAATAGCAGGAATAGGATAAAAATCCGAAGACAATGTGGAAGTGGGTATTGCAGTGGTGTACGGGAGTGGGAATAAAACAATAGTCCTGCATGGGGCTCTAATAGGGACTGCAAATAGGATTGCTCACTTCAGGTTCTCACCATTTTAGTCCTGGAACTATCTGGAAAACCCATCTATGGGTTTTGAAGGACTGACTGACCACCAAAGAGGCTAGAGTTGAAGTTATCTCTTGTAAAATTTTTGGCATACTTGTGGAATCTTATGATTTTAAATGTAGTTTTTTTATTAATACCTTCATCGCAAGAATAAAAATGTTTGCTTATAAAGAGCTGTGTGATAATGTATAATTACAGGAAATTGAAGTATTCATAGCCTGTGGCCATAAAGCAAAAAGCAGATGTTAACCTCTCACACAGTCTGGCTTGCTGTGAATATCAAAATGCTCAGACACCTGTGAAGCCTGAATACCCCGCGAACAAGAGAAATAGACACAAGTTTCTGCCCAAGAGAGGTGATGAATGGGGATCTGTGAGTCCAGAATGGTGGTTAACTCTGTGGAGGGAATTCAGGTGCCATTACCTGAACAGTGACACTACACATTTAGCATGAAAGAAAGAAAGAAAGAAAGAAAGAAAGAAAGAAAGAAAGAAAGAA
>ML681989.1:45310211-45360178 GCA_007922195.1 Podocnemis expansa
GAAAGAAAGAAAGAAAGAAAGAAAGAAAGAAAGAAAGAAAGAAAGAAAGAAGCCTGTAGTTAAAGTGCTAATAAGGCAAGTGGAAAAGCTATTTTCTAATCAGAATGAATTCCCATGCAGCAGGATATGCAAAAAACATTTTTCCATTCAAAATCAAAACAAAATATCAGCATTTTGATTTACCTTGAATAAAGTTCCAAAATTTTATGTTAGAAAAACTGAAAAGACTTTTCATTTCAACCTTTTTTATTTTTTTAATTTCAAATAGATTGACTAGAATTAGGTTATATTCCATTCTATTATAATCTATAGTCTAAAAATTTTAGCCCTTAAATTATAACATGACATAACAGTCAACATGTTTTCACAATTATTTTAAATTCAGAATTTAATAAATTTATAGGTATATTATGATTTGAGATAAAACAATTATCACTAGTATTACTATTTGTTATGGCAATTACAATTTATATTGTAATAATCAGAACCTTGCTCAGTGTTAATTGATATTCCAACTGGTCATTTGTATTGGTAACTTAAACAAAATGACGTGACCCCTAATGACATGTAATGTGGGACAGCTGGCCAATGATAAGGACGCTAGGAAGCCAGACATGGATCTTGGCAGCAGAGAATCTAGGTGGGCAGCAGAGATGGTAGGTGATCAGCTTAAAGTTTTGATAGAATTGACCCTACCACCCACAGAGAATATTTTAATTCTCTCAGATCAACATTTTTGATGGAAATCTGGTCACAACTTTTTTTTAACCAGCTTTAACAAAAATAGATAGTAAACAAAGCAGGCCTCTTTCCTGTTTAAATGTATTCTTCCCTATGCCCTCCTCAGCAGCATATAATAGGACTGCTCAGAATTACTTATAGAGCTTTTAATAGTATGTGGCATGTGGAACTCTAAATCCTGTTTTATCATACTCTCTATACTTCCTAGCCTGTCTACATTGGACTGCAGAATTAATCAGTAGATAAGGTGGCTAATTTCAAATTTGCAGATACAGCTCTATATACAAGTCAGAGTAAGACTTCAGCACAAGCTACGCCTCAAGGACCACGCAGGCACTCATGAATGAAGGTACAGTCTCTGCCTGCCTTAGCCTGGCTGCTTCTATAGTACGTCTATGCTAAACTTTTTCCTCCACAGACTGATCTATCAATAGCATACGCATACACAATACTTATAATTTATATAAAAGTGTAAATCTATGTAAATCAGAATTTAAAAACAAGTGGAAATGTCACACTATGTTTTCTCCCCCCCGCCTTTTTTTGTGGGACAGTCCAAAGACGACAAGAACTCCACAGGAACCATCACTTCAAGTGCAAGGTGCACTTTTTCCACTGGGCCTTCTCTAACACAAACACATGGCAGTACGGCCAGGGGAGTAGTGATATGGGTCCTGTGTTGCCTCCTATCCCCTCCCTGCTGCTCCAGCACAGAGCTGAGAGCAGCGCATGTGGTGGGGAGAGGGGATGGCTGAACTGGCAGCGCTGAACCGGGCCGCCCTTTTGGCTGGCTCACCTGGTCCTTAGCACTGGGGGGGTGCAGTGGTGTGGACCCATGGGGCCCCGGGCGACTGCCCTAGTCACCCAACCCTAGAGACGGCCCTGCTTTATGGGCATGCCTACAATGACAGTGGCAAATTCACACTCTTCTGGGTTCAATTGAGCAATCTGTCAAGACGTGCTCAATCCGTCTACAGGTTGACACTGTAACTCCTGCCCCATAGCTACAATCTCACTAAGTGGACTAGACAGCATTTCCAGCCACATTAGCACAGTGTGCACAGGGAGGTAAGTGGGAGTTAATAAGATGATGGGAGATATGCAAGGTGTTTTACATATCTTGCTTATCTCCCATCAACTGCTGCCAAAAGTTTGGTGAGTGTAGACTAGGGCTTTCTGTTACTTGTTAGTTTCATGTAGATCATTATTTCTTCACACTGCAATTTAGATCAGTCAAGAGGCAGAAAAACAGACACAAGCCCACTGCAATGTCCAGATGAGACCAGGATGATGCTTCTTTTCCATGCCATAAAAAAGCCATATTGTTTCTTGAACGAAACAGAAAACATCCTATGAGATAAATTAAGCATTTAAGAAATATTTTACTATGTCTTATTAATAATATTTCTATACAATGACTCACCTTTAATGACTTGAAAAAATTCTTTTAAAAACGGCTATAAACTAAAACTAAAGTTTTATCATTACAAAAAGGTGTAACTAATTAATAAAAATACAAACTTCAGTGGAACTATGAGCACCTGCTTAAACTTAATCAATAACATAAGACTTTGAAGGATCAAAGTCTACATTTACAAGGGCAAATGGAGCTGCGGCTAGCGAGGGATGTAAAGGATAACAAGAAGGGGTTCTACAAGTATGTTAATAACAAGAAGAGGATCAGGGATGGTGTAGGTCCCTTGCTGAATGGGGCAGGCATCCTCGTGACAGAGGATGAGGAAAAAGCTGAAGTGCTCAATGCTTTTTTTAGTTCAGTTTTCACAAGCAAGGTCAGCTCCCAGCCCACTACACTAGGTACGGTAGACTGGGGAGAAGAAGAGAGGCCCTTGGTGACAGAAGGTCAGGTTAGGGACTGCTTAAAGAAGCTGGATGTGCACAAGTCCATGGGGCCGGACAAACTGCATCCAAGGGTGCTGAGGGAATTGGCCGATGAGATAGCAGCACCGCTGGCTGTTATTTTTCAAAACTCATGGAGAACAGGGGAGGTGCCAGAGGATTGGAAAAAAGCAAATGTAGTGCCTATTTTCAAGAAAGGGAAAAAGCAGGATCCGGGGAATTATAGACCAGTCAGCCTCACCTCAATCCCTGGCAAAATTATGGAGCAGATTCTTAAAGAATCCATCCTCAAACACTTAGAAGAAAATAAAGTGATCAGGAACAGTCAGCATGGATTTACCAAGGGTAAATCATGTCTGACCAATCTCATTTCCTTCTATGAGCAGATGACTGGTTTTCTGGATGCAGGAAGAACCATTGATGTGATATACCTTGATTTTAGTAAGGCTTTTGATACAGTTTCCCACAGCATTCTCATTGGCAAATTAAGGAAGTATGGGTTGGATAGGTGGACTATAAGGTGGATAGAGAACTGGCTAGATCAACGGTTTCAGCATGTAGGAATCAATGGTTCCATGTCTAGCTGGCAACCAGTAACGAGTGGTGTGCCCCAGGGGTTGGTCCTGGGGCTGGTTCTGTTCAACATTTTCATCAATGATCTGGATGATGGAATAGACTGCACTCTCAGTAAGTTTGCAGATGACACCAAGCTGGGGGGAACAGTAGACACGTTGGAGGGCAAGGACAGGATTCAGGGAGACCTAGATAAATTGGAACAATGCGCCAATAAAAATCTTATGAAGTTCAATAAGGACAAGTGTAAAATCCTGCATGTGGGACGGAAAAACCCCATGCACTGCTACAGGCTGGGAAACATTCAGTTAAGTAGCAGCAGTGTAGAAAAGGACCTGGGGGCATGGTGGATGGGAAGCTAGATATGAGTCAGCAGTGTGCTCTTGCTGCCAAAAAGGCCAATGGCATACTGGGCTGCATCAAAAGAAGTATTACCAGCAGATCAAGGGATGTGATCATTCCCCTCTATTCTGCGCTGGTGAGGCCACATCTAGAATACTGTGTTCAGTTTTGGGATCCCCACTACAAAAAGGACAGGGCCATGCTAGAGAGAGTTCAGAGGAGGGCAACCAAAATGATTAAAGGGCTGGCGCACAAGCCCTATGGGGATAGACTGAAAGCATTAGGCTTATTTAGTCTGCAAAAGAGAAGATTGAGGGGGGATTTGATAGCAACCTTCAACTACTTGAAGGGATGCTCTAAGGAAGATGGAGCTCAACTGTTCTCGGTGGTAACAGAGGACAGAACGAGGAGCAATGGTCTCAAGTTGCAGTTAGGGAGGTCGAGGCTGGATATTAGAAAAAACTTTTTCACTAGGCGAGTGGTGAAGCACTGGAATGAGCTGCCAAGGGAGGTGGTGGAGTCTCCATCTTTGGAGGTGTTTAAGGCCCGGCTGGACAAAACCATGACTGGGATGGTTTAGTGGGAGTGGTCCTGCCTCTGGCAGGGGGTCGGCCTAGATGACCTATGAGGTCCCTTCCAACCCTAGGATTCTATGATTCTAAGTTCCAAAGGGCCAGCTTTGTTAGTCTAGTTTGGTAGAACAAACAAGGAGTCCTTTGGCACTTTAAAAACTAATAAATTTGTTTATCGAATGAGCATTTGTGGGAGAAAATCCCACTTTGTCAGATTATTTGAAGATGGGGGAACTTACAAAATGGGAGGAAATAAACACAGGGATCCGTAAGTCATGGGATCAGGTCACATTAACATCAGATCTAAACAGCTGTTAAGATTCAAACACTGGGGAAGAGCATATACAGGAAGATGAAGTCAAATCACCAGTTCTTATGTGAAAAACTGTATTGCTTTATGGCAAAATACGGATTTTGGATTTTTTCCCCATTACATGAGGTGATTTGACCTCATCTTCATCTTTATTCTGTTCCCCAGTGTTTGAATCTTAACAACTGCTTTGATTTGTTGTTACAATGTGACCTGATTCCATGATTTATACTTCCCTGCATTTATTTCCTTCCATTCTGTAAGTTACCCCATCTTCAAAGCGTCTGACAAAGTGGGATTTTCTCCCATGAAAGTTCATGCAACTCTTTAACTGCCACAGGACTCCTTGTTTGGTTTACATTTATAAATGGACTTTTAACAAGACAAGCCCAAAATAACAGCTTAGACTGCAGAATAAAAAGCCTGCTACAAGCTTTTGGAAACTGAATTATATAATAAGAATGCCAACTAAAAAACCCCACAAATTAGTCACTAGCACATAAGTATTTTTTGATTTCTTTGAGAGCAAGCAGGCTTTTTATTAGAGAATGAGTATTTTAAGTAGTGTGCAGATTTTATATTTGCAACAGATATTTTTCTTTTTAAAATTGCAAATTAAAAACAAATCCTTGTACTTCAAGTAACAAACATAAAATGAAAGAGCATTTGTAAATATAGGAGGGTAAATAAATTCTCATGGTAACTTACAGTTGCATAAACTTTACATATTTAAATAAATGAAAAAAGAGGTCACTGAGGTACAGTGCAGTCAAGGATAAATAGAGATGACTTTTTCTTCATTAACATACTTTAAAAATCTGTCTTATTTTCTTCTTTTCAACACAGAGTTTTGCCCCTGAGCCTTGCAAGAATCTGAGCCCATTAATTACTTTGCATGGTTCTGGTTAGACCGCTTTGAATACAGCAGCTTAAGTAGAGGATGGGGGCGAGGGAAGTGGAGGGAGGCAGGCAGTAACTCTATAGCATTAAATTCTCAGTGCCACATGGTGGAGTAAGAAGCACATGGAATTTTTATTCAAAAGGTGATCCAAAGCAGGCGTCAACTAGCATATATTTAACACTGAAAACTCCTCTTTTCTTTTCTCATCTCTCTGGATCTATGAAAGTAACCACTTTCAGGACCAGGGTTATCTCTGGGTCACATGGGTGACTGGTGACTGTCCATGGTCAGGGAGGGTCCCATGTGCAGTGCAGAGGTGCACATTGCTGGCTAGTAGGGGAATAATGTAAACTTGTACAGGTGATGTTGGTGGGGGGGGGCATCATTTCTCCCTGTGAAGGAAAGTTATGAGGTATGTGACTAGTGACACACAGAGCATTTGGTGATGCTTCTTGCCCTCCCATACTTTTTTGCACCACCCAAGGGACTGTGGGGAAGCATAGCCTGGTGCTTTGTGCATCAGGCCACTTACCCCACCCGGGCTGTGCTGTGAGAAAAGCACCTAAATCTGATGCTCTTTGCCCTCCCCTTATACAGCTCAAGTGAGAAAAGCGACCTGAGGCATGAAGCCCTTGGCATTGCTCATCATTTGACCCAATGTCCTGACTGGATCTAGGGGACTGTTTATGATCATCTCTCATATTAATATTTCATAATTGCAATAATCCATATGTTATATGCCATGTTTGGTATCAATAGAAAGGCCGTAATCTGCTAGGAATGATTATATGGTTTACATGTAGGTATCATATCTGTATTAGAAATTAGAAATGTATTTGTTTTATGTGTGTTCCAAGTTATTTGATTCTAAGGTAATCTGGGTGTCTGCAAAACCACTGTCCTCTTGATGGCCCAGCAAAGGAACTCCCAGCTACAGTGGGACTAGGAAGAAATCTGTTTGAGTCACACAGACTGATCACGTAACTCATTTTGATTTGGCAAGGACTCTGAGAGCACGGAGAAAGCAGAGGTGATAAAAGGCAGTGGCCCTATTTCCATTTTGTCTTCAGTCTGTCTGCAACCAACACCCTCCTCTGGAACTATATTTCTGGGACTGAACAAAGGACTGAGGCCCACCCAGGTGCTGGGTGCATACCAGAGGAATTGGACTAAACTGCAAACTGCAGATTCTCCAAGGACTTGCTTTCTATGGACTATAAATGATTTCTATGTATGTGATTCACTTTGACCCTTTAACATCTCTCATATTTTGTGTTTTCTTTTTATATATTAAACCTTTAGTTACTAAAGGATTGGCTGGCAGCGTGGTATTTTGGGTAAGATCTAAGCCTATATTATTCTGGGTGCTGTGGCTGACCCTCTGTGGGCATGAGAACCTGTTTCTTTAAGAGACCCAGTGGCTGGGGGGGGCCAGAGGAGCTGATGTGCAATAAAGGGAGCTGTTTCTATTTTGTTATGCTTGGTGATGACCTGAGTGGGGAATCACAAGCATATTTTGTTACTGACTGAGAGACTGGTTTAAGTACCACTTGTCAGTGGACTGGGGGTTTGGCCCCTGGTTTTGCAGCTTGCCCTGATTCTGGCAAGGTCACACCCAGATCATGTGAAATGACAGTATGACAGTTTCTTGTAACTTAACAGTTCTCTGGTTACTGCCTTCATAGCTGGGCAGTCAGCAAACAGTGGCTGCTGGCCACGTGCCCACCTCTGAAGGTAGCACTGCCACCAGCAGCAGCACATCAGTAAGGGTAGCAAAACACCATAACATGCTGCGCATACTTCTGTGTTATTGCTGGCAGTGGCACCAACTTCAGTGCTTGGCCTGGCCAAAATTACTGCTTATTGGCTGCCCAGACAGTGCTTAATTTGTAACAGACCCTGGCACCTCTTCCTTAACACTTGTTGGATGTGAAAGTACACTGATGGGGAGCCCACAGGAGCTGAGGGCAATGAGGAGGCACTTAACTCATGGTGGCCAAGGGTGCCAATATACAAATTAGCCCAGGGTGACATTTTCTGTAAACCAGCCCTGGTCACTTTACTTCACATGTGCATTTGACTTAATCTGCTCTTAATTTCAGCCCTGGATTTGAAGTTGGGAAACCAAACATTAAATAAATCTTGAGATCTTAGCCTTAAAAATCTTTTTATTCTTCTAAGAGTGCAACATACTTTGAAGAGTTTATTTTATAATCTCTGGGTTTGATTAACCATCACTAATGAACACAGAGTCCTGTGCCACTTTTAAAGACTAACAAATTTATGTACTGAATGAGCTTTCATGGGAGAAAATCCCACTTAGTTGGATGCTTTGAAGGTGGGGGAGCTTACAGAATGATGATGCAATAAATAAATTTGTTAGTCGTGAAAAGTGCCATACGACTCCTTGTTTGTTTTGCTGAACTAGACTAACGATGACTGTCCCTTTGGAACTCGTTGCTAATGAACTATCCCTTTCCGTGAAGTAAACAAGGACATTCACTCTCAGGGAAAGGCAGGCACAGGATAGCCATCAACTTGACATGAGAATTTTATCATGAAGGAAAAGCTCTGAAATCTTTGCAGGAGCACTGCCAGCAGAGGCTTCTCAGGAGATGTGCTATTACCTTAGACCTGACGCTCACTTGTGCAATGCATCAAGCTATTTTACCTATTTAAATTTCATTGCATATCTTATTTTCCTAAAAGGATTTTGTGGAACTTCAGACTAAGCATCAAGGAACAGTAATATCCGAGTGCAATCTGTTCTGATATGAACTTCATTTCCTCAAAGTCTTTTACTTTCATCTGAAAATTATGAAGAGGAAAGATTCAACAGATTCTAGGTTGTTTTGCTTTCACAGTGTTAAGGAATTTGATGAATTCAGTATCAGATATGAGACAATAAATCCATGTACAACATTTTTTTTTTTGAGGAAAAGATCCTGAATTTGCCCAAATATCCAAACTTTACACGAGTTACCTGATACTCTATGTTGATCACAATTTGAAGAGGAAGAACAAATTAAAAAGGGACTGAGAATAAGCAATATAGTTTAGGACTGAAATTTCATACACAAATAGTAAATCATCTATGCCTGTTTCTATTTTTTTAGTGATATATATTGGGAACAACTCAACTGGAATCAATAATTTTAACAGTGTAAAATTAGGCTGAGAATAGAATAAGACCCTCTATGGGCTGAACATTTGTTGTTGAAGTTAAGTTATACAAACATTTCTGATGGACTTTTTCATGTGTTTTAAAAAATATTTTCAATATAAAAGACACAGGGTCTGATTTCCAGAATGTAGTGAAACCACAGCTTCCTTTGACTTCAGCGGGAGTTCTGGGAGTTCAGTACTTCTGAAAGTGTCTTTTGTTAATTTTTTAACTGCACCTGAGATCAACTTTTGAAGCATCTCCTTGCCAGGCATCTGTATTTACCAATCAATATTTCCAGAAAATGCACTTGGCAGTAGCCTTATAAATTCTTATAGTCCTTAATACTTTTCCATAATATAATATAATATAATATAATATAATATAATATAATATAATATAATATAATATAATATAATATAATATTAGTCCTACTTTTTATTTAACATCTAATTATCTGAAATGCTATTAGATTTCCTTTAGCAGAAATCAAATGACTTGCTATTAGAAGTAGCTGGCTTTATTTCAACTTACCTTTCTCTTAAAAAAAATGGACAATAGATGTTTACAGTAAAAATAGTTGTAAATTGCCAACTAGAGTTAGATGTAGTAAATATGCTCTAAATTCAAAGTCTGAACAGATGAGTAGTGAAAGAGGAAAGAAAGTGTAGTTTTCTTTTAAACTTGTGTGGACTGAAGAACTATGGTATGTACATAAAAATATACTTAACAGTCACAGTACCTGTGACAAAATAAGTCAGTAACAATCTGTATGTCATCTAATTAGCTTTATAAATAAGCCCACTAAAAGTAGGAAGATGCATATGAGCCTGGCATGAGAAAGATTGGATTTTAAAGAACTACATTGTTTGTTATGACTATTTTAATGTTATTGCATAAGGTCCTTTAAATAATCTGGAGAGGCACAGGTAAAAAAAATATTCAAAGTATCATTTTACTGGTAAATACACAACTTTCATTAAGTAATACTTCTAAGTAAAATTCACTTGTCCATTTTATGTTATATATATAAAAAAAAAAAAAAAAAAAAGAAAAAAACCTCCTGCAAGTCTGTCTTAATTTAGAGCATTGCAAAAAATTCTAAACTCTAAGACAAAGGGTAAGAAAAAGAGCTCATCATTCTTCAGTGATTCAGAAATCCAGTGCGATCAACAAATTAATACAAGAACATTAACCTCTGTGTAACTTACTTGTGCTTCCTGAGGGACTTGCGCTGCATCAACTCTCTCTGCGATGTAGGCTGTTAACTGTCTGTCAATGAAGGCAAGAGACTCTTGGATCAAACGAAGGGTTTTGTCAATTTCCTGGGCAGACTGGATACTCTGTTCAAGAGCCTTTTGTCTTCTCATAGCCTAAAACCAATAATAAATACATACACACAAACATCATTCATTGACAATTAACAGTCTCAATATTTTCCTCATAAACATAGACTGGAATATAAACTAGCACTCCTGACTCACAGCCACCTTTTTATAAGATAAATTTCGTCTCTTTTTGCCACCCATTCAGCTCTTTTTTTTAAAAAAAATTGCTTGGGGGGGAACTCTCAAGATTTGTGGGACCCCTAATACATAAAGCACACATTGAAACTTTCTACATTAAGGAGAAGGCAGCAAAGCTGTAAAATAAAATCATCCTCCCTGATGCAGTTTCCTGCTCAGAGGCTGGATGGCCCTCCTGATCTCATTATATAGTTCAGGAGTTTTTGTGTACTCAGAAGGGGTTACTGTCATCACAATCCAATCCAGGATAATCCATTGCAGCAAGTGAGAGGAATAAAAGATCTCTCCAGAAGGAACCATCACATGTGAAATATAAATAGCTTCCTGGAGCAGTCACTGAATGCTAACTCTTAAAGGAGGACTGAATCCTTGTCTTTGCTTTTAAGGTCTTCTGCGGTCTGTCCTCATCCTATATAATCTCTTCTGCTCTGTAAAATGCAGACCCCAGATGGTTAATCATAGTCAAGTGTTTTGTGGGCATCAAAGTCTAAGTGGATTAAAAACACAGTAATGTAAACAGACAAGGGAACTCCTTCCAAGTGTAAGGGGCAGCATGGGGGAAAGTACAATGGTACTACTTAACTTTTGAGGAAAGCACCACTGTATTTTCTCCCATACTGTCCCTTACACTTGTATGAAGTTCCCTGGGCTATTACATCCTCCTCCTGTAAATCTTTCCTGAAAACTCATTTATGCCATTATGCCTACATAACACTGGACAACAATAAAGCAGCTAGTAAACTGTGACTCCCACTTTTTATACTCTTTGTAATTGTCCCACAATTACCTTGTGCTTCCCTCTGTTTGTTATATCCACTTCCTGACTCTTATATTAAGATCGATTTGTAAACTCATCAAACCCATCCCTTTACTATAGTTACATAATATCCCTATCCTATCCTTTTACTACATTTACATAATATAATGTTTCTACAACACATAATATAATGCAGGCCATTTTTTTCCTCACTACTATGCTATAAAAAAAATACAATAAACAACAATGATCCCAATGTTTAGCTTTTCTATGTGGAAGTTCAGCTGCACTGCTGACCATTTTATATAATTAACTAACTTTCCTTGATAAAGTATGATTTGAAAGGAGAGAGCGTGTATTGCGGGGGTGGACTATAGCGTTGTCTGGTCTGTAGCTGGTCATGCAATGTGGGTGCTCACACCATGCAACGGATTTGTTTACTGAGCAAGGGATAATTCAATTTTTATTCTGACTTCATAGTTACCTTCAACTTTGGGACCTTTTTTAAATGTTCTGTCAAAAGACTTAACTATCTATCAATCAATCAGCTAAAGGTCTCTCTCTCTCTCTCACTCTCTCTCTGTGGTCATATCATATTCTGAATGGAGTTCTGGTCCTTTCAGGTCCTTACTTTTAGTCACTGAAAGATGGATTATTCTGAACACTCTCACTGGCTGATGGAATTATGGAAAGGATAGGGTACTCAATCAGTATTTACTATTCTGGGTGTTTGTAAGGTGCTTTGTACTATTTCTAAACAGCTTATTAGGTAACTTCACATGGCTGCCAATTCCAGGAATTCTCTGTGGACACAGCAGCTTTATGGATGCATGCAGCCAGCATTTAATGGAAGCACCAGAACTACTAACACAATATTGTATCAGCAAATGAACCACTTAAACAATGTTACCTCATAATGTCCCACTAGATTTTGCTGCTTCCATGACCTATATTTACATATGCCTTGAGGTTTTCACTTTATCTCATGTAGTAAATGTGAATATGCAAAAATCTATTCTGCAAAGAAACATCAAATTCTTAGAAGCCCAATCTTTTCTTTTTTTTAATTAAAACAAGTCAGTTCAGTTTGGGAAACTGTCAAACCTGATGAACTTCTATCATTTACAGAGAATGATTGAAATGAGGCCCGCCAATTTTTAGCTAGAAAACCAAGGGGGCACTGATGAGTTTTGTTTTTATTTTTCTTCTGTATGCACGTGCGGACAAGATTTCACTTCAGGTTTCAGGAAACAGAACAACCACCATCATCCAAATTTGATAAGAACCCTACTTACATTGTAAACAGACGGGGACAGAGGCGCATTTTGGATCACATTTATACAATATGGAACACAATTGGATCGTGGGTTGTGTCTGAGGCTCCTCAGCACTATAATGCTAGTATTATCATTGGGAATAAATTAATTTCAGAGAGAATTACTAACTACAAGAATCAGAACAATCTAAACCCTTGATCTATATTTTGCCAGGTGCACACGTCAATAGAAAAGAAAACATTCAACCCTCCCCTCCCCAAACAACATAAAACAAAAAGAAAACTAAACTATGTGAAAAAGGCAGTCTCCAAACTGGCAGTCCAAAAATGAAACCTTCATTCTCTCACACTACTTCGCTTGTTTAACATGTTACTACATGTTCTGTGTGACTATCTTAAGAAGTTCCACTTCTCCTGAACTCAGAAACTCTACAAAATAAGCAACCACTCTACATAAGATGATGACAATGAATGCTGGTAAATAAAGAGATTTCTATGTAAAAGTTAAAATGAGAAAAATTTGTATTAAGATATGCAAATGACAGTCCATAATTTAATAAATAAAAAGAAATACTTAGCTTCTATTCTAGGGAATAAACTATATTTCAGGATAAAGATGAAATATGTATTACATATAATATATTGCTTATATATTCTTTAAACTGAATTGTGAAAACATTTTGTGCAATATTTTCTGAATTCTTTTCGTGTAGTACATTGTTACACTTCTGTCAAAAAAGAAAAAAAAGTTGTGTCTCCTATATGACTTTGGCTCTGTAGTTTGATACAGAAATGCAATATTCTCTGAATTTCCTATGTTTTTATTGTTATTTATAATAAACTCATGTCCTTGACAGTTAATACACCCTCAAGTAACTGGTATTTGCTTGCAGCCTTAACTGAATCATAAGATCATCATTAATATTTATTGTGGGAATATCTTTCTACCTTTTTATATCCTAGAATATAAAGGACAGGAGTCTGTTCCTAGAGTCTCTAAGAGATCATCAAAAAGTGAGCTCCAATCCAGCTAACTCATATGATTTATACTATTTTTCTGAGAAAAATAAACTTGTCATCAGGCTTCCTTTGGGGGTGGGGCTGGGGGAGAACACTTACTGACATATCTACATTGTAATAACATTGCAGAATTATTATTATTTTTAATGAGCTATTAAATGGTAAGTTATAGTGCTTGGCAGTTCTCCTGATGCATATGCAAGGCTTGAATTCCCTAAGTAGTGCCCTAGCATAATCACGGTACTACATGAACCCAGCCTAAAATCACCCAGAGTGATACATGACTCCAGAGTAACTGAGAGTAGTCCCTGGTCCAGACTTCTTTCACACAACCTAGCAGCTGGACATCTTTGAGAACAAACAGTACCTTCCTACAAGATGTTGCAGAAAGTGTATTTCTTCTCTGCACAGTCCCTCCACTAATTTCTTCATTGCAGGGATGTATTTATCAGGCACAATTGAACCCCTAATTATGGATTAGGATGGCCAAACTGTGGCTTGTGAACCGTGTGAAGCTGCTTGCTTTTTTTTTTTTTTTTTTTTGCAGTTAAAGTGCAGCTCATGGTGCCACTCTTGCCTTCTGCACCATTCTCTAACTACCAGACTGTGGCGGGGAGCACAGAGCTTCTGCCCTGCATCAGGGTGATGGGGCTGGAGGATCCTGCCCAGTGGGGAAGGAGATTTTGGGAGGTCAGGAAGTTTGACCACTCCTGGTAAGATATCAATAGGTAATCAATATACAATTTTTACAAGTTTTTGTACTGTCTAGAAAATTACTATTGAGGTTTGTTTGGTTGGTTTTTTTGAACTCTCCTCACATTGTTTACATATTTTTGTCTGAGGTACATCAACTGATTTCAAATGTGGTTTGGCTGAGCTGAAATTAAGAGCTTCTGTTTAGATTCATTTTTAAAATCAGTGTTTAGTTTCTATTATATTGAACTGTAAACCCTGCAAAACTTACAATTTGCTATTTGCTAATTTTGTGGCTTTAAGAAGAAACTAAATAGTTATACATTTCCCCTCTCATTTTTGCTATTGCTATAATCTAGCCTTCTTGAGGTATATAATTGGGAGCTGAGCTTTTCTGAAAATCCACTCCAACTACGGGTGCTGGGCATATAAAAATCTGACCCTGAATCTTTTGAAAATCTAGCTTATAGTAGCTACCATTTGAGAGCACCTGAGTACTCTGCTGTACAGTAGAACTGATCTCTTTAATACTGGGAAGTTTGTTGCTAAGCTGGCCTAGCTTTATGCTTAGGAACAGTGGCCTAGGAACATCCAAAGTACATACAGAGAAGTGTATTGTGCTAAGCCATGGACTTGAGATCAGCGATGACCACCCATACAGGAAAATTAGCAAATGGATTGAAAAAATACTAAAGTTTTGTGAAAAAGTGTGGTGAGTCCTGCCTTTCCATAATCTGCAGTATTTGAAAAGAAAAAAAGAACACCCTTTAAACTAAACAAATCAAAATTTTATCGCTAATAATTAGGGATAAAAGTATGCATATCATTCTGTGGCATCAGATTATTGCAGTTTCAGAGGGATAGAAATGTTAGACTATTCCAGCAAAAACAAAACAAAGTGCCACAGAGCTCCCTCTTTCTTTTAGATTGCTTCAGGACGACATACCCTATTTACCACAGGGGTAGCCGTGTGAGTCTAGTTCAGCAAAAGAAGCAAGGAGTCTTGTAGCACTTAAAGACTAACAGATTTATTTATTGCATGAGCTTTTGGGAGAAAAATCTCTCTTCAAAGTGCTTGACAAAGTGGGATTCTCTCCCACAAAAGCTCATGTGATAAATAAATCTGTTAGTTTTTAAGTGCCACAGGACTCCTGGCTTCTTATACTCTATTTAGTATCCCAGTGAGCCTACATGACATTGAGGGATAGTTAAATAATGAAAAGGTCAAAAATGGAACCAGAAGAAAATGGAGATGGAGTAATAAACTGAAGAGATGACAGTCTGACAGGTAATGCATAATATTACTAGGAAGAAAAGCACAAAGTAGATAACAGCAGAAGTTCATAAATATAGTATCCCTTTTCAATAAAAATAAAGATTAAATTTACAAAATCAACATGTGATTTTGAATGCCTGAATTTTTTATGCCCAACATAACACTTGTTAAAAGCTGACTGATTTCTAGAGTACTGGTAACTCAGTACTTTTGAAAACCAGGATCATTTAAGGAGCTTTAAGAGGGTGCCTATACAAAAACTGTGGCATCCCAAATCACTAGTTGATATTGAAAATGAAGCCTATAGGCAGTAAATGAATATTACTATGACTACCTGCTATTTGAATGTCCACAACAACAATGAACGTATTTCTCACAATTTAAAAAAGAAATATCAACCTATTATTACTATAATATACCTCTTATTACATCTACATATGTACTTATGTGATGAATTTCACTCAAGAAGCTGCATGTACACCTGCACTGGAGTACATACTTTGTTTAGTCAGGCACAGGAAGAAGAAACAAAAGATTAACACTGATAAAAATAATTATAGCAAAAAAGAAAAAAAAACAAAACAAAAAAGAGAGAGAGAACTCATAAATTGATATATTGCCTGGTCAAAGCAGGTAAAAGCTGCTCATTTCTCAATTAAAGCACTGTTTTCCAATCTCTGTACTAATGATTCCCCCCCCCCTTCTATTTAAGTGAACAGTGAACAAAATTATATACTACCTGGATAAAATCCTAGAAATTGGAAGGGACCCTGAGAGGTCATCGAGTCCAGACCCTTGCACATATGGCAGGATCAAGTACCCTCTTAAACCATCTCTGACAGGTGCTTGTCTAACCTGCTCTTAAAAATTTCCAATGATGGAGGTTCCACAACCTGCCAAGACAACTTATTCCAGTGGTTAATCACTCTAACTGTTAGGAATTTTTTCCTAACGTCCAACTAAACCTCCCTTGAGATAATTTAAGTCCAGTGCTTCTTGTCCTATCATTGGCAGTTAAGGAGAACAATTTTTCTCCCTCCTCCTTGTGACAAGCTTTTAGGTACTTATCATGTCCCCTCTCAGTCTCCTCTTTTCCAGACTAAACAAACCCAGCTCTTTCAATCTCTCCTCATAAGTCAAGTATTTCCGACCCCTAATCATTTGTGTTGTTCTTCTCTGGCCTTTCTCCAATTTGTCCACATCTTTCCTGATATGAGGTTCTCAAAACTGGATGCTATACTCCAGCTGAGGTCTAATTAGGGCCAAGTTGAATGCAAGAATTACTTTTCGTGTCTTACTTTCAATACTCCTGTTAATACATCCAAGTATGGTGTTAACTTTTCTTTGCAACAGGGTTACATTGTTGACTCATATGCTTTGACTAAGCAGCCTACTGAAAATTTTCATAAGAAATAGGGCTACAGGCAAATGTATAGTTACCAACACAATAAGTGTTAAAAGACCACAGTGAAATTCAAACAGAATTTTGGAGAACCATTGAAAGCACAGAGAATCTAGAACACTGCTAGGTTGTGCTTTGACTGTATATTGGGAATTATAGGTCTCAAATGTTGCCTCAAAAGGTAAAAGTACTCAGGCTAATTTAACTGATTGGATACAAAGGTACACAAAGCCAATGTGTAACTACAAAATTAACAAGAATGCACCCTGAGGCTGGCTGCCTTTTTTAGGGATTCAAATGAATATTAAGCATGTTCATGATTGTTTTGTTGTTTTAGAGTCCCATCTTGGATTACGGAAGTTAAGGACAGGGGAGTCGCTGCCCCAGGGAAGCACCCAGGGCACCAGCCCAGGCCACACGCCCTGGCAGGAGGCCACGTCACCTGCTAGGAGGTCAAGCCCTAGCCGGGGATGGGGCTGGGAGTGGCATCCGTGGCCACGGGTGGCTGAGCCCCAGATCCCTGGCCAGGGACAGGGCTGGAGACCGGGAGAGGCAGGGCCCCGCCAGACCCAAGGCACTGGCGCTGGGATTCAGGGCACGTGCCCCATGTGTCCGGCGCCAGCGACGCCCCTGGTTAAGGAAAAATTACAGCATCATGAAGGTAAGTGTAGAAAGGGGCCATGGCCTCCCTCAGAGTCCAGGCCCAAGGAAGGCCCTGAATGGCCCTTCAGTCAGACTGGGGAACTGCAGGGCCCAGGCCCAGGAAGCAGAGGGGCAGGGCCTGGCCAGGAATGGGAAGTACAAAAGCCCAGGCTGGCAGCTCAATAGGTTGGAAGCTGCTGATGGGGAAGCACATGCCAGACTGGAGGCAGTGAGCCGGAGGAGGTCAGGCCCCAACCTGATGGCTGACCCCATCTTTCCTGATTGGTTGGCTCCCTGGCTCACCCAGCCTCCCTGTGCCTAGCAACTGGGAGGGGAACCCCAAGGCTGCAGACTGGGGAGGGTGCCCCAAAGCCCACTGGACCCACGAGTGGCAGCCCTGTGCTGAGGCCAACCTGGAGCTGGGAAAGCAGAGGATGCCAAGGCCTACAGGTCCCTGCGACTTCGAGGAGCTCCCATTAGCTGAGGAGGAGCTGCCAGCAGTGTATGGACCCCAGGACCTAGAGGAGTTGCCCCACCTCAGTGGGCCGGAGGAATTCCCTGACCTACCACCCATGGACGTCGAGGGGCTCAGTGGGATCCCACAGGCAATCTATCTGGGGGGATACCGACATCTGCTACCTATTTTGGAACTAGGTACCTGGGCCTTGGGGTGGGAGAAGAAGCCCAGGGAGAGCGAATTATCCTGTGACCACACAGGTCAATGCATTGCAGCAGGAGCTCCCCCGGGCCCAGTTACTGAACTCGTGGTCACTGGTAGGGCCCTGGGCTGGGACACAGTGGAGACAGGTGGGCCTACATCACCCTCCTCACACTTTTTCCTTATCCGCACACCCAGAGTGATTGATGACTGCACCTGAGCTATTGCAAGGTGTCCACCATGTCCTCATCCCAGGGGCCATCTACTATGCCTAGGGACCAGAGCTATTGAATCTCTGCTGGCCTGCCCCACCTAGGGGCTGGGGATATTGACTCTGGGGCTAAGACCCAAAGTGTCACCCAGAGAGGAGTCTAGTGTGGGAGAGACAAGGTCTGCGCTGCCTATAGGGGAACCAGACCAGACCAATTCCCCAGAAGTCCCAACACGAGACGCCCTCCAGGCAGATTGGATATCCCTGATGCTTACAGTAAGTGTATTGCAACCAGATCATATCTCAGTTAAAGGACTGGTCATGGTCAGATACCTGAGTGATATTTTGTATCATTCTATCTGTGGTGTAGTACGCATACCTTTCTAGAACCAGTTCACTGCTAGAATAATTGGATAAAGAACATTGTTACAACAGAGGAAATTAACATTGAAAAAAAGGCTGAAAAACAAGATTCAAACGAGTTAGGAGATAAAAACTTCATAGTTATGATAATCCTAGAGTGTAGTAGGATACAGATTCCCCAAAACCCATATACAAAAGGGTAACCGTGTTAGTTTAGTTCAGCAAAACAAACAAGGAGTCCTGTGGCACTTTTAAAGACTAACAGATTTATTTATCGCATGGGCTTTCATGGGAGAAAATCAAACAAAGTGGGATTTTCTCCTATGAAAGTTCATGCGATAAATAAATCTGTTAGTCTTTAAAAGTGCCACTTCTCTTGTCCCCCACCCCCCCCCAAAAAAAAGCCCTACAGTCTCCCAAAAAATGGAAATCTGAGTTAACGTCTCTGCTCTGCACCATTTGAGGGTGGAAGATATTCTGTTCCAGGTTAATGAGAAGAGCTTGTCCAGCCCACCCACTGATAAGTATTAATTATCACTAAGAAGAACAAGAATATGGGGCATCTCTTTTTATATCATTGAACTACATCAAGAACAGGCAAAGTAGAGAACAAGGATAGCCTTCTTCTGATCTGGCATGGTCTTTAATAGTACTTTGTTCCTGACTGACTTTGTTACCGACTGACTTTTTGGTAGCTGTCTATGAATCTGAAAATTAAATGGGTTCCACAAAATCTAATATTATATAATACAATATAATTATATTCACATTTTAAAAAGGATGATAAGAAAAAATAAAATATATTCAATTATAATGTTTTTACTCTTAAAGCCGAACTACCTTTCCCTTTAGTAAGAATAGCAGAACTAATGAATGGCTTAGCACCGCAGTATACAAAAGGGTCTGAAAACATAACAGGAGACTCTGACCTGCTATCAGATCATAAACAATAAAGCTGAGGACTCCAATAAAAAAAGTAGCATCTCTGACAGTTTATTGGTAAACGGAAAGTCTCAGGGCAAGCACCAACTGTTAAGATATTTGTGAGCTAGAGAAATTTTGACAGCTGCCAAGGAAAAATAAAAGTGGAAAAAGAATCTGCTTTTAGGAAACTCCAATACAAAAAAAGGAGGGAAGGGTTAGATAACTATTGACATTTTCTGGCATTTTATAGATTTTTTTAAAAGGTTGCTTTTAATGAGATAGCACAAAAATTCATAATGTCTTTGTAGTACAGAAATAACTGAGATTAATGTTTAATTCAAGAATCACAATCTGGAAAACTCAGCAGACACAAACAAGGAGTCTACTGGCACTTTTAAAGACTAACCAATTTATTTATTGCATGAGATTTTGTGGGAGAAAATCCCACTGTATAGATGCCTGAAAATGGAGAACTACAGAGGAATGGGAGGAAAATAAATGCAGGTGAGTGTGTCATAAGATCAGGTCAGACTTAAAGAAAATCAGCGCAGTTGTTTAGATTTAAACAGTAGACAACAGCATATAGGAGGGAGGTGAGGGGGAAAGAAAAGCAAAGTTATCTGTCGTAATGGGGAAAAAACCATAGTCTCTATTTAAACCTTATGTTGACATTGCCAAATTTGTACATGAATTCCAATTCTCCAGTTTCTGTTTGAAGCTTTGTGACTTTGTATGCACCCACACTCATTTCAAATTTGAAGATAATTTATAACTTCAAGTCAGTGGCACTTCTTTGGGTATTGACGTTCCCATAATATGACAACATTTTTATAGCTGACTTAGAACAATGCTGCCTCCAGTCTCATCCCCAAGTATCACTCTTTTACTTATACTACATTGATAACATCTTTATCATCTGGACTCCCAGAAAGAATGCTCTTAAAGATTTCCACAGAGATTTCAACATTCCCCACTCCATGATCAACCTGAGCCTGAAACACTCCAGGAGAGCCACTTTCTGGACACTAAATTATAAATTAGTAATGGATACAACCAATAACCTCCTCCAAAAAACTACAGACCACTATAGTTACCTACATCTCTTGAGCTTTCATCCAGGACACATGACTCAATACACCGTCTACAGCCAAACCATAAGATAGAACTACATTTGCTCCAATCCCTCAGTCAGAGACAGATACCTTCAGGAACTCTATCAAGCATTCTTAAAACTACAATACCCACCTGAAGAAGTGAAGAAACAGACTGAGTCAGATGGTTATCAAAAAAACAACTACAACAGGAGAAGCCCAAGAACAAAAACAACAGAACACAGTTGGTCATCACCTATAACCCCCCCAGTGAAGCCTCTACAGAACATCATCAAGGGTTTACAACCTACTCTAAAAACAATCCCTCATTTTCTCAGGCCTTGAGTAGCAGACCTGTCCTCACTTACAGACAGATCTCCAACCTTAAACAGATACTCAACAGCAACTATTGACCTAACGACAGAACCATTGAAACAGGCTTCTATTCCTGCAACAAACCCCATTGCCAACTCTGCCCACATATCTGCACAAAAGACACCATCTAAGGACCTAATCATCCAACTGCTCCATCAAGGGATCATTCACTGCTCTTCCACCAATGTGATTTACACCATTGTGTGCCAGAAATGCCCCTCCCTTGCACATTGGACAAACAGGACAGTTTCTATACAAAGAAATAAAGGGACACAAAGCTGACATCCGAAATAACAACTTTCAAAAACGAATAGGGAAATGCTTCAATCTTCCAAATCACTCCATCAGTCATCTGTTAATAGCCTTACTTAGGCAACTGGATAACAAATCAAAACTAAGAGAAACTCAGAACTGGAATTCATATACAGATTTAACACTGTCAACAGTGTTAAATAGCACTACCTGTTTTGTCCATTATGACAGGCAATTTTGCTTTCATTTTTTCTCTCACCTCCTTCTTATATGCTGTTGTCTACTCTTTGAATCTAAACAATTTCATTCATTTGCTATGTGTGACCAGATCCTCTAATGTACACTTCCTTGAGTTGATTTTCCTCTCATTCTCCTGTACTCCTCCATCTTAAAGCATCTGACAAAGTGGGATTTTCTTCCATGAGAGAGCATGCAATAAATAAACTTATTTGCCTTTAAAAGTGTCACTAGACTCCTTGTTTGTTTTGCTGAACTAGACTACAATGGCTACTTGGAACTTGTCAGCAGACACAGTAAATGTTAAATACACTCCATATAAAAACTCTACATTAACAGAAATTAAATTGCACTGTGGAGCATTCAAATATCAGGAAACACAAAAGTTAAGGATGCTCACTGTCTAAACACTATACCTCATCCTCTTGATAAATTGCTTTTGGTGTACATTACGATGTATTCTTTGAATGCATGTTCACTTACCGCTTTATTTCTCAAACAATACAATTGACTTTCACAGTAATGTTAGATGCATGGTTGGTTTCATATATATTATGGAGGTTCTTGTCATGGTTTTATAATAAATGTAAAGCATAGTTTTGTATTTGAAACAAGGATATAATCTGTTTGTTAACTAAAAAAAAAAAAAACAACCTTAGCATATCCACTTTCAAGTTACAGCAATTACTCTTTGAATACAGATTTTTTTTCAGACTTTAAAAGTACAGTTTCTGAGCTGAAATTTAAAAAGAAAATACTTAAGGAAGTTAGCATCCAACCATACCTTTTTGTCCTGAGTGACCTCAACAATGGAATTAGTTCAGACTTCTGAAATAATTAATACACATGCATAGTTTCTGGTTACTGAATGATGTCAACACAGGGCATAGTAAAAATTGTTCGAGTGCCTTAATTGTGCATTTCTATATCTTAATATCTTTGGATTTATTTTAAATCTAACTTTAATGTTGGATTTATGATGACTGTTATTGGGATAACGTTCCTGTATTATTTTTTCCACTCAGAAGCACGGCTGGCCCAACAAAAGACCCAGGACTTGGAGTGCTGGGACTCAGGGCTCACGTGCCACCACAGCAGCTGCTGTCGTGGGTGGTCCGGTGGCGGACTCGGGGCTCAGGTACTAGAACCTGGGGCTCAAGCCCCATAAACCCAGTGCTAGCAAAGCCTCTGTTTCCACTCCAGATTACTGATAGACTCTTAACCTTAACTCAGTTTTAAACTCAGTTTTTGTCTGATAGTAGATAAGATAGTGTGGGTAATTTAATAAGAAACAATTTTCACACGCTTTCAGCATTTTGAAATACTGGGATGGTTTAGTGGGAGTGGTCCTGCCTCTGGCAGGGGGTTGGACTAGATGACCTATGAGGTCCCTTCCAACCCTATGATTCTATGAAATAGTTAACTCTTCATGCCCACAAGCCAGAAGTTTTACTCTGGGAAACTTTAGCAATATTTCTTACTGTATTATTGAGCTAAGTGGTTACAAAATACAACTGCCTGAAAATAAAAAAGAACTGGTCTCCTGGTCCCATGCTGATAGACATCTTTATTCATTCTGTATTCCAAGACAGACAAATATTGCAAAAAGGACATCCTAATGTCCTGGGGATTATCACTGCCTGTAATGGGGCTGATACTGCCAGTACTCCAAAAGTTATAAGAGGAAACCAATCAGCCCCCATACAAATAGAACACAAAATGAAATAAATAAATAAAATAAAACAAACACATACATGGGATTTGGAAAAATATGTGGCAGGGAGGGGGATTAGAGATGTTAAAGGAATGGGTCCTGATGGGAAGCAAGTGTTATCCCTCATGAATAAAAATTTCATTCAACACAGAAAAAATCTAAAAACAAAAATCTTTTCTCAGCTTTATGTAAACACATCCTCACTTCCTAACAGCAATTTGTTGGGTGGGATACAAGTAACTTTCAAGGTTACAGTAATTTCATGACAACTGCTTGCAGCCCAAGCTTCAAGTTATCTGGACAACAGAGTTACACAATTCAAAATGCACAGCTATATGTGAATCAGTCACTTGAAAAGGCAACAGTGGGTGTGCATATTTCTTATCCATCATACACAAGATATTCAAAAGGAGAAGTAAACACATTGTCTTCCTCTGTTAACTAAAGAAGATAAGGAATACAAAGATAACAACATTATCATCCTTGAAGATAAATCTCTCTTCAGTAGCACTTCAATTTCTTCTCTCAGAATCAGCCACAGTGCAATAGGTTAGCATGTTTGCTCAATTAACTGAGAACAAATATTTCACTGATAAGTTTTGCTCACTATGAGATTATTCTACTGGCACATTAGATACACAATTATTCAAATCAAACATATGAAAACAGCTTAAGATAGCATGCTAACCAATTAAAATTACAGCAACCTTGAACAGATTTGTTGTGCTGTGCCTGGAATGGATCATCATCAAAGAGAGTGAATGCAAGCACATCCCTGGGGGGGAGGGGGCAGGCAGGGTCAATCAACCTGTGAAGGCCCCCGGTCCACCGCCTGCAGTGGGGGTGGCAGGGCAGGCCAGAGGCAGGACCCTGGGCTTCCTCTCCACCACTGGGTGGGCTGCTGCACTCTGGAGGCAAGGCAGGCTGGCCCAGAGGCCAGGCTCAGCTCTCCTTCCACCCCTCCAGGTTGGCCGTTCCACCCTGGAGATGCAGAAGGACAGCCCAGAGGCTGGTCTTCATGTTCCCACCCCATCCCTTGCCTTCGCCGTGCTGCCGAAGATAGCAGGGCAGGTGTGGGGAGCAACATGGCAGTATGGGTGGCAGCGGCATGGGTGGTATGCTGCTCCACTTGCAGTGGGGCACTGTGAGGCCTGCAGAACCACAGGGCCTGGGATGCTCACCCTGCTTGCTGCTCGCCCCCGCCTCCCAAGGATGGGCCTGGGTGCATGATACTGGGAGTATGACTGCAGGATCCTGAAGAGATGGAAAATTCTGTTTGGAGGAATCTTTGTAACAAGGAATTCAAAACTAGTTAAACAGCTCAAAAAGTAGGTTTTATCTGTGGGGAAATGTAAGGTAACTATCAATGTAAGCAAACAGCATACTCAGTCAAAGTGTTGTTACAGCCTTGTTGATCTCAGGACATTACAGAGACATAGTGCCTTAGAATATGTATTAATTGTTTATGCTAAACTACCTGGTCAATTTTGTATTTAGCTGTGACACTCTGAGTACCCTTCCCAGACCTGAAAAACTCTGTATAGTTCAAAAACTTGCGTCTCTCAGCAGCAAAAGTTGTCCTTCCTATCCAGATATTACCTCACCCATCTTGCATCTCTAACTTGAATAAAGTAACTTTTCTATTTGATTATTATGATTTTTTAATTGATATCCAGCTAAATAATGCAATGTGGTACATCACTAGAAACCCTCAAGTCAATCCCAACATCTTGGCTCCTGGGGCTGTTGCACATTGCTCCAAATGCATTCGCCTATAGCCCTTTGGGAATACAATAGGTTCATGGAAAACAAATATCCTCCCATCCAAAAGGACCTTGACTGTGCTGCTAATCACTGTTTGAAGTCATATAAGCCCTCTCAGGGCCCTGCATTGTTCTAACGTTCAACAATGCAACTTCAACTCTGATGAAGTTTGGAAAGCTGAATGGAATTCATAAGAAGTTAGAAATAAACAACTTGTAAACAAGCTATCCCAGGAGATCGCTGGTTTTGATCTCCCATGAAGCTCTCTGAGGTTGGGCAACTCTCAACCTCATCTACACAAACCATGGCAGATGAAGATATGTGCTGCACAAACGGAAAATTAAAGACTCTCCAGTGCCCAACAGAACATGGAACACATGACAACCCAATGCCAGATTCACAAACACAGAGGAAGCATCACAGCACAACATTCTGTTACTCAAGATGCAATTATCTGGCTTAAACACATGAATGTTAACTTCTTCCACTGAATTTACATCACCCATACAAAGATGCTGATTTTACTTTTCTGTGCAGATACAGTTCTCAAGCTTGACATGCTGCTAGTTAAATTCACTCAGGACAAGGAAGTTTAATAAATAAATATAAAACAGCTCATATTTGACACCTGTAATACTTTTGAAACAATTGTTCGTCTTCATTTAAAATCAAAGTATTTGGATGGCAGTCTCATGATTTAGTATCTTTTGTCTATAGATTCATCAAGGCCATCTTTGAAAGTCTGGCATTTCACACAGCATCTTCAGAACTAGATCTCCAAAGTTCTACAGTTGGCATGAGAAACTCATTTAATAATCATAGTCTAAATATCATGGAGATAGAATACTACTGGACCCTCTCCTCCATAAGGCAACCTGAAGACACTAATCCCTACACCGATACCACTCAAAGCACTCCCAATTTTGTCCTCTTAGTGGTGATATAACATTTGGAAACTATATAGCTGGAACTACAGGGAACAGGTTTGGGTTCATACAGAAGTAACTTGGAGAAGAGAATGAAATGGGCAGGTAGATAGCTGCTTCCATTATGAAATAAGTAAATAAATATATAAAATAAACGGACATATTCTTTGTTAAAATAAATAGAAAAAACACTTCTGAGAGAAAGAGGAAAACCTTGATGGATAGCAGGGATGAGAATACCCTTGACATCCTTGTGCAGGTGGGGATGATGCCATCTCCATATTCCTTCCCCTTGGTTTTGCATGACAGGAGAGAACTTTTCTCCCTGGCAACAGAAATCAGTAGAACAGAACTGACTAGTTGGAGAGGAGCAGGAGCCTAATTAGCTTCCTGCTGCTCCTCAGAGAAGATAGTCACATCCAAACTAAGCAACCACATGTGGAATCTATTTTGGATGCCTCAGACTTAGTGAAGCAGGCCAGGAATTCTTTCCTCACTGCCAAATTCTCCTCATTAGCATGGTTCTTTTGCTGGCAAGGAGGTTGGTAAGAGGAAGTGTTCAGGTTAGGTGTCTCCTCAATTTTTTTAGAACTTTTACTGGATCTAGTGCATGCGTGTGGGTGTGTTTTTTCGAATAAAAGAGGCCAGAACCTTGGTAGCAAGCAAGAGAGGTCTTGTAAAAAGGGTGGACTGCAGTGTCTGGTGAAGATAAGGGAACTGTAACCTAAACCCTCATGTGTCTTGGGGGGAGGGTGTCTAATATTTTAGAAAGAGCGCTTCATTGGGCTTTGTTTTGGGAAGTGGGCTGGCTAAGGCTGGTCTTTGCCTATTGTTTATACCTAACACACTGGTGAAATCTGTGCCAGTGGTTAATGAGAGGAGTTAAACCCCCTAAGGACTGAGTTCAAAATAGTTGAGGTCTCTGCTTGAACCTTAATTTACCAGCTAGAGTCTTTATTTTTGTTGTGCCTGAGTGTAAAAATATTTTTAAGCAACACAGGAACAATAATCAAAAAGTGTCACTGGTATAACTCATCTAAAACCACCTTCAAGAATTCTAATCCAGTGTATTTTCTGGTATCGTCAGGAGATATGGAATGAGTTGCAGCCTTCTGAACATGGAACACTGAATATTAAAACACAATCAAGGAAGCTAAATATCATGTATCTTAGCTCAGTAACTCTTTCCCACCTTTCAGTTGGATTGCTGTTCATCTGGCTTCATGGAAGACATACATACACAGGGATTTGCACCTTTTGGTCATTACAGGCCTCAGTTGGCACTTTCTAAGCAAGCAACCAGGGGTGGTCTCTCTGTTCCCTCTGCTGTTTCTGACCCCAACCTTCTTCCCCTCCAATCCTCCTTGAAGTCAGCAGCACCAGTTTCTTCCCAACACACATTCCCCAGTCCCAGCCTCTGCTAATCAAACAGCCCAATCTACTCCAGGAAATCAGGCACAATTTACTACACATGTGCCTTTGGCCATGAGTAGCCTTAGCACCCATCTATTGCTTAGAAGCCTCCTGACCCAAGCCCTGCCACTCCCTGTTCACACAGAAACTCGAAAGCCCAACAGTACCTTCTGTTCCCCATACTCCATCACAGCAAGCCCACTGCTCTCATCAGCACAACCAAACAAGAGAAGTTCTCAGCCACATAGGATCGTAGCAACCACTCATCTCCCAATAGCTCCAGAACCTCCAATTCCCATTCACCTATGTCTCCTCCTCCAGCAATTCAAACAGCCACAAGGGCTAGCTACCCTATAGTTTTCTGATCAGTCTCCCTTACCCATTTCTCCTTTGGTAAGTTTTGCAGAGATCTATTAAGTATCAATGGCCACTGTTCAGACCACATTATGTTGACTATACGGATGAACTTATGATCAGATGTATTTTCAAATATGAATGTTTAATTTTCAAAAAAAAAATGTGATAACTGGAGCAGATCAAAACTTGGCAACTATGCATGATACTTTCACTCCCAGGACTTATCCTTCCACTTCTTTCAACTGTTAGTGTCAGTTCAACCTATATAACATGAATGCAAGTGCTTAGGATATGTCCACACTTTCATAACTCCTGTCAGTTGACTTGAGCTCATGAGGTTCCAATTGAAGGGCTATAAAACTGCAGTGTAGACATTTGGACACACTCCAGCTTCTACAGTGCAATTTTAAAGCCCAGACCCTGAACTGCTTGTGAGCTGACAGAGGCCAGCTACAGGTGTTTAAATGCACTGTAGACATATCCTTAAACTAGTTTAATTATACATTTCACAATGTATACCAATTATAATAAAATAACAATGCACCACTGTTATGTACTTACGGAACCAGAAGGAAGTTGGACAGTTTATCCTTCCTATTAAGAATCAGCTGAATTCTGATTGCTTGGTTCATCAACCATAAAGTTATGAACAAGGAGTCCTGTGCCACTTAAACACTAACCAAATCTATTTTTTGCATGAGCTGTCATGGGAGAAAATCTAACGAGGTGAGATCTTCTCCCATGAAAGCTCATGCAAAAAATAAATTTGGTTAGTGTTTAAGTGCCATAGGACTCCTTGTTTCTTTGTTTTACTGAACTAGACTAACACGGCTACCCTTTGGCTCCTCATAATGTTATATTAACTCTTACTGTCAGCATACTAACAGTATCAAATTCTGATTCTGACTGGAAACTAAAAGAAATAAATCTAGACCAAACTATATTAGGAAAACTGCTTCACATCAAGTTAGTATCAGCAGAGTTAAATAAAATGAATAGTTTGAGAAAGGAAATGATTACCCACACTCTCCTGGTAAGTTATGACAGAGGTCAGTGAACACCCAAGAAGCAATATTTCCACTGCTCAGTAGAACAGGTTTATTTGAGAGAAAATAGGTTTGTTTGACTGCCCATGAGACAGTCAGATAATATAAGCAGAAAATAAAAATTACAGAATGTATTAGTTCATTAGTGAGGAGGAGTTGTCCTATTTTCTTTCTGGCAAATAACCTAGCTTATATCAGATAGTTCCATTAAAAGTATAGGATGAGTAAATGCATTTTCCCGTATGGTGTCTCAGTCTTATAATAATGGAGCAAGTGTGTTACAAATCAGAATTCGAGCTCTCACTTGGAGATGAGAAAGGAATCTAATGAGACATCCAAGTGCTCATTCCACACCCCTTGCTATATCCTTGCATAATCCTGATTACTGTTAACGGTGGCGTCATGGGGTGTCTATACATGTTAGCCTGGCAGACAAGTAAACTGCAATGTTCCATTTGACTTAAAGGAGTGCTGTCACATCAGCATACACTGACTCACAAGTAGCAACATGTGCAAACCTAGTTGCTTGAAATAATTCGACATGACATCCCAGATTACTATTAGTCAAGTCTCCCTAGAGTTTAGCTCCCAAATAAAACACAAATCCATAAGGTACACTTGCAAGTTAAAAATCATTTTCCTTTCATGACAAAGGCACTCTGGTTTCCTATATTTTTCTTTTGTTGTCTCTCAAATTAATTCAGCATATTCAGCTTCTTTTGATTGATCTTATTTTCACCAAAGTTTCGCATTTATTTTACTTTAAAGTAATGCTGATCAACCTAAAGAAAAATGAAAGACATTTTTGTGTAGAATCATAAAAGATTAGGCTTGGAAGGCTCATTTAGTCTAATCTCCTGCTCAAAATAGAACCAACCCCAATTAATTCATCCAAGTCAGAGCTTTGTCAAGATGTACTTAAAAACCTCTAGGGATGGAGATTCCACCACTTCCCCAGATAACCCATTCCAATGCTTCACCACCCTCCTAATGAATTTTTATTTCCTAGTATCCAACTTAGACTTTGCCCATTGCAACTTGAGACCACTGCTCCTAGTCCCATCATACGCTACCACTAATAACAGTCTAGCTCCTTCCTCTTTGGAACCCCTTTTCAGGTAGCCAAAGGCTGCCATCAGATTCCCTCTCATTCTTCTTTTCTGTAGACTAAACAAGCCTAGTTCCTGCAGCCACTGCTCATACATCTAGTGCTCTACTCCCTTTACCATTTTTGTTGCCTTCTGCTTGACTCTCCAATTTGTCCACATCCTTTCTGTAGCGGGGGGGCCCAAAACTGGACACAATTCTCCAAATGCCACCTTACCAGTGCTGAATAGAGGGGAATAATTGCATCTCTGAATCTCTGGGAAGTGCTCCTACTAATGTAGACCAATATCCCATTAGCCTTCTTGGCAATAAGGGTACCAGCTTCTTGTCCAGGTTATCTCCTCGGATCATTTCTATAGAATTGGTGCCTACCCAGTCGGTTCTCAGTCTGTAGTGGCACAGGACTCTGCACTTGTCCCTTGTTGAATCTCATCAGATTTTTTTTTTGTTTGGCTCAATCTTCCAAATTGTCTAGGTCACTCTATACCCTCTCTTTACCCTCCAGGCTATCTACCATTCCCACAGTTAAGTATCCTCTGCAAATTTGCTGAGGGTGCAATCTGCCCCATACTCCAGATCAATAATGAAAATGTTGAACAAAACCAGTCCCAGCACTGGCCCTGGAACCCTCCACTTGTTACCAGCAGCCAATTAGACATGGAGCTGTTGATTCCAATAGTCTAGCCAGATTTCTATCCACTTATAATCCAGTCATCCAACCCATACTTCTTTAACTTGCTGGCAAGAATACAATGAGAGACCATATCAGAAGTTTTGCTAAAATCAAGGTATATCACATCTACTGCTTTCCCCACAGAGCTAGTCATCATAAAAGGCAAATAGGTTAGCCAGGCATGAATTGCTCTTGGTGATCCAAGTTGACTGTTTCCACCCACCTTCTCTTCCAAGTGCTTCAAATTAGATTCCTCAGGGACCTGCTCCCTGATTTTTCTGGGGAATGAGGTGAGGCTGACTGGTCTGTAGTTACCTGGATCCTCCTTCTTCCCCTTTTTGAAGACAGAAACTACATTTGTCTTTTTCCAATTACCTGGGACTTCCTCTAATTGACAAGAATTTTCAAAGAAAATGGTCAACGGCTCTGCAATCACATGAGCCATCTCCATCAGCACCCTTGAATGCACTGCATTTGACTCATTTATTTCTGCGTGTCCAGACTTTTTAAATAGGCCTGACCCTCTTTCAGAACTGATGGCTGCTCACCTCCTCCCCATACTGTGCTGCCCAGTGCACTAATCTGGGAGCTGACCTTGTCTGTGAAGAGAGGGGCAAAAAAAGAATTATGTATTTTGGCATCTTCCATATCATTTGTCACTAGGTTGTCTTTCTCATTCTGTAAAAGGACTTACATTTTCCATAACTGGCTTCCTGTTGCTAACATATCTATAATATACCTTCTTGTTACCCTTCAAATCTCTTGTTAGCTGCAACTCAAATTGTGCTTTGGCCTTCTGGATTTTACTCCTGCATGCTTGAGCAGTATTTTAATAATCCCATAGGATTTTACCTTCATGGAGCACTAAAGAAATCAATACAATCTAGTCCTCATAATAATGGCCATATTCTAATTGGATAAGAAAATCAGGCCCTTCTTTCACTACTGAAATACTTCTATTCTTCATTTTCCCAACTCTGGTACTTTTCAAAATGAGAATGATTAATAAGCAATCTGGGAAAGCAAAGGAAAGAGACACAGAACTGCAACATTTATTTTATTTTATTTTTTTAAACTAGCTATCCTACATTTATACTCACCTCAACAATCGTAAGCAACTACCACAGCAGGTGTCACCAAACTGTCGCTGTACATCTTAAATTCAGAAAACCTTTCTCAATTAGTTGCTTATTTCACTGCTACCTTTATTAACATACCACACACTTCTATAAATAGTTTTCCTTCAGACTAAACTACATGTTCCATGTGGACTTTAGTTAAAAAAAAAAGAAAAAATGAAAGTCGTTTTAAAAATGTATTTTAGTAAGAGTCTATGGGAATAATATCTGACATATCTCCCATCAACAGCAAAACACAATTTTTATTTTTTATATTAATAGGATTTTAAAATAAATCTATATTTTCAGTTCTTCTTAGTTTCATCAATTTAAAAAAATATAGAGAATTTAGCAGGTTTTATCAGAGAATTAGTAATAAATAAGCATTCATAGTCTCAGTTAAACCAGACTGAAGAACTTCTTTGTCAAGAAGAATTACTATGAACTGTGTCAGATGCCCAAATGTCATTCTCATGATGTTAAATGTATTTTTTATTGAAGTTTTCCTACAGAGCTATTTATTGACATGAGTGCTCATTTTATGACATGCTCGGCAGAAAATATACTTGTGAAAGAATATTACACTTGACATTTAATTTTGAAACAACAGTTGGCTTCCCAGTGGGAATTTTGCCTGAGTAAGAAGTGCTGAATAGGGCTCTTTAATATTAAATTCACCATAGATATTTTTCAAGGGAGGATGCTTGAAATTTGAAGTATAAGAGCCATCCACACAATTCCCTCATTTCTGAAGAAAAACAATCTTTGTGCACTGCTTGGAAAGAATATAAGGAAGCTCATTAATAATGTATCTTATCGTTTTCAATTATCCTATACAATTAGAAAAGCTAATATTATTTTTAAGAAGTTAGGTAAGATGCCAGATTGCCAGCTGTTAAAGGTGAAAGAATGAAAAACTGGATGATTTATGATAAGTACCTCTTGTTGCAGCTCTTCCCATCGAGTATTGAATTTCTCCAGTTTCTCGTTTATCAATTCATCCAAGACCCCACCATCAGTTAAAGTCTGTGCCAGCTCCCGAATCTGATTGCGATTATCTTCTGGATGCCGCATTAAGCTTTCCAAAGACTGAAACAAATTAATAAGAATTGTTATTTGTTCTCCTTTTTCTCAGACCAGCAGAAAAGCCTGAAGAACACTCATCTCTCTCATTAATGGGAAAGAAAGAAACCTTCCATCACTCACAACTGAAGCGTGGACATCACCTCAAAGTATCAAACAATTTCATATTTATGCCACAAAATACTCTGCACTATGTACTATTAAAATGGCACTTTAGCAATCAAGGCCTCAAGTCTAGAAAAGCACAAAACCATATGCTTAAATTTAATCATATGAATAATCCCACTGATTTATATCATTCACCTCCTAGGAAGACAATAGCTCACACCAATATGCATGAGTGAAACATGCATCCTTGGTGAAAAATACATACATTGAGATAGAAAATAAAAATTATAAACCAAAAATAATCACAAGATCTTTAACACCTTTGCTTAATATGCAGAAGGTCCTGGATTCAAGCCCTAGGGGGTTGGACTTGATAATCTCATGAGGTCCCTTCCAACCCTATGATTTGATTCTATTCTATTCTATCTTCTTTCCATTAACAACATCAGATGGGACTCATGCTTAAAATTAAGCATTTGCTAAAGTATTCTAACTGGATTGGGGACTAAATGCAAAGATACCACCCAATTACCTAATTTTTTTCTGCGCTCTGTGCACTGGAAAACGAAGGGTTTGTTTATACATGTTTAAAAAAATTGACTGGCCCAAATCAGCAGACTTGAGCTAGCAGAGCTCTGACTGTAGAGCTGAAAAATTGCTGTTTAGCTCCTCTGAGAATGGAGGGATGGATAGTCCAGAGCCTGGGCTCCAGCCCAAGCCTAAATGTCTACACAGCAATTTTTAGCCCTCAGCCTGAGCCCTGTGAGCTTTAATCAGCTGACCTGGGCCAGCCATTGCCACACTGCATGTCTTTTATCCCTATGTAGATGAGCCACATCATCATTGTTAAACAGGCCTTTCACTTCACAAATAATGAATAAAGACTAAAGGGACCAGACGCTAAGGATAAAATACAGACCCACTAAAATCAGTGGTGGTTTTGCGCTGACTTTGGTAGTGCTAAGAGTACATGTTTTATCTTCATCAAGTATTACATATAATAATGGACACAACATACATGGGAAATCAGTATTTTCACATGGGATTCCCTTATGCCATTCAGATGGTAGTTATCAGATTAAAACATGAATACATATTAAAATCAAAGTATGATTTGCTGAATCAAGTAGCACTTCATGATTTTCTAATAATCTGTATCTTTCCAAATAATTATGCAGACTCAAGGTTTCTTTCACATGTAATGGAAGGTTTTCCTAATGGGGTTGGTATATGTGCCTTGATGCTGAATATCAGTTAAGCTAGTACGTACATCTAATGCCTCTGAGATCTCTTCTGCACCTCCTTGGATACTTTCAGTTGTCTTTAGTTTCAACTCCATCTCATTCAACCACTTATTTTCTTCATCCAAGTAGGACAATAACTCATGCCAACATGACCATACCTCCTGGTTTAAAAACAAAAAAATAATGTACCTGAGACAGAAAATCAAAATTATATCTATATCTATATCTATATCTATATTTTTTTAAAGACCCATGGCTGTTTCTTTCTTGCATTAATTCCACCAAATGATTTCAGGTCTCTAAGTCCTCATTCTCAAAATCCTCTGTTAACATCATATGCTATGTTCTTTGTCTAACTTGAAAATTAGATCTCAAAATTATTTTTTCGCACATGTACAGAACCACATTGATCTCAATGGGCTCATCACAAGTTTCCCTTTTTGTATTTGAATAGGTTCATGCTCTTTTATAAACAAACTGATCATATGTCACTGTAGATAAAAGGAAAGTCAATCAGATATTTTGCAGAGAATACATTCAAAGCACAATTTTTCTGGAGTTTACGTATATCCATGACCGTTGCATGAACGTGCAGAGTGCCTTCAAGTGCCTTGTGGTTTCAACAGAAGGCCAATACAACTTCATGTAAGGCAAGTCCTAAAAGGTTATTTTAATACTTTTAAATGGAAAAAAGATTACTTTAACTTGTTTTTATTGTAATGATCCCAGTTGTTCTGACTTTTTTTAAATGTCTATTTTTTTATTTAACAGATATACATTTGTCTTTAATTTTCTTCTAAGCTTATTAGATGTAAATTTAATATGTCTTTCATGTTTATGCTATAAAATGTTACCTGGCTTGGCAATTTTTAAAAATCTATTACTGAAAATACAATGTTCATAAGAAACAACAATGTTTTCATCAGCTTCAGTGGAATTATATTTTAGACATACAGCTTGAGTGTAAGTCACAATGAATACAAATTTTAAGATTACCTAGATGCTAGAATTTAAAATAGAATGCTAAAACATTAAATGGCCATCTTAATCATGGTATTCACAGAGCATTTAAAAATCTGTTTTTATATCATCTTCAGATATCTACCTATATAAAGGTACTGTAAGTAAAACATTCATTAATAAACCTTACTATTCTTTCCAAGTTTAAAATCTCCATGGTAGGTCGCTCTCAGCCGTGTTTAGCCAGACATTGCCAAATACATAACTGTGTCCACTGTGATTTTGTGGGGTAAACTATTATTATATCAACTTAATATGAGTACAGTTTGTTGAGCATGACAGCAGTAAAGGTGACATAGACAAGAGTTTATTATCTGCTAATGTGAACCTTGTTGTTATAGATTGAATAGTTGTTATATTAAAGACCAAAAAAGTAGCTGACCTCCAGGGTTTTACACTTTCCATTCAGCCGGCTACAGAGCCGCTGGTAGTTGGTAGTTAGTATGTCAAGTTCCTTTTCTAAGGCCTCGTGAGCTGCAGGTGGAGCTCTTGCTATAAAATTATTCACAGAGTCTGTGAGAAGCTTCACCTTCACCTCTTTTTGTGTGGCCTCCTCTTTAGCCCTCTGTAAAATAGAAATAAATGATAGTCATGACTTTGGTCCTAACTTGTGGAAAACAAAGCGGAGTTCAATAATCAGGTCGAGATTCTAGTCAGGTTGAAAGAAATAAGAATCAAGAAAGTAATTCCCAACCCCACTGATGCCACCTTTGAAAGTGCAATGAAAACATATTTATCTCCTCTTCATTTGGGGAGACAATGTACGAGTTTACCATAAATAACAAATAAATGCGTTACACCGTATGTAAGTACTAAAACCTTTGGAGCAATAAGGAAACAAAACAAAACAAAATTTCAATAACATACTTGCTGAGATAATGCTTTGGACATAAAAAAATTAAAATATTTAAAATATTAAAATATCTTTTGTGTTACTTCTAAATCTATTAAATTATTTTAATAGTTTTAATATTAATAGTGCATGAACTCCCAGTGATTTAAAAAAAACAAACTAAATCATACTTTTTTCTAGGACTCTGGTGATGTAACTATATTTCATACCTGAGCTTCAACATCAGCACTCTTTGGATTGTCCCACTAAACCCAAAAATCAGATGAGGATGCAGGGCAGAATCCTTCCCTCATGCAATAGCACTACCTTGGATAACAGCTGAGCACAGAAATGTTGGGATGTAAGTATCGTTTGGTTTTGAAGGAAGATGCAGTAAGAAATGAGTAGTGATCCCAGTGGGAAAGATGAAGGAAATGCAAATGTGAGTCAACCACAGGAGACCATTCATTAATAAGGAATTTAAAATAATTAACCACAGGCTGCCTGCTCTGTTAGTTTATATAACTGAAACATCTAATTACCTTTACCCTCCTCTGTCCTCTCCTTCCCTCCTTCACTTTTACTGTTTGTGACACTCAGTTAGGATTTAACTTTAATTAGACTGGAAAACTATCCAAGTAGGTATTAGGTGCTTGTGAAACACCCAACACGATGGGGTCCTGGTGTGGTCCTGACTGGTGCTTTTAGATATTATTATACCGCTGCTAAAAATAATAAGGTAATATTTACGTATACTATATCATTAATGTGCCTGGTGCTTTACAGATACATAAGACAACAGTTCTCTGTCCTGAAATGTTTACAAAGTGAGTCACTGGTCCTACAGAAACTTAGGCACACGCTTAATGGTAAGCATGTGAGAAGTTGCAGCAGCATCAATGGAAGTTAAACAACATGCATAATTCTTTTCAGGACTGGGGCTAATGGGCTCAGTTTTACAACTCTGTTAGGGTAACAAAAAGCTGCTCTACCTCATAAGAAATATCTCCCAGAACATTTCAGACAAAAAGGAGGAAGTTCTGAATGCTTCTGCCAATGTCCTGGGCCCTCTCCATGTGGCAATTCCTAATTAGTAATAGGAAACTGACCCACTAAGAAATTTTCCATAATTTTTCTATAGATAGTGTACAGTTCTAATGTCATTAATTACTTCAGTGTCTAATATGGATACACACATTAATTATGCCCCATAACATACCTTGACTTTTATTATGGGCTCACATTTCATTCATGACAAACCATGGCTGTCCCATTTTGATTTTTACAGAAATTTATATGACCTCTTTTCTATCAGCTTGTAAAGAAAAAGCTCTTCTGTTGCAGGGGTATACTTCCACACTTTCATTAGATCCTCTGCATACCAAACAGGTTTCTTTTTTTAAAGACAAGAGGGACCATTATGATCAGGTCCTATATAGCCCACACCATATGTTCCTGAATCAAACCCATGTCTTATTTTTAAGTCACAAAATATTTGAGTATATATCATAAACAACTATGATGGCACTAGAGTATAATAATAATAAACTAATACATCATAAATATGCACCAACACTGAAGTCCTAAATGATAGTCTCTATTTCATATAATAGTTAAACAATCAAATGGATTTCACCTTACATTATGAAGTAATTATCTAGCAGTTAGCTACTGCTACAACTGATTCTTTGGAAACTGTTGCTTAATTTAATTAATGCTCAGAATGCAAAGAATCAGAAATCTAATAAAGCAATCAAAGGAAAACAAAACAAAAACCCGGTATCAGAGTGCTGAGAAGATTTAAATATCTTTCAACAGACTCTACACTGAAACAAATTACTTTAAGCCACCTATCACTTCAAATTTCAGATTTCACAACCAGATATAAAAAGCAACCTTTTTAAAAGAACAAACAGATTATGTTTAACAATGGCTTCAAAGAAGAGCTTCAGACAAATTAAATGAGGCAGTCTGTCTTTTACCTTCAGTTCCTCAACGGCTTTCTGTAATTCATCGGGTGTTTTATACTCAAAATCCCTCTCCAGGTATTCTTCTTCAGCTTGTGTTATCCATTCGTGCATCTCTGACAAATCCTTTCGAAGACTTACAGTCTTATCCAAACCACCTTTTAGTGCTGCCTTCTTAGCATAGGCCTTAAGAAACAAACATGAAATGGTACTTAATGTAAGCTTCTGCTGTAGAAAAATAAAGGTCATCATCACCATAACAAGCAAAAACTACAGATGCTAACAATGAATCAAAGAATATTGATCAAAAAAGAAAAGCTGAAATACAACAAATATCTATTTTGAGTCACAAAGCACACAATGTTGCATCTTATTTAGCACCAGCCTCATAAGAGATAAATTTGAAGTGGCCACATAAGATTTATAAAAAAGTGCAGGATTGCCCTATGGCAATTCTCTGTTATCTGCAAGGGTGTAGGTCATTCTGCATGCATATGTAGTAATCTTAGTTGATTTTCCTCATGTCTTTTAAGAAACGTCTGCAGTTTGAAATGTTTTTATATACACTTCTTGTACACATTTTAGTAGTTGGTGTTGAACTTACTATGTTAAGAACGCCTATTGACAATGTATATTTTGATCATTAACTGAATGTTGGATAGAAATACTACATCAAAAATATCATGAAAAGCATAAAAAATAAAATGAAATAAACCCCGCCACTCAGAAGGTTTATTATCAAAAACTAAGAGGCTTTCTTCCTCTGCAGAATCTTAATTGGAATTACTATAAGCAAGCAGTGCACAAGATATTAAAGAATGCAGATATTTAAAATTGTTATATCACATCAGTATTGCACAATATAAATATACAATTCCAAGCTCCAGGGCACTTTAATGAAAACAACCTTTTTGAGAAAAGGCTGTAAAACTGGACCAATTAAGTGCTTTCTAGATTTCAAAGCAGCATATATCAACATCAGTAATCTTTACAAACATGTTTACCCAACAGATATAATTCAACCATTCTGTAAGAGAAAAAATGACATACATGATCCATGCCTCAATTCCCCCATCTATAAAATGGGATAAACATATTTTCCCACTTTCGTATAGTGTTTTAAGATTTTTATCTGAAAATCTCTAAACAGAGAGGGCAAAGGTGTGGGGTTTTTTTTTTTTTTTTTTTTTTTTGGTTCATCCACCTTAGATGCTTAGCCATGTATGGAATGCTTAAACTGTTAAATAATGCTTCCTCTGATCTCTGACTGGAGTCATATTTTGAAAGTTAAGTGTTGGGTTTTTTGAACCAGACTTCTGTAGAAGATTCTAGTAGTATAGTTTCTCAGAGGAGTTTTTAGTGAAATATACCTCAAGGTTAAATCTATTGTGCAATTTACCCATGTTTAATCAAGAAAGTAAAGTAAGAGTAAGCAGAGCATGGATGTTCAGTTCCTCAAGTTGAAGATTTGCAGTTTATGACAAAGGTGTTAAATACACCAGTTAACTTTTCTTGTTATCAGTATAAAAGGACAGAAGTGTGTAGTGACAGAATTGATGGAAAAGCATCTTTTTGTGCACTTTAAGCTGGATAGGTGAAGTATAACAAGTAGGAACATTGGGCTAGAATCTAATTTTAAAACCTCGGTACTTTAGTTTGAGTAAAATGTGTATGTGTGGAAATCTGCACAGTTTTCAATTACCATCCAGAATACCTAAAACTGAAAAACAATCCTGGATCAGTTGATAACTATAGAACCATTATTCTTCAAACCTCTGGTAATTCAGCAATACAGAGTACATATCCATGAACAAAATTTAGCATTCCTTGGCAGATTAAGTGTCACCTGACTTTTTCCATGGCATTCTCAGTTCTAGAACTGAACACTTCTGTCCATGTAAGCAAGCAGAAAGTGATTCTCTTGATCTACTGAGAGATGCTAAGGTGAATTCATTAAAATTCTATTCAAAAGAAGGGATCATATTTAATATTTTTCTCATTTAAGGCACTCCAGAGCAAAGACAGAGTCCATTATTCAGCTTGCATGAATGGATCCTGTTGGGTCAATCCAAAAAGAATGTTTTATAATGAACTAAATATACAGATTTTTTTTTAAATTGCCAATTTCAATATGAAAAAAGAACAAATTAATCATTGTATTTCTGAGTTTCAGAAAGATTAAAACCCTCTTGAGGAGAACAATTTTAATTTATAAATATGGGGATTTGTTTTAAAAGGTACACAAACAAACAAAAGCTTAAAAATAGTCCAGATTCAGCCAGGAACAAAGCTGAAAAAAAGTAAACAGTATTATGTATAAAGGATTATTTATATTTTGTAATGCTATTGTTAGTCACATTGTAAAAAGTGGTAACTTTACACTGACCAATGCTGACTGGTTGGGGCATTTTCCTTTCAAGTAAAATCACTGGTTAACTAGAAGTATAGTAAAAATAAGGCACTCATCCTTTCAGGTGACTATTGTTTACCACCTGACCATCACACATTTGTGGGCACTTGAGACACTAATTTAAATCAAGGGTTGACAAAATTGCTGCTCAGCTAGGTATCCAGTTTCAAAGCTAGGCACCTAGCTCAGACACACTTTGCCACCAAACTGCTACACCCATCTTATGCTGCCAAAATGTCAAATCCCTAAGGGACCTAACAACTTTATTTTGTCACCAGAGGGCACTCCTCCGCTGCATTTTCTCTAGACTGCCTACCTCTGTAGTGGAAGAGCACCCTCTAGTAACTAAAAATAAACTGGCTTCTAAATTTAAAACAAAAAACCTCACAGCTGGTTCCTAGGTGCTAGCCTGCAACTTGTAGGTGTCATTGCGACCTGGCACTCTGGTTCTGTTGAGCCCTGATATAAATGGATAGATAAATATAAGTTACAATTCTAAGTTACTGAATTATTAATACTAAGAGGACTTGGTTCTGAGAATTGCTAATCAAATACTATAAGGCAGAAGCAAAAGAAAATTTTCAATAAAAGCTTACTAAATAAAAAATTCATCTGTTGGCAGATTGAGACATATTTTGCAAAATAAGTCTGTATTGTAAAGAGTTAATTTTACGTCAGCAATAAGATGTACAGCTAGACTAATTGTATGGTTTAAGATATCTACTTTGCACGTATTTCAACACACTAGACAAACTTTCTAAGATGGAAGGTTAATTAGCTTGAACCAAATATATTGAGATTCTCTCTTACATTCACTGGCTATGCACAGAGAAGGAGGAATTATGCCAATGAGACATCTGAAAGTTAATTAAAAGAGAACCAGTCACAGCAAGAGATTGAGTACCTGTTGGCAAATGTGTTCCCATTGAGCATTGAGTTCTTTTAGTTCTGTCTGTATTCTGGAAGCAAATTCTGGCTCTGCTTCATTCTTCATTTTCTTCCCAACCTCATTAATACTGTTCAAACTGGGCTGAATTGTCTGGATATCATTTACTAAGGCCTAAAGGAATAGGAGAAGGTTTATAAAAATAACACATACAGATGTTGTTATAGATATGCTTTTTCTATAAAACTGCCCAATAAAATAGTCTGATAGTTTGTCTGTTTGATCCAGATCTCTACTGAAATCACTAAAATTAACTGATGTATTATGTAAAATGCAGAGTAGAAGGAAGAGCTGTTTTAAAATGAGTTTTCTATACAAGATAAAAAGGATTAATTACATTTATGCAGAATTGTAATATAGTGTAGTGATTGAGACACATGGAGATCAATTCTTTAGTGTGGTTTAGTCCTTTTGCACCACCCTTTGCAAATTGTTCATAAAGCTCACTTCTTTGACCATTACAGTAATTACCACTCTCTAGGTGATTATGCCTCCCACCCTGTATTCCTGTGCAGAGGCTTGAGGAACACTGCTCTGGCAATAACAAGTTGCAAGAACAAGCTGCCCCGAGGTGGGGAAGGGGAGGAAGCAGGGGTAATAGTTAACTGGATGCAAATTTGATCTGCCTCAAAGCTGTTGCAATTGGCACACCAGACCAGTACAGCCTCCAAACAGCCCTAATCCTGATTTCACCGAAGTCAAAGGGAATTTGCATTGTCACTGGCTAGAATTTATAATGAACTGTCTTATGGTGGCAGATAATTACATTTTATATTCCTATCTGTTCTTGTGCCAAATGGAGAAGAGCCCCACTTGGGAAATGGGAGTAAGATTCCTGTCCCCAAAACTGTACAATCTAGTCAGACAAAGCATAAAGTACAAGAATGAAAAGAAAGGAAGAATTATGTTTAAAACAAACAAGATTAGATGATCTCATGGGGTCCCTTCCAACCCTATGATTCTATTCTATTCTAAGCAAAGTCATATCGTACAGGAATCAAATCAAATGAGGAGTCTTGTGGCACTTATAAAGACCAAAAAAATTATGAAGACATAAGCTTTCGTGGGTTACTACACACTTTTTCCTACATCTGAAGAAGAGGACTGTAGCCCACAAAAGCTTCTGTCTTAATCTATTTGTTAGTCTTTACAAGTGCCACAATTTCCCATATTGGTTTTGCTGGTATAGACTAACACAGCTACCCCTCTAAAAGGAATCAAATCTTACATATTGTGATAATTTTCAATTACAGGCTCTGGTAGGACAAGTGAGGAACAAGAACTAGAGCAGAGGAAGTCAAAACTGGCAACAAGGTAAAGCAAATAGATTTTGAGGAGGCACTTGAAGGAAGAAAACAGATGTTTGGTCCTTACAAGGAATGCAGTGCTCCAAGTGAAGGGGGCAGTGTGAAAACAGACATGAAAGCAAAAGAAGGAGAGAGGGAGAGGAAAAAGTTTAGAACAGCAACCAAAGAAAACTGACTTGATCATGAAGAGACTAAGGGCAGTTCAATACTGATGACGGCAAATTCATTTCCATCAGTTCAAACCGTCCGATTTGACTGAGGGGTCTCTGAAGACCTGGTCAGCTGATCAGGAAGCTGACAGAATGACTCCATCATCTCAGGTGGAGCAGCACAGAGTCAAAGGGAGTCATTACTTCTTGACTCAGCACCATGGAAACACTGTGGTAAGTAGGGGTTAAGCAGTAGAAGGGAGATATGCAAGGTGCTTTAAGTAACTTAGTATCTCACATTCACTGCTGCCAAAAACCATAGTATATATGCAGACCAGGGGTAAGGCAGAAAGTTGAATGCCAGAATGAGCTGATTGAATTTTATGCAGAGAGAATCAATAAAGAGTCTTGAAGAGGGAGGTAACCACAGTCATAACAGAACGCGGGAAAAGGAGTTATAGAGATAATGAAGAGAAGGAAGGTTTGGAGAACAATAAAAATTTCAGCTTTTTAATAAAGTGTGACTTCAGGAGGAGTTATTTTTGTATTGATTCCAGTGGAATTGCACTGAATTTACATTAGGGTAAGAGATACAAATCTGCCTTTATCAGCATTTTTATGGAAGTTCAGAGTAACAGAGAAACAGAGAGAGTTTCTGAAGAGCTTGTAATCATATGCAGCCAATAGCTGTGTTTCATAAATTTACATACTCTGTCAGAGTATTTACAGAATGTAAATTCCATGAAACAAATATCTATGGATTATTAAAGGTTGCAAGATTGACCACCCTACAGTATCTTTGGGGATAGCAAGAAGTGTTTGTAAGTTCAATGAGGGAAATATCAATAATTCATGATGTTTTAAAGCTTAGTTAGAACCAGTTTGGGACTTGTAATGTTCTGTGAGAAAAAACAGAATACTTCACAATGCTTACAAATTAATTCTGGCACAGTCAGAAGAGTTTATAGATCTTGAGAGAGAATAATATATATAGAAAAAAGATTTTCTGGGCCCAACTACAGACTATACACAATAAATATATATGCAGAGTTTGTAAACTCTCTAAACCAAATAGGCAGTTTCAATGAGCCTGGACATTTGTAATGGCTCGTGTTTGTTCCAAACCAGCAAGTGTTATAATATTTATGAATATATTTTCCAGGTCCCTATGTGTAGCCTACAGAGCCTTTAAACGAAGTGTGTCACAAGCTTATCAAGTGGAACCTGCAAAAACTTGTAGCCAAATAAATCCTGTGTAGGAAAATTATTTCCATTGATTTAAATGACACTCATGGATGCTCATCACCTCTGAAAATAAGACAATTAGTTTCCAAGAATATTAGGCCTATGATCTTTGTAATTGTTTTGCCATATCCGTGGAATTTATAAGTTTCATAGAAAATGCTTGCAGATGCCTGACAATTCAGTTGCAAACCCTTCAGACACATCCTGCAGAGCTGTATGTTCTGTGCATAAAAAGAAAACAAAACCAGAAACAAAAAAGCCAACAAAAAACCTTTTATTTAAGGAATTCAGGAGGCCTGTTTATATAGCAAGATGATCATCTAAATTCTGAGTGTAATAACAAGGGTATGATTAAATTTGCAGTTCCTATACCCTTGCGTCCAAAGGAACTCCAAAAAGTGACATCCTTTCCATCTAATCATATAATTAATACTTCACCCATCCCAAGATATTCAAGAGCCTATCATAAAGAACACAGTCAAAGATGATGTGCCTGCTTTTCCTGTATGTCACTCACCTCACTGACACTGTGTGTGTATATTTACAGTATGTATATATTTTTCTGTTACTAGTTTTGTCTGCCACCAGATTGCCTAAATATAGCATAAATAGCTAAAATAGCTATCAAAATGGCCACCCATAGCAACTAATTTTGTGCATCTTGCTTCCCTGAAATTACAAACTACCATGAAATTTCAACGAGAAAAACACCTAAATGATATCTTGTGGGCAACATTTGCTCTCACCCCATTATTTTATTTGCAGTAGCACTCATTCACATTGCAGGTACCTTGCAAATGCTTAAGAAGGGAGACTGGTCAAAAGAGCTCACAGTCTAAGGACTGAAATATTTTAAACTTTCTGGTTCTGTTCCACCTGGACATAAGGATATACTATAGCAACCGTGTTTGTCCCTTTGTACTGTTCAACTTCCTCTCTCAGTATTTCCTTCAAAACCAAGACATTCAGTTTCAGAAAAATTCATGTAAGTTTCAGAAACAAATTCAAGAGAGATTCAGGTTTAAATGCATTTCTAGGTAGCTGAAAGATTGAGTCAATTTCTTGTTCTATACAGGCCTAGCTGCACATACATGAGGACTACTTACTGTACATTGTTCAAGCTGTTTTTCCAGTGCTTCTGAGTCACCAAGGGCAGGCCATTCTTCCTTCAGGAAAGCATCCACTTCAGCCATCCACTTCTTAAGGGTTTTAGTGTCGTTCTGTTTGTTAAAAAAACAAACAAAACCATTCTATTTCATCCTCCAAGCACTGACTGGTGATAATAGGATTCATGATGGCATTATGACTAAACATCACAAAATCATTTTAAGATTAGGAAAAGACCACAGTTCTCTAAGAAATGCAAATAAGCAAATACAATTCACTTTGGTATTCCCTTTCACCATTTGGCCTACATGTTGATAATTTTAGTCTGAGCTATCCTGTTTTCAGGAATAAACATTATTGGATTTTCTTTTTTCTTATTTGTTAATGATAATACAGGAATCCTTTCCTTCCTCTTTTGAAAACAGCAAAAACAAGAATGAGAATCGCACCTTTCACCTATACATCACCACTTCTAAGCATCTCCAGCTGTTTACAATTGGCCTTTAACTGTAGCCCACCTTTACTTTTAAGTTTCCTTTAAACCCAGTGGTTCCTTAACTTCTTATATCAGTGTCCCCTTTCATACAGCAACGTGTGAATATGACCTCTGAACACAACACCCTGATGCCCCTGGATACCCCCTCATTGCCAGAGTCACCAAGGGCACCCATGCTTCACTCCTGGCCCCCAGGGGTCCCCCCTTCCCCTTCATCCCTGGCATTCATTGACTTTTCAGTCTTGCTTCACTCTGAACCCTGGCACTTAATCTCATGCACCCACCTTGGGAAACAGACCAGCACGTACAGAGCAGCTGGTATTGCTGCTTCCTCCTCAAGGCATCCTCAGGGGGTTGTGAGGAGGAGCCAGGAGCAACATCAGGGCTCCCTGCATCCAGGTCACCTGGGCTGCATAAGTGGAGGGCAGACAACAGCAGTTCCTAATGCTTGCCCTAAAGCTCAGGGCAGGTAGGGAAAGTGGCCTGTAGTGAGGGAGAACTGGCATTATACCTTGCTCCCTCGCTCACAGCTTCCTAGAGGGGCACAGAGGAACACTGGGGATGGGTGACCAGTGCCTGTGTATCACTGCTCTCCCCTCTCTGCCCATGATCCTCCACAGGGAGGAAAGAGTGAGATGCACAACCCTATACGCCTGTCTGAGGTTGGAGCCAATGGCTCCACAGCTGGTGGTAATCCAAGTCACAGCAATGTGCTTGGCTTGTGTAGCATCACATATCAGGCCCCCTACATAACTGCACTGTGAACCGCCCTAGGAGTTGTGACACCAGTATGAGAATCAATGATTTAACCCACTTATAAAAAGCATATGGAACTACCATCTTATTTCATTAACTGAGAGGCAACTGTTTTTCAAAACCCTTGCAAAATAAGAAAGAGGTACTATTTTTTCCCCTAAGGTTAACTGACGTTAATTGCCATGTGATTTCTAAATACTTAACGATGTCAGGTCCCTGCTTCAAAGAGCTCCAAACCTGCCCATACCACTAGGAAACAGTATTAAAGCATTGATATTACTCCTTTTGTACATGTGGGTGCAGATCAATACTGGACAGGTCTACATGGAAGCTGGATGCATGTTTTCCAGCATGGACATACAGACATGCAGTAGCTCAACTCAAGTTAGCACACTAAAAACAGCAGTTTGGGCTAGCTCCCTGAGTATAAAACTGGCCCAGGTTCATTCAGCATGTGTTCAGATGGCTAGCCCAACCTGCCACCTATGCTACTTTTGGTTACATTACTATTTTCTTAGGTCAAAGGGAGTTAAGCACGTGTCTGACTACCTCCACATACTACAAGTGATTTTCTGAAGGTCACACAGTCAATCAGTGTCAAAGCTAGGAAAGAGTCCAGGAATCTTGATTCCTAGTGACAGTTCCATGATACAACCACTGGACCACATTTGAACGTCAATTTTTCAGACCACATTCTGTAATCAACACTTGCAACTGGGAAAATAGCTGAATAGAAAACTTTGACAATCAAAACCCCACCGGGGATCTGGCTTAGCAGCCTTATGGCAGCATCATACAGAGAATTCAAGTTCAGCTCTGAGCTCTCAGACTGCAATTACTTTTTTGACTCCTTTCAGCAAACACTCGAATCAATGCTGATGAACTCTGAAGAGAGCCACATCCAGCCTTCTTCAACCATAGGGAGGGTTGCTGAAATGTTTAGCCTTTGGCAGTCAGAGGGAAGCTTACCTTAGCCTTTAATAAAGCAATAAAAAGGCTGCTAAGGAGCATCATCATCATTAAATTAAACAAATGATGAACTGCTAAATTAAGACTCAAAATATATTTATTTTAAGTACTGCTTCACTCACATCTCTAAAATGTACATTCAGCATTATATGTGTTAATTCAATTATAATATTTTTAAAGCAGATAGTTTGCATTTAAAAATATTGCACCTAAAATTTATTCAAACATCCATATCATGTAACACATCAAGGAAATGTTCCATCTGGTTATTTTTACAGCACCAGTCAACTTTGTAAGATCACTTTAATCAATAAATGATGAATACCAAAATTATCAAGACTGCTATTAAAGTGACTGCTTCTGGACTATTGTGGTCAATGAGAAAAAGTAATCCAGAATCAAAAGCATATTTTATGATGAGATTTCAATATTTTCACATGCAGGTATTAAACATGCTTTGTTAAAGAAGAAAAATAGACCAATTTGAAGATTTTCTTGTGTTAAACAAGAATACAGGAAAGATAAAAAATTGTGAAGATCAAATAATGGATAACATTTTGAAATGAATACATACTTATCTGCTGCCCATAGTGATTTGAACACATATCACCCCATTAAGAAGCAATAGCAAAAGGGCTATCAAAGCCAACTAAACAGTGAGTATATACTAGAAGAGCATATAAGCAATGAGTCTTATATGAATTGTATACTTGTTGCTTAGTGATCTTAGTAATACAGTGATTGTAAAGGCTAAGAGCAGCAGTTCAGAAATAGTTTCACATACATTTTGACAACATAAAATGCTTTACTGAGAGATATAATGCTGATCAGGACACTGAGGTTCCTCTTAGTGAGAATGGCAAAGCTATCTTTCTGAACTACTTTGAAAACAAACAATTATGAATAAGAAGCCAATTTAGACGTCCAATGCATAGGATGACAACTGAAACAGCATACTGCTTAATATTTCATCCTTTTAGAAATGAACAAACTCAAATCATGCTAAGACAGCTGAATTCAGTACTTTCAGACTCAAAGTGCTACCAATGAAACCAAATTTAGAAATAAAGATTGTTGGAGTTTTCTGGAGCAAACTGCCATGTTGCTGAACACCGTATACATATAAATGACTAAAGAATCAGATTAATTAGTATTTCATTCTTTTGCTACCAGGATTTTCTCTGCAGAAACATGTATGGAAGACAAACCATGACCCTGCTGACAGAACATTTGTTCCTAAACAAAGGACTGTATTGGATTAAATAAGGAACAGCAACCTCAACTCATGTCCTATTGTGCTATATTCTCTAACACAAAACAAACAATATGTCAAATTCTATTTCAAAAGAAAGAAAAGAGAAAACTGAAATACTTAAATACTGTAAATAGAACAATGTTAGAACACTGCGAAAACTCTGTGCGCTAGTTAGCCTTGAATAAGGCTGCAGGGTTTCAGTCTTTATTACATTTATTCCCTTATCCTTAGAGTACTCAAATAATCATTTACATGTAAGAAAGAAAGAATTAAAATGTAAAAATACTTTCTGCAAAATAATTTCAGAACTTTGGTTAATCAGAATCTATTTGAAAATTGTGCTTTAGGATCATGGGAAAATGTAACAGAAAAATGGAGACATTAATAACATACACAAATATTGTAATGTCCAGGTTTTCCCTAATCTTGTTGTTTATTTGCTGAGTTCCAGTAGCACGTAGGGTGATTTCCCAGTTTAGTGTCTATGCAAGATCTCTCCCATGAAGACCATCTGCAATTCTAATCTGGCAATCTTCATATGAATAGCTTTACACGGGGTTGATTACTGACCTTTCCATGCTACAACAGCAGAAATAAGAGTGATAACAATGACAATGAAGGTAGTCCTTTGAAGTCAAGGGCTATGTCTATACTGGGGGTTTAAGTCAACTTAAGGACCCTTAAGTCGACTTAAATAAAGCCCAGGCCACACTGCAAGACAACAAAGTCAACTTTCTCGGTTGCTAAATCTGACTTTGTAAGTTCTATTTATAAAGTCAACTTTACAGTTAAATCGACTTTATTAAGTCGACTTAAGGCAATGTGGCCAGAGAGTTGCCTTAAGTCGACTTCTTTGGCCTCCAAACTACAGAAAACATGGGGATGGGGCCTAGAGAGAAGGCACAACACAATCTGGAACATTTACAGCTGTGTAGACCACATCTAAACACCCCATGTTCTCCGACTGATCTGGCATCCCCCTCAATTCTCAGCGTGACCCTGCATCTCAGCCTGACCCGAGCATTTCCCTGCATCTCAGCCCGACCCCAGCATCTCCCCACATCTCAGCCTGACCTTGGCATCTCCTCGGTTCTCAGCATGACCCCGCATCTCAGTGTGACCCGGCATCTCTCCCCACATCTCAGCTCAACCACGGCATCTCCCCTGTTCTCAGCCCGACACTGCATCTCAGTGCAACCCAGCATCTCTCCCCACATCTCAGGCCAACCCAGCATCCCTCGCCATTCTTGAGCCTGACCCCCCATCTCTCCTGTTCTCAACTGGACCCTGCATCTCTTCCATTCTCAGCTGGACCCCGCTTGTCCCCCATTCTCAGCTCAATCCTGCCTGTCTCCCCATTTCTCAGCCTGACCCTGCCTGTCTCACTCCTTCTCTGCCCAAACCTGTGAGTCTCCCCGCTTGCCCTTCTCAGCCCGACTCTCCCTGTCTCTCCCCCTCTCTGCCCAACCCTGTGTCTCCCCTTCTCAGAGGACACCCCCCCCCCCCGATATAGTTGTAAAACAAACAAGGAGTCTGGAGGCACTGTTTAAGACTAACAAATTTATTTATTAGATGAGCTTTTGTGGGAGAAAAATCCTACTTCATCAGACAGTTTGAAGATGCGGGAACTTACAGAATGGTAGGAAATAAATGCAGGGGACTGTAAGACACAGGATCAGCTCATACTTTAACTGTAAATCAAAGAAGTTGTTAAGATTCAAACACTGGGAAACAGCACATAGAAAGAAAGAAAGAAAGAAAGAAAGAAAGAAAGAAAGAAAGAAAGAAAGAAA
>ML681989.1:45360188-45582202 GCA_007922195.1 Podocnemis expansa
AAAGAAAGAAAGAAAGAAAGAAAGAAAGAAAGAAAGAAAGAAAGAAAATTGCTATTTTTTTTTTTTAGATTAGATTGTGTGAAAGCAGGATTAAATCCTGACTATGGATTTTTTTTTCCCCATTAAAACAGGTGATTTGACTTCACCTTTCTCTATGTGCTGTTTCCTGGTGTCTGAGTCTTAACAACCGCTGCACCCTGCCTCTGCACTGGCACTTGCCCTGCAGCACCTGTTCCAGAGCCGGAGGAGTCTGGTCAGTGCAGGGAGGGTGTGGAGTGCTGTTCTGGCACATTGCTGGGCTATGTCAGGCTCCCTGACCTCCCTGTTATCACACACAGTATGGAGAGTGGTGTGGTCACTCATTTCCTGTAGTAAAGGAGTGACTGGGAGAGAGGGGCACTTCCACTGTGGTGCACTGGGCCAGGTACCCACAATGCACCACTCCTAGGGTGACCTAGCAGCTGCCAGTGTGGACCTGGGCAATCTCCTGGCATTTTGAGTGTGGATGTGCTAAGCCAACTTAATAAGGTCTACTTCAAAACAGCTTAAAGTAGACTTTATTAAGCCAGCTTAACCAAGCCTGTAGTGTAGACATAGCCAAGTTGATTAAAGATAAATGAAAAATTATTTGAAGGATCACAGACAGGCAAAAGGTAAGTATTCTGGCTGCAGCTTGGACTCATTAACGTTAATGGCAAAATTTCCATTGATTTCAGTGGTGTGAGGATTTCACTCTTATAATAATCTATAAAATGGATTATCAGTGCACCAGTCAAATATACACAATAAAAATGCCCCCCCCCAGTTTAGAATTTTTAAGTACCTTTATTTCTGAATCAAATGCTCAATGAAATATAAGAATCTCATGCATGGATGGACTTGAGACTCTTCGCTTATCTCTTGTCTAACTTATATCTTATCTTACGTCAATAATTAATTTTGAAGAAATACATAAAAATGCATGCAAATATAAAAAATGTTATGTCACTGGACACCAGAAGATCAAATCAAATCAAATCAAATCTGAATTGATGTGGATGGATGTGTGAGAAAGGAGAACCCAAACTAACCTGAAACTGCTGGAGCTTAGTCATCAAGTCCTCGAGTTTCTGGCAATGTTCCACGAGCTGAGCTGATAACTTCTTCCAGCGGATAATGATCCCTTCAGTTTCAGATCGATATTTCTGGCTGACCACTCCAGGGGCTTTCCTGGACATCTCTTCTACAGTTGTGCTGAGATAGTTTAGGTCATTTTTTTGCTCCTGTAAAGAACTTTGCAAAGCCTATGACATGAAACAGAAAATTTATATCAATTCACTTGGAACATCCTGAGGTATTTTGAACACTTCTTTCTCCTCTCAGAAGCAGTAGATTATTATTGAGCAAATGACTAAATAATTCTTCTAATAATTTAAAATTAAAGAATTATGAATTTCACCATAACCTAAGTAGAATTTTATTTCATTCAGAAAACACTGGATCAGAAGTATATACATTTGCTAATTTAAATACACATCCATAATTTAACTCATTGGAATATTGTATACTCCATTTAATAATGTATTATGGCACCAATAATTACCATCCTTCAGAAAGAAGGACTGATCAGTTTACATGCATGGAGAACAGATGAATTTGAATCTAACAAGAACAATAGTTTTAAAAGAGCCAATAACTTTAAATTTTATACCAGTTTCAAAACCTGTGCAACTTTTACCCCAAAGTTTGCCATGGCTTATTTGTATTTCCTAAAGCAGAATTTTCTTCTTTGAATGTATATATTTTCCCTGCAGTTTCACTGGCATCCAGCAAAATGCTCTTTAGCTATCAGATAATAAAATAATACTAAAATTCACATGCAAAGAAGCTTTGTCCTTTAGGAAAGTTCTTTCCACAGCTGTCTCTGCTTGGAAATTTGATGGGACTTGTAGATGGGGTGGAAAACAGTAAACATTGTGTAATTACATAACATTATAGTTTCTAACACATGAATGAAAAGGTTCATTACCATGAGCTGAATCCCTGCTTACATACTCTAAATAGCTCTGAAAATATTTTGCTTCTTATGGGGGTATGCAAAAATTATTCCCTTAAGATATTCAGTACCTTATAAAAAAAAACAAGGAGTCTTGTGGCACTTAAAGACTAACAGATTTATTTATCGCATGAGCTTTTGTGGGAGAATATCCCACTTCATAAGACTCTTTTCAAAGCATCTGATGAAGTGGGATATTCTCCCATGAAAGCTCATGCAATAAATAAATCTGTTAGGCTTTAAGTGCCACCAGACTCCTTGCTTTTTTCTGCTTTACTAGACTAACATGGCTGCCCCTTTAGTACCTTATAAGTATTTGTTTCAACTGGCAAATACCAATCTTAGTGCTTTTTCAATAATATTTAGAAACATTTTCAATATCAGTAAGGAGCTCCTCCCCTTGCCTTTAGGCTAAATCCTCAACTAGTGTGAACAGTCGAGCTCCATTTACTTCAATGCCAGCAGCAGTTCTGCTCTTTTGTATTTTTCAATCAGAACATTTTTCCCCCCCCAGAATTGGTACACTTACCTTTAGCTCCCTGAGTCTCTTCTCCATGATTTCATATTCAGTGACAGTAACCTGAGGTATGGAGAGTTTGGTTTCTGACTGCTGGATCCACAAAAGGAGAGATCTCATCTTCTCCTTATAGTGTGCAGGAGGCAAACTGTCAAAAACTGCATGAAGTGCAATGGGGGGGGGGGAGAAGAAATGTAAATGTTTCATGTTTTGTTACTGAATCTTATGTTCATGTCTGTGTACTCAGAAGCCACTGGATAAAATCTTGACCTTGAAGTTAATGGGAATTTTGCAACTAACTTCAAAAGGGCTGGAATTTCACCACTAGATCTTTTAAAAAAATGTACCCAAAGAGGTACTGGAGGACAAAATGTTTCGAATAATTAATGCATGCATCCTTTTATTTACTTGCTCTTTCTTTTACCTAATACGTCTTAGCCACTTAGTTTTTGAGTGGGAGAGTATCTGGTGGTCACAAGCCATCTAAACACTGCTGTTTTTGATACCAGTGGACAGACAACTTTATCTTTTCTTGTTTTCTATTGTGAGGACCTCAGTTCTCCTCATGATGACATCACCATTTGATAGATCAGATTAGTGTGTTTAGCCTATCTGTTAAGGTAAAACGTTCCGTGTAGCACAGCTGTTAAAAGCTAATAACATTAGCGCAGAAGAGAAATTCAAGCTGATTTTTATAGGACTGTGCCCATTACAGATGTCTTAAATAGACAACATCTGGTATAGACACTAGCATCTCATTAGCAGAGTTGCTCCCTTCTGCCCTCAGCCTTAGCTTGCACTGCAGTCAATGAGAAATAAAACAGATTTAATGCCCAGTTGAAAATAAAACATTTTCCAATTTCTACCACACTATATTAACAAAACTAAAAATGCAACAAAATTGTTGTACTTCTATTGAAACTACAAGTCTTTAAAATATCTTTAAAAAGATATTTTAGAGAGAATGTCTTAGTGTCACAAATGCAGAATTGATAAAGTTTGTACTCATGTAAGTACCAGCTTGATTCTAGTGTAATAAAACACCAAATAAATTTTGACTGAGATATTCAGAAGTGATTGGTGATTGAGAGCCTCAGCTCTAGAGTACGCAGCTTGTGATAGCTGAAAAGGGCTTGATATCCAGAAAGCCCAAAGCACATCCCTCTGAAAATGAGATGCCTTTAAGCTGTGTCTAGTTGGGCACCCACTAACTGAGACACCTTTTCAATTTTGAAAATCTTAGCCATCATGACCTGGAGTTGTGAAAGAAAGTGTTTGTTTCTGTGAGGGACAAGTGTTGTTTCTTTGTAGTGTACTTTTCCTATGCAAAATTCCAATATCCGCTAATAGCTGTTCTGGAAAACAATAGAAAGGGAATTCTTCCTGCTCTTCTCCAGTCAGAACAGAGTGCCTATTAAAACTGTCTTTTCAGATTGGATTTCCTTAACTAAATCTATATTATATCTGACTCATTATATATCAACAGTTCATATTTTAGGGGAGAACTTGTAAACACTGTTTCAAAAGTGAAGGACTTGCCTACTTTACATACTGTTCACATAAAGAATGGAAAATAAAATTGTCAGGTAATATTTTTATTAGAAATGCAAAACTTGGTTCAAGTATCTCAGCTTAAACTATTCTTTGACTTTTGCAAATAATGACTTGCTACTTTCTTAGAGGCTCATCATTTATAAGCAGAAACAAGCTACAGGCTATGTCTACACTACACACCACTGGTGCAGAGTATGTTTGGCTACATGCCAAAATGAAGAGAAGGCTGAACCCATAGAGTGTAGCTACATGTATCAGTAAAAGACTCCAGTAGTTAGATGGTGCCAGGGAAAGACTTCAGTAGTTCCCCACTTATCGTCTTTCATTATGCAGTGGAAAGCTTTTGGCAGGAAGGAGGGAGCTAAGAAACCCCACCCCCTCCAGAGTTCTTCCCTTCTTTTGGTTTCTTTCCCTGTGGCAGGAGGAGGACTTTGGCAGTAACACACCATAGTGCTATAAATAGCAGCAAAGATGGGGAAGTGGGATTTGAAAGAGTGTGACCCTGAAGATCACCCTGAAGCCAGCTTGTGCACTCAAGTCATGCTATATACCCAAAAGGTGGCAAGTAATAGATAACTGGAAAACTAATAACTCACTGATCTTAAATATTCTTGCATGTACAGTGAATCCACAAAGGAGTTTCTAGACACATGCGGGAAATGTGTCCTTAAAAAATGCATTTGTTAAGCAGTGCCTAAACCACACCTGCTTCCAACACAGGAATGTGGTCCACTTGCTTGAATGCATCACTGACGTAAGTTAGGCAAGGTGAGCCCAAACACAAAGCAAACAATATTTATATGCAAGGTAAACAAAGCCATCAGAAGAGTAACAGGGAGGATTCCTGCCTCTTGAAGCACAGTTAATGAAGTTTGAGAAGACATGACAAAAGCCATTTCGGCATCCTTCACTTGAGAAGTCAAAGGAACACACTGAAAACTAGAAAGACCCAGGTCAGAAGGTCTGGGTAGCCATGATGGAAAAGAAACTTTGTGAGAAACTTTTCACTGCACAAAAGTACTTGCAGTGTTAGGAAAAACAATTTGTTGCAGTTACATAAAGGAATACTGCTGGAACAGAATTCAGAGTTTTATGCTAACACATTAGCATTGTTTTCAGAGAAGGCTCTACAAAAGGCTTATTTGAAAACCCTGCCAAAAATAATATAAAAGTTGTACAAACTTAGCTAGAGGTTGTCCACAATTTGAATTAATTATGACTTCCACCATTCAGATAGCTAAATAAAAATTCATAGAGGATCAAAAAGATACTTTGAACTTGCCAGTGGCAGACTGATTTAAAGATTAAATATAGCTTTTATAAAGCTACTTTCCATTTCACTTTTTCCACACCACTCTCAGCTACACAACATATTTTTACAATAGTATTCACTGTCTGCCAGTATAAATGCTTTTTCTTTTTGAGTACTATGCTATATCTCAGTATTTCAGGAACAATATATTTTCAGCTTTTAAAGGTGTGTGTTAGTTTCTTGTTTTTCATGGTGATTCATGATCTGTTGTGGGCTATTCCATTCTACACTCTCTGTCTAGAAGGAATAGTCACCACTATTATTATTTGGTGTTATAGCAGGGCAGTTGCTCTGCTATGGCACACACAGGATTAAAAGGTGTGAGTGTGTGTGTGTGTGTGTGTGCGCGCGCGCGTGCGTGCACGCACACACCAGTCAATCAGAGGGCAGGTTGCCAGTATAAAAAGAGTACAGCCGAGCTAACTAGTCAGTCTGCTGTGGGAGCTGCAGGGAGAAGGCACTCTTCCTGGCAATTTCAAAAGGGATAGCCGTGTTTGTCCAGTCCAGTAAAAAAAAACCAAGAAGCAGTTGTGTGGCACTTTAAGACTAACAGATTTATTTTTTGCATGAGCTTTATGACCTGATCCTATGTTTTACACCCCCTTGCATTTAGTTTCATTCTTTTCTGTAAGTTCACCCATCTTCAAAGCATCTGAGGAAGTGGGATCTTCTCCCACGAAAGCTCATGCAAAAAATAAATCTGTTAAAGTGCCACACAACTGCTTGTTGTTTTTTTTTTTACTCTTCCTGGCAGGCTGGCTGAGGAAGCTAGCACCTTGGGGAGCTTTGAGTGGGAGTAGAGACTTGGGGTTGACCTGAGCAGGGGGATCCCAAGGGAGTGGACAGTAGCAGTGGTCTGGGGCACGTGGCCAAGGAGTGGACAGCAGCTAGATTCCAGCGGTGAGACTGCACGTGGCTGAGGTTGCAGGGAAGTGGCCCAGGGAATCAGTGTGAACTGGAGGGAGTTGGAGGCCTCAGTGGAGGCACATAGGGTCTTGGGCTGGGGCCTGGAGAAGTGGGTGGGCCCAGATCCCTCACCACTCCCCTAGCATGCTGGGGTGGCATGGGTTCCTGGAGTGGCACAGACTCATAGGCCTCTGACTGTTTTAGTGGCCAGAATCAGGGTGAGTTGTAGCCATAGACTGTTTCAGCAACCGGAACCCTGGAAGGGGTGGACTGTAGGGCTTAGCCAGAGGGCTAAGGTCCCAGCACTGGACTTAGGAACAGGAGTCAGTGTGTTCAAAAGTGAAGCACAGACCACCAGGAGGGGACCACTTGAGCAAAATTCCCCAGAAACACCACCAGAAGTCACCCTCCAGGTGGGTCGAGCGCTGCACCCACTTACATGTGGTTACCAAGGTGACTGACTGACTTAGGAGTGCAAGTCCCACTGATTATCAGTGACTATCAGACTCTAAAGGGCAACATTTCCAAAGACATTGAAATACTTACAGATGTAGACATGTATCCAAGTAAGACTTTCAAAAGCACTTAAGCAGGTTAGACTCCTACTTCCCACCAAAATCAGTGTTAGATGCCTAACATGTTTAGATACTTTTGAAAATCCCACTTTGTGCCTATTCATTATATTTAGAAACCTAAATACTTGAAAATCTAGCCTTCATTTTTGAAAATGAGACTTAATAGACTAAGTCAGATTTTTTTTTTTTTACCCATACTTTATTATTACTAAAGCCTGACATTCCTGGGATAGAGAATGGGGTAAGCCAATACTTTGACTAGGGCCCAAAGCATGAATAATGGGAAGAAGTCTACATAAGGCTAGAGCTATTCTTGAAATGACATCACTTGTAAGGAAAATCCAGAGCTGTGTTTCATCTCCCCACTTTTGGAATGCTGTGATGGAGATTACACATTCTCTGTTCTTTTGATAATTTCTTCAAATTCGCTACTCCTCTCTTTCAAAGTACTTCAAAAAGTGTTTGCAACCAATGTGGGCTATATGAAAAAAAATATGTCTGGTTCCTATGATGGTCACCATCCAGGCCATGGCTCTATTCAGTCCATCAGTTCCCAACACTCTTGCTTGATGGACTGGAAAAGCAGAGGCAACTCCTTCCTTCTCACTGAACTTTTCCATGGCCAGTTAAGAGGAGAGATCCTGATTTAGGAAGTGGCTGAAAACTCTTTGAGAGTAGAAGACACATGGCAATAGGAAGCTGCAGAAATATCCCAGGAACTGTGGACAAAGTCTCATGTGGAACATGCTGTGACTGCCAGACTCAAGGTAGGTCAGAGGTTTGTGTGGTACTTACAGGGGAGAAGCAACGGCTAGGCAGGGAACTAGTGCAGAAGGGCCAAAATAAGAGACATTAACTGAGCCAGGAACTCTGTTGAGATTCTCTGTGCTTGAATAAAGACTGGTCTGGAGAGGAAACCTTACACACTGGGCCTAAAGAAATGTGAACCTTAAATGGAGTGCCCTAGGGATTCAAACTAAGAACAGTAATTGCTCACTTGAACTGTAACTGAGGATCTTTGCCTCAGGTATCTGCAGGCTTCCCCTTTCCCCTAATAAGATGTCCTTTCCCTTAGTCAGATGTCTGAATTGTGACTGTGGCCTAGCAGGACTAGCACCTACAAAACCTAGCTGATAAAGCACCTTCAGTGATCACATTTGTATTATGTTACACCTGGCACACTACAGGCATGCTATGATTTTTGGTGGACTGGACAATGATGATAATTACACTTATATTATTACATACAGAAGATGGTGCAGGGGATACGCAGCTGTGACTCCTCAGCTCATTGCAACTAGGTCTAAAAGAGGGGAGAGAATCCTTGGGAGCCAGAACTGCCTGACAGCACTGATACAGAGAGGAAGAAGGGCAGGTGAGAACTTTCTGAGGAAGAAAGGCGATGCGGGGGAAGGGGGTGCGCGGAGTTAGAGGAGCAGCGGGAAAAGAAGCAGAAGAGGGTGACTGGTGCACAGAGCCTTTTGGGAAAGCAAAAGTTGATGGTGAAGGCTGACCTGGGCTGAAGAACCACTGCAGAATTAAAGGAGAGCTTGTGCAGAGACTTTATGAGGAAGGTGAAGAATCAATTTGGTTAGGGAAAGCTAAGCCCAGTGAAGAGGTTTGCTGGAGGGCTGATCCCAGAAGCATGCAGATTTTCAGAAAGGAAGGCCTATCTGAGAGCAATACTGCAAGGGCTTCTGCCACAGAAGGTCTAACTTGGGGCTGAGGGATAAGAGTCATGCAGAAACAAAGCCTTGGAACTCTCAGGTGGAGAGCAGGACCCCAGAACAGGGGCTAAAGGAACTGTGAGTGAGTGGCTAATGACTGCAGGATGGATGACCTGGGATTGGTGATCTATGAATAAGACTGAAAAAGCTGCTGCACTGTAATCTTGCTCTACTTTGGGGGTTTGACAGGAACTGCTTTTGGTATGAAGTGGTGTTTATTGTGGACAAAAGCATTTAAAATCCATTTGAATCTGAAGGAGGCAACACGGCTTCACATTGCTGAATGAAGGGGAAAACTGCAGCAGGCATAATGTTGTGACCCAAGCCTGCCACAGGGGGCACTTCAACCAGGAGACACCTCATGACTAATGTAAAAATGCTACTAGAAGAAACAGTGGATGGATGGATGGAGGCATGGATAAAACAAAGGTTGATACTGATGTTCTCAGATAAAAGAGACTGCAATTCCAGGAGTTAATACCATCAATATGTGGATTAAAGTCTCCATGATAAACTCAGATATGGATGTGCCCAACTATGACTTCTGCTGCCTCATAAGAACTGCATGGAGAGCAGTCAGAAAGAAAAGTAGAAATACTAGTCTAGAGACAGGACCCTAATGAAACATTACAGAACAGGGGAAAAAAATTAAAGACCCTCAGCCTCAGATACTAGAAAGCTCCCTTCCACAGTAACAGAAAATATTCTAGTATTTCCCAAGACACAGATACTCCTTCCCACTTCAGCAAGAAGGTTGGTCAGACCAGCTGGGAATGACTGGCTCCTGAGAGTTAGAAGGGAGACCTTATACCCAGTCACATAGAAGCTGAGCTTTTCCTTGTGCCTCATCATGGCAATATGATAGGGACTAGGGATGGGACTTCTCTTCCTATTATTGGCTAACCAAGACTGGGGGATTAAGAGTTGATAAGCACAGGGAAAAGAGGATATGAGGGGCATCTAGGGGTAATTTTTCCTCTATCACTGCCACCACCCAAACTCCTGATTATGAGGTGCCTTTCTAGAATGGTGTGGGTTCAACCCATTTTGAGATCAGAAAGGATTTTTTTTCCTGTTGGACCAAATTAATAGGATTTTTTTTTCCTGTTGGACCAAATTAGCAGGGATCTGCTATGGTTCTCTCATCTTTCTTGTAGCAAAGTTTAGGTTAAGAGCTGAAGAACAGGAATTTTAACTGTAGGAAGATTTTAATGCTACTAAGTTTGGTCCATTACAAGTTCTAGCAAAAGGCCCAGGCAGATAATGGCTAAAGAACAGGATCCCTAAGGTAAATGAGATGAAGGAGATGGTCCCTCTCAGGATCCTCTCTTACGCTTCTCACAGAAGAGAGGATTGAAGATTCAAAAGTTAACCAAGTCCTAGGCATTAGACAGAGCCTCCATCTCATCTTATTGGCTATATAGTGTGAACTCTTTAAGCTCAACAAAATAGACTCAATTATATTCTAGACATGTATATAGTGCTCATCCTCAAAGTTAAATTAACGAAGTTGTGACTTGACCATTAACTTCATCCCTGTCTTTCATTCACCTGTGTGTCCTGAGCAGATTACCTTTAATTTTAATAGTCAGTTTGATTTATTTGAAGGGAAAAATGGTTGAATATTACCTCTAGGCATCCACATGCTAAATAAAGTTCCCTTTAATGAGAAATACCTAAAATTCTTTTGTTTAGCTGAAGAGAAGTTGTATGCCTGCCTTTCTTTAGAAAGTGAACGATCTCTGAGACCACAGATTTGGAGTCAAGTTTATAAAAACTTAGCATAACATCCCTTTTATACAAAGTCACTTACAGTGGATTTGAGCTAGGGCTTCACTTTGGTCAATATATATATATATACACAGTACTAGTCTAGACTGATTTCTTAGTTTCCTGCGAAACATTGTATCTACATTTTATTTTGTGGCAAAGAGAGGACTGATGGTCTTTTTGATTAAGACTAAATCAATTCCCAGTTTTGCTGCAGATTTCTTGTGTGAGCATGGGAGAAATCATGGGCCCAATTCAGCAAAGTATTCAGTAGCAATGAGGGCTGTAAAATACCAAGTGAGAAGAAGAGAATGAGTTTAATTGACAATATCCATGTGATCTTTGTTTTACTAAGCAGAAAAATATCAAAACTTTTGAAAACTACTTTTTCCTTTTTGCCCATACACTTATTGAACAGGTTTCTTTCCTATCACTTGAACTTAAGCAGGAATAATTTTATTCCAGTTTCCATCAGGACAGTGTACATTCTCCATACACAAATCCTATCTACACTTCCCCCCTATAATCAGGGTAAATTCACCATAGATCAGCTCATTGTTATATTAGAAGCCAGGCAGCAGATTCGAATCAATGGAATCATTTAAACTGACACAATTGCATTTCCTGCAAGTAATGATCTAGCTTGAATCTCATAAATCTGCAATAAAAGTCATTAAATAGCAACCATGAATGATCATATATGTTGTTTTAAACCATACAAACTACCATACTTTTCTCACAACTCCTTTCCTGGGAATGTACTTTCTTCTTTTACTTATTTTATTGTACTTGTCCTTGAAATTGACCATCCAAGTCCGACCTTTGAGAAGCTTTTCTGTTTTTTTTTTTCCTCCTTATACTGATAAGACCTATGGGGTTTCTCTCCTTTTTCCTCCATGTCATCAAAAATCATCAAAGTGCAACCCTCAAGAATCTTTGATAATATTGTCAGGGATCTTTGTCAATGTTCTGAAAGTGCTTTAACAATTCTTTTTCTTTGATTTATCTCTGTGTTAAAAAAATGGCAAAGGCAGGATGGTTTTCAGTATTACGAGAATAAATGAACCAATATAATAAAAAAGAATGTGGTGGCTGTTTATTAGATTATATTATATGGATATCCCTCTCATAATTGGCAATTTTCATTTATCATGGAGAGGAAGATAATGTCCTTTCCAGTATGTCCAAATTATCTAATAAAAACATTTATTCAATAGATAACTTGTTTCTTCCTTTTTAAAGAGGAAACATTAAAATGAGAAAGTATGTCACCTAAGAAAAATAAAGTTACATCTCTGCTACTTATTAAAGCTCTGTTCAATCACAGTTAACATCCTAGGGTGCATAATTAAAAAACAAACAAACAAACAAACCCCAAAACATAGAATTAGGATAAAAACAAAACAACATAAAGAAACAATTTATATTAATTGAAGTTTTTTTTTTAAATATGTAGTCTATACCTGCTTCATGACACAAATATATTTACATATTTATTTTTAAATGCACAATGTTCAGTCAGGGGAAAAAAACCCTAACACTTTATCATAACAATGTCAGTATCATTGTTGTGCAAATTCAATGTCTAATTTACAGAATTTTATGTAAGACTCTGTGAAATGTTCAAGGTTTAAAATATTCTTTAAAGAAAGAAAAACATATGAAAGAAGGAAAAATAAAATATTGCTCTTATTGTGGTGACTGCATTTTGCATAGTCTGTGGGAGTTATGCTGAGATTGCCAGCTGCATGTACTCTCTGATACAGCAGTTGTTGAAATTATTGGATTCACAATGGCTACAAAGGGAAATGGTGAACTAGTGCCACAGGGCTCCTTGTTTGTTTGTTTTACTGAACTAGACTAACACGGCTACCCCTTTGGATCTTACCATTAAAAAGGATATGATCGGGGGCTGGTGGAGGAAAAAAGGAAGAAAACCAGTGCATAATGACTAAGGAAGTAAAACATTCCAAAAGTTTTATTTTGAGGACAGGAATGAGAGAGGAAGACATGCATGCTGCTCAAAGATGCATTGTCAATATTATCTATACAGCCCTTCATTTGCAGTTTATCTAACAAAGGCATCACACCATAATATGGTCTGAAAGAGTCATTTCCTTGCGGAAACAGAAAAATCAAAATTTGAGACTCCTGTCAGATGTGTGGTTATTGGAGGAGATTTGTGTATGTGTCTATGTGTGTGCGCGCATGCAGTTCTATTCTGAAAAACAAAAAAAAAAGTGCCAGCTTTACATTGATATCTATGGATGAAAAGGCTTATGCACAATATGTTGTCAACAGTAACCAATAATTTCTCCTGGAGTATCAACTTACCTCTTTAAATAGGTATTCTTACTGCTTGTACTGCTGTTAGCATTGGAGATGCAAAATAACTATGGAGGAATAGAATAGTTTCTGTTCTGTCCTATGCATCAGAAACAGAATTTTCAGCAAGCTCTTGTTACAGAATCTTGTTTGCTAGTTGGATGTCAACACATTTTTTACTCCCAGGCTCTTCTTTTTGACATGGGTTCTTTGAGAAATTTAGCTAGGTCCTTGAGTTAACAGGACTGGATCCTGTTCTTCCCACTTGGATTACTATTTTAATCTCAGTTTGGAGACAGTGATCTGTGCAGGAAAAAAGACTTTCCCCCTAACATTTCCCCAGATTAACAAGTAAGCAAGCCAGAAAGAATCCAGTTCACAACAATCAGGCCTGCTTCGCTGGTTAGGCAATTGGAAAAAATGTCTTTTAGAATTGTAAGTTGAAACAAACTGAGGTGAAAATTCCTGAAGGCAATAGGATTGGATCCACACAAAGCTACTCCTACAAATTTAGTTTCCAGAGTAGTACCACAGGAAGGAAGCAAATGATCAGTTAATGAGTATCATATTTCTGAAGTGAAGAAATGCATCAAGGAACATGACCTTACTGTGTAAAGAATATTACCTCCTCTAAACTGAAATTATTCTCTTCTGCCATTCCACATGCTAAACTTCATCAGACAAAACTTTTCCGAACCATGAATCACTTTGGTAATGCAGAGCACCATTACAATGACATCCCAGAGAGCAGTTACGCGCAATGCAAACAACTACTGACATGTTTCTCACCAAAGAGCACTGGTTGTTATGATGTCATGTTTAGACAAGAATACACTGAGACCAGGTTGGGGGTGGGGCCGGAGTCAACTTTCCTCTTCAAATAAGTCAGCAGTCACAGAGGCAGACAATTAAGAAGCATTGAAAGAAATCAATTAGAAGCTGTGATTCAGATCTATGCCAATCATAGCTGATGAAAGATACAAGGGAGTAGTTTAACTTCCCTGCTGCGAGAATTTGTCAACACTATCCTACTTGAGGGGAAACTCTCAACCACCCTAAAAGCATTAAAAAAAATATTGTAGTATTCTCAAGACACTATCTCTATTGACTAAGTGGATCTTGAACATCTCAAGCAGAGCTTTCTCTCATGACTAGGCAGATCTCACTGTCCAATTTCTCATTCTTGGACAAGATAATCATGAAACTAGGTAAGAATTATCCTCCAGATACATCAGTGTCCTGGACAAATACTCAGTGGATAATTACACATACCCAAATTGTTCCAGCAGTTCCAGAAGGGTATGATAATCTTCTTAATTCCTTGTTCTAAATTAATGCATAAGGTGGCTCTTTATTTTTTTTTTCTAATACGAGGGTCTAAGACAACACATTTAATTGTAACAGAATTATGATTATCAAAAACAGATTTAAGAGATAATTTATGCAAGTATATATAAAAATCTCAAGTGTGAACAGATTAGAAATATATTTAAACCTTTCTAGACATCCTCGTGAAAAAAAACATTATAGAAGGAAATATTTCCTTCATACACACAAAAACCAATGGAACAGATTTTAAAGAAATAATAAGGTAAAGCTAATCAAAAGAGGAATCCAGTTATTTTCACAAGAAGTAAATATAGCATTACAGAGCTTACTGATAAAAAAATCTAGCGAATTCGTGCATAAGAACTAAACAGCTAACAGGGCTTTAAGAAACAACAGAACATGGGGAAGAATGTCTCTTACAATGAGACCATTAACATCTCTTTTTTTCTCCCTCCAAAATAAAGTGGTCCAGAATATTCAAGAACACTCAATTACCAAGAGACAAAGTAATTTAACAAAAGCTAATGTTGAATCAAACAGTGCCCTTTTTAGTACATTTGGAATACTAATCAAATAAAATGGAGAGAGAAGCACTCTAGTGTTGGCAAAGAGTACTCACGTCTCAGAAAATTTAATCTACAAAAGAAATTAACCAGGAAGAATTTAGGCAAGCAAAAATTGATAATATTTAACTCTGCAATGAAATGCAGACATTTTCTGTTGTACAGAATAATCAAAATGTATAAACTTTGATTGTTTGTGTGTACATAATATGAATGCATATTAGTGATTATGACTGCTATAGCTGATCAAGATCTAAATTCTTCCACAGTGTATAATGAGGGTTTAGAATCCAAGGAATATATAATTCAGTGGGGGCAGGAGGTTAGGATCCAGGGAATATGTAATTCAGATTTTGTTTGCACTGGAAAAGCATCAGATTTAAAGTGCTTTAATCTTCCAATATGAACAAGAAAATTTGTTCAAAGGAAAAAAAATATTTCCTCTTAATGATGTTGTATGTTTTTGATAATCATTCTGCAACACACTACACCTCATCTACATCCTTATGGTATGATGGTGCATCATTCATGTTCACCCTTATAATGTAACTGTGTACTGTATTTAATTTAAAGTATGCCATATATAGTACTTTTGGAATGCTGATGACATACTGAATATTATTGTTATGGTAACATGTTTCTTGCATTGTTATGTGTCTGGTTATGAAGCTTTGCTATGTACTATTCCCATATATGTGTCTCTCATATTTTGAAGTAGAACCAGGCAAACACTAAAAGCAGGAAGGTAGCTCATATTTCCCTAAGGTGTGCATAAAATAAGCCACCTCTTTCAGGAACAATTGACTGACCCAGGCACCTACTGAGATGATGCTCATTGACTCAGGATGTGGAGAAGACCATGCAGAAATACTGTTGGTCAACTGACTCTGAAAGGGGAGATGAGGACCCCCCAAAGCAGCTAATATTGATGGGTGCAGGGGGGGGGGCTATTTTGTGCTCTGTCTTCCTCTCTTGCAACCTAGCTAGGAACAACAGCAAACAACAAACTGAACCACCGACCACAGGGGAGAGCCTGGTTGGGAACTGACCAATCAGCTGGTGGTGAGAACCATCAAAGACTGTAAGACTACTAAAAGTTTTCAGTTTTGTTTAAAATGTGATTTGCCTTTTGTTGATTTTTGCTTAAATCTTATGTAAGCTAAACAGTTAAAATCTTACTATACTTAATAAACATGTTTGTTTGTTGTATCTAAAGTAAGGCATGTGGTTTGTGTGTGTGTAGGTACTTCATTTAAAGTGACAGAGCTGGTGCATATCACTGATATTCTCTCTCATTTGAGCAATGTTTATACCTATATACTTTTATACTGCCTCTAACTCTTCATTTTCCCAGTACCTATTCTGATTGAAGCCTCACTAAGCCCTGCAAACAACTGCATGTTGGCTTCCTTATATGCATTGCCTTTCTAGAGAACAGACACCTAAAAGGCCCCACTGAAACCTGAAGAAAGGGAAAAAACACCAGATTTTCAAGTAGCATCTGAGTATTAAGAAAGCAAAAACAGAATTTGCGACCAAAAAGGTAAGGTTTAGATTATACAAATGTTGGTGATGGCTTACATGCACTAGTAGTCACAATAACATCACTGGGACTACTTGCTTGAATAAGTGATTTCCAAAAATGAGTAAAAAAAGTTGTACATTCTAGCACTTACTGAGTAGGCAGTTCTCCAAATTTTGGCTTAGTGTTTTTTCAGCACTCTTTGACAGCTATAGTACTAACCTATTGTCACAATACTCAAGATCAATCTCAAAACTTTACATTACAATTCATGTAAAAAAAACTCAGTGACCCTCCAATGGGTAAACAGTGGGATTCTAATATAACTGTTAAGCCAGTACTAGTATTTTGCCCCTTTAGGGGTTAGCCACTCCAGCTGCACAACTCTAGTCTAGATTCATTGATACAGTCAGGCTATTTTGCACAGCTTCATTGGCATCAAGCAGAAGTAAACCTGGCTTACCTGGACAGCTATATTGAGGCTCTTTTGTGTCATTGGGAAGTCCTGGGTGAATCTGGCCATATGTGTGGTGGGATAATGCTGAGTGTGAACTATGACTACAAGTAAACCTTTAATTTCTCATATGCCCATGTTATTAAATATGTCATAAATAAATTAATTGTTAGATATTTAAGGACTGCAGTTCACTTACAAAAAAAATCACAAGTCACTTCCCTTTTGAAATGCAACACTGAGTAGAAAGAAGAAAATTAAAAAGAAGTACATTCTCTAGCAAAAAAAACAAAAAACAAAAAACAAAAAAACAACAACTTGGACACAGTAATCTCTAGGCATGAAAAACACTTACTGGTCTGTAACTGTTTCCCTCTGGCCTGTATGTCAGCAAAAACTTGTTTGAAGTGGTTAGTAAAAGCCACAAGGTCTGCATCCAGAAACACTGGACCTTGCTCTTTTTCTTTCAGTCCTTTACTTTGAACCTTTAGCTGTTCAATTTTAGGCTGAAGGGCTGACAGTCGAGTGACTTCATCCTGTTTGGTGAAGACAAATATTCCTGAATAAATTCAGTGTACAAATGAGTCTTTTGTCATGAAATCGCTGCTGTTTTTACGGAATAAGGGAGAGCAAGAGAACAGCATCAGATACTCCTAATTCCTGGACCAGATAATAGTGATGGAGAAGAACTGAAGTACCAGTTTACTTTGATCATCTTCCTGAAAGATTAGTATCATTCTGTACTGTATCATCACCAATGTTTTCTCCAGGCAGATTCTAAATATGCTCAGTGAAGTCCCTCAAACATCACTGTAAAGCGGTCACCACTAAAAGTCAATTTTAGCAACAGTTATTCATTTGTGGCATCAGATATCGTACTATTTTAATACTAAAATTAAGAAATAACTGCATAATTTGACACGTCATGAAATGGTAACTGTTGGTGATTTCTCATTTTTTAAATGGTGACTACTGCCCATGTCTTTGTATAAGAGTGGAGAAAATACCTTGGTGTTGGCTGAGCTTCCCTAGAAAGTAGAGATGGACTGAAGTTGCAAAATTCAGCTCTGCATCCAGATTTTGAACATCTTATAATTCAAGGGAGATCAGACATGGGATATTGGACTGGCCTTTCAAAGATAAAAACATCATTCACAAAAATCATATCCGATGTAACCTTTGTTTTCAAACAGTGCCCACAGCTCAAGAGAGATTTGGTTAAATCTCCTTTTTATACTATATTCTTCATTAATGCAGAGATTATATTTTATGATTAGCAAAACACTTTATGATGTTGAAATGATCATTAGTCCAAAACAAGTCACAGTCATAAATAAATCGGGCCTAATTCTCCACTGCATTGATTTCACTGAAATAACACTAGCCTAAAACTGGCGTAACCGAGTGGAAAAGCCAGCCTATTGTATCCGGGGGTGGGGAGGGGGATGGAGTGAGGGGGGAGATTGTAGCTTCAGGATGTGTAAGGAACTCTTCACACTTGTGCCTCTGGACAGGGGCTGTCCAGAATCTTAAATCAGCATATCTTTTATGCTCATTTCCAGGTGCTCCTGTTAGTGCCAGCTGTCAGAGAAAGGCCAGTAGGGAAAAGATTATGATATGACATGAATCTACCATCTCCACCCCCAGAGTTGTCTAGGACCAGAAGAAAGGCAGTCTCACTCAGTCACTCTGGTGAACTTCATACTGTTCCAGGATGCTCAATACAACATAGGGAGAAATAAGCAATATGTTAGCAAAACTGAAACCCTGCTAGATATAGCAGGAGTAGAAGGCTCTGTGAAATTCCCTTCATACTCATCTGAATAAAATATGTTGCTTTAAAAATATGTCATGAACCAATCTGTGGGGAATATAACTTTCACATTATTACAATAAGTATTTGCCATAAGTTTGCATAACATTCGACAATATCTTTGTTCAGAGTGTGCTTAAGTGCTTTGTTGATCTGGCACCTAATTACGGCATGCTAAGCTTTTATCAAACATTGAAATCCCAGAAGTGTTACAATCAGAAGACAAACTAGCAAAATATAATACAAACAAGTTTCCTTTAAACTTCTCAGGGAAATAAGTTACTTCAAGGTGCTGTCCCCCGCCCCCAATCTTAACATGGACTGATTTTTATTGTCCACATATAAACGTGTAAAGTCTTTCTTGAAAGGCCATAAGATATTGACTAACATCTGGTCATATGGCTATACCAATCCATCATCCAACATCAATTAAATGTAAAATAAAGGTGAGTAAAATTAGTTATTTGCTGAAAATAAGTAAATGTTTAATTATTTTAACACTGACACATTGCACTGTGGCCTCCTGCCCTTTAATGATACCTTTCAGGGACAAGGTATTGACAACACCTAGCTCTGAAAGATATAAAAACTATTTTTCTCTCTAGTAATGAAAAACTGCAGCCATCGTTTGTCAAAATGTTGACCTGTACATCCAGTATAATAATGAATGGTTTGGAAAATAGCCTCTAACCTTGCACTTTTCTAACTGTATTTTTACTGTTGCAGGATCTGCTGCTGGTGTAGGTTGTGCTTTCAGCCAATTTTCAGCAGTAATTGCTGTCTGCTCCAATTGCTGCAGCTGGGAGTAGAAGGCAATGATGTTATTTTGGTACTCCAGCCATGCCAGTCTTTCACTCAGCAACTGACAGAACTCAATCCAGCGACTGTTCAATTGCTCTGAGGCTTGTTTGATGTTGTCAGCATTAAGGCCCTCTAGAAGGAAGGGAAGGGGGGAAAAGTTCAATGTTTACTTATCTTTAAGTCACAAAAAAAGCAAGCACAAATAATATGACAACTGCTTCTGTGTATAAATGTATGTATGTCACATTAGTGGAGAGAGGATTTAAAATCTATTGTAAATAGCTGGCAGGTATTGCTGCTTCTATGTGAATGAATCATAGACTAGAATAGAGGTTAGTTCCATAATAGGAATAACACAGGAAGAAGAATACAGTGTATGGAAATAATTAAAATTACCACAAGAAATAGTATAATGCTTAAAACATATACTTTATAATATGTTGTACTGAAAATACATTTTAATTCTTAGGGTGAACTTTTTTAAGTGTCCAAAAAACTAAGACTCAAAAATCCACTTGAAATTTGTTAAGAATTAGGCTCCTCAATGACTTAGGTGTGTTTGAAAATGCCTCCCTTAGCATTTATGTTAGCTATTGCACATATGTTCATCATATGCCATCACTGAAACAGGGCCTATAAAGCAAAAACACTTTAACAACTGGAATATAGTTACTTGAAGGCATGATCAGTTGGAAGAGCTCAACCCTGGCATTTCACACTGAACAATACACTTGATTAGGCATCAAAAGTAAAACAAAGGGGTTTTCCCTAGCATAATTTATAATTATTCTGAAATCTACCTTTGTTGGCATAAAGTCAAAAACTAATCTGAGTAATTTAGTTAATTTGAAAAACTCACATTTATCACAGCTAGCAGGAGGATACATTATCAGGAACTATACAGAGAAATGCTCTAATATGAACAGTCACAACTTTTTGCTGGTATGATTTGTAATCATACATATAGCTATACTACAGATAATTAATTCAGAGTTAATCAAATTGTAGTACCAATGAGTCCGAGAGCACATCTTTAATAACCTCACCACTATCCCTGAGGGCCAACTCCATGGAAGAAACGGTTTCAGCTGATCAAATGTCCCCTCTCCCTCATTGTTCCTAACTCAAAAATAGGTATCAAAAAGACAGAAGCCTCAAAGTTAAACTTCCACACTGCATAACTATATTTCTCAACCTTATGTGGTTTTTGGTACATCTGGAGTAAGACAATCTCTTTATTTTGAAGAGAAACGCAAGACATAATAACTCTGCATCTCCCTTTATCTCCCCACAGAAAACCAAAAATCCCTCTTTACAATCTCAAAATATTTCAGGAAAACAAGCAAGAAGTCTTGTGGCACTTTTAAAGCATCTGATGAAGTTGTCTTTTCATCCGTGAAAGCTCATGTGATAAATAAATTTGTTAGTCGTTAAAAGTGCCACAGGACTCCTTGTTTGTTTTGCTGAACTAGACTACCATGGCTACGCCTCTGAAAATACTTCAGATGTCTGAAGGTAAAGATGTAAATTCATTCATATAATTTTAAATTTTTAAGATGTTTGTACAGTGCCTAGCAAAACAGGACCCTGATCCAGGGTCAAGGCCCTACGTGCTATTCCAGTGCTAATTACTAATAATTACAGAGAATCTCTGTTTCAAAAAGATTTCTGTGTATTCTTAGGAATACACAAAACATGTTACAAATCTAGGTAAAATCCCTCAAGATTCAAATTTTTATACTCAATGGATATGTCTACATCTGCCACAGTTAGTTTGGACTTGTAAGTTCAAACTAAGAAGTCTGAGGTTAGTTCGAACTAAAAGTGAATTTTTTAGTTCAAATTAACTGTGTGTTTTAGTTTGAACTAACACTTTGAACTTGAATGTGCGGTTAGTTCAAACTAACCAGCTTAGTTCAAACTTTGTGAATTCGAACTAAGTCTTAGTCTGGGTCTTGGCCAGACTTGGTTTGAACTAATGTTTGACTCAAGGCAGTTAGTCCGGACTAAGTGCTAGTAACTAACTAGTTCGAACTAAGCTTTCCTTAGTTAAAACTAAGAAATTTCTTAGTTTGAACTAGAGAAAGCAGTGTGGCCATGAGCTAATTAGTCCAGAGTAAGCTTCATTAGTCCGTACTAATTTTCCAGTGTAGCCATAGCCAATGATACTCTCAGCCAGATTCTCAGCTGTGCTGCTCAGTGTTTGTGCGCAGCTCCCCTTTTAGGCATGCACTATGCCAGACCCAACTCTGGGCTGCTGCATTACATGCCTCTAAGAAAGGGCCTAAAAATAGCCTTCCAGTCTCCCTAAAGGAGCTGAAGCACAGTAGTATTCCAGAACATGTCACTTTTGGCTACTGGTATGTTTCTTCCTCCTTTACTTCCAAGCAAATTAAGCATGATTTTGAACAATAAGCCAGGAGTTACTGATGTAAAAGTCTGTTCTTCAGTCCTTCACAGCTGGGCACGCACTCCAGTTCATTAGCCATTGTAGCCATTGATGTGGAACAGTACACTAACACGCACACGTACATTACAAGAGAGAAGCTGATGTTAGGTGGAAGGAACAGACACAAACCTTGATTTCCTGCTATGCCTCAGGATGCTCTGGAACACCTTACTTGGCAAGGATTACTACATGAGCTAATGAGTAGAGCCCTGCAAATCCGCGGATATCTGCAGATATCCGCTTTATATCCGCATCCACAGATACAACACAGATATCCGCGGACCATTTCTTGAGGATGCAGATTGGATACAGATCCACAGATTTTTATCCATGCAGGGCTCTACTAATGAGGCCCACGTTGAGGGGACCTGGCCAGACTGGGAGTCTTCCATGAACACAGGAACTTTAGCCCTGTTGCACCTCCTCTTCTTCTCTCCCAGGGCACTGCTGCCCTGGTTCTCATCTTCCTCTCAAGGCCCTGAGCCCTAGCCAGGCCAGAAGCTGGAGTCCAGAGGTGACCATATTCCTCCAGTCCAGAGCTGGCAAAGCCAGTCAGCCAGCCTCTCTCTCCACTTTCTGACCAGAGCTGGGCCAGTCAGATCCTCTGTCTCCTGCTGCCACTCCCTTCATCCTCTATCCAAGAAAAACATGAAGGTTAGCTGTACACTGTGGGGAGGGAATGGTGCTAGAAATGCTGTGCCTAGGGCACATAAGGTGCAAGTCTGTCCGTACAGGGTTTGGTGTTGGGGTCAGGGTTCAAGCAAGGGTTTGAAGGATCATGATGATGGCATGCTGCACTTTGGGGTATGTCCAATACTAATTCTGAACATATTTCCTGTGAGGCACATGAAAGGGAGAAGATTCAGATATGCAGCTGCACTTAGCATATGTTAATATTTAATTAGCATTTTACTAAGTGGAAGGTGGTAACATGATCCCACACGTGGCATCTGAATGAGTTTTTTAAAAGATGATTAACATATGAACACAAATTCATCAATAGCAGGACCAAGTGAATTTACAGAATTGTGGCAAGTACCTTTTATTATACTACACTAGACAAAATGGTTTGTTGCAGCACTTGGTTCTGTCTTCCCTGTATATATGAATTCTCACAAGCTATACACTGATAAAATGCCTGACAACAAGAGAAGGCACAGTGTCCCTCATATGACAACCTTAATTATCTCTGGGACTGGAGGACAGGGTTTATGAGGTCATTTGGGATAAGTAAGAAGATCATTTGAAAATATTTATTAGTAGATTTGTCTTCTAGCTGCTATGATTTTGAGACTGAAGTGTACTTTCAAGCTGAAGTTCAGATTGCAGGGGGGGTCCAGCCTTGGACTATTAAAGATTCACTGACAGTTTCCTTCCTCATCATATTATCTTTCAGGGAACAGGGGTCTCAAACTCATGGCCTAAAGGCTGCATGTGGCCCCTGAAGTTATTTCTTGTGGCCCACAACAACACTATCACTATCAATATTTGCAATACCATTGTGTGAAAAGGTTTCAATGGTGCAGTCCTTGGGCTACCATATTAGTCCTCATGCAGCCCTTGTGGTGATTTGAGTTTGAGATCCCTGGAAGAAAGACATACTCCAGGCTAGAGTCTAGATGCAGTAGCTCCCCAGGATCCATGATACTTAGACTGAGGCTTGCAAGCCCCACATGTGGTTTCAGTGTGCTCTTCCATCCCTTTGCAGCACATAATTTGACAATACTGTGTGATTTAATTATCAATCAATATGAATTATTGACCAATCAGGATATTTTTATCATGTTATTAACCAATCATAGTTGATAAAATGATACTAGGTCAGTTATTGTGCTGTCACAACAACATGCATTTACTAGAGAGAGAGATAGGAAATGAAACAGTGAATTCACAATACTGAGACTCTTTTGGGAAATGCCGATCACCAGTTTGGCTCTTGAACCACCACCGATGTTTGAGAATCAGCACTCAGGAAGACTCCTCATCTCATCTCTTCTCCTTGAGTCCCACAATCTCAATCAGCTTATTGTTTAAATACACTGAACAGTTATAAAATTAGTAAAGTTTCATTAGCATGTGTCCAAATATTGTTTCTAATTTATTTGTGTTCCCAGACCAGTAAAGGGGTCCTTTGGCTTCTCCTGTGACATTAGTGGGAGACAGAAGTGTGGAAAAAAAAGTCAACTGAAACTCTTGGGACCTAGGGTGTACGGGTGAACACAGAGTAGAGAGTTAATGGCCTGGAACACCACAGCTCCACCAGATAATTTGCATACTGTAGACACACACATGCAAACCTCTGCACACAGTTTTCTGATAAAATAAAATCCAAGATTGTCAGTAAGGCCCATCTTTCACTTAATAAGTTAAATTATCAGTTAATTGTTTAGTTGATAAAAACTATGTTTGATCTCTCCTTTTGAATTTACAAAATGGTGAGAATCAAGGAATAGAAATTTGGTTTCATGAATGGCATTTATTTCATTTCAGTCTACAAATGTTTAAAACAATCTATATTTTAAACATCAATTTCCCTATCACTTATTATTTTCTGGCAGTTACATATACAAAAATTTGATAACCATGTACAATGACCAATACAAATCCCATTCCGTGTTAATATGCTAAAATTTCAGGGCTAATGAATCATAATCTTTTCACATTTCGTATTCTAAACAACTCCAATATATTCAGTGAATAAATATATTGTACCCAGAGGACATAGATCATTACCTGAAGTGAATCCATTAATTTTATTACCTTCTGTACTGTGCATAACAAATTGTGTTAGAATATTTTTAATTATATTGCACCTTATATGCAACTATTTTGAGGCTGTCATTTAATATGAAATCTACTTTGTCAAGTTTATTTATCATTAGTCATGGATCCAACCTAGAATAATGTAATATTATCTTTGGGTTTTATTGCTCATGATTTATAAGGATATTTGGAATGGCAGCTTCAATGAGGCAAACTAATAATTTTTCTTTTTACCAGAGTATCACTTTGTGTTGCATCATTACAACCTGATTTGATAATCAGTTTAAAAGCTCCTATCATGTCCACTACTTTCTTTTGATACAGAAGGTGTTTTGTCCTAAACTACCAAAACAATCAAAAATCCACTCACAAAGCCTCTGCTATACTTTAGTTTCCCAGCAGACTTTGTAAGCACAAAACACTTTAAAATAAGGGGATATATGTTTTGCCTTTGTGTACACATTTTGGAAGTTAGCAGGACCTAGCAAGGAACTTCTGATGCTTGGCCAAGACAAAACAGAGCAAGATCTCCCCTGGAGTACAGTCAGCATGCAAGAGCAGCCTATTGCTGGAGCAGTCTTGACACTAGTGAGAGGACAGGTTCTCCCTGCAATCCTAATCCTATTGCTATCTGGCAGCTTTGACTTCCCTTGTGGATTTCCAAAGGGATAGCTGTGTTAGTCTAATCCAGCAAAACAAAACAAAACAAAAACAAGGAGTCATGTGGCACTTTAAGACTAACAGATTTATTTTTCTCATGAGCTTTTGTGGAAGAAAATCCCACTTCGTCAGATGCTTCGAATCTAAATCTGTTACTCTTAAAGTGCCACACAACTCCTTGTTTTTGGTTTTTTTTTTTCCCTTGTGGAGGCAGTCTCAGCCAGGGAAACAACACCTCAACCAGTCTGATAAGTAGTTCCCTGCTAGAAGCAACAGAAGGTGCAACAAAAACACCTTTATGGTTTTAGACAGTGAGTGATGACAATAGAATGCTTTTTACTCTGGACACTATTTTCCATCTCTTGCTTGTTTGCATGCCCCAACCTATTCTTGTCCCTTTTTTGCTATACTCTGACTATTCTCCATTCCCCCTCCCCACAGTGTTCCTCTTCTCATTCCTTGCTTTTTGGTTCCCTTTTGCCACAACACCCTTGTTACCTAACAACAAAAAGCAAAGTAAAGAAAAAAAGAAAAAAACTAAATATAAGTGTTCATCATCACACTGATCATTTCTTTTTTATGACATACACCTCCCTTTGATTTTTGTCATTCTATCTTTTAAATTTTCCACCTTCCTTGGTCTGCCTATTAATTTAATCCATAGTTTAAATCTTAATTAAATACAGATTAACTGATTGAACAAGTGGCACTTGATCTCACAATGCTAGAATATAAATTGTTGTAATCACATCACATCACTAAACCATTTCTGCAAGGAACACATTATTTAGGGCAGTGGTGAGTACACCACCAGTGAGTCGAAGTTTCCATTCAGATATGCTTCTAAAAGTTAAATAAATTAAACACAGTTTTTCTTCCAAGTCAACCAGATGTTTCTCCCTCTTTCCAAAAGGTCTCAGTCTAATTATCTCTACCAAATTGAAAAATATTCTCTAATCCCCATTTCCTGTCACTATATGTGATGATATAGCTAATGAGGACAAGTGGAAAGTATCTAAGTATGGCACTCTGTCTTTAGACCTCCAGTTCTGTGGTCTGCTCCATGTTTGGCCCTCTCAACTTCCTCAGAGTCTTCTCAGGACTGTACTGCCACACTCTGGTTCTGAATGTACCCCAGCACTAATCAGATTTGAAATTAACAGTAATTTAAGAAATTTCCAGATAGCTTGTGTGCAGATCCCAAAATAGATGTCAAGAAAAGGCAGAGAGAGAGAGAGATTCATTTTTTTCTTGTATCTAAAAACAGTTTAGGTTTAACACAATTTGAGAATTAATGCTTAGAGCTGACATAAATTTTTGGTTTTTGTTCAACCCAAATCTAGAAATAATCCTACTAAATAGCAAATGTATTAAATCACAACAAACTGAAAGAATAAGACAGAAAATTCACAGTACTCACAATTCCAAAGGCTGCATATGACAGCTAAGCTGGACTAAAGTATTACATTCATTTTTTAAACTCCAGAAATATCTTCCAAAATCTGATCAGAAGTCTGTATATTTTGCCACAATACAAAATATTCCAAAAGGCATATATTCAGCTTATATGATTAATTTTCAAAACGGTTAAGAGAACTGACTACTTTCAAAGCTCCTGATCTTTGAAATAATTTCAGATGAGCTACAATCTTTAAAACAGATGACTATAGTCAGGAAATAAGATCAGAATCTTAGTTTCTATGCAAATCAGACCTCTAACACATATTGTGAGCATTGTAGTTTGCTACATGCTTCCTTTCAGGGTAGTCAGGTTACGTTTTTGTCCCCCTCCTCCCATTAATAGCCCTAACAGTGATTTTTTTAAAAGCAAAATCAACTTACGTTTCCTTTCAGAAAGTTCTTTGCTAACATTATTCTTGTGATAAATATGAACCTGTGTATTTATTCCATCCCTAACATTATCATCTAATTCAACTCCCATGTCATTACCATTCACCATCTGTTCCACGATGGCCTCAGCTGATCTGCTGGTGTCTTGTAATTTTCTGTACTTCTCAGGCTTTTCTCGCTCAATGGCCTGTAGCATGACAGGAAAGGTGAGAATTTAGACAGGGATTTGAAGACACGAAATAATTAATTTCTATATCCTCTGGTACCATGAAATCTTTTCTACTCTGTTAAATTGCCCTGATAACCTCCTGGCTTGGCACCAGAACAAACAAACATCACAAACTTGTACATTCTTCTGGCTTCATAACTTTAGGGGGAAAAATGTTAAAAACAAATCTCTACATACAAGCATGACAGGATTTTTTAAAAATAAATAATACATGTAGGTACTTAATGCATGAAAAAATACATAGGTATTTATATATCAAATCCAAATTGTTCATAGCCCACTATCTAAGAACAAGAAGATGTGTATGTTCAATAGGAATTTCATATACAGAAATAAGAGACATAATACTTCAAGGTGCTGTGGCACTCAATTCCCATTGAGTTCAATGTGAATGGAGGGCACATGTACAACCCAGGTTTGCCTGGCACACTCCAGGATTGATCCCATATAGTAGGGATCCCCAAAATTTTTACCCTATGTCCATCTCCAGCTGGGGCTGGGAGCAAGGCCTGGCTGGGAGCCTGTGTTCATGTCTGAGGGCTGTGGCAGGCCAAGGGGCCAGGGACTGGGCATGGGGCCATTCATATGCACTACAGACAGAAGCTGGACACTGAGGCCTTGGCCAAGTTGGGAGCCAGGGCTAGAGTGAGCAGCCAGGCCTCGAGTAGAATTCGGGGCAAAGCGGGGTTTGGTGGCACTTCATCCCTGCCCTCCCCAGGGGCTGGCCCCTGGCCCAACTGTTCCCCCCCCAAACATTCTTCTGTGTTCTCGAGTAGGGCACATGCCACAGTTTGAAGACCTCTGCCATATAGCTTTGATATTAATATTATCAACCAATGCTTTCAAACTTGCATGGCTAAAATTTGGGATCCTAATCCATATTTAGATCTATTTTGGGTATAACTCTGCTTCTGACTTAACCTGAACTCTTACTGAAGTGTTGTCCCTAGTCCCCCTGTCACCCACATACAAAACTCTCTAGCAGGGTCTAACTTGTGACCCACAGGCCAGAAACCAGCCTGCCAAGGGCTCTTCTCTGGCCCATGGAGCCACCATATGCACTTGTGTGGGTTGTGTGGGGCTACAAATGTAAAAAACAAAAAACAAACAAAACCCCCCAAAACACTGCTCATTGGCTCCCAAGTCAAACCTCATATATGGCAATGAAGCCACACAAATTGGGCCTTTGTTTTAGACATCTAACTATTGATGTACACAGCTAACAGTATTCTCCTTATTTACATAGATAGTTATGTTTAATTGAAGTATTTATAAACATGTTATTTTAAAATGACAGTGGATTTAAAATATCTTTTTGAAAACAAGACATTAGAATGCATTTATTTTAACAAAGATAATTAGTGCATTAATGCCAAAATTTTTGTTGAGAAGATACCTGACTTGTAGATTACAATCACCAGTGGATGAAATAATGATAATGCTCTATAATCCTGAAATCAATTTAAAATGTATCCCTACAAAAACTACTCTGCTAAAGCAGAATCATTTAGAAGAAAAATGGGCCCATTGTGGGCACAATCTTTTCACTGTGAAAACCTGAAGTTTGAGGATTTTGCATTTTTTTGTATCAAAATGAATGGTTTAAAAAAATAAAAGGAATAAAATTGGCGAGGGAAGTAAAAATATATATTTTAAAATTGAACTAAAACCCTGATTCTGCAAGGGCACGAACAACAACAGAATCCTGAGATTGCCGAATCCTCACTGAGGCAAGTATAGCAGAGAGAGCCTAACACCTGCAAAGAGTTACACACCTTATACCAGGCCTGTAGCTGTACCCTCCATCACCTCTCATAATCTAATACTTTGTTTGTTTCATAGAGAATTATATATGCACATAATTGTTATGTCTTATAACACTTTTCATGATATATTTTAATAAAACATCCACTGTAACAATATTCCAAATTAAATTTTGTACAAATAATGCATATAAAAATTAAGGTTGAGGACTGTTGTTTAGTGTTGAATTAAATTTGGGAATTCTTTGGGTTTGATAAGCATGTGTTTTATTATACATTTATAGACACACACAAGTAGAAGTTATAAACATAATAATGAAAAATGATATCTAGGTATTATCAGGATGAATTTAAGGTGACTGCATATTTCACTCCCAGCTTGTGTGGGGCAATTCCTAACAAGTACAAATAAGATCTTTATATCACTCCATCATTTGTTTTATCTGTATGCCACATACATTACAAAAAAAAAAAAAGGTTGTAGGAATGTGCTTTAGAGAGTTTTTAAAATAGTTATAGGATCACTAATTTGGTCTCACTCTGTTTTCAAAGCCAGATGCTTTACTTACCATTAGTCTAACTGTACAGAGCTCAGAAGGAACCATAAAGTGTGGACTACAATGTGTAGAATACAGATTTCTCTAAATATAAAAAGTAACAAGCCATGTAAGTCTGTGACCCTGAAGCCTTCATTGACCAGACACAAACACTGCATGTCTGAAATGCAAAGTTCAGAAACTCTCATTCTACATAGTAAAAAGTTCCTGTTTCGATAAGATAGCAGACTTCAGAGCTCTGACAATTTTATATATATAGAAAAAGGGTCACTGGTTCAAGACAGATTTTGCCTTTTGCAATCCTGAAATGAGGTATTTTTGGGGGAAATCAGAAAAAGGGCAATTATTTACTGCTGCTCATCAATGCTAATTAGTATTGTCTCACTGTTAAGTTCCATCAGCTCTCTGACGTATCCACTAGATGTCCTCATCTTAGATTGTAAACTCCTAGGACTCTCTCTTTATTATGTATGTATAATAAGCAGTATAATTAGGTGGAGGGTTCCTAGGAGCTAACCTGGTCCAGATAAATAATCCTAGCAGGCTAATTTTTTAAGTCACTTTTTAAAAGCTAACTGAGGGGGATGGGATACATCCCATAAGCGATAGATTACGAAGCACAGGTTAGATGAAACTGTCAAAATTACATGATGAACTAAGGAATCATGTAAATTAACTCCTCACATGGACGTAATTGCCACGTGAGAGTGGTATGTGTGCCTATGTGCATCTGTATCCATAAAGGAAGCTACATAAATACAATGTTAATGTTGTACTCAAAAATCTGGAAATGCCAAAGTAAATTCTGCTCCTGTCTGTGAATGTATTTTGTGATATAATTTTTAAAGTACATGATCACATAGCTTACCACAGGGCCCATAATTTTCAATTGTTGCAGGCTCGACAGTGCACAGTGAATGAAATAGCTCTGAAATATTTATGTTTAGCCTCAGTGTTCAAGCATTTTCCCTTGCTTCATAAATGGTGTATCACCCATTTCCATACTGAATGAGGCCTGGATACTGACATTACCGCTCTCATTTACCTCAACTCTGCTTTGTTCATTTTCATCTTCTGTAGTGAGTGGGGCTGTATTCTTCTGAACCCAAAGCCCATTCACTATACAGGTGGTTTGAGGTTAAGTTTGAGCAGAAAACTTTAATTTTGGCATTACCATGCCTTTGAGTGCTATATGTCAGAACCTCAACAGCAGCCGTAGTCAAACATTTTCTGCTGAAAAGATTTTTCCAATTAGAAAATAGGGCATTATTTTTAAAAATAATATTTTTCAAATAAAGATATTGTCAACCAGTGTTCCCTCTAAGGCTTGATGGCTTGTGTGCAAAATTTGCAACCCATGTGCAAAACTTTTATCTGAATAAAACTTTTGTGCAAACTCATGTGAAAAGGATGACATTGGAAGACACATGGAGAATTTATGAGTATTAATATAACTTATTATCCTATTATGTCATGGAAAACAGGTAATGATTAATGAATGCAGCATTAAAACAGCACAGTCGTGTTTTTAAAATTATTTTCAAATAAAAAAATTACCAAAATGTTTTCTTTTACTGAAAACTGGATTTTTTCAGTAAATGAGTTTTTCATGACCCTTTTGTTAAAGTTCATGAGACTAAAAAGAGTTAAAAAAACTAAATTTGCAAATATAAATTTGAAAAGCACTTTAAAAAGCTTTAAAAAAAGGCAGTTAACTCGCCTCTGATTTTTGATTTTCCACAGCAGCCCACTTTACAATGTAAAATAATTTGTCCCAAATTGTTTCTAGCTAGTTCAAATGTGCCCCTTTATTTGTTTTACTTAAATGGTTCCCGTTAGTAAGGGATAGTTACTTACCTGTAACTGTTGTTCTTCGAGATGCGCTGCTCACTTCCATTCCCCTCTGGGTCTGTATGTGCCAGCATGCTCAGCCATCAGAAACTCTTTTCCTAGCCTGTCCTGCCGGACCAGCGGTGGAGCCCCCTGGAGTGGCACGCATGCCACCCCTGTTAAATACCTCCGCTGGTCCGGCAGGCGCCAGTCCCTTCTTTCCGCAACTCCGAAAGCGGGGATGGTGGGCGGGTGTGGAATGGAAGTGAGCAGCGTATCTCGAAGAACAACAGTTACAGGTAAGTAACTATCCCTTCTTCTTCGAGCAGCTGCTCACATACATTCCCCTCTGGGTCGATTACAAGCCTTGACCTGGATGGTGGGCGGAGTTAGGTGAGAGGCTGGATCGAAGAACAGCCTCGCCGAAGGCTGCATCGCCTCTAGCCTGTTGTACTATAGCATAATGGGAAGTGAAAGTATGCGCTGATGCCCATGTTGCCGCTCTACAGATATCCCCGACAGGCACCCCTGCGAGGAAGGCCATTGATGAGGCCTGAGCCCTTGTGGAATGGGCCCTCACCCCCCCCCCCGGTGCAATGGCACATGTGCCAGTCGATAGCACGACTTTATACAGGACTTTATCCATGACGCTATTGTCTACAAGGATACTGGGTTCCCTTTCATCCGATCTGCGACTGCAACAAAAAGCTGGGTCGATTTCCTGAAGGGCTTTGTCCTCTGAATGTAGAAAGCCAATGCTCTTCTCACATCCAATGTGTGTAACCGCCTCTGTTCGCTCGACGCGTGTGGCTTTGGGCAAAAGGTCGGGAGGAATATGTCCTGATTACGGTGAAAGTCTGAAACCACCTTCGGGAGGAAGGTTGGATGGGGTTGGAGCTGTACCTTGTCCTTAAAAAAGACCATGTAGGGGGGTTCCGAGGAGAGTGCCCTCAGTTCGGAGACCCGCCGCACAGAAGTCACTGCCACCAGGAATGCTACCTTGCGAGACAGATCTAGTAGAGGGCAGGTGGCCAATGGTTCGAACGGTAGCCCCGTCAGCCTTTGGAGGACCAAATTCAGGTCCCATTGTGGCGGGGGTGGCCTTGTTGAAGGGAAGGCCCTTTCTAACCCTTTCAAGAACCTTGTTACCAGCGGGTGGGAGAAGACTGACCGCCCCGCCACCTGCACATGGGTTGCCGAAATGGCTGCAAGGTGGACCTTTAATGATCCCTGCCTCAGGCCAGAATGTTTTAGCTCTAACAAGTAGTCCAGAATGTCCGGAATGGGCACCACCCGGGGAACCAGGTTCCTGCCCTGGGCCCACCTATGGAAGCGAAGCCACTTGGTATTGTACGCTGCACGGGTCGAGGCTTTCCTGCTGGCCACCAGGATACGCCTCACCTGAACTGACCATTTCAGTTCCCCTGTAGACAGCCAGAGAGTCTCCACGCTGTCAGGTGGAGTGACCTCAGGTTCGGGTGGAGTAGCTGACTGTGGTCCTGCGTTAGCAGATCGGGACGTAGTGGGAGTTCCGGGGGTGGGGCTACTGAGAGCTCTCTCAGTAGGTGGAACCAGTGCTGCCTTGGCCAGGCTGGGGCAATTAGAATCACCCGGGCCCTGTCCCTCTTTATCTTTAGTAATACCCTGTGTATCAGTGGAAAGGGAGGGAAGGCGTACATCAACGGCCCCTCCCATGGCACTAGAAAGGCATCCAGGAGGGAGCCTGGTTCCCGACCCCACAGGGAGCAGAACTGGTCGCACTTGCGATTCTCCCAGGTGGCAAACAGGTCAACTAGGGGATATCCCCACCTGCGGAAAATTAGGCCCAGGACTCCTGGGTGTAGCGACCACTCGTACTGGGAGTTGAATTGCCTGCTGAGGTGGTCCGCCCTGTCGTTCCTCACTCCCGGTAGGTGAGAAGCGATAATGTGAAAATCGTATAGCACCGCTAGTTCGCACAGCCGGGTCGCCTCTTGGCAGAGTGCCAATGAGCGTGCACCCCCCCCCAATGGTTCACATAGTGCATCGCTGCGGAGTTGTCTGTCAAGACTTGGACTACCCGACCTCTCAACTGGCCCCAAAATACCATGCACGCGAGTCTTACAGCCCTCAGCTCTCTGACATTGATGTGGAGCAGTCTCTCCCCCTCTGACCATTTCCCTTGCGTACTGACACTGGTACTGAGATGCGCGCCCCAACCGAGATCTGAAGCGTCCGTAATTATGGTCATGGAGGGAGCCGTCACCCCGAAAGGGACTCCCCCCAGCACGTGTCCTGGATTCCGCCACCAGTCCAGCTGCGAGAGGACTTCGTGATGTACCGTTACCGCCCTGTGCAAATGATGCTTGCCTGGGCGGCACACCGACCGTAGCCATGTCTGGAATGGCCACATCCTGAGGCGAGCCAGGGGAACTACACTGGTGGAGGCTGCCATGTGGCCCAGGAGCCCTAGGCGGGGCCGGACTGTGGTAGTTGGGTTTCGCTTCATTTTGCCTATTATGTCCGACATGGCCATGAACCTGTCTCGTGGAAGGAAGGCCCTGGCCCGGGACGAGTCCAACACTGCACCTGTGAACTCTATCCTCTGGACCGGGCGAACCTGTGACTTCTGTCCATTGATAAGAAGGCCCAGGCGGTTGCACAATGCTTGAACCTTCTGGATGCTGGTTTGAGCTCATTCTTTCGATCAGTCGCGGACCAACCAGTCGTCGAGGTAAGGGAAGATGTTGATGCCTTCCCTCCGTAGGTGAGCCATAACGACCGTCATACATTTCGTAAACACTCTTGGCGCCAAGGAGAGGCCGAAGGGCAGAACTGTGAACTGCAAATGTCTGCCCCCCCGCACGAAGCGCAGAAATTTCCTGTGCTGGGGCTCGATTGCCTCGTGAAAGTACGCGTCCGGCAAATTGAGGGAAGCGAACCAGTCGCCAGGATCCAGGGACGGGATGATTTGTTTGAGGGTCACCATCCTAAACTTTAATTTTCTTAAAAACCTTTTCAGACCTCGAAGATCGAGAATGGGCCTTAACCCACCATTGGACTTGGATATGAGGAAATAGCGAGAGTAAAACCCTTTCCCTTCCTGCCCTCTCGGCACCTCCTCCACCTCCCCTAGTGCGAGGAGCCTGTCCACCTCGTGGTCCAGGTGTTGTTCGTGAGTGGTGTCCCTGAAGAGGGACTAGGAACGGGGGGGGGGTGGCGGCGGGGGGGCCTGTTACGGAACTGTAGCGAGTAACCATCCCGCACGGTCTTTAAGACGCAACGGTCTGTCGTGATAAAGGCCCATTGGGGGTAAAAGGGGGACAGTCTGTTGAGGAACATAGGATCCTGGGGGGGCGACGTTGGTCCGCTGCCCTCAAACGTCCCATCTAAAGCGTCGCGTGCGGTTGGTGGAGTGGCGACGGGTGGGTCGAGAGGACCGGCCTCGGGGAGAAAAAGGCCTACCACGGGAGGATCCACCTTTGTCTCTGTCTCTCTGCTTCAGTCTACCGGTAAAGGACTGACCAGCTTGGGAAGGGCCCTGTGGGAACTGTTGCTTAAACTGGCACCGGGACGAGTGCGAGGAGACTAGGCCCAAGGAGCGAAGCGTAGTCGTTGAGTCCTTTAGCCCGTGGAGCTTTGCATCTGTCAGGTCGGAGAATAGCGCCGGACCCTCAAAGGGTAAGTCTTGGATTGATTGTTGGACTAGAGGGGGCAGGCCTGATGCTTGCAGCCATGCTGTCCTTCGTAGCGTTACTGCAGAGGCTATTGTTCTGCCCGCCAAATCAGCAGCATCCCAGGACGCTTGCAGCACCACTCTAGCTACTGCTTGGCCTTCCTCCAGGATGGTATCGAAGTCTAAGCGGCGGTCTGGAGGAAGGAGTTGGGCAAACTGTCTGAGGGAGTCCCACAGGTTATAGTTGTACCTGCCCAAGAGGGCCTGGTGATTCGCAATCCGAAGCTGCAGTGTGGCTGTTGAATAAATCTTTTTTCCCGAAGGTGTCTAAGGTCTTCGCCTCCTTACCCTTCGGGGTGGCCGCTGGTTGGCCCTGCCGCTCCCGCTGATTTGTGGCATCTACCACCAGAGACGAAGGAGTGGGATGCGTATACAAGTACTGGCATGAGGCGGCTGGCACGTAGTACTTCTTTTCAGTGCCTTTCGATGCAGGGGCCACCGATGATGGCGTCTGCCAAATTGAACGAAAGATACCCAGGACGCCCTCATGGACAGGGAGGGCTAATTTGGTGGATGTGGTAGTAGACAAGACATTAAAGAGCGAGTCAGAGCATGCTTTCACTTCTTCCACCTCCAATCCCAGGTTCGACGCCATTCTGTGGAGTAAGTCCTGGTATGCTTTGAGGTCGTCTGGACGCAAGGTGGAGGCCCCGTGCGACACCCCCTCAGAGAAGACCGAGGGGGAATGGCCCGTTGTGGTCGGTGAGGAGTGATGAACTGAACGTTCCGCTGCGTCCGCCGACACTGATCCCTGAACCCTGTTGTCCTGAGGTCTCGGCTCATAACGGGGCTGGGCTTCTTGTGGTACCACCCAGGGTGCCCAGAAAGGCCAGTCAGATGGCCAGCCCTGAGGGGGCATCTCCCTCACTGCTGGCTGGAAGGGGACGGAGACTGGATTGGTCCGGGAGGGGCCCTGTCCCCCACGGCCACTCCTGGGAGCAGAGGGAGATCTTGATCCCCAAGAAGAAGGGGAGGAGGAGTCAGAAAGATCTCTCCCCTTTCATCGGGTTCTTTTGCCACAGCCCCGGCCACGCCGGGGGGAAGCTTTCCTCGAGCTCCGGTGCGGTGCCTCCGAGGAGGTGGAGCTAGACGGGGACCGGGTCTGCTTCTGAGGGGCTCTCCCACGTGTCCGGTGCTGCTCCCGCGGGTGTTTGACAGCCCGCGAATAACTTGAGTCCCCAGAGGAGGAAGCCTTCGGTGCCGGGGACGCCGTGGACGGCGCTTCCGAGTTGCCGCAAGGGATCATGGGGGCGCTCCCGACCCCGACTCTGGAGCTGGTATTTGAATCGGTGCCGCTGCTGCCCGCCATGCGGGCGAGCCTAAAGAGCCCTGAGGCGTCTGGCGCGGAGGGATCCTGGCAGCCCGCGGCGGAGATGGTAAGGCTGACAGCGCCTTTGCTGCCTCATATGCCTCCGGCGTCGTGGGGGCCAGCGGGGAAGCAGGCGCTGATCTGCCCGGGGTCGAGGGAGAGCCTCTGCCATCGCGGCTAGAGCGCTCTCGACCCACACGGGCTTCCTTCGGCACCACCAGTGCAGTGCGTGCCTCCTGTAACGCACCCCCCGGTGCCGAGGGTCCCCCCGATGTTGGAGCCATCACCATGGCTGCGGTGCTCTGAAGAGGGGAAGGTTCAAGGACTGGGGTTAAAGACACCTCCATCAGCAGGGCTTTCAACCTTATATCCCTGTCCTTCCTGGTGCGGGGTTTGAAAGCCTTGCAGATCTTACAGCGCTGGGGGCGATGTGATTCCCCCAAGCACCTCAGACAGCGATCGTGAGGATCGCTGACCAAAAACGCCTTGCCGCAAGTGGCGCAAGGCTTAAACCCCGGGGATCCAGGCATAGCCCCGGGGGGGGGGGTCCCGAAGCTTGAACGAAGAGTTCGAGTTTCCAATGGTCGATCACCTATGGCGGAAAGGAGGAAACTGGCGCCTGCCGGACCAGCGGAGGTATTTAACAGGGGTGGCATGCGCACCACTCCAGGGGGCTCCACCGCTGGTCCGGCAGGACAGGCTAGGAAAAGAGTTTCCGATGGCTGAGCATGCTGGCGCATACAGACCCAGAGGGGAATGTATGTGAGCAGCTGCTCGAAGAATTTTATTTGTAGCATACTTTATATTCCTTCATTTTATTAGGATACCTTCCCCCCCAAATTAGCCATTTTGTAGGCATCAAGGGCCAAAAATAAAAGTGCCTTTCATAGGTCTTGAATCCACAACCCCAAGGTTAAAAGATACCTTCCTCATCAACTGAGCTATCCAGGCACACTTTTAATGATAGTCTCCAAAGTCAGAGGATATCTGAGCTCTTAGTGAGATGCTCTGGTTTGTGCTGAGTTGTTACTGGGCAGTGTGTGCATGTGACCACCTCTGATCTCCAGTCACTGGGGGACGATCCCCCACTCCCTAACTTGGCTGTTAGAAGTTTTCTCTTTTTTACCATTCTATTCCTGAGCAGTAAAAAGCAGGACAAAAGAACCTGTTTTTAAAATGCCTGGAGGATGGAGGACATGAAGGCAAAAAAGGAGGACATGGCTCCTTTTGCCCAATGTCTGGTAACCCTACCCAGGACCTGCCACCTTCTCCTGGTCTCTGGCTGCACCGCCCTCCCCGGCTCGACCCTGAGGCCTCCCCACTCGTGCCCCGAGGCCGATTCTAGGCTGCACCCTCAGCCCACTCCAGGCTGGTCCTACCCTGGACCTCCTCGCGTGGCTGATTCTTGGCTGCACTGCCAAGCTGTCCCGGCTAGACCCAAGGCCTGCTGCCTCCTCCCAGTCTCCGGCTGCGCCCCCCGCCCACCCAGCCCAACCCTGGGGCTCCTGCTCCCCCCCCCCCGCCCTCCACAGCCAATTCTTAGCTGCAGTCCCGGCCCACTCCAGGCCAGCCCTACCCTGGGCTAGCTATGTGCCTGATTGTCTTCTGCACTGCTGACCTGGCCTATCTTTTGTGTGTGTGGGAATGACAAAATCCTGCATGGCATGGGTTTTTAATGTGCGTGGCCGTGCACCTGCACACCTTTAAAGGGAATGTAGTTGTCAACCAATTTTTTACCTTTTGGTATTTTCCTAGAAAATAAAACATTTTTAAAAACAAAATATTTATGAAAGATATCATTAAGAATTTTTTCTGTTATTTTAAGTGCAAATTTTCCCTTCTTTTCGTCTTATGATTCAGTTAACAAAAAATGGGAAAAAAGTTAGAAAGTGTAGGAAGAATACTTTTCTATGCTTTATTATTGTGTTCCAACTTGCAGCATTTGGAGAACAGTAATGAAATATTGAAAGTATGACTTTCAGAGAGACAGAATACTTTTACATTTAAGTGCAATGTTAACACTTAAATGTGAAAGTGTTGCTTTTAAAAGTGAAATGCGTTTGTGTGTGGTTTTTTTCCCCCTTTACCTTTCCATATTTCATTTTTTTTTCCTGCTCGTGCCACTGAAAAAAGCTGTGAAATAGTAACTAAGTATTTGAAAATGGGCAAAAAAAGCACACTTTCCTCACCACTTTGAGATCTCCTACTAGAAAAATATGGAATTTCCAATGGGAAAATTTTAAAATGGGGAGGGAGGTGCAAGAAAAATTCTCATTTTCCAGTCAAATGTACCTGACAGTCTTTTTTATGTATACTCATTTTTGTAAGTACTCTGTTGGGTTTTAAAAAGATACATAATAACCCCAAAAGTACATGTGTCTACTTCTGAGTCAGCAGCAGAATACTTCATTCCTATGCAACATGCTATACCCACACAGTGAGACAATGGTTTTTGCCCCTTCATGATAATCTGAAAAAAGTAGAATATCAAACTATAGTATTTTATCCATATAAAACAGTTTCATCTTAGCAGCAACCAAAAATTTTAAATGCTTCATCCTTAACTATATAACGGTATCATCAGCATTCACAAAAAACACTTACAAAAGAAAAATTATTTGGCCAATAGCATTGTAGGGAGTCATTCCCCACACCACAGTCGGGCCCGGTTCTGGGAAACTCTGAGGCTACTATTAAGTCATATGATTTTATTTGATAACCAGTTATCCAAGACCATTACATGAAGAATTACTATGAGAATAATGAAAACATTCAACCAGTTCTATTGGTGTCTGATTCACAGTTTCAATGCTCCAGCTGCAACTTGCACAATTACAGTATCTGCTCAAAATCTTAGGGCTTGTTCACACCGTCATTCGGTGAATGGCAAGCCAAGATGCAAACGTACAGTGCTGCATATAAAGCTGTGTGGACAAGCCCTGTGCGGATCCAAATACAATACATCCATGAAGCAGCTATAAAAGGAACAAAAGAAACTTTGGGTGCTTGAGATTACTAAATGAGCAACTTTCAGAGAGTATGTACTTGGTGAGCTCATGTATGTCCTGTTGCGGTTTCTGGTAAATTAAATCTTAACTGTTTTTTTTTTTAAGAGTTAATTTCTAATTAACAAAGTTTTCCATCTACTGCTAGTTAATAATTATTATTTTCTCCTCCTGAGCCTGTTACATTTAGACTAACAGTAACAAAGAACCTGTCTTTGTGGCTGAAGGTCTACAAATGACATTCTAAAACATAGCTAAAATGGTTTTCTGTAAAGTATATAGTCATACAGACGATTCTTAAAGATGTGGTACGGGAAGTTTTATTTTCATCCATTTTTGATTACCTGCATTACTAATATGGTCATCCCACAAAGAAACCTTTGTACCACAGCACAATGAATTCTTCATAAAGTGCCACACAGAGCCAAAATAAAGAGACCCATTGACTTCAGGGGGCTTTGGATAAATCCATAATCTCTCTCTCCCTCTGTAAGTGAATACAACATGTGTGTGCATACATATGCTCATGTGCACGTGCCCACACATATATATTTACAGGTGTTTGTGTAAACAGGAGTGTCAAAGTCATTTGCTATAGCTGGCCAGATTTGACTTAAATGTACTTCAAGTGGGCCATACATACCATAAATCAAAATACGAGGGCACTCTCACAGCATTGCAGAGCACTACGTATGTTAGACTGTGCTCTGCGAGACCATATTCCGCTTCTCTCTGTTACAGAGAGAATGTTGTCTCATGGAGTGCAGTCTTGTGTATCCGAAACTGTGCAATGTCATGAGACCTGACATTCTCATGGCATCACAGAGCACTGTGTATTTGAGGCCACACTCTCTCTCTGTTAGGGAGAAAGTGTGATCCTGCAGAGCTCAGTCACAGGCCAGATGGAATTGTTTCACAGGAGGCATCCAGACCATGGACCACATGTTTGACAACCCTTACATCTCTCAATAAATCATCATTTCCATTATGTTTATCTTTACATTTGTAATTATACAGCCCTAATGAATAGCTGATTTTGAGTCTGCAGATGAAGACTTCAACAGGCAGTCCGGGCACCAACACCTTACTTTTTCCTTGCTCTGACCATTATTTTTACAAAAATAAAAGTGAGAACTGGCAGCCAACAGTCATGAAAGCTCTTGTTAATTTAAGGTGCTGGCTGCCACTTCCCATTTCTGCTTCCATTTCCAAGGAAAGAGAGCTTGTGTAAAAAATCAAGTACAGACAAGTTTTAAAATGTCCGTTTAAAAATTTGCCCTTACTTTACTTCTACAAACAGTATGGTTACAATCTGTCAGCAGCTGAGAAGTGGTAAGTACAAATTTCTGCTGCTAGTTGTCAGTGAAAATGAGAATCCTGTGGCACCATATAGACTAACAGATTTCTTTGGGCATAAGCTTTCATGGGCGCCAACCCAGCTGCATCTGATGAAGAGGACTGGAGCCCATGAAAGCTTATGCCCAAAGAAATCTGTTAGTCTATAAGGTGCCACAGGACTCTCGTTGCTTTTGCTGTACATGGGCTAACATGGTTAGTTGTCAGTGGTGATCTTTAAGAATTTCTCTTATCCTGATATCAGCTAAAGGAATTAGAAGCTTGTAGACCATCAGATATGGAGTTACACAAGGCAAAATGTAAAGTTCTAAAAAGAAAAATGTTCTAGCAAATCTAAATCTGATGTGTGTGTGTGTTTTTTTTTTTTAATTTTCAGTGTTAACAAGAGATATTAATGTTTTTTTCTTCCTCCCATTTCTTTGTAGAACGAGGAGGAAGTCCTTTGGTCCTCCCCCCCCCCAGCCCTGTATTCTGGTGTTTGACTTCAGAAACAGATTTTTTTTCCACCTCACTGCTTCCAGTGCAGGTAATTGGAAGCAAGCTTCTTAATTATGATGCCACTCACTTTCTAAGAAGGTCTATGATTGAAGAGATCTTGTTGTCTCCAATCTCTTGAAGCTAACTTCCATCTTTTATTGTCTGGGTCGGGGGGGAGGGTCCAAAAAGAAGAGGGGCTAAGCAGAAATCCAATCCACCATTTGCATGTCATCATATTTATCTTTCAGCAAAGAGATCAGAAAAAATGGGGGTGCTTCTGGCCTCCCACCCCCAACACTGCCTCACTATCAACAGAAGAGGAGACAGCCTGGAAGGTCCCTAAGGGATGAGGTAAAAACTGCTAGAAAGCCCAGTTAGGAGCAGAAGAGGATGTGTGGTTCACCTACCTCTCTCTCTCATTTTCAGGGACACAAATCACCGCCTCCTCGGGAGCAAAGGAAGGAAAGAAGGAGGGAGGTGAACCATGACTCCTGAATCCCTTAAGGCTATTATAGTGTGTTATAAAACTGACATTATGAAGGGGACCATCCCATTGGCTAAGGACATCTGACTGCCCAAGTGTTCATAATACTTACAAAGGTCAGGGCAAGATATAATTTGCCAACTTGAAATGATTATGCTCCTCAAAAGGGAAACAAACACTGGAGAAAATAATATTTTTTTCAGTGCTCCACACATGAGGCTGACGAGAAAAGCAACCTTCAATTATTTTAAAAACCAATAGCATAATGGGTCAAGTGCCTTAAAAATTAAGCGTCTATCTCTTTAAAATAGCCCCCATCACATTAGTATCTAAATACCTGCATCCATCATGTCTTCTGCATGTATCACACCAGTTTTGCTTTTTTAATTTGTGCACATTTCATGGAGCAAATATAAAATGATCAGAGTAAAATCATTTACCATGAAATTATTATTACTTCAGAAAAATGCACTTTCAAGTCCATAAATATGAGCTCGTAGCATCAGAAAGCTGCATTAAGTATTCTGTGTACTATTTGGTACTTTCTTCCAGTATTGCTATGGAGACTATTGATTAAACACAAACCACTTCAAGGTAAGTGAGATAACAAGAAACTTTTGAATATGGGGCTGAAATTCAATGTCCCCTCTTATCATCAGAGCTGATTTAAGATGGAGACACAGATGGGAAGACAAACATATATTAGAAATGATATAGTGTGATAATCTTATTCCATTTGCAGTACATGGAGTAAGAATTTACATCTGCTTATTTCTAACCAAATACATTTGTAAAATATAATGGGCTTTAAGTATAATAGCTAGCTAGACATTAATTCCTCCTTTTCATACTCAGAATAAAACATACTTTTTGCAACTATTTTCTAAAATCAAGTTTTTTCCAAATGGGTAAATAGTTTAATGTTTTACATGGTACATTCAGAGTGTGTGAACCACCTACACACAGTTCTATAACTTATGCAGCATATAATCATCATCCAGTTTATAGAAGATTAAATCATCATCTTCTAAGAGTTCAATGCTACAATTGTTAGACTTGTATAAATTCAGCTGAGCATTGTGACTGCAAATAATTTGGGATCTCTACTAGAACACTTAATAGGATAAAATTGTGATTCTTCCTTTTCATACAATATATGGCTTTGTTTTTTCTTTCTTTTTTAATGTGATACTAATATAAAATACTAATATGAAAAGAGTAATGATAGTATGGGTGTATACATGGTATGCAATATAAAAATATACACAGCTTGATTCAGCTATCACAGACTCACACACTGCTGCATAATGCTAAAACTCTGTGGACTTGGATGTGTCTCAACACCACCTCAGGCACAATGTACATTAGTTTGGGAAACACTAATTAATGAACAATTCTGAAAATGTGGCTGTGTATGATCAGTAAATGCTTGCCAATATACAGTTGATTTGGGCTTTGAAAAGTTAATGCAAATTAACAAACAAATATGAAAATATATTTTCCTACATTGACTCTTTCTCTGAGGTCTGACAGGTTGCCTTCTTTTCTATATATTGCAAACTCAGGACTCTGAAGCACAGCTTCTGAGCGGGTCATCCAACTGTGTAGTTCTGTTGTATCGACATCAAACCTAAGATAAAAAAGAAATAAAAATATTTTCTTTATATGTAGGACTTCCAAAAATGGAGGTTACTCACCTTTGTGCAGTAGCCGAAGTTCTTCGAGATGTGTGCTCCCAATGTGCTCCACTTTAGGTGTTTGTGTCCCATGGAACCCCAGACCAGAATCTTTTTCACTAGCAGTGGCTCAGGCATCAGGCAGCTCCAGCGGCGTTCATCTTCCTGCCTCGATGACATCAGCTGCTGAGAGTGCCGTTAACGTCTCTCACTCCAGTCCCCCTTTCTACTGCAAGAGCATCCTGCAACGAGAAACAGAAAGAGCCCCCGAAGTAGAGGGGAGAAGGGTGGGTAGTGGAGCATGTTGGGAGCATGCATCTCGAAGAACTTTGGCTACTGCACAAAGGTGAGTAACCTCCATTTCTTCTTCGAGCAGTGCTCCCAACTGCTCCACTTTAGGTGATTCTGTAGCAGTCATGAGTTCACGGCGGTGGGCACTTCGGAGTTGCTGTGTGAATTGTTTTGAGTACTGCTTGGCCAAGGGCAGTATCCAGAGCTGTGATGCGCTCTAACACATAGTGTTTCACAAAGGTGTCATCGGAAGCCCATGTGGCCGCTTGACAAATAACATGAAGTGGAACTTTACTAAGGAATGTTATAGACGATGCCATGGATCTGGTGGAGTGTGAACGCATTTTATCAGGTGGGCTTGTTTGGCGTGTCGAGTATGCTGTACGAATGCATGATGAGATCCAGCTAGATATTCTCTGTTTGGAGACTGGCTGTCCTTTAGAGCATTCAGCCGTAGATACAAATAAACGTGCGGATTTCCTAAACTCTTTGGTTCTTTCTAGGTAATATGCGAGTGCACACCTAACATCGAGAGTATGCAGTGCACTTTCTTGTGACATGGAATGCGGTTTCGGATGGAAGACAGGTAAGTGGATTCCTTGACTGATATGGAAGGATGCTGCAGTCTTTGGTAGGAATTTGGGGTCTAGCCTTAGTGACACCTTGTCCTTGTAGAATATCGTGTAAGGCGGGTAAGCCATTAGCGCTGCTAATTCACTAACTCTCCTAGCGAACGTGATCGCTGCTAGGAACGCAACTTTCATAGATAAGTGGAGTAATGAGGCGGTAGCTAACAGCTCAAAGGGTGGCCTCATGAGTGATTTCAGTACTAGTGTAAGGTCCCAGGGTACTGCCGGTGGTTGTACCTGTGGGAATAAATTGTGAAACCCCTGCATGAATCTCTTGGTGATTTGATGAGCAAATATTGAGTTACCATCCACCTGGCCATGGAGACAGCAGCCAGGTGTACTCTAATTGTGTTCGCCGTAAGGTTTTTGCTTTGTAGGTGCGCTAGGTATTCAAAGATTACTGGAATGGGAACCTCTGTCGGTCGCAACGTGTGCTGCTTACATCAAGAGGAGAATCTGGCCCATTTCTGCAGGTAAGTGGTCCTTGTAGACAGTTTCCTACTGTTCAAAAGGATATCACGGACTCGGTCAGAACACTGAAGCTCCGTGTCCTCGAACCATCGAGGTTCCATGCCGTTAGGTGAAGCCTGTCTATAGATGTGTGACTGCGACTCCTGTGGTCTTGAGACAAAAGGTCATGCACTGATGGTAAGGGTATTGGAGGCATCTTGGACATTGCTAGGAGAAGCGTGTACCACAGCTGGAGTGGCCAGGATGGGGCTAGCATGATTACTGTGGCTTTGTCTTGTTGTATCTTGTGTAGTGTGCGAGAAATCATTGGAAATGGTGGGAAGGCATAAAGGAGTGTGCCCCCCCAATGTATCAGGAACGCATCTCCGCAGGAGTTTGGGCCAATTCCTGCTCAAGAGCAGTAATGCCTGCATTTCTTCTTGGCTATCGTGGCAAATAGGTCCGTGGTTGGAAGGCCCCACTTGACAAAGATGTTCTGAATTATGTCTTCTCGAATTTCCCATTCATGGTGGTCTGGGAATAAGCAGCTCAACGAGTCTGCTAGTATATTCTCCTTGCCTGGTAGATACTTTGCTCGAAGGGAGATGTCATGATCGATGCACCAATCCCAAAGGGACATTGCCTCTAGGCATAACGAGTGAGATCTGGTTCCACCCTGTCGGTTGATATAAAACATGCAGGCCCTGTTGTCTGTGCGGATTGTTACCACCTTGCCTGTTATCAGAGGAAGAAAGTGGTAACAGGTTTTCTGAACCGCCCTTAACTCTAGGAGGTTGATATGTAGTGCCCTTTCCGCTGAGGACCACCTGCCTTGAGTAGTCTGATCCTGGCAATGCGCGCCCCAACCTAGGAGTGACGCATCTGTTGTGATGATGGTTTGAGATTGGGGTAAGGTAAATGGGACGCCTCATGATAGATTCGGTGGTTGCATCTACCAAGACAGTGATCTTTGATCAGATGGGGCACCAATAAGAGAGTTTTGGATGGGTGCTTCAGCCATTTGAAACAAGTAAGGAACCATAGTTGTAGTGTGCGCATCCGCAACCTCGCATTGTTGACAAGGTAAGTAGTTGCGGCCATGTGTCCCAACATTCTCATCACCGTGTGGGCTCATACCGGTGAGCTGCGGATATTGAGCGCTAGTTGTTGTAAATTGTAAATTCTGTCGGACGGTAGAAATGCTGTTCTCAGAACTGTATCGATTCTTGCTCCAATGAATTGAATCTGTTGCGTCGGAGACAGAGTAGATTTGCTGTAATTTATATTGAGGCCAATTGCCAAGAATAGTTCGGTTGTCACTTGTAGGGCCTGGGATGCTTGCTGTTGTGTGGAAGCTTTTATTAAGAAGTCGTCCAGATAAGGAAATATCTGTACATGTCTCCTCCGTAGGGATGCTACTAGCAGGGCCATCAGTTTGGAAAAGACCCTGGGAGCTGTACACAGGCTGAAAGGAAGGACCGTATCCTGGTAGTGGTTCTGAAGAAATTGAAATCAAAGGAATCTTCTGTGTGGTTGACGAATGGAAACATGAAAATACGCATCCTTTAGATCGAGAGAGACTAACCAGTCAAATTGTTGGAGGGCAGGAAGAATGGTGTTTAACATTACCATCTTGAACTTTTTCACTTGCATATGTTTGTTGAGCTTTCTCAGATCAAGTATGGGTCTCCAACCTCCCATCTTCTTTTCTGTTAGGAAGTAGGGAGAGTAAAAACCCTTCCCCTCTGCCCTACTGGAACCTCTTTGATGGCGCCAATGCTTAATAGATGCTGGATCTCTGCTGAGAGGTGTCGTACATGAGTAGGGTCCCTGAAAAGGGATGGGGAAGGGGGTTAAGTTTTGGGTCTGCAGACAAACAAGATGGAATATCCATATTGAACTATCTCTAAGACCCATCTGTCTGTTGTTATTTGCCTCCATTCCTGGAGGAAAGGTTGGAGTCTGTCCTTGAATACTGGATTGCAAGATGGTCCTTGTAGATGGTGTAGTTCCTGCAGACTGGTTGTTCTCTCAAGCATTTTATGCATGAATCATGCCCGTCTGAGGCAGACATTGCCTCATGACAGGAGCCGCATCGCTTAAAGTCGAGCTGGTTCGGCATCGCAGGCTTCTAGTCAATTTCACTTGTTTATAACTGTTCTGTAAACTGATGTTTATCTTCTTTCTACTTATTTATTTGATCTTTTTCAGGTCAGATGTGACCGTTGTTTCCAGAGCCACCTCAGACTCCGTCTGGAGTCCAGGGCAGTAGAAAGGAGACTGGAGTGAGAGACGTTAACGGCACTCTCAGCGGCTGACATCATCGAGGAGGGAAGATGAACGCCGCTGGAGCTGCCTGATGCCTGAGCCATTTTTTAGTGAAAAAGATTCCGGTCTGGGGATTCCATGGGACACAAACACCTAAAGTGGAGTAGTTGGGAGCACTGCTCGAAGAAGAAGCAACAGTTACAGCAAGAATGTTATACAAGGTGATTAAACCAGAATTATAGATTAAATATAAAAAAGAAGTAGTGATTACCAATAGAAATAGAAGCTCTATGTTAGTCTGCATTCCAGTAAAACTGTCAACTATAAAACTTTTGAGGCCTTTTATACGTATACAAATCCTTCCTAGTTTTTTATACTAATCTGTCTACTGAACAGGCAACTCCATTTTTCACAACCAGGTTCCCAGCTTATGAAGTGACTTTTTATTTTGTAAAATATGCAAAGAATGGCTGTCATTGTTAAAATAAGCTTAGCAAAACACCCACTGGCTCAATTAATGAGGACGGCTTCTCTCTGGGTCCTGAGATGCAGTTGTAGCCTTTATACCATGAGGGGTTCTGATTCTACACTCCACTGAGCTGATGTGAAGGATACTCACAGCAAGCTCAGTCCTGAGGAAAGAGTTTTTCCTAGTTGATTTAGGCTTGCTCCTACATACCTGTTTTTTTTAATTATAATTTTACTGCAAAAAGTTGGGAAACTAAAAATTTAGTACCACAAGGAATTATTTTCCACCAATCCCCCACCCAACAGACTTTTCAGTACTACAACTCTTCGTAAAATGAATTTTATTCCTCCATCATCCTCTGAAATACTGATGTGTCATTAAGAAAAAAGGTCAAAGTGCAGATGCATTTAGGACCATTTTTATTATGCACAAGAATCTGAGTTGCTGTGAAGCAGGGATGAATAATGAAGCTGAAAGTTCATTTAGTTTCTGCACCCATGGCTTAGAGATTTGCCTGCGCTCCAGTCCTCTTGTCAGCACAGGTGGAGGTAGAATGCAGAGAGACTATGTAGCTTCAAGGTCCAGAAGGGTAGCCGTGTTAGTCTAGTTCCAGAGAAGTAGCCATGTTAGTCTAATTCAGCAAAACAAACAAGGAGTCTGGTGACTAAATCTGTTAGTCTCTAAAAGTGCCACTAGACTCCCAGTTTGTTATGTAAGCACAGACTGAAGCAGCTACTCTTGTTGACTATTTTCAATCTTGGTCCCTAGTTCTATATTCCCTTGGCTTCTATCATGTCATTTATATCTTCTCTTATTAATACTGCAATATCGTCCATATTAAAACAGGGGTCTGCAACTTGTGGCTCCAGAGTTGCATGCGGCTCTTTGATTGCCTCCTTGTGACTTCAGGCTCTGGGCCCCATTCTGATAATGGGAGACCCTACAGGTGGCCTATGCCAGGCTTTGGGTTCCAGCTGGCACCAGGAGAAATTATGGGGGGCCCGGTCTTAGTTCTGGACTCCCTCGCCCCCTGTGGCAGGTGCCCTGGCCCATCTCTCAGCTCCCCCACCAGGAGGCTACATCCATTGCAGTTCTCAAAACACTTGGTTATTGAAAGAATTCTAAAAATGGCTCTTCTTTTCTTTCGGCTTGCTGACCGCTGGCACAAAACCTTAAGAATCTTAAGTTAAACCTTTAACATTGCCTTGTAAATATTGATTGCATCATTTATACCACTGGAAGTGTGCTATACACTTTTCAAAAAAGTAAAAAAATAAAATCCTGGCCCTGAAGATCTAACAGAAATCTATCTTGCTTCTAAGCACTGATTCTGCTTATACAAAAGAAAACTGATTCATATCTGGGCTAATTAAAATATGAATGGATGAAGTACAATCTAGTCCCATAATAATCTACATTTAGAGGGAAAAAAACACAAAAGCACAATAAATTCCTTGTTCATACAAAGGACTCTGACTTGGTATTTCTTCACCTCTGTGTCATGATATCAAAATCTCAGAGAGAAACAGAATGCTCTGACAAATGTATTGCATTTTGTGACTCCATCTAATGATGTATGTCTCCAGAAGTTAAAGGCTGAGTAAGAGATAATGGTCATGGAGAGCCCTATTGAGATGCCTTCCTCTGAACAGTGCAGTGCAAAGCAGCTGTAAAACCAGGAGGAGATTTTTCTAGGCATAAATAAAGGACAACAGAATTTAATATTGAGGCTGAAAAACTGATTATTCAGGTTGCACCATTTTTTGTAATTTTTTTCCCCCAGAAAATATTCTTTTCATTGTGATGGCTAGTTTGGTTGTAATTAATAGAACAGTAGTAAGACAAAGGATGGTTTAAGAGGGTACTTGGTCCTGCTATGAGTACAGGGGACTGGATTTGATGGTCTCTCATGGTCGTTTCCAGTTTCTCTGATTCTATGAAAGTTCTAGTAACCATTGTCTTTTATTTATTCTGAGAACAGCTAAAGTGTGGATGGTGGCAATGCATGTCTTTCTAACTTATTTGCCTTCAACCTATTCTTGATCATTCTGATTTTAAGCAAAAAGTTTCAGTGTCCATGTCCCCACCTTGACATCTCTACAGCATCTGCAAATAAAAGTGCAACTTAATGTTGTTTGTGAGAGGGTTGCTGGGGTTTTTTCCCCCTCCTCCCACCTGTACCAAACATCATTAGGTGGAAGAGACTTTTAAACACAGAGAACTTGGGTTTGAATGAATTAGTCACATACAGTAAAGACTGCTTTTCTTAGCAAAAATTTCCTTTGAGGGCTGATGTAATGACCCAAATAAAGCTCTTCCTCTTTCAAAAATATGTTACAGGAAAAAGGGTTTAAGTGTTCAAAAGGCAAGGAAATTTTATTCCAGGTAGCTTTGTTCCAGTACATAATAAACCCTCACCACATATTCAAAAGTGCTCTTACATTTTTCTTTTTAATAGCCAAGAAGAAAGTTTGTCTCTTACAATCAGCTCCCTTAAAATATTATGCATGTTGAATATTGAATCTTGAAGAGAGTTACCATGATTATTACACAGTTCATTTCTATTTTAACTTTCATTGTCTTCAGATTGTAGCATAGGGTCCATATAAGCAAAAAATCTGAGACATACAGCAGTATTCTTAATTTGGGTTGGGAATAATATTAGCTTTCTAACCCACTAAAATTGCATGCTTGCAGTTTCTTAAAATAAATTCGCTACAGAACGCAACAGCAAAACTTTTCAGACAATTTCTCTAGATAATGCTCCAGATTTAAAATGTCCTTTTGCATATCATTTACCTAAAAATCTGAAAATTTATTTTCTCTAAAATTCTTTATTTTATGTAGCATGCATGCTTTAGTTTTCTAACTACAGAACATGTCTTTGACTAAACCACCATCCTCTCTGTGCCCTATACCCTTGTTACTCTACCTTCTCTCTGTAGCCCGTATACCCTTGTTACTCTACCTTTTCTCTGTAGCCCAACACAGCCTGGCTGTATTAAAATATTGCTTCTTCCTATTCGACAGGATGTCTAATTTCCGACCTTGACATTCTGTGCCTACACCATTTGAAATCTCACATAGGCTTTTATCATCTTTGATCTTCATTACCGATACTCTGTTTCTCAACAATTCTTACCTCATTCACCTTAGTCTCTCTTAATTTAGTCCCTCTCAGCTCCATTCAAAATGCTGATTTTGAGGTCATCCTCCTGGCCTTTTGTTCTAACAATGTTACTTTATGTTAGCCCTTCCACTGTTCTCTCCTCCACTGAATCAAACAAAAAACTTTATCTTTAAGGCACTTCACAACTTAGTTCCTTTCTACTTAAATAGTTCTGCATCTTATAACTCTCAGACACCACTTCCATTTCACCAGCTCCATTAGCCTTGATCCCCTACGTACCTACTCTCCCACAAGCATCTTCACACTTTCTTCTGCATTTTTCCTTATACATAACACAGTTTTTAGAACATCTCTATGAAATCACTACTCTTTCTTCCATATATTTCAATACCTACATCTACTGTGATGCCTACAGGAAACTGTCAATCAATAATGACTAGGTAGATGACCAATAGTGACCTTGGACTTCTTTCATGAATTTACTGGTATTTCAAAATTGAAAAAAAAAAGTAATAGAATGACTCAAAATGATCTATTAATGGAGACAGGTAATTATGTGTTTCTTATCTGCCCTCGCCCTCCATCCCCATTCCTTCTAAAAGGTTGTTATACCTACTTGTGCCATGTTTAAATCTAGATTTTTAACCTCCTCAGAAAGAGAGTCTTCTTTACTATGTGTTTGAAAAGCATTAAGCACAGAAGAAATCTGAGCCAGATTTGGACTCCTGGGTGTTACCATAATAAATATAACAGATAATGACACTTAAGAAAGTATGGATTGACAGCTATCTACCCAGACATTTTGAATGCATCATCACTGGAGTATTTGAGCTCACAAAAATAAGTAAAATTATCTAAATCACTTAACAGTCCAATTTGCATGTCTTATCCAACAAAGAATAGCAAGGCAATTCTCATTCTAAATTAATATTACAATCTAATCTTGCAAAAACCTATAGAAGTCCTGTGGCACCTTAAGGATTAAGAAATTTCCTTGGGCATAATATTTTGTGGGCTGCAACCCACTGAGTCAGATACAACCCACCTTCATCAGTGGGTTTCAGCCCAGAAAAGCATATGCACACAAAAAGTGTTAGTCTTTAAGGTGCCACAAGACTTGTGTTATTTTTGCTATATATATAACAACATGGCTACCCCTCTGGATGTAATTTTGGCTTATCTAAAGGACTATCATGGTCCTGAGCTTCATAGAACATCTTGTAGATTACAGTCTTTTGTATTAAGCATTTATTTATGTATGTGCACAAAGTGAGAGCTGTTTCAAAAGTTATAATATATATAGGCACACTAAAATTGCAAGATCATGTGGGATTATTTATGCATGAGCTATTTAAACAACTTCCACACATATGTGCTCATAATCAATGTTGTGAAAGGATATATACAACTATTTTAGACTGAGGCATAGTGAAAAATCTGACACGTCGTATAGTAGGTCAAAATACATGTGTGTGCATGCATGCGTGCATGCGTCAATGGGTGTAACATTAATACAGCTTGCTAGCACTTCAATTTTGCTGTCAGTGGCTAAGGATATAAAGCATCATAATTTTAATCCATGACGACTATAGCCAGGCTTTTAGATTGATACCTTCCTTTTCATAAAGAGGGTGATTTCAAACACGAGTACGAGATGAACAATAATTCCTTTCAGTATACATGCCAATTCAGAGAGAAATGTTAAGAGGAGGTCTCTTGTAAGTAAGGTAAAGCATACAAACCTAGTGAGGGAGGAAGAAGATTGAAAGAACATTTCTATATAGCCCATCTTCAACATTGGGTTATTCAGACACAGTGATGAGTGTGTGCTTTATGTCCCCCTCTGTAATAAGCCATAGAGGGAATGAGTTTTCCCATTCCCCAACTAGACATCTTTGTCTAACTCAAGCTGCTGATGCTCTTGCTTCTAGTTCTGCTGATCCTTGTGTGTCAGCCAAGATGCCCTATGAAGAATAGAAGTACCTGATTTTGCTAACATTAACTGAATATTAAACACTAGATGGAGCACCTACTCTATTTCATCATGCCTGTCCTGTCATCAAAGGACAGACTGACTGTTTCACATTCACAGTTTATCATTATATCCCTAATAGTGATGTGACAAACAGACTTTGCATGGGAACATTACACAGAAGGTACAAAGTAATTTACCAAGTGGCACATGAAAGACTTCTTTACACATTGTCCAGGGTCATTAATAATAGAAATACATATAATTGAAATGTTTATCAGCTAAAATTGCTTTGCCTTTTAAAAGCCTTAAGGAGTAATATATTGTTTATGGTTTATATTCCCTTTGGATCATGGACTTGATCTGCCCTCTTCAGAATTTGTCAGTGACACCCCACCTCCAGAATGTTGCAATGCATCATCCCCTTTAGTTTGTTTTTGGCTAACAATTCTCAGTTATTTCTATTGCCTGCTTTTAAATATATGTTTCTGACCTCAGTCTTCCTGTGTTTGTTCATTTTCCTAAGGATGTTTTTAAGAAAAAAAAACTTCCTCTCATCCACAACAGAACATTTTCTGTCTCTGCATCCAAACCAAATCGTTCTTGGACTGGAAAATATTAAGTGGAAAGACATCCACCCCTCTCCAAAGAAGTCATTATATACTTAATGTAATTTTATCCGCCACTGCTTACTGAGTGGCAGGGTTTTTAGGAGGAAAGGGAGAACTAATAGTGTGCTACTCAGCACAGTAAATAGCTCACTGGACTAGGACTCAGGAGACCTGGGTTCAATTCCTAGCTATGTCACTATCCTGCAGGGTGACCTTAGACAAGCCACTTCCCATGTGCCTCAGTTGCCCCATCAGTAAATAGGGATAAAGATACTAACCTCCTTTGTAAAGCACTTTGAGATCCAAAGATTTAAAGTGTGCATCGAAAAGCCAGCTATTATCACAAGCACCCTTGTCTCCTATCAGGGGAACAGTGGGATAGAAAGCTCTACCACAATTCACAAATACAATATTCATGGAGCTTCCAAGGTGCCCATTCTTACTCCTTGAAACAGAGGCATTCAACTCATATGGAAGAAAACCATGAGATGAGGAATCTTCTACTCTTTATAAAATAACAATTCATATAAACCTAAATATTAAAAACAAATTTAAAGAAAGCATAGCTCATAATCCTCTCTAATCTTTCAATAATGCAGACCAATTCTTCATTTAAAATATACTTTTTTTCCAACCAACAATATTTTACAAATCTTTAGGGGAGCAAAGGAGAAATGCTGACTGGGTTGGGAAGCACTGCTCAAGAATATGCCACCCAAGGAAACACAGCATGTTCATATAGTAGCTGGAACAGCCGGCATCTTCAGAAATTTCAGATAAACACTCAATGTCTGACTGCTTTCTTGAGCCAAACAGAAACTTATAACTCTTAAAGAATCTTTTCTAGCTATTTCTCTTAATAAATGACTCCCTGTGAAAACTTAGTGAACATATGTACAATAAGAAAAAGAAAAAGAAGATAGATAAGGAACCCTCTCTATTGAAATTAAAAAGTGGCAAATTCTAGTCTGTACAATTCATTGCCAGAGGAAGCCAATAAAGAAATCAATAAGGAACTAGACATTTCAGGAAGATTAAATTAGGGATTGAAAACGTATATGGATAAAGGATAATCAGTAATCATCCCCTTGATTTTTTTGAAGGAATATTAAATTTCATGTTTCAGCATATAAGCCAGTCTATTAGAGACCAGTATAAGTTCTGGGGAACAGGGAGAGGCAAAAATCCCACATATGCCTACTAAATAACTCATAGAAATTCTTCTGAACCATCTAGTATTGACTATGACCAGAATCAAGAAAAGGACGGATAGATCTTGAATGTGAGCTAGTATAGAAACTCTGATGATTCTATGCAACCTTACCCACCAACCATCACTCAAACAAAATTTCATATTCAAGCTTTTATCAAGTAATTTCATATTTTTAGACTGACCCTTCAAAAACATAGCTCTTTATGAAATTTCTTGGGCTCGGACATTTTTCATGATCAACTTGTAAAATCCACTTCCAACTGAAATTGTACCATTTCACATGGAACTACACTGGAAGAATGAACCTTGGGAAAAAGACATAAAAGGATAAACAAATTCATAAGAGAGTCACAGACACATAACATTTAGAAGGTGTGACTCTACAAATTAAGGCCCTATATATGTATATTACATCTTGTCTCACCATAAGCAGATGTAAATGGCCACACAGGGCACAAATCAGCAGTGAATCAGGCACACACAATGTGTTGGGCCAGGACAGAAGCTGCTAAGAATGAATGCAATCTGATTTGATTTCTATAAGCCCAAATGCATGGAAAAAGGTTTGAAGCATCTAAGATGCCCCATGCAGGAGTGCTGGGGGTGGGGGGGGAGAGACTAAGGTGACAAGATGTCAGAATCTACAATTGGAAGTCTACATAAGAGTTAATCCCCACCACAGATCACATCTATATAGCCACTCTTTAGAAAAATACAGGCAAATGAATGAGATGTGTTTTTTGGGGTCACTGATCATTCTCCACACCACAGGTGAGTACAAAAGAAGAAAGTACAAGGTAGGTTTGAATGGAAATGGAGTCTGGACATCAACTGGTTCCAACCAATTAAGTATCCAACATATTGAGACCCCTCTTCCCCAATATTAGATTCATATATAGTTTCAATTCAGTATGCCGAAGCTAAGTAACAGCACACTTTCCATTTTAATATACAGCCAGTCTCTTTAATAGTGTACAGTGTGCTTTCATGCTCTATTAGCAATGATGTTTGCCTGCTTTTTTATTCTATTCCTCATATAGGCATAGGGCAGACTTCACTGCAACCAGAAATTCAAAAGCAGAAATCCGACTGACTTCAGAGAAGACAAGATAACATCACATGATCAGTAATGCTTATCAAGACACGCAGTTGGATTTTGGGTGGGAAATAAACTTATTTATCTTCTGACACAACAAAGCAGTAGTCACTATATTATTTGTCACTCATTTCCCTAACTTTGTCTTTTCAAGCTTTTTCTCTGAAGCTTCTTCCTGGTTCTACTGCTCGGGCACGTCCTTGTGGATCACAGAGGAAGAAAGGCCTGTTAGTGATAGAAGTGATAGAAATGCCAGAGGATAACCTCTATCCACGTGGTAACCCAATCACAGAGCATCAACCTCTAGTTGTACACCCAAGGACTAGTGCTAGGTCTACTCATTAACTACAGATCCTTGTCATACAGGTAGTCCATTAAAATGCCTAGAGTGCACAGTTGAACTGAATGAAAGCTGACATAAGATTTGTCCTGAGCTGCCACTCATAAAAAATATGCCTGCAAACCGAAGTAGAAAAAAAAAAGTTTTCAAACAACTGAAATCACCATTAATATATTAAAATAAAGAACAGATTTCCTTTTTTCATTCCTTCCTACCTCTGTTATGTCTTCTACCACTAATTATCAAGACAGACAATGCCAATGCATGTTTAATAAACATGGACTAAGTCTGAATAGGCACATAATGCTTTAGTTTTGAATTGACACTATAAAAATCACAGACCACTATAAAAAATTCATCTGTTTACTAATGGAAAAGACTTTGGCCTCAGGTATCTATGTGAAACCACAGTACATTTATTCTGAAATTCACTGACTCAAGCTTATGTAAAATTATATTAGGGAGTTATATGAGATGAGAGCTACAGAATGTAAGCAGGGCTGTATATTAGACTCCTACATATTTTTTTGTTCACACACACACACACACACACACACACACACACACACACACACACACAGAACAGAAGTACTCAAATTTGTTTATTCAAAGGTCACTACAACAATATGGCTAAGAGGGTTACATACATGCACCAACACTCAGTGTACTACTGTCAAAATATATCAATACATTACATTGTTTAATGTAAAATTGGCAACATGCCTGCAAGTTATCACAATTTGTCATTTGATAATTTGGTAACATTTTCTGTTTCCTTTATAAATATTAATCATTTGAATCTGTACCCCGATGACTTCAATACTTTAGCTAGTTTACATGGCCATAATTGACCTCGTAAATCAATTATCCCCATCAAAATTCTCAGTTGATTAAAACTAGATGCTTCCACACAAACAGTTGCAATAACCCAGATAACATTTAAATTCCTGTTCCAGGATAATTTTCCAAAACACCATGTTCTATGCAGTCTGCATGTCCTAATCAATGCAACTCTCACTATTAGAGAGCAAGAGAATGCTAATAGAAAAGAAAAATCTGCACCAATACTGTTTACTTAGTAGCTTGCAACAGACTACCCTGCTGTTTTTACCTTCTCTTCAAACCTGCTATCATTCACAGCCATGGCTCATAGCTATACATTAGTTCAAAGGCTTAAATAATCTTGGAGAACTCAAGTATTTATGACTGGAAAGCATCGCTTCATTACTGATGCTATGTTTAGTCCAACTGACATATTAAGATTGATAGCCCCTTAATCATTCAGTTTGGAGGGGGGGTGTTTGTGGGTAGGGGATGAAGAGAGAGCAATAGAAAGGGAAAGTTCCAAGGCACTTGTGGTTTTTTGTTTTGTTTTGTTTTGTTTTGTTTTTTTGTCCAGAAAGAAAGGATTTTTTTTAATGCTCTTCTTTCCCAAGTTCAAAATTGAATAATTCCTGTATTTTCTGGGATACGCATGTTTCCATAGTATCTAATGCAATGAGGTCTTGATGCTGATTATGATGTTTGGTCACTACTGAATGATTAAGAAGAATACTAATAATTTAGCATAATGAAGACATGAAAATAAAGCCATCAAACAGGTTAGAGAGCAGGTGCAAGAGCTTTGACATTCAATAAAGATTGCCCTTTACAGCCCCGTATCATTTGACTTTAACAATTTAGGATCCATTATCAAACTAAACTAAGATATTTTGTCCATCAAGATTCCATTGTGATTTCATGGATATCTAGAACCCTGGAAGAAAAATCAACTTTTGAAGATCTTCAGAACAAAGACATTAGTTGTCAAAGTACAGGAAAGGCGTTCTCTAAATATACTGATTTTTGCACATACATATTAGAGCATAAGGGTCCTGAAACAATGAGACCAATCTCTAATATCAGGGATATTTTAATTTCATAAGAAATATTTTAATATGATTTCAGTAAAGGAATCTTACTGTTACTACTGAAAAACACATTTTGCAAAAAAAAGGAGTTGAATATACATTTTCTTCAAGAATGAACACAAAATGCAGTTATATGACTCAGGAGTGTAGCCATATGTGATCTTTTAGCCTGGCTGAAGAAAAAGAACTTCTCAAATTTCCTGCTTCTGGTCACATGACTGGAAGTAGGAAACTTGGGAAAGCCACCAGTCAAGAAACGTTGAGTTGTAAAGCAGAAGTTGGTGGGCCAGCTTTCATAGCCCCACTTTGGATGTGATTGCAATAAGGGCACCTATTCTTCTACCTTGAAGATTTGTATATCTGAGCAGCTTTCACATTGGAGATGCTGGCAGTAGCAATGAGCCTACTGTATTTAACAGAATTCCTTCCTGTATAATTCAGAATTATACCTACTTACCTTTGTGACAAAAGTTAAGTTTTAAGTTTGCAGAGCACACATTGTATGACAAAGTTAACACTATTGCTTCACATTTGTGATTTACACTATGGTTAACATAAAGTCTGATAAAAATCTATTGATGTGGTTGCAAACCTTACAACTGCTTTCAATGAATGTTGTATTAAACTCTTTGTTCCAGCTGAAGGCCCAAACCTGCCACAGTTATACCTGGGAAACACAAGACAAACCCTGAGGACAATGAGACTGCACAGGTGTGACTAAGGACAAAAATTTGCCTTGTGGAACCTTTATTACTAGCCATGATGCACCAACTGGAAAGAATAAACTGAACTTTCAGATTCCAGGTAGTTTGTAGGACTGGCATGTGGGATTTTTTTTCCTTTAAACTAAAGGATTTTTTTCTCTTAAAGTTTTGAGATACAACTGATATGGAATGCACATTTCCATGGGTTCTTCTCAAAACAGAACCAGATTACCATATATGATTGTGTATAACCTGAGATTTTTGCACCTGAAAATTGCCTTTAAAACAGGCTCTCGGCTTATACATGGGTCATTCAGCAGACAGGAGCTCCAGCCCAGGAGTTTCAAGTCTCCAGCCCTGACCATGCTCAGGACTGGAGCCCCAGCACATGGCCCTAGTGGCCATGTTGGGGAGCCAGCCCCACCTGTGGGTAGAGTAGGGAGTGGGATCCCAGTGTTTGGAGCAGGCAGGTAAGCAGGCCCTGGGAGGAGGGTCAACCCAGGTAAGTGGCAGCAGGGCCCAGGGTTGCAGGGGGTGTCCAGAGGCCAGGAAAAGCAGTGGCAGGGCTTGGGGTTGGGGGGGAGGTGTCAGAGGCCAAGGAAGTGACAGCAAGGCCCAGGGGTTTGTGGGGGTCTTGGGGATGGCAGAGAAAGTGGCAGCAGGGCCAAGGGACTTGGGGGGTGTTGGAGATTGGGGTTTGGGGGGGGTGTCGGGGAGGCAGGAGACAGTGGTGTCAGGCCCCAGGGGTTAGGGAGGTTGTCAGGGACTCTGGGGGAAGCCAGCAGCTCAGGGTGGCGGAGCTAGGGGCCCGAGGCCATAGGTGGACCTTGTCTTATATGTGGGTCACCCATTTTTGTCTATTTTGGGGCTCAGAACTGGGGGGGTCAGCTTATGCATGGATTGTCTTATACATGAGTGTACACGGTAAGTATAGAAATTGTCCTGCTTATATCACAAATTATCACCTGTGGTAGCTCTTTGACTCTATCAAATATTATTTCTGTAATATCACAATACCTAATAAAAATTCAGTACTATATCACAGTAGCATTTTGGGACTACCTGTACAAACAACTATAATTCAGCTTGATAAAGCAAAGGTATTAACTAAATTCAGTCTTACATGCATACTGTAATAATTCTTTCATAGGCTAACACTGCTACTCCTCTGGAATTTTTTCATAGAACCCCCTCTTACTCCCAAATATGCAAACATTCAAATGATAATAATTAATTTTTGCAGTCTTATTTAAAAAAAAAAAAAAAAAAACTATCGCTAATCTTCTCCAAACCTTTAGTTGCTCTCACCTCTTCCGAATTTCAGAGTCCACAAGGATTTGCCTCTTTTTTTGTGGTGGAGGTGGTGGAAGTTCTTCTTTAGCATGCTTCACCAGGATTTGTTCTCTGGTGGTCACCATAGTTACAGTTTCCATCATAGTTGTCTGTGTTAGTGATGTCTGAGTAGTGGTGACAGCCTGTGAAATCTGTGAGAAGGATAGAAACAGAGGTCACACATTGCTTGAAAGACTTCAATAAAGACTGTTTGGCGTGCCAATAGGAAATAATGAGAAACTGTTCCTGTCTGATCCTTGGCTGACCTTCAGAACAAAAAACCACTGTATTGAACTCAAACCAAATTGTTTTATCTGACTCATGCTATGCGAATAAGACATCTAGAGAAGTCAATATCAAAATCAGAAAGAATCCTAAGCAGAATGTATTTGTGGTACTTTATAACCCATGTCAAATGAACAAAAGAGAAAATGCTAAAACAGCCCATTTCATTAGGGGGAAAAAAGACAAATTTCATATAAGAGTTGTCATGTATTATAAAAGGTTGCCAGTGCCTCACTTTAAAATATTTATTCCTTCAAAATAGATAAAAGGTGTATCTATTTCATTTTAATACAATATACTGCCTATCATTGTTATTTACTGCTTTTCATTTTCAAATTGATATTTAATTAGTTACAATCAACATATTTATAGCAAAAAACCAATAACTAATTTATAAGAAATCTTTGCTTGAAAAATATTTACTGTGAGGTCAGTAAATATATGATTGATCATGTTTCCATAAGAAAAATCTAAGTTTAAAGAACTTCTAAGCCCAACACATATTCACAAATATAAAACTGCAATATTAATCTGCTAAATATGGTTTCTGTGGCCAACATACTGTTTCCTTGGCCAATACATTCTGAAATACAGCTACATGCAATCAGGTGAGTTTAGAAGTACATACTGGCCACTTTTGCTGGAGAGGGAACAGAGAAATATTCTTCCAGTAAGTGACTTCAACAGGAGCCATGGGCTCTTATACAACTTTTGGAACGACTGGGCTCTTGATATTTTGATCCACTGTTGTGATAATTGGGCCTATACAGTTACCTTAATTGTTAACTCAACAGGGAAAGAGGAAACAAAGTTCTAAATTATCACTGAATTAGTTCCTACAAAAAGGCCTATTGATATATTTCAAGGACTATAAGAGCATGTCTGAGAAGAGAACAGTATGAGAGATTGGCAATTCATGACCCAGAATTAATTCTGTCATAAATTAGGCCTAATTAATGGATACAATAATAATGGGATAGTCTTGATCCACCCCATCACTCTCGTTTGGGATCCTTTAAAAAAATTGGTATGAAAATTGGTGATTAAAGCAAGCTTCACCACTATGGTTGCCACTGCTCTGGGATGCCCTGACCTCCTTCAACCTAATTTTGACAACATTTTGACCATACTGAGAGACTGATGACATCACCTCTTCTACTGGCTATTTCCCAACTGCCACCAGGCATGTGAGACTGTCATTCTGCCCCATGCATGTGTCCTTTTCCTTCCCTACCATATTATTTTTTCTCTCTCTCATTTTGCCTTCCATCTACTCAGATGCTAGCTCAGCTGCTGCCCATAATAGCCCCTCGAGTGCAAGCCGGGCTACCCCTCACTTACCAGTGGCAGCATGGCTGAGGAGGTGGGGGCAGTAGGCTCTGGGTCAGGGTGGTGGCGGCGCAGCTGGGGAGGAGGCAGCAGGCCCCAGGTTGGGGTGGAGCATGGAAGAGGAGGGGTTTTGGGTGGGGCTTGAGCCCCCCAGCAATGGCTCTGGCCACCGCCCACTCCCCTCACTGCTGGAAAGCGGAGGAATGCTGCTCTGGGGCCTGCTATTTTTAGGGGCCCAGCATCTGGGCCCCTAAAAATAGAACATGGAAGCCAAACACTGCATTCAGGGGCCTCCTATTTTAAAATGGTTCTGGGGCTTTTTTCTTTACTTTAACCCCTGCATTGAACCTAGGCCAGATATACACTATAGACTTATATCAGTATCATGATGGCTCTCTGGGGTATTAAAAATCAACACCTCATAGCAATGTTGCTATGCTGATCTTGCCCACTTCCTCCATGTACACAGGGAGACAGGAGAGCTTCTTCTGTTTGAATAACTGCCTCCTCTTCGGGAGGTGGATGAACAACTCCACTACAAGGTCCCATTGCCTAGTATCATCTTCACTAAAACACTACCCCATCAGATAGGAGTTTTTGTGGTTTGGTTTTGTTTTGTTTGAAAGACTCTCTCCTGCTAAAGGAAAAGGGAACAATAATTGTTTTTGTTATTGCTAATGAAAGGTGAAAAGGCATTTTAATGCTGTCATTGCATGGCACTAAGCAAGCTGAGGTCTCTGCATGCCAACCCAAAAATACTTTTTAGCACTGGACAATTTTAGAGTCACAGTAACACCATTGTTTTTTGGGCACTTATAGTCCATCCATATTAATATCACTTAAAGCCATCACACAGGTTCACACTGAAGCAGGAAAATGTGTGCTTAAGACCCCTCAGTTCAGTAGAGAAGGTACTTTTCTTCCTTATTTTGTCTACGAGGAATGTGTTAGCTGATCTGTTAGGGTATTCATTTTCTTCCAGTTCCGGATTCAGTGACCTACTGGCAGTTCAAAGAAGTGAAGCAGAATATAAAGACAAGATCTGTCATGGTGGATGAAGTCAGATATGTACATAAAGATACAGGTTTTTATGCCACGTTCAATACCTTGGTATCTGTGTTCTTCTATTTCTAATTTATGGTGGAGGCTTCTATGTCTCAATCTCTAAAAAATGTTATGAAGCTAAGCAATAGTACAGTGAATTATTACACATTGATCAAAATTCCCTGAAGATCCCAACGAAAGAAAAGTAGGTTCCTATTGTAAATATTGTGATATTGGTAATCTCATCAGTTATAAAGACACAATGTATGAGACTGTCTTCCTTTGCTTAAACCCACTCCACTCTCTTTTTCTGTGGAGGAAATAGTGGGAATTATTAGTTAAGTTACAAAACCTGGGGATTAATATGAATATAGTAAGGTCGATAAGGAACTGGTGAAAGGGGAAGCTATGGAAGGTCATACCCAAGGTTGAACTGTCAAGCTGGAGGAAGTTACTAGTGGAGTCCCTCAGGCACTGGTCTTGGGATCGATCTTATTTAACCTTTTTGTTACTGATCTTGGCACAAAAAGTGGGGATGTGCTAATTAAGTTTGTGGATGAAAGCAAGTCGAGAGGTATTGCTAATGCAGAGAAGGACCGGGATACCGTACAGCAAGGGTCTCAAACATGCAGCTCATGGGCTGCATGCAGCTGTTAAAGCTATTTCATGTGGCCCACAGCAACATTACTGTTGCTGATATTTGCAATATAGTTGTATGGAAAGGTTTTATTGGTGCGGCCCTCAGGCTAACATACTAGTCCTCATGCGGCCTTTGTAGTGATTTGAGTTTGAGACCCCTGCCATACAGAAAGACCTGGATGACTTTGTAAACTGGAGTATCAAGAATAAGATTAAATTTAATAATGGGAAGTGCAAGGTCATGCATTTAGGGACAAATAATTTCTCCTGTAAGTTGGGCATGCATCAGTTGGAACGGACCGAGAAGGAGAAGGATCTGGGAGTACTAGTTGATCACAGGATGATCATGAGCCAACAATGTGATCAGAGGAGTAAAGTTCTGGAATCACCTTCCAGGGGGAATTGTGGGGATAAAAAACATAACTGCCTTCAAAATTGAGCTTGAAAAATTTATGGAGGGGGTGGTACAATGGGATGGCCTACTTTGGAAACTGACTGATCTTTGACTACTGGTGGTGGATATGAAAGTGGCCTGAGAAGGAAGGGTAGATGGTGTGGGTTCTGAGTTATTACAGAAAATTCTTTCTTGGGTGACTGGCTGGTGAGACTTGTCCACATGCTCAGAGTTCAACTGATCACCATATGTGGGGTTGGTAATGAATTTTCCTCCAGGACTGATCGGCTAGGGCTGGGGGTGGGGGTGTCACCTTTCCCTGTAGCATGGGGAATGGCTCACCAGCTGGTGAATTCTCTGTATCTTAAAGTCCTTAAAGCATGATTTAAGGACTTAAATAACTCAGTCATAGGTTAGCAGCTTATTGCCAGAGTGCGTGGGTGAGGATAAAGGAGGCAGCTAGACAACCTTTTTATAAAATACTGTTAGTAAAAACAAGCAGTATTCCTGCTTAACTGCATAAGTGGGTGAATTCCAGTGTTATATACTCAGCTGGTCATGAGAAAAAATTCCACTACACTTGCAGATCTGCTAATGTGTTTTACTTACTGTATATAATTTAGTGCAGGTATGACAACTGCAAGGGGACTGCCTGCCTTTCACAGCAACTCCAAGCTAAATTTGTTGTTTCTCTGTTAACTAACAGTTAATTTGCATTTAAAAGAAGAAAATAAGAATGGCCATACTGAATCAGCCCAATGGTCCGTCTACCCCAGTATTGCAACGTCTGAGAGTGACTGATGCCAGATGTTTCAAAAGGAATGAACTGTGCAATGATCCGTAGAATTGTCCAGCTCTAGCATCTGGCAATTGGGGGCTTTTAATTACAAGGGGTAAAAGTCTGTGGTCACAGAATTTGAGCCAGACTCATAGCTATTCAGCTAGGTTGCAGCAGAGACATTTAGCTGTATTTGAGTGTGGTATGCTTCCTGGAATTGATGACTTATTGGGTCTATCACCTGTCAAATATCTGTGCTGAACAACCACTATGAAGTAGATGCTTCAGACAAGCTTTTATATTTTACTCATTAGATTGTTTCCAAAGTATATAGTATGTATTTTTATATGGCGTCTTGCTTGAGGTCCTTGGTTACATGCCATGGCTTTTGTGTGCTCATATGAGACACCAGATCACAGGAATGATGAAGCAGCAAGTTAAAATGAAACATTGCTTTATAAAAAACTGTCTAGTACTTTTTTTTTTTAAGGAATTCACAGAGCTCTGAAATAAATTCAGATCAATCCTCTGCTGCCTAAGGCTTTAAAAAGTTTGCAGATGAAAAGATGATAGGATCACATGTTATTTTAAGACCATTGTCTTTTGAAAGCACCAAAAATCATTGTTTAGCTCTCATGTACATTTTGGACCATACCCTGCCATCACTCTATACAAAACATATTTACTAAACTCAGTGAAAGTTTCATTCCAAAATCAATATTTGGATGTTTCTGACAACTTAAAGCCAAAACCTGTCATCTTTGCTCTCATAGATCAATTGCAGGATACAGTTTACAGTGAATAAAATGCAAGACAAAGAAGAAAACATAAGTGCATTCCACTATTTCCCCAGCCTCTAACTAAACGTGCAGTAGTAGCTTCAGTTGGTGGTAAGAAACTGTGCTTTAAACAAAATATGCAGTGTAATTACCATATGTTCGCTAATGTCAAATCACAATGCACAAAATTCTGTGTGGTATGATGAGTTACATCTTTGAATAGTGAGAAGTATTTATATGCTCAACCAACAGAAACAGAGGTGAAATAGGTGCTGCAAAAGGAAAAATGAACTATTAATTTGGAGCTCATCATCTGTCAAATTACTGAGGTCTGAGTTGAGTAAGGGATGCTGGGATTATATCTAGCACAATTTGGATGCCAGTGCTGACGTACAGAGAGATTAGTTGGATACATTTTTATATTACTACTCTAGATCTGAGAAAAACTTTCAGTAACACCCACTTACAAACCAACAAATTAATTGTATATGCTTCCCGGAAGGAATAACTGTTAATCTCTTCACTAAAGTGGTTTGCTCCTTGTCTAATTCAAAGGTACCCCACACAAATGCTGTACAGCTTCTTCATCCTTCTAAACTTCTGAAGTACTGATGTCAAGCTGAGAATGGGTTGTACTTCCTCCTGCCCCCACATTGTCATAAAGTCAGATGCGCGTGTAAGTATTGGATGATTTATAAACTGCAGCTGTGAATGGAGCAGTGATTTCATTTTAGTCTACAGTTTGAGATACATTAAATGGTCATTCTATGGATCCATTACTTTCTGGAAGAATTACATTTGGTACACATAATTTTGGTCTTCCTCAGTTTAATGCTTAGTTTCTCATATTCTAATCAGAAAGTAATCCATCTAAACTAGTTTTATAGTTCAACATTCACTAACCATGGATACATAATGGATATTATGAAAGGAAAATAAACACCTGGGGAAAGTTATAACTGTGTGGATAAGTTGTAAGATCTCAGAGATCAGGATGTGAATTATATCTGATATTTAACACAAATATTTATGAAAGCAGAACCATGTTAAGCGATTTGAGTACACAAGCTTTTGCTAGGAGATGTATCCTATTCAGGGCCACACCCAACTGCTGGCCTTGAGTGTCCTTGAGAGGAAACAAACAAGGACTCCTGTGGCACTTACAGACTAACAAATGAATTTATTGCATTAGCTTTCAAAGGAGAAAATCCCACTTCATCAGATGCTTTGATGATGGGGGAATTTAAAGAATGGAATACATCTGACGAAGTGGGATTTTCTCCAATGAAATCTCATGCAATAAATTAATTTGTTAGCCTTTAAATGCCATAGGACTCCTTGTTTGTTTAACTAAATGAGACTAGCACGGCTGCCCCTTTGCAATCCAAGGGGAAAGACTACTCAGATCCTGGCTAGCACAACTAGGAGCCCTAACCACCCAGTTAGAGAGATTAGGACAGTAGTAGGCAGGAACAGGTCTTCACCTTCATTTCCATACTCGCCAGCAAAGCATATCAAGCTGGAAGAAAATGTTTTCACATCCTCTAAAAGGAACAAAGGATGCATTCCTACAGAAAGACCTGAGCCTGTGATTTATGGCCTCTTGCATTTCCTTACTGACGCAGTGTACCCCCAACACAGCTCCAAACTTAAGACTGTGTCTTCAAAAGCTCAACTGTGTCACAGGAATTTGGTCTGGATAAAAACTGTAAGTTGGATCCCAATGTAAATTAACAAGAAGTAAAAACAATTCTCCTCTACTATGATGACATTCTCTGTGTAGCACAAATGATGATTTTAACTCATAATGACTAATAGAGGACTAGCAACTGCCTGCAATTGTTATTTCTCACCCTCTCACTTCGCTTTACTCTCTACTCATACCACAAATGGATTTTGTTTACTTCCTGTTGATTATAGGTGAGCCAGGTCATTGCAGGAAGTTTAAAAAATGTGATTTAATTATCATGCCTGAAATATTTCTTTTTTTTTAATTATTAGGAGGCAGTGAATTTATTCCTGTAATATATCAATTGCAACCCTGGAAGGAACAAATCTGTAGTTATCATTAGCTTTCTTCTTTCACAAATTTCAATATTACTTTTATATTTCCTTTGTTTTCTTAATTGTATCAATTTTCAGATTGTGAAATTACCTCCTTGACTGACATTTGACCTTTTTCATTATACATAACATTTTACTGTTCCTGTAGTGATCCAAACTAGGGATATTTTTGGAAAAAATTTTCTCCTTATGCTACTATAACTTCTATTCCACTAAAGATAACAAATTCAAGAACACTAGTGAACCAGGCCTATGTCTTCGCATATGATTGCATTTTCACCATAGAGCCACGTAGACCTGCTCAAAGGATATTTATTGATAATGATGAAAATGGTGCAAGAAACTAACTTGTCATTTAAATAAGTGCAATGATTCCAATGTTAGCAAAACCGGTGGAATAGATACGGTGCTAGGAAGAGTAGAAATAGTAAGGTACATAGGTTTCTAGTGCTGAACAGGTCTAGATCTCAAGGTAGTAAAACCTCCAGCAGCAGGACTTTACTCCTCTGGTTCATAGTGGATTTGCACTGGTGCTAGAGAAATTATCAGAAAAAGTTCATTGTAAGCAGAGCATCTACATTTCAGTTTCTTTCCTGTGAAATGGGGCAAATATGATTCCCCATTTGCCTGATGAAGTTAATTCACTAATGTTTGCAAACAGTTTAAAAACTTCAGATGTAAGCTATTATAGAGGTGTAAAGTGTTAAAATAGTTCTATCTTCCACTCAAAGTGTTATGAGTTACAATGAAGTCCTGGTAGGGTGACCGGACAGCCTGATTTTATCCAGACTATTCACATTATCAGTGGCCTGTCTAAGACCCCATTACCCTCCACTCCCCATAATTCCCCCCATCCTCATTTTTCATACTTGCTATATGGTCACCCTTATTTCTGGTCCCAGAAAATACAAAGATTTTATTTATTTGTATCAATTTTTCTAAATGTATGCCAGTTATATACATTTTGTGGTAAAAACAGTAATTTCAGTAAATATTAATAATGGACTTGCACCAAACATCTTTGACAAAACAGTTTTCTATTGGGAAGTAATTTCATCAAAAAATTGGGGAAGTGTCCATTTTTTATGAAATTTTCAGCAGGAAAAAAGTCAAAATGCATCACTAAAACATTTTATTTTAATAAAGAAAATGTTTCTTTTAACTGTATATTTTGATAGTTTTTTCAAAGTCCATTATAATAAAACATTTTACTATGACTCTAAATTATGTTTATTATATAGGATACAAGTATACATTGTATTTAATATTTTAACATAACATAAAAATCCAAACAAAAAATTCTACCCTATCAAAAATTAAATGATTTGATTGTTCCATGTGAGTAATTTTAGAATGTTTGTTGCACATGAAATTTTGAAATTTCATTTTACTAACCCTCCCCCAAATTGGAGCAAAATAAAGTCATAATTTTGGACTTTGCCTCATAATGGAAGTTCCAGTATCCATCTAGTTCTAATATAATAGTTTTCATGTTAATTTCTGAGTGATTTCATAGATTCAATTAGTTGTGATACTTATTAAGCACAATGGCAGATGAGGATGGGTTCATGGTTAGCAGAAGTATGCTACAGCTATCATAAGAGGGCATGTGGTAAAAGGAGGCCAGGATACAGCTGACATTAAGAACTCAGCAGAAATGTGGCCAGCACAATGAGTATAAAAACATGGGGAAATTAATATATGTGCTTTTGCCATGCACTATCATTTGAAGGACTCTGACTCCCACTTCTCTATTTCCTTCTCCCCATCCTAGCTGCTTGTATCAAGCATCATGCTCAGTATTGGCATGAGAGAAAAAGATGGATAAGCTCTGTAACGAGGCACAGTTCAGTCAAGACTGAGATGATGGAAGATTAAAGAAAACCACCAAAGAAATTGTGCAAAATTATATCACCCCTATCAGTCAAAACTGTTTGTCTGCACTTGCCATTTGAGTTCACAATATTGAAGTGTTAAATCCACGCTTGCTTTTCAATGATCATAGCAAAGAATGGAATATTACGGCTTTTTTTTTTTACATCTGTACTTGGACAGAAGATTGCAGTTTTTCCTCTTTGATATGGACCTTGCTACTGTGATTCATGACTTTATTGATTTTTACAGTATGTTTTACATACCTTGAATTTATTAATAAATTATGGTGAGGAATGCATAGCAATTTATCAAGATACTGTGAGCACATGAAACTAGTGTGGCCTGATCTGAACTACCCTTTTGGTTTCCAGGTAGATTTAAAGGTGTCGGATTTAATTTATAAAGCCTTATATCTATTGAAACCTGCCTACATGGGGAAGTACATTTCTTCTTGTGTGCAACTGCTACTGATTGAAATCAGTGGGACAGTTCAGCTTAACTTCCTTTGTTTAACAAAAAGGGGGCTGTTGCTCGCTGGATATTCTCTGTAATGAGCAAGTATGGAATACTCCCTCCATTCAACCCCAAAATTTGAAATAATCTATATTTTCTACCCTCAGGGACATACTATAAAAATTATTTTCTGTGGAATTGGGGAAACTGACGTGTATGTAGATGTATGATCTTTGGGATTCTGCGAAGAGGGTCTCTATGTATGCTTCATTGTTAGCTTCCAGATGCTGATGTTTCTTAATGTGGCCTGACACAAACTGGGTAGATATTGAGTGTTTTCTGTTTTTTAACGGCTTAAACACCTGAAGCCTGGGATAGACAATTTGTATATCTATAAATCAGAATAAGCACAGTAAACAAACAGAAGCAGGGCTGTGCTAAAGGAAACCTGCCCAAGTTGAATATAAGTAAAATCAATGTATATAACTGGCTAATGTCCTCAACAACCATATTTCAGCATGGAGGAAACAAGTCTAACATGGAGGGAATGGTCAAGCTGTATGGGTTACACTCTTTTTAAACCACCGGACAGGAAAAAAATAATTACTAAAGCATGTGTGGCATTAGTACACCATGAACATATTTATGTGTTCTACAAATAATCTATATAGCAGAAACCACCTATTTAAAAATAAAGAGAAAAAGAGGATTTTGGATAGTATGGCAAACAGCCAGCTTCACTTAAAGGGTCCCACGCTTCTATCTCTTGCTGGGGGTTAGGGCACCCCCATGCACCTGGTCTCCCTGCTGATGGTAGCTGCTCAGCAGGGCCCAGTGCAATCGGGGGCGGAGGGGAAGGATCCAAGCTCACCCATTCCTCTGGATTCTAAACCAGGGCAAAACTGTAACTACAAACAGGGCCAACGGGACAAAGCCGCAGGTGGCCTAGAGAGGCTCAATGGAGCCACGGTATTAAAGGGGTGGCTTTGTGGTGCTGGCTCTAAGCGCCGCTAATGGGAAGGGTGTGTTCCGATTGGAACGCGCCCGGGATGGCAAAACACCACGCTACAGCTCTGAACCAGGGGGCCCTACAAATAGTAGCTGTTTTCCGTGGGTGCTGTATTCACAGCTGTGCTAGTTTCCCCTGAGCTAATTTCACCACCCCCCTCCACACCCATCCTTTCAGCTTCTGGTATGCTGGCTCACTGGTGTCAGGGAAGTAACTCAGTCCTTTTTCACCACTCTCTCCTTCCAGCGGTCTGGTACCTTCTTCCGGGCTCCTCTCTGCTTCTATCTCAAAAATCACACTTCTCCTGCCCCCTCTCAGAACCTTACAACACTCCTTGCTCCGCATGACACAGCACTCCTCTTACTCTGCCTCCAGCTTGCACCCTGTCTGTTTGTAGCAGGGAGGCTTTTATCAAGCACCCGGCTAGGTCTTAATTGATCTCAGGTACCTCTAATTGCCCTGCAGTAACCCTAGTTAGCCACTAGGGAACAAAGCTTGCACCATTCTGAGGCTTACATTTGTCCCTACTTTCACTCTCAGATTGCCTGCTGCCCTTGAAATCTCACAATAGTTAAATTATTATGATATAAGCTCAGCCTAAAAAATAAAAATAAACATAAAAAGTCTAAAGAAGCAATGCTGTGAAGAGATTTGAAAGGGGTTGACAAATAGCAGCTGTCATTTGACTGGCAAAGTATTTCACTGTTAGCTGATGGAACAATGATTATGACAAACCTGCTTAGAATTGCTTTCCACCTTCTGCACAAGACTGTCCCAACGCTGGGCAAAGTTTTCCAGCCGATCTTCCAGCTTCTGAGCCACCGTTTTATTTTTTACTGCTGACAGAAGGTCCTGCATGAGTGAGCTCAGCTTCTTCATTGTTTGTCTCTTCATTTCTAGCTCTCCTTTTAGAATCTGTTAAAAAACAGAAGACCATTCAGACAACACATGCTGATAACTCTGAAGAGAGCCATGCGGAACTGAATGTAGATAACAATCGTTCATATAAATTCCTATCTTCAAGATTTTTGTTATAACAAAAGTTGCTAGTAAGATTGACATAGTAGAGTGGACACATTCTTCTTTACAAGCCAATAAAACATGACAAGTGGTGCAGGTCCAGACTCCACGGTATTCCTCAGGTGGCATAAGTAGTCAGAAAACAAAAGCATGATATACTTTATGTCATACTGGTTACTACAGTTGGCCAGGGAGCATTGAACTTCTATAAAAAATGGGTTTTAGAAGTTATTTCTTCTTGACTCGGAACTAAAAGCCAAAACCTTTAAATTTTTCATGGGAGTGGAACATATCTTGTTTTAGAAACACTGAAAAGTTCCCTTCTGCAAAAATGTTTTGGTGTATCTGAAACAACATATGCACCCACTGGGCTCTCAGGCTAAAGCTATACTGATGGTGGCAAATTTGCTGGCAGGCTGAGCACAAAGGGCAGGCTACACGGACGGCAAAGTTGCGCCTGGAATTGTCTAGGAGGCTTCACTGGACTTACTGCCTCACATAATAAGTAGAAGTTGAACAGTGAACCATGTAAGCATATCTTCTGACCATTGTCCTTGAAAGGGCAACTTGCTTTCACATACTATAACACGAGCAAGGACCTGCTATGCTAATGTGGCTATACCCATGACAACTGAGCATAAAATATTACCCCTGATAAAAATGGGAAGGGGGAGCGGAATTCCAATTTGGTGCATTTTACACCCACTATGCATAATGGCTACAGCAGGTGCAAGTCAGCAAAAAATCAGGGACAAGGTCTTCATTGGGCATCACCATAGAAAGAGATACTGGCTAAAAAAGGATGCCACATACCTGCAAAATTACTGAATCTCTGGCAGATTGTGACTTGGCATTGTTTTGCAAAACCCGAGGATTATTTAGCACTTGGACTGTGACTAAATCACCTGAGAAATTTTGGTTTTTGCTCTTGCTTAGCTAAGAATGTATCAGTGTACTCCAAGAGTGGAGGATAATGTCAAAGAACTAATTTTGATTTTTAGCTCTCAAGATTTGACCTCGGATTCTAAAAAAAATCCTAGAAAATGCAACTGCCTGATTTGCAAGAAAGCCAAGCTCTCAAAAATTATTGTTTCTGTACTGAGTTGCATATCATGTGATTCAGTTCGACACAAAGTGGGCTAGCCAATTTCTTTTACTGGACTAACTTTAGATGGTGAAAGAGACAAGCTTTTGAGTGCATAGAGGTTTTTCAAGGTCAGAACACCTAGTTTAATGACTTTCATAAAAAGTGTGTATAAATTAGTATAAGGTTTTTTTTTTCTTTTTTTGCATAATAGGCTGTCCTTGCTATGTGCTCACTCCTACTACCTAGCGTTTTCAATAACCTAGAATCTGACAGAATGTGTTTGACCACCCTTTTAGTTATATGTCACAAGGCAGGAAATATTCCTATCAACACAAATGCTGTATTTTCTATTTCCCACTATGTGGTAAAGAAAACATCAATATACAACAGATGCACAGGTTGCTCTAGGGTAAATATATTATGGATACAGATGAGTCATTACATCCATAAAGTCACATCTTTCAGCAGCTTATTTGGAAAACATCTACGGCTTTTTGAAAATAGCTATATAGTGGAAAATTCCTGTATTCAAAATTCCTGAATTTCAAAATTCCTGCATTCCTTCATAAAATGGTTTCCTCTCTCCCATAATTAAAATCCTTCCTCCGGCTACTTACTTGGTTTACATGTTTTACTTTTTTAAAAATCCAACCACAACCATTTTTTTGCTCATCACTGTTCAGATAAGCAGTGGCTGCTATAAAACTTATTTGTAATTGTGTAGCTGTTGAACGACTGACTTACAGAAGGAATTCAGGACTTTGGAATGATTTGGGTTAGTGTTAGGGTTAGGGTTAGGTGTTTATATATGTCTGATGCATGTTTGGTGTTTACATATGTCTGAGTACATAACTGTCACTGCTCCTTGATATAATTATTAGGCTAAACTTTTTTCAAGGGATTCAAATGCATTTTAATGGAATACTTATATTAGGAACAAATTATACCACAGTATTATTAATAAATACCTTCTTACACAGCATTTTCAGTGAGTATCGATAGCAATTTACAAAAAAAGGTCAGCATCATTACCCATGGGGAAACTGAAGCACAGGGAGGTAAAGTGACCCCGCTGACCATTTACAGAGCTGAGAACATGCCTGTTTTATGAGTTCTCAAGTCCTAGCCCTATACTCTATCTATTAGGTCACCATGTATGCAACACAGCACACATCCATTGTAGACTCAGGTGCCCTCTACATCACCCTTTAGCGTGATAAGGAATATGAAGCAACTACACTATTCCACTGTCATGACAGTAATGGTCAGCAAGCAACAGGAAAAAAAAGTATAAAAAAGAGACAATGAAGATTTTATTGTGAAAGAAATGTTTCATAGATGGGATAAATGCCTATCTCTATTAGAAAGAGTCTTCGGAAACACAAACTCACTGGTAATCTATGTGCAAAGTAGCAATATCTAAGCAGCTTTTCTTACCTGACCTTTAAACTAATTGGGTCCCAAAAGAGATTTAATGCTAAATGAAGCAAGCTTGTATGTGTTAATACAGAATGAATCATGTGAAACATACAGCTTGCAGCTACTTCCTATGATGGTCTTTATCTGAACAGGAATACTACAATATAAGAAGCATATAAATTATATAAAAGATAATTAACATTGTTGAGTGGCATAGCCAAATAAAACAGATTGCTTTGCTTGTCTGCCTGGTACAGAACTGAGTCTGGGGCCTGTCTGACAGAACCCTATCCCAGAACACACATACGGCTTCCTGAAGTTAACTGTAGTTCTGTGAGGAAATCCAACTCTTGGGAGGCACATATACCCTTGAAAGCAAGTCAGATCCCTTCAGAAAAATGGTCAGAAAAGGGACTGCACATTCACGCCCACATGGAATGTAAATTAGAACTTGTAGATAAACTACATATAACCATCCCTCAATTCCTCCTATTTGCTCAGAAACTTTATACAGGTGTCTGAATATATTGGGAAAGGAATTTTTAGATATACACACTGATAATCTTTGTAAGAAAATATTGGTAAATAATATTTATTTTGAACAGTATTTCAGTGCTTTCTTTCTGAAGCACTGTCTTCATCAGGGAAAAGTTGTGTTCTTACCTCATAGTAGCTAATGCATGGTAACTAGCAAGAATTAAATTTGTATGGGAGACAAGACAGCTGTTAATTAATAATGTTAGTAGATTAAGATGAATCCTAGGATTCTTCCTCCCACACATGCCAATATTTACTCTAATATGCTAACATTTGAAAACTTAACTGCCTTGCCATCAGGTGTACTTTACCTTGTTAACTAACATGTATTGGTTAACATGAGGTAGTAATAAACCTTTTGTTTCGTAGTGGAGACTGCACCCCAACAGGCTCACAAGGAAAACCTTTTACACGTAAGTCGGAGTTAAGAGTTTTTCCTTATTCAAGGCTGAAGACCCTTCAGAGATGTTCACTGAATTTCTAATGAACTATCAGAATTCAAATGAATTAACAAGATCACCAAGTATCTTTAAGATGCTGCAATGCTTCAGGATCTGTCCAGAGAAAGTGACCCTGACCTTTCAAGAACAGATGTGTAGTTAGACTAAAAGGTCCTGATGCCAGACTCAGAGATTTGGGAGTCAAACCCAAAGTGGCCAAGTAGGAGAATAGAGTATGGTTGGTACTGTCTAATAACCTCTGGAAAATGGAATGAAGTACAAATCTGATTTGTGTGCCCTGCTCCACAGACTTATCTGTCCTCTCTCCCTAAGCAAGTTGGACTCATCAGAAAGGGAGACCCTTCATGGATATTTGTACTCCTAAACCAGGTTACTCTGCAAAGTTGGGATGAAACAAATGGCTGAGTCTCAACCCTAAGTTTTATCTTCACAGCTATTTTTAGAGCAGTAACATGAACCCAAGTCCGTCAACCAAAGCTCCAAGGCTCACTGCCACAGACTGTGTAAATGTGCCCTAAAATGTCATACACCAAAATAAAGGGCACACTTTGAATCTTATTAATAGAACGTGACAATCACTTCTTCACTTTCTGCAGAAGGTAGTCCAAGAATAGAAGTATGTTCCAAGACAAACAGTCAACTCAGATCAGCATTACCTAACAGTTTACGTGGAGAAATTCAGTCTCACCTTCATGACATTTCTTAAACTAGAAGAAAGGGAAGCATGACCAGCTATTCCTTTGGTTGCTGCAACAGCAACAAAAGAACCTGGTTCAGGATGCATGTATAAAAATATCTGTACAACTAACACAGTCTACCTGCCCACTTTGATGTCTGGTGGGACAGGGACAGGTGCTAATTCTAAAGGACTATTTTCATTCATTGGAATGGACACTCCGTCCATCTGGACCTTAGGTCAAAGATATTGAAAAAAGAGACTTCCTTCCAATGTACCACTGATAATTCATACGAACAGCCTCTGTCATCTTGTGAAAACTGTGGAACTTGCAAGGTGACCTTAAAAATATATCCATACAGTCTCAACTAATGAGAAATCAATAAATGATTCTGGCAAACCAGCAAATAGTGTTTAAAAAATAGTGATATGGGTGGTAGTGGGATTCTTTATCTACTAATAGTCCCAAAGTTCACATCCATGAAGGCAAGTAGGGTAAATAGACGTTGCTTTCCAAAGGATACCTGTTTAACAAGTATGCATGTGTATTCTATTAATTGGATTTTCAATAAATAACATGACTCAAAGGATAAGCTCTCATTCTTGACATGACAATTTCAATCAAACAGGAAAGAACATGGAAGCCCAACCCTAACCCTCCAGGAACCAATAATGACAAGTAGACTTTTCATCACTTCTACAAACTACTGATATCCTTGCTACTCAGAATCTGTGACAAATGATGATATTCTCTGGCCACTTGCCAAACTCCAAACATACTATGTAGCTTTGTCTTCACTCAGGGGACTCCCTAACACCTCAGGCTGGCCCTGCCTACATTAAAGTCCCTTACTCAATTCTGACAAATCAAACACTGCTGTCTTAGAATTCGGGGGAGGGGAGGGGGAAATGTAAAGGAACTTAAACAGACTTACTTTATGATAAAGTAAAACCTTGGGAGTAATCCTAAAGTGATCTTTACTATTCCAAAGAATAGTTTCTAGTGTCTACAATGCCATTCACTTCAGCAATACTGACAAAAAACATATATTTTACTCAATGGAAAATTATTTCTGTCTGAAGGAACATCAAAGGTTACAACCATGCATCTACAGCTATGCAAGCTTAAGGTTATGATAACAGATGGCCAGAGTTTTGGGTCTCAAACTGTGAAATAGTTTAAGGAGCATTACATTTTTAGTCACTGCCTATATCAGCAGGGATATTTATCATTAATTCTAAACCAGCTGCCAGATAGCTGCTAATTAGTTTAAACAAGCAAACAGTGAGATTTAAAATCTCTCTCTCTCACACCCCCTCCCCCTTTAATTTGTTCAGTTGGCCAACATATTAATTCTGAGCATGTCAGAGAATTATTGAAACAACTTATTATAATACCAGACAATGTTCAGGTACCCAACAACACAAAGAATTATGTGTACACAATACCAGAGACAAAGACTACACAATAGAGTTTTAATATTTCATAAAACTTAAACTGATCTAACAATTTTAAATGGATAGGCAGCTTCACCTAGCAGTAAAACATGGGCTGAAATATTTCACAGTCTTAAATTGTTAAAACTCAGCTTTACAAAGAAGTCATGTTACTCCTGATCCATATGCTTCTATATATTCAAATAAATAGTGGGTGCACAGGAAGAAAGTACTTGCACAATTCCCTTAATAATAATGGTAGCTGATCACTTTCACTACCATAAAAATGGAGGTGAAAATGTACTCTTCCATCCTATTGCATGTACATTCATTTTAATTTTTAAAATTTTTGCACAGCGAGATTCACAGTTTAAAGTCAGAAGTCAAATCATCTAGTCTGACCTCCTGTACAGACCAACACCACCCATCCAGCATCTGCACTCTAAACTTGACAACCAAAATTAGACCACAGTATCATAGCCCACAGGATACTAGACTTTCATGCGCCCAAGGCAGAAGATAAGAGGGAGTGAGATTCATTAGTGCCCAAAACCCCTACAGTGGCAGGTAAATAATTAGGTGAGAGATATATACAGAAAATCCTGGCAAATGACCCATGACTACACACTGTGGAGAAGGGTGAAAGAAAAGGTCAGCAAGGTCATTGCCAATTAGACTTAGGGGAAAAAAGTCTTTTCAGATCTGGTGACCTTTTAGACCCATGTGAGCCAGAATCAGCTACCCAAGCACCTGAGGTAGAAAGAGTATGTTCACTGCTCCCTCAGTGCTCCCTGTCCTATGAAACCTCCCCACCACGGCCACTCCTGAGGATTCAAAGGAAAAATATAAAACATAGCCTCCCAGGATAAACTGATGGGACGAAAAAGGTGGCCAGCAACAATCCTGAAGCATGAACTTTTAGGAATGTAAACCATAAATGGGAAAAGTGCCATAGGGCTGTTGAATCCTGCCTCCTGACATCTCAACCAACCCCAATAAATAATTGCACTCCCGCATTTATCCAGCCTTCTCTGAAAAACAATTAAATTGTGTGCCCCCACAACTCCTAGTGAGAGACTGTGCCAGACCCTCACCCCTGAGGTTGTTTAAATTGTCTTCTAACATTCACCCTGAATTTATTCAAGGCCAGTTTAGATCAATTCTTTCTTGAGCCAACATTGCCCATTAACCTAAATAGCTCTTCACACACCCTAGTGTTTCATATCCCTAATGTATTTATTCATAGAGAAATAAGATCCCCTCTCAGCTTCGTTTTTGTTAGTCTAAACAAGCCAAGCTCTTCCAGTCTCCTCTTATGATGAAGTGGGATTTTCTTCCACGAAAGCTCATGCAATAAATACATTTGTTAGAGTGACACAGGACTCCTTGCTTGTTTGTTTTACTGAACTAGATTAAAACGACTGCCCCTTTGGATGCTGGCAACTGATCATCCTAGTTGTGCTTTGTCAATACCCAATTCAATTGTAAGGAATTGCCAGTCTATTTTCTTTTTCTTTTCCCTTTATTTTTCTTCTTGTCTTGATATTTTAAAGCCCCATCATAATCAAAATATATCCAGATCCAGATGTAGCAAATGTTTGAAGCCTGGCCATGGTTAGCAGATTCCCACCTACAAAGCTTTAAAACACAGAGCAATACGTTCATTTAATAAAGATGATCTGCATGTTCTTGATTTCCTGGAAAGAGCCCTGAGCTCATGGAAGGTGGGTAGAAGGACAGTAAGGTTGTGAATATAATTACATTGATGTCAAAGGAGCACTCAAAGACTATGGTGAAACAACCATAAAATAACACCCAGAAGGAAATTAACCATTTTGTATTCTGTACTGGTTTTGGATGATGTTCAATCACTGAAAGAATAGGATAAAAAGAACACAGAATAATTAATTACCCATTCACTAATACAGCAGGAACTGTCTGGGGAAAAAATTAGTATGTGGTCATTAATTAAAGACTCTTATAAAGCATACTCACAAGAGGCCTGAATTATTACTGTACAGGCACTCTGAAATATAGCATTTCTCAAGCTTTTGGGTCCTTAACTTTGTGACCTTAAGTGTATTAATATTTTGCCTTTATTTGTTTATATAAAATAAACAATACACATACATCATGAACTGAAGTTGTGTGTGTGTGTACACACACACACACACACACACACACACAGAATATGTATGTATTAGATATATTATGTGTATAATAAATATATGTAAACGACAGACAAAATATGTTAAAAGAACACCACTAGGGCTGCAAAGGCAAGGAGCACCCGTATAGTGGATAAGCTCCATGAAAAAGCAAAATCAGTCAACAGTTAACACTTTCCTGATACCAGTCATCCCAAAACACATAGAAGCTGTTCAACTAGCTGAACCCAGATGGCAATTACACTCATGTATGAAGAAAGCAAAACATAAAGCTGAACAATGGAAAATACATACAGCCAATTTCTGCAGACTGGTAAGCATTTCATTCTGATCTTTAAAGCCAGTTGTTTGAATCTTGCTCATTGCATGCTCTTTCTCTGTAAGCCATGAATCAAAAAGGCACTGAAAGAAATTTAAGATAAGGAAAAATCTTTAGCAAAACCATTCAGAACTTAAATTTTTGAACAATGTTCTGGTTTATAACTGCTAATGTTCACCTGCTCCTCAGCAAAGTTCTGCCACTTTCGAAGAATATCCTGAAGAAGGACCCAGCGATCCTCTGTCCATCTACAAATAGCTGCCCACCGATCTCCGAGATTCTAAAAAGAAAGCAGGACATTCAGCTCTTAGTAAACATTTAGTGTTACTGATGGTGATAATATATTCTTATGGCACTGAAAATCTTGATGAAAACACTTTGATAACCCTCCCTTTTAAATCCAACTCTTTAAAAAACAGAACACTTTGTGTGTTATCCTGAAGTGGTATCATTATTGTCTGAAACAGAATTTGAGTGTAAAGAATTTGTGAAGTAGTAAAGCCCCAAAAGGGCAGCAATTTAAAAACCAATATATAGATAATATATCTCCATTAAGACTGATACCACTGCAGTTTCTAAACTTGATGGTGCCAAAAACATAACAACTTGAAATGTAATTAGGATTGTCCAAAAGGAATGATTATCGTGTAAAGTCCCAGATGCACTTAGATTATTCCTATCTGCTATAGGATAGCACTGTCAGCATAGTAGATCAAAGACCTTTACATTTCTACAATGTTCCAGAGATAATTATTGAAGCAAAAATTCTCCAAAGCACTAATTAAGCCCTTTTCTATTGCCTAATGGTATCAGTATGCCTGCACACTACCATATGAGACTGTTGCATGAATTATGTTTTAAAAGCACATTCTCACTTTTTTTAAGCAGAAATTCAGAACTCTCTCTCATTTGCTTACTTCACAGACAAATATCTACATCAGGAGATAAGTGGTAATATAGGTGCAGAGGCATCACAAGAGGGGGGCAAAAAGAAGGAGCAGGGGTTCCACCAATAATTATCTCCATTGCTGCCACTGGCTTCCTTCCCAGCCCTCCACTCTGGGATTTCTTCCACTAACCCCTTCCGCAGCATCTTTCTGCCAGGGTGGGAGTTGGCCTGAGCGCAGCTGAAGGGATGTACTCAGGAAGGCTTTCACTCCTTCTAAGCCTCATTAGATGGCTCCCAGGGTGGGTTTGGTGCTTGGGACAATAGGGTGGTGGCATGGGGAGTAAGGCTGATGTTTAAAGTTCCCCTCCAAAAGTAGTCACTTTTAAATCATTGCACACGCTCCTGTATAGATGTGATTGTACACGGTGCTGCAAAGCTTTTATTGCCATGAGTATAAAATGAGAACATTATTCATGACTGCCCCAAGTGAGTTATTCAAGTCTTCCCAAACAAATAGGAATAAATTGTTGGTATTTATCAGAGCCCATGCCATCATACATTTTCCTATCTTTACCTCACGCACATATTCTGTGGCAAGGGATCTTTTTCAATTTATTAGTACATTAGTAATTACAGAAAGTATTGTATCCATGGTTGGGATTGTGATTCATGATAATAAATGCATAGTATCTGAATAGCAACTTTAAAAACAAACAACCCCACCACCCAAAACCCCAGTACAGTGCAAAAATGCCATGGCCCTGCAGCAGGGGTACAGGGTCCACCAACACTGGAAAGTAAAATTTGCAAGAATGTTATGTCATGCCTAACAGTAAAGTAGAAGGCACACGTCAGATGTTGTTTGACTGTGTGGTAAGGTGTGACGGTGGCCGCACACTATGGAAGAAAAGTTACTTAATTCAGGAATAAATGTTAAAGATGTCAAATGAACTATCTCCTTTATATACACTGAGATCTTATACTGACAGTTTAGAAGTATGAAAAATCTTTTTAGCAAGTACAGTAGATTTAAAACATTGCCATTTTTCCCACCAGCACACGGATGTGGTACAATAAGTCTGGGGAAAATCCCTTCCATAACATCTGAATGCATAGATATAAACTAAGTTGCTGGGATTTTTTTTGAATTCAGATTCATGATACAGTTCATGATCTCAGTATTTTATTGAATAGTATCTTAGCAGATGCTTGTCTGGTTTCAGTATCAAATCTAGGAAAATAATGGATAAAAATGTTTTCCACAAATATCCATTTGACTTTTTAATTCATTCATTTTAGACACATCCATGCCTCTTTTCTGTTTGGCTTCCACAGAAATTAATGTCATCAAGTTTTACAAGTTCACTTAATACATTTCAAAAGCTTCTGACTTTAAGCATCGATTGAAAACTATTCACTAAAATTAACACGCAAGAACATTTGCCCCTGAAATGCAATCCAATAAGACAAAAGGCACAATCCCTTACTATGTATGTGACCCATTCACAACTAAGCAACAATTCTCAAACATAATGAGTATTTACAGAGAATTACTGACCATAAATGCACTAGGGGAAAGAAAATGGGGGGAAGAGGGAGACACAAGTTTGAAAGATGAATTCAAGAAAAGTCTAAACTCTTTGTGAATATTCTATGAACAGACAAAGACAGGATAAATGCAATTAATACATTGTTACTCTAATTATTTACTCAACTCTGTTCCTTCTATCTATAAGCCCTAACGTGTTCTGGATGGGCCAATTCCATGATATGAATGGGTTCTGTAAAAATGCAATCCTAAAGAAAAGAGCAGTTTTTTCAGCTGCCTTCTGTGGCCCAATCTACTTCCAAACTCAGGACTGCCTGTGATGTGGCCTGGATTACGGGACCATTTATGATATTATTTAACATCAATATTTCAAAGTTACAAGACATCATAGAGATATGCCATGTCAAGTACCATTGGAACGGTTATAATTTGCTAGGAAGGATGATATTGTTTATGTGCATATGTTACACCGTATATAATAGGGTATAAGCCGATCCAGGCACAAGGTGACACCTCAATTCTGAGCCCAAAAAAGAAGCTAAAATTTGTGACCCAGGTATAAGCTGAGGTCCCCTTTTGGCCTTGGCTCCTAACCTCCCACCCAATGATGCTGGCTTCCTCTGGAGTTTGACAGCTTCCCTGTCCCAAAATCTCTGCTGCTGCTTTTCCCTTGCCCCCTTTCCCCTGCTGTCCATTCCTCACTCCTGCTCTCCTGCTCTGACCTTTCCTCACTTCCCTCACCCGTGCTGCCCCCTGTGCCGCCCTTTCCTCACTGTTGCCCCCTTGCTCCCACCTGCTCTGACCTTCCCTCATTGCTGCCCCCCCTGCTCTGCCACTTCCCAACTGCTGCCCCGCTGCTCCTCCTGCTGCCCCCGGCTCATCACTGCCACCCCCCTGCTCCCTTCTCAGTTCCCTGCTGTTGCTCCCCTGTTCCCCAACACCTTTCCCCGTCACCCCCAACCCCTGTGCCACTCTTCCCAGCCTGCCAGGTGCCCCCCCCCAATCCTCAGTCCCTGTTGCTGCTTCCCTGGGCTCCCCAAAAACCCTGGGTCCTCCTGCCGCTTTCCCTGGACTCCCCGACCACCCCCCAGTGCCCCAGCCCTGCCACCCCTTCCCTGGCCTCCCTGAACCACCCCTCCCCCCCCAAAACCCTCCCGGCCGTCCCATCACTTTCCTCAACTCTCCGGCCCCCAGTCCCGGCCGCTGCTTCCCTGGCCTCCCTGAATCCCCCCCTCAATGTCCAGGCTGCCCCCCCAGGATCCCCTTACGTGGCTACTCCAGACGCCAGGGTCCCCTCCTCACTCCAGCCCCAGCCCCGGCCAACTGCCCAAGATGGCCGCCCAGCAACACTGAGGCTCCAGCCTGCCACATGGTCTGGGAAACTCCTGGGCTGGGCTGTCTACCGTATTCTCTTGAGTATAAGCCCAGTGCCTGTTTTCAAGCCAATTTTCAGGCACAAAATTTTTGGCTTATAGGCGATGATATACGGTATTTGTATTGGATATTATTGATATGTGTGTAACTGTATTTCAACCTGTATTATGTTTCTGGGCATGGTCGCAGGCACCACAGCTGTAGCATTAGCTGCTCAACAGCTCGTTAAGGGAACTCAGAGGTCCAACATGCCCAGGAAAAGAACTCAGGGGCGACACTTTATAAGTCACCAGGACTTATGTGACCCTGGACTCTATTTTATTTCTGTAAACATCCACAAGCAGCATGGAAAAGGCCAAAGAGCATAAAAGACAGCTGCACCACATCCATTTTGTCTTCAGACTTCAGCCTTTAGCATCTACCTTGTCTGGATCAACTCCTCTACACTGAAGCTGTGAAACAAAGGCCTGAGCATGGATATACACCAGACGGACAATACAAGCCTGCACATTGCATATTTCTACTGGAAACCTGATATATATGGAAATTCAAATCATTTGTATGTTTCAGCTTGCTTTAATCCTTTTAAATTTTCCCTTAAGTTTCTTTCCTTTTCTAATAAACTTAGTTTTAATTATTAAAGGATTGGCTGGCAGCATGGTATTTTGGGTTAGATCCAAACTTATATTGATCTGATAATGTGGCTGACTCTCTGGGGTGAGGAAAACATTTTTGGTAAAGAGCACAGGATTTTAAATAACTTAGCTCTTCACTGGACCCACCCTTTGTTGAACTGGGAGCCAGAGACCGACGTGCAGTAAAGGGCACCGTATATTTTGTTTTAGTTTCTTGATAACTAGTGGAGGAATCAGAAGTATTGTTTGTAGCTAGTTGGGAAGTCTGACTTCAGTGTCACCCACCAGTGCTGGGAGAATCAGCTCTCCTTTTGCAGCCTAACCTGACCTTGGCATTTTCAGTCAGCAGCTACTCTAGGTGTGGGATGGGTCATACTGACCCTCAGACTATCTAGCTACCTCATTCTCCATGCCCAGTATACTCCCAACTGTTTCTTCACTCTGATTTCTTATGAACCAATCAAAACCCGCCGACAACCCCCCACCTCCCAGCAACACTAGTTCTCTCCTGGTTGTTCTGCTTGCCTATTGTAATGTAGATCAGCCAAGAGTCCATCATCTATTCTTTCTGATTGCTTGGCTCCTTACTTTAATCCCATCTCTGACCTAAGAGGCTACATCTGTCTTGCAAACCTGACACTGGTGATCACAGCTAATTCCCACAGATAGAGATTGTCATTGTTATTTATTAGCTGCCAAAGTATAATACACAAGATTCAATATATTCAACAGAAGAGGGCTAATTACAGCCTCTAATGAATGTCATGACCAAATGCTAACTCTGGAGTAACTTGTGTTGATATTTAAAGAAAACCTGACAATCAATTTCAACTGACATTTTGTTTACTTCCAGAAAAGAATGAACACTTTTTTTTTTTTAATATAATGATGATTTTCATTGCAGTTTATCGGCGATGAGTATGTTCAAAGGCTCTTAAAAAATCAGGTCACAAAAGTGTAAACAGAAGGATTCCGTAAGAAACATGATGCATGATGTCACCTAGGTTAAAATTTTGTAACTCTGATTCAGCACAAAAAATCCTTCTGTGCTCAGCCTGCTCCTCTTTGACTACGCACATGTAGATCAATAATGGAAATTAATCCTCGCAAATCTCTTAATTTACTCTCATTAAACAGGCTCATGTTCTGTTTCGAACTGCGATGCAAGCAAGCCTAACAAATTCTTTACTAAGAAAAAAACATCCATTTTTGCTCAGACAAGGCCCTGTGGAAATCTGCCATGATATAAAGGAAGGAGATTTAGATTCCTGTAAAAGCTACATTTTCCCAACTGACTGACTGACCTGAACTGTAAGGGCTGCCAAGCACCAGTTACTCAAGCTTTCATCTCACCACATGTGGTAGAGATGAATGTTATGGACATCAAGGCAGGGTTTGGGCTTGGAATACATTTACCCCAGTAGTCTAATTAGTTGGGTGTAATCCTAACATTACTAAAATCAATGGCAAAACTCCCATTTAACACCAATAGAATTCCATCCGTTTTATTTTTTACTGGCTTCCACATGGTACAGCCTCTGATATGGAATATAGTGAGAAACCATGTCAACATACTATGTACTTTTTTCCCCTTGCAAGGAATAGGATTGTAGTATACACTTTGTGACACTATTGTTTTTACACCAATTTAGGGGGGAGCACAGTGAAAGGATAAAGACAAAGAAGCACTGGGGAGGAGGGGGCGAGACAAGAAAAACCACACACACATGCCATGGAGGCCACAACCATGGTTTTGAATGTACCCAGACTTAAACCCAGTCAGAAATTCTCTAATAGAAAGTTATTCTTATGTTACAGAATCCTTATTTGTCTAACAAGCAAGATTTTGTGGGGACAATTTGATTTAACCAAAGCTGTGATTGGACACTGGCAACTTTAGAAAACTGCCTGCTTTCTTGACAGCTCACTTGGTGAGGTGCTGGAAAGCTCGAACTTCCAGGCTTCCAGGTACCCTTCAGACTGCCAGAGGAACACCCTTGAGCCAGGATTCCACTCCCTCTCCTAGAGAACTTTGAATTTCTGGTTTTCCTTCCAATTAGAATGAAATTGAATTATGAAATATTAAAATCCTTTGCAAAACAGAATTACCTTTCTCCACACAGCATTACTTAAAATCATATTTCACTGTACTATTTAAATCTTCAGCCCTTGACCATCACTTGTGCAGGTATACATTTTTCTGCCTGCTAGCCAAAGCCAATACATGTGTGTGCCTTTTAAGCAGTCCAGTTTGCAAGCATTATTATTTACACTAGCAGAACCTGATGGTTACAAAATCTAATGCCTGTCATGTTTGAAGACTATTGAAAGGGCTTGTGCAAGCATTAGAACATTTAGCAGGTGCTTGTATCTGTAAAGTGAAGGCACAAGTACGTGTCTAGTGCATGTGCTCAGCTGGCAAGCTCTCCCCTAATCAGCAAGCTTAAATGTCATCTATATTTTTTAGATCAGTCACAAGTGAATTTGGTTTAGAATGTTGTGCCATCTCCACTCCTAGTTACAATAGGTTATTAATACATACCTATTGTGAAGTAGAGATGGTTGATCTATAATTATTTCTGAATACTGGATATGACCTGACCATTTGAGAGAGTTGTTCTACGGTTATATTGGATCATTGGAATGCTCACTGTGTGCATAGTGTGGATTAGTTTAAATAGCAGGGCTGTTACAAAATTAGTAGAAAGAAAACAAATAGCTCCAGATAATCAACCTCCTAGTAAACACAGCAGGGGTGAATAAGAGAATGCGCCTGAGCCATTAGCTGGTAAGATGTTACCTCCAGGGCCCAGCCAAAGTTATAAGACTTGCTCTGCCAAAGCCGAGAATCAAAGAGATGCTCGACAGTAAAACAGTCACGCTCAAGATGGGGGGCAGGATGCAGTTATCAGGAATCTTTCTGTGGAGAATAAACTGAGAAAGACTCCCTTGGCAGATCTGAAGAAGAAAGCCCCATATGGCCCACTACCATGGTGGGGTAGGGTTGATATTAAAACAGAAATGTCTTGATTTTTTTGTTGTCTTAAAATCCCTTGACTCTTATGACACTTAAAAACTAAACTTTATTTGCTGCATGAGCTTTTGTGGGAGAAAATCCCACTTCATCAGATGCTTTGAAGAACAAAACATATCTTCAAAGCATCTGACAAAGTGGCATTTTCTCCCACAAAAGCTCATGCAACAAATAAATGTGTGTCTTTAAGAGCCACTGGAATCCTTGTTTGTTTTACTGAACTAGGCTAACATGGCAGCCGTTTTGGAACTTTACTCTTACATTATGCTTTCCACTCCAATGGTTTAGATTAAACAATACTTTGGTTTGAGAAAGGTGTCTGGTCACTGGCAGAAACCACTAGTTACAAGCTTCTGAAAGGAACATTTGCAAATACTGAATTCGGTTGGCCTTGCTGAATTGTTATGGGTAGACTTCAAGGTGCTGTAGCCTGGAACTTGGTTTAAGATATGAGAAGTGCAGGATTTCACTCTGAGAAGGTGAAGGTCTGGTGCCTAACAAAGACCAGAGAGGAGCCAGAAGTACACTAGCACTGTAACAGTGCCATCTATATCACACATTCATATGATATATCATCAATATAAAACCTGTGCAACACATCTAACCTGCATACAATTGGTGCTTTACAGATCCAGTTTCATAAAGCTGAAAACAGTTATGAGTAAACTGATTCAGGAGGAAGAATTTAAATTAGAAAAATGTGAATGTTAATTGGAAATCATGCAACATCACCTTAGTAGATGCCCAGAAAGCCACAACTGCATAATCAAGGAAGATCAAGGAAGTTGTCAGTGCTGAATTACATTGGATGTGGGGAAAAAAGTGTCATTTAATTAAAAAAAAAAAAAGAGTTCTTGATAGTAATGAATATAAATCAGAAGCTAGCAATTATGGAAAATGATAAGGAAAGCAAAGGAACAAAAGAGAAATAACCACCAGCAGAATTAAGGACAATAAGGGGGTTCCCCCTTTGTTTAATTAGCAAAAATCAAAACCATATTAAACTTTCATCAAACAGTTTTAATAGAACTTGAGACAACCACTGGATTGTTAATACTGATTTTCAGCAAGTCTTGAAATCTGGGGAAGTTCCAGGAGGCTGAAAGTTAATGTTTTGCCATTTTAAAAAAAAAAGGGGGTGGGTGGGTAAGTGTGGTAATCCAGATAATCAATCCCAGACAAATAACTGAGGTGCTGTTTGAGACTTGATTAATAAAGAATTAAAATAAAGTAATGCAATTAAGACAAATTAATATGGGTTTATGGAAAATAGGTCTTATCAAACTAACTTTCAACAGTCAGGGTAATTAACCATTGGAATAATTTACCAAGGGTCCTAATTGATTCACCATAACTGGTCATTTTAAATAAAAAAATAATTTTTTTTCCAAATGATGGCGTTCAGGAATTATTTTGGGGAAGTTCTATGCCTTGAACTACACAAGAAGTTGGACAAGATGATCACATTGATCCCAGAGCACTTTCCTTTCAACCCACCTCCTAAGGAAAAATAATGAACTTAGATGATGGGTGAGGAGAAAAAAAAATTGTATGAGATATTCCAGTTAAGGAAGAACTCAAAGGGAAGGAGAAATTATTCTACACTACTCAAACTACAAATCTCTTCTCTAACAAGAGAGCTAAAACAGGCTCCCCAGACAGCATGACTAGTTGTAGCTAAAGCACCTATTTCTGGCTATAATGGGTTTATGGCTTTAATGGAACGTTTGCAGAGCTAGACCCACTTGAATGTCCCAAAATTGACATACTACTAGATTCACTTGACATGCGCCCATAACAGTTACTTCTCAAGCTGAAATTATTGCTACAGATACAGCAGCACTGGCCACCACAGATACATACAGTAGCAGCATTAATTGCATCTCTGCAATGTGATCTATAACAAAGAAACTCAATAGTTATGACGAAGAAACACTGGTTGTTAGAAATATGTAAATATATTCACATGCAAAGCAAAATCAGGAAACATTAGTTTTTAATCTAGTTTAAACATGAATTCTGTCAGTCCTGAAGATATATTTTTTATCTTATGCCACAAAATCAAAACACACCACTTGTCATAGAAAGAGGTTAATGTATGGAGGAACAATTAAGCTATGGTGAGTCTGGGCTTTATAGGCCATATGTTTCATTATCGTTAATATGGATAATTAATTGTTCGTGGGCTCATAATAAATTTATACTGTTCTTCAAGCCAGTGTATGCCTAGTAGTATGCAGGATGTACTTGTGAACTATACTGCACTGTTTCCAATGTACAATATGATAAATTAAAATGGACAGCAAAAGTTAATTAGAAAGCCATGGGATTTGCATTAGATGAACAAATGTGCACAAGTCATATTTGTACAAGTGCCTATGATTAAAAACATGACAGATGAGTACATTACCCCGGCCACCAATCTGCAACTCTTTAGCTGTCACAGTGTAAATTTTCAATGACAAGTGTATGATGGGAAGTGCTGTCAAACACCTTTCCAATTCCTTGAGGCATAAGAACTAACATCTCTCTTGCTTGTATTATAGCTTCAAGCAAACTTCCCACCTCTAGTTACACAAAAGTCCAGCTTTTTGATGCTACCAGCTGTGGGGCTGGACTTCATGGGCTGATTATTTGTTCTCAGAGTTTGGAGATCAAAGGCCCAAGCTGTATAAAGAATGGTCAGTACTGTCTAGCTGGTGGTTCTGAGCTTCATAAAGTTATAAACTTGTAACCACAGCGAAGAGCCATTTACAAATTCTTAAGGACTGACTCCTACCAAAGCAGAAGGATGAAGTTGGGGGTCACCTTTGGCAAACTTTATACCATGCCAGGTTTTTCTGTTGTTTTTAATATGTTTTCTTGTAATGACTTTATCTGAAAAATAAGTGTGCTTACTTAGAGCTGTGAGGTAACTTAATGACCGGCAATTGCACTGTTAATAGGCTCAGGAGAGAAAGCAAACACATACCTTTTAGGCAGTTTAACTTGCTGGAGTTGCTACAGTATAGGTTCTGTGCCACCTTAAGAGCTCCCCGTGTTCTTTGCTCATGGAAGGAGCTCAGAGCCTAAACTGGGTGCCCTTGGTAGACCATGAAAGGGAAATACTGCTACAGCTACCATGAAACTGTGAGACTTTGCTTTTCTTTTGCAGATTTGTGTTGTATACTATTCTTCTGATGTTTTAAAATAAAGCAGCTGATTTTGCACTTGAACAGCTTGATTTTTATACCTCCTCAGTCATCTTATTTGTTTAATTATTTGCTTTCAGGATCTACAACAGCATTTCTACATATACCTGCATCCCAGTGATCTATATTTAGAAACATACTCCCCTAATCTTGTGGCCTGCACCAGCTCAATGATGCAAGATCATTGCAACTGCTTAACTTGTACACTAGAAGAAATCAGGTTTCAAAGAAAACAAAACAAGACAAATTACACTTTTCCTGCCCCAGAACAGCTGCATGATTCCAAAAAAAGGCACAAGAATTACCCTGCTTTCCTTTATTGTCTTAATAGTTAGACTAGGTAAAGTATTTAAAAGAACAAAAATGACAAAGGTATTGTCAATGGTTTAAACTGTGACCAGTACCAAAGCAATAACTTCTAATGGAAGATCATAGCAAACATAACATGGAGGTTTTTGCATAAAACTATTTAAGAAATAGAGTTGTAACAAAGTTACAGGCAGAAAGATCACATTAAGTCTTCTCCTCCATGATAAGCATTGATTATTTAATCATTTGGTGCTCAATCCTGCCGCCTTTACGCATGTGGTATAGCACCTTACTCTGCTTGTAACTCCACAGTAATCAATTAGTCAGGCTTGAGTAACAGTAGAATTTTGAAAAAGAAAGCTGAGGAGTTGCTGTGGAGTAAATATTGGTGCTATCAATTCAAAGACCACAAATTATAGCTGCACACTCTCCTCTTCCCCTGAAATTCCACACTGTATAGTCCTAGAACTGGAAGTGTCCAAGATTATTACCCCAACATGAAAACTGTTTTATTTGAGGGAATGCTTTTTATGGACATGGAAAGGTAAAATAATGACAAAGATTTAATTAAGGAAACATGGGAATCAGAAGAAAAACACAATACAACTCACTGGAGCACTGAGAGTAAACATACAGTAAATTAAAACAATAAGCCTCAAGTCTGCAAATAATGGAAGAATTTTAGTGAAAAATGTTTCTCTGGTGAAGTCAGGCTAACCACTGCTGGACTGGATGGACTACATGTCTGTAAAAGTGTTATTTGTGTATATATGTCTAATGAAGCACAAAAACAAAAGAGAAATTCAGTATAATGAAAAAGTATGATTGCTCTGCAATAGTAATTAAGGTATTAAGCCTGCTTTTCTCAATCTATTGTAAGAATATCTTCATGTGATGTCTAACATACGTCCAAAGACAACATTCTAATCATTAGTTATAAATACGGAATAAGCTATGTAAATAGCACTACCTTTAAAATTTGGGCCTGGTTCTCAGCTTTTCTCAGCACAGAAAACAGGGGAACCACATGAAAGCTCCATGATTCTCTAAGTATAGCATAGGGCAGAAGGGGCTGTTCTAACTTAAGCCAGGTGGTGACTTTCTGTAAGGATAGTTTTGGAGGTTCACTACGTCTGGAACAAAGTATTCTCTGACACTTTTCTGCCTTACCCCATATGTCAGGGACTGCTGGAAGGGTAAAATCTTTCCTGTCTAGTGGCATCAATGTTCATGTAACACAGTAAAGATGTTAGTGGATTTAAGTGAAAAAACTAAATAGCGGGTTGGCTAGAAGGGATCATGACCTTTCATTTCCAGGGGATGATCTGCTACCAACTGTTAAAATCTTTGTAGGTGAACACATAGAGATCGGTTGTGATTCTAAGAGAGATGTGAGGATTTGATGATTCAAAGAACAGGAATCTCATCATTTCCTTGTAGAGTAAGAAGAAAGTTAAACCAACTTTTCTCTTCCAAAGACGTTAGAGCAGAATTCATAACTTCCAGTCCAGGTAAGCTTGTTTGATTCTCTTGTACTACTGCCCTCTACTACTCAGTTATCTCTAATACAATGGTACTAGAGAACCAAACAAAGTTGTTACCATTGAGTTGGCAGGCATGAAGAAGTGGCTGGACAAATGGTACTAACTCTTCTTTCTAATGGCTATGTCACATTAAAAGAAACATTTACATACTTAATCTTTATTTTCCACAAAACAATGTTTTCTTTCTTGAAATGGAAGGAAAGGAGGGGGATGCTCACAATTTTCTCTACAACAATATGATGCATGCTATGACACTGGTTCTAGTAGCTTTACCACAGGTTTACCTAAGACTGACTCTCTCTTTCAAGGGGTATTCAAGCATCCCAGGGGACATAAAGGATGTTGGCAAAAGATTGCCTGGTTGGTTAGATGTTGGATCAGAAAGCAATTTAGAATGAGCTTTGGATGAAGGTTAATAGGATGCCACTGCAGCCTAATTTATTTCATGTATATCCCCTTCTGGTATGCTAGCCTAGGTATTTAAGTTCCAAAGGGGCAGCCGTGTTAGTCTAGTCCAGAAAAAAAAAAACAAAAAAACAAAAACACACACACACACACGTAGTCCTGTGGCACTTCAAGACTAAGGGTATGTCTACACAGCACTTTTATTTCAAACTGTTAATTCGAATTAACTTATTCCGAAATAAGAACTTTATTTTGAAATAACTAATTTCAAAATAGGTTATTTTGAAATAATGATGCATGTGTGGACATAGAATATATTTAAAAATGAAAGGTAAAAGCAATAAAAGACAAGATCTATGGATGGTTCATAATAGCTGAAATAACTCTGATATTAGAAACGGTGTTTAGGGAAGGACAGTTACATGTCCATTCTTTAAATTTTAGGAAAAGAGTAGACTGTATTAGATGCCATGTCCGGAGAAGTTTAAGAGCATGTTTTAAAGCAATTGGCTCAGACATATGGATTTTTGAGTATGTCAAGAGAAGTACTAGCCACTTGTAGAAAGCTATCCCTACAATCTTATAAGAGACAGAGAGAGCTGTGACATAAGAGAAAGAGGGAGCTGTGTTGATAAGAATAAAAATTGCCACTATTAGGTGATAAGGGAATATATTGTGGAAAGTACTGGGATTGATTTAGTGGAGTATATGCCATGTCACACTCACTATGATATATTTGCATCCTGGATTTGCAGGGGAGACACTGATGTCAGTACACTCCTACAAGCATTAGTTTAGACAAGTCAAAGAGGTTCTTTTATGGGGTTTGTTTCAGGGTTGCAGCTTAGGCCATATTTGAATGAGCGTTTGCAAACAACATGTACTATGACTGTTACACTCCACATGTATATACATGAAGAAGTGGTATTCCCTGGTTACTGGATAGCAAAAGAAGATTCTAAATGTATGGACTGTTAATATCATCATAAAAATAGTGACTTCACCATTTATTCCAGCACAGAGTGTACTCAGTTTTGCTACAGCTGATAGCTTTAGTTAATAATTTTATTATTCAACAAGAGGTTTGTCTTCCAGTAAACTATAGCATGGCACCATGCTCATGACTCTATCATAATGCATTTGTATAGGGAAGCTAAATGAAAGCTAAATAAAAATCTTATTTTGGTGTCTCCCATTGTTTGTGTTTGACTTTGCTAACTTAGTGTTCTTTTAATGTTGTTTTTTGCACGTAAGATTATTTATATGGCATTAGAAAAAAAAATTATATAAGTGCTAGACAATTTATTTCCATGTACTTTACAAAACCAGAATTCAGAGATAATAGCAGATAAATTTTGACTGGGGCAATGTGAAACTGAGTGGGGAAAAGTCATAAACTTGCCTAAGAATTTACATCATTGTTTTTTCACTTTGGAAACTTTGCAAAAGGGGTAATTTGAATGTAAAAATATGAACTGGCAAGATGGTTATTCCTTTCTGCTGCATGCAGAAACAGTGTTCTAAAACCATCTCAATAAAGTATGAAAACTTCAAATGGCATCAGTAAAGTATAAAAACTTCACAGAGGGTGGGTTATATTTTGAAGTTGCAATGACATGCCAAAACTCACACAGTTCTAGAAATCTGAATTTTAATGAGAGTATTTTGAAGATATTCACATACATGGACTACCTTCTATGACTCACTTTGGTGCTGGAGCTACAAGCAAAGTAACCATATGAACCACATACAAATGAAAAAAATATACTTCATGGTTTTGTTTTGGTTTTTTTTTTAAATTTATTTTTGTTGGTTTTTTTTTTTTTTTTTTTTTTTTTGCTTGGGAGAAACGGAATGAATAGTTCTTAAGTACAGCCAGAGTTGTACACAATACTGCTGTTTTGTTACACTCCACAGTACACCATGCAACAAACAAACTAAAACACAGAGTCCCATTCAGCTAGATTTTAATACATATTTTACAATCTGGAACTATATTATCAAGAAAGCTTCAGAGTTCCAATAAGTTTAACTGCTGTTGCTCCATTAGTACAATATGAAAGGGGAGTGGTAATTACTTTGCCTTGGTCCTGCAAATGGCAGAAGACAGTAGTGGAGTGGACTCAAAGAGAAAGAAGAAGAGAACTTAAAAAATGTAAAGGATTGCATTAAGTTTGGTTGCTTATTTATTTTCAGGCATGCCTCTGAAGTTTTTGAGGTTTTCATTTCACTATTTTGTATCCCAAAAAAGTATAGGTTGAGTATTTCCTGTAAGTACTAAATTAACTGTATATTATTGTCTTTGATTGTGCTGCTATCTTTTTTCGATTCTCTATCTCCTTGACCCCTGAACAGCAAACAGCAGCAGGAGTCTTCAGTGGGCATGGAGGAAGATTAAATTGTGCTGTGAACTTTCCTTAATGAATCATTTTGATGGCATACCCTAAGTAAAACTACAGCAATATAGTCTCTTGTGTCAGTAACAGTAATGTAGCATTTATAACACTTACTTTTTTTTTTAACACGAACCCAGATTTCATTTCCATGAACTGTAAGAAAGAATTACCATCTCCCATATGATTCACAGGAAAAATAATCTACCCAATACTAATTTCATTTCAAAGGATGACCAGAACAAACAAATAAATATGAGGGGAAAAAAAGCCTAAATCTCAGTGAAAGTGGCAGATGACATTGAGGAGTATTTCAGGTTTAACTTTAAAATGTAAGGTATTACAACTTGGATTTTATGATCAGAGTCCTTACATCTGTCAAAATTCAGCAACAACATGGCAGTGAATATAATGCACATAATTTGAGGCTGAAATGGACACATTGGAGATTTTACTTCCCTATTACAAAATAATATCTCTTTTCCATACTTTACCATGGATTTTGCATTCCACCAATTCTGGGATAGTTAACTCATCTTCAGTGATCTAATTCTTTTCAGTAGCAATAGAGAAAGATGCAATTTATCCTCTCTTACACTCTAAAGATCTCATAAACACGCCAACGGATTTTTCATGTAATTGTATCACCGTGACTATTAATGAGTTTTATTCTCCAAGTTTCTTCTGCATGTTTTAATCTTCCAGGGAATATAATTCGCTTGGAAGTTGTACCTCGTATGCACAAGATCTCTAAAGAATGGAAGACGATGAAAAACACTTGCTGGTCACTGAGACTGAAGGACCATATTGTGACTGGTCCTGCCCAGATGTGCAAGGATCTTCTAACTAGAGCAAATATGTCAAACTTATTCAATGTGGGGGGCCACACTGGAGGGCTGGGCACCTGATGCAGGCTGTATGGGCTCCCCAACACTTTCCCCTGCCAAGTTCAGAGTGGCATAGGCTGACCCTTCCCCTCCCCAATCTGATAGGCTCTCCAACACCTTTCTTTTTCCCTGCCCTGTGGGCTCCGCTTCATCACACTGGCTCCCAGACCCCTTCCCCTGCTGTGCAGCTCCCTGACCCCTTTCCTTTCCACTTCCCCTACCACATGGTGGCAATCACAGTCTCAGTCACAGGCAGGCTGGACTCCCTGACTCTCCCCCAATCCCACTCCTTGTGGGTCATCCATCATGCTGGCCTTTGGCTGGGCTCAGTCCCAGCTAGCCTTTGATGGTCTTGTTCCCCATGTGGGCTTTTTCCATTTCTTGTTTGTAGTTTGTGTGCTATGCTGTCAATTAGATTAGCTCGCTGATAGACAGTGAACAGGTGGGGCAAAGGGCAGTACAGTGGCTCTCTAGAAGCCCGGACCAGACTGCTGCGACTGACATTCTGATTGGTTAGCAGACTGCAGAAGAGCTGAGCTGGGATTGTCTGGAGTGCTCCCTTTGTTCCTATGTTGTGACTCAGGGCATGTGAGTGAGTCAGCGTGCGGGTGCCTGGCCCTGCTTTGTGGGAGAGTTTTCCTTTCAGGGCTGCTGCAGAGAGATCCCAGGCACAGCCCAGCCTCAGGCAGCAGCTCTGTGAGCCGCATAATCACCCTCGTCAGGCCAGAATTGGCCAGTGGGCCATAAGTTTGACAGCCCTGAACTAGAGCTATCTCAAGCAATTTCAAGAACATTTTATTTTCATTGGGAAATTTCAATGACAGTACATGATTTAAGGGGAAAAAATAATTTTTATTGACATTTTTGTTTTTCAAACTAAAGTTTGACATGGAAATTTCTGTAATTTTTACCAAGTAAGCTGAGTTTCTGATACTGTGAAACAGACAAGGAGTCTGGGAGAAAATAGCCTGATGAAGTGGGATTATCTACCATGAAAGCTCATGCAATTAATTTGTTAGTCTTTTACAGGGGTGCCCAAACTTATGGAATGCAAGATCCATACAAGTTGAGTATTAAACCTTCAAGAGCCACACTGAGGCATATAGCCATATACTTTTACCTACTAAATTGATTTGCTGACATTCTTCCGGGAGCCACAATTTTTCATTCAAGAGCCACATGTGGCTCCTGAGCCACAGTTTAGCCATGCCTGGTCTTAAGTGCTACCAAGCTCCTTGTTTGTTTTGCTGAACTAGGTTAACATGGATATTAATTCGGATCAGGTTCTGTGCAGTCCTGTCACATAAATTCCAATGAGGGCTGCAGTTTAAAAGCCACATTAATAGTACTAAAGCAGCAATAAATCTCTGTGTATATATTTAAAAATGACATGTACTTCTTTGATTTTGTGCTTACCTATTTAAAAATTCTGGGAGTAACAATGGATGCAGTTTTTAAACCTTAGTGCCTAAAGATATGCTCAAATGTAGAAAACTTAATGCTGGATCCAACAAGACTAACTGCATTGTGTGGAAAAATGTGCCACCTTTCAGATTTCATGTACTATCTGCTGATTATTATTTGCCTTGCAGTAACACCTAGTGTTCCCCGATAGGTTCCAATATGTTGGGCCCTTTGCAAATGTAACAGATTTTAATTTCCTTGGGGCAGAGATTATTCTGGCAAAGTACACCTTCAGTTCTACCGAGTTAGGACTGCCTCCTCTAGTGGAGTAGGCCTGGGGTAAATCTGTCTCTTCCTTGATGGGTCTATTGGCTCTTCTTCTTAGTGCCTCTGGTTTAAAGTATTCAGGGTGTGCCTTGTTTCTGCCCTGAGGAATGTCCCTCTGACATGTAGTGGAACGGGCACAATAAGTCTATAAAAACCAGACCCATGGAGGTATCTTTCCTTGGCTCCTTCAGTGGGGCTGCAGTAAATGACAGTGCAGCTTAGGGGTGGGGAGAAGTGGTATCAGACCTTCCCCCAAGCTGGTGGCTTACTTTCTTTGTTATTTCCCATGTGCAGAGAAGCACCATGTCCTGAGTTCAGTAAGGCTATCTCCCTATTGACATAAACTGTCTGACAGCTTTGGTCTATCCCCTCTTCTCTCTAACAGAGAGAAGGTACAACCAGATCTGCTCTGATCCCTCAGAGACAAATACCTAAAAGATCTTTATCAAGCATTTCTAATACTGCAGCACACACCTGGGGAAGTGAAAAAAACAGACTGATAGAGCCATAAAGGTACCCTGGAGCCACCTACTACAAGACAGACCCAACAAAGAAAATAACAAAACACCACAGGCCATCATTATCAGTCCCCAGCTAAAATCCCTCCAACAAATCACTGAAGACTGACAACATATCCTAGAAGATGACTCCACACTCTCTTAAGCCTTCACTAGCAACCGAACACCATGCCACAAGGACGCTAACCAGGAACCTATCCCGACAAACCCCACTGCATACTCTGCCCACACATCAACTCCAGCGATACCGTCGCAGATCCCAACCACATCAGCCACACCATCAGGGGCTCAATCACCTGTACATGCACTAATGTGGTACATTCTTGCGTGTTCCAGCAATGTCCTTCTACCAGGTACATTGGTTAAACCAGACTGTCATTATGCAGAAGGATAAATGGACACAAATCAGACATAAAAAAATGGCAACATCTATAAACCAGTAGGAGAACATTTCAATCTTCACGGACACTCAGTAGCAGACTTGAAAGTTGCCATATGTCAGAATAAAAAAATAAAAAAAAAACCCTTCAAAAACAGACTTCAGCATGAAACTGCAGAGCTGGAGCTGATTTGCAAACTTGACAGAATCAGACTGGGTCTGAATAGGGACTTGGAAAGGTTTGCACTTTACAAAAAGCAATTGTTCCTGTTCACACATTCGCTCCCTCTAAGCAACTGGTGTCAATGGGTCCCAACTGCCCAAACTCAATTGACTTTGCTAACACTTGCCTTCCCCCATCCCGGCATGGGCACATATACCTCTCAACTGTAGTTTCCACTTCTTGCATCTGATGAAGTGGGCTGGAGTCAATGAAAGCTTATGCTCAAAAAAATCTATTGGTCTTTAAGGTGCCACAGGTTTCTCTTTGTTTTAACAGAGATGGGGTTTTAAAAGGCCTGGAATAGCTTTTGAATGGGCTAAGGGGCTTCTAATTGATCAGAAGCAACCTCCATCCTGCTTGCACAAAAAAGCGTATGTAACGTTCTAGGCCTGATAGACCTGCCTTCTAACATCCTCAAGAACCTCCTCTTGAGGTTTCATCTCCTCATCTCGCCACAACTTTTGATCTATGCAACACCTCATTTGTGACTCCACAAGGTAACAGGTCTCCTCATCAACCTTCTCCTCACTTTAGCTAAGGTGGCCATCTATAACCCAAGGGAGAGGAAGTTGGTTGAGGACGTGCCTGCGACTCTGGGGCCTATTTCTGTTCTTTCATCTGATCATATAACTAGGTAGAGTTCCTCTGAGCTGTGCCCATTGGCTCATTAACTACTTTTAAGGAGCACTGAGTTCTGCCTGCAGTTCTCTACTTGGTGTCCTCCTCAGGTTTCCTCCATTTAGCCCTTTTACCTTCAGTCCTGTTCCTGTTTTCCCATTTGTGGTCCCCCATAAATAGTTGTTTTGAAATAACTATTTTGAATGAATTTTGTCAGTGTAGACATAGCCAATGTGGGCAACTGGTAGAGATAAATGAGTGAGGGAAAACCAACTACTAATGAAACATATATTTGATATAATAAGCAGTGGTCAATTCATGGCCATATCTCTTGCAGCCAAAGATTTTTCCTACTCTCGCCTTCTTCCAGTAAGCTAGGTGACTTTTATTCTGACCCAGACCCCCTCTTTAAAAAAAAAAACCAACCAAACAAAAAAAAACAAACCTATAAGTGGGAGATTATTTCCTGGTATTGTTATCATTTATGTCTTATTGTTCCTGTCAAAGCATGAAAAGATTCGAAAATATCTCTAGAAAAGTTCTCAGGCTTTCTTTGTTAATTTTTCTTTCAAAGATGGTGTATATGAAGAGGAAGTTAGATTAGATGCTGTCTCACGCTTTTCCATATTATGACTTTTTTTCCCCCCAGTCTACCAACCATAGTGGAAACTGTATTTCTTTGGGAATTCTCTTTTTCATAATTTCAGTATCCCAGGGACAAAGGACAATGCAGCATCAGGAATACAGAATGGTTCCAAATAACTCCGTTTTGTTGTTGAATGAAATGAACATGAAATTATTTTTTATGCATCTGAGCCACCTTGCTTCCTTCTCCCTCCCCTACTGGGAGATAGAGCATGAGACTGAATTGGGTCATAGATTAAGTAGCCTGAAGCAGCTGGCTGGAGAGATGACATTTCACTGTTACACAAAACAGAAGAAAACAAAAAAAAAAGTAAGAAAATAAGATAAGATGGTTGAAAGTGCACACTGGATAGATATGTGTATTCCATTATGTATGGAGTATCTCAGAGCTCACCAAATCATTTAAAGCTTGTTTTGTTAAAATATTTCTGTCATATTGTCAGAGAGAATGTTGTATCAGAGAACCTCAAAAGAAGGGTTTTGTGTATGTAATGGACAATTGCTTTTTATCTTCATTTTACAGATGCCATGTTACCCCTTCTATTTTCACCCAAAAAATCCTGATACCTTTAAATAGCATGTAAGGTGCTTTCTCCCAAAATGTTGATATTTACACAGGTACATAAATGCAGGGCCCACAAAAGTTTTTAATAAACAAACAAATATTTCTTGAGGAGTGTTTAAAGTGGAAACTTTTTTTAAAAAAAGTCCAAAGCAATTAGAGTACCTGAAGTTGTTCTTCAAGTGCAGCAGTAGCTTTATCTCCACTGCTTTCGTCTACCACAACTACCATATGAGTAAGGGAATTCACCCTGACCTGTTCCTGTTCCAAGTCTTCTTGAAGTGCCTAAATAGAAAAGGGAGAAAAAAAAATCCATTATCACTGCTTAGGCACAAGTTTCAAGTCCTGAAACAGACTGCAGTGCCAGAATAGAACCTCAATGACTAAAAATGAGAATAAAGGAGAAGTAAGCCACTACTTCATACAAGTATAGCAGGTAGAATTCTGCCCCTTTCTTAAAAGCTATCAAGTACAATCTGTCTTTCCTCTCAAGTATTTAACCCTCTGACCAACACTCAGTATGAAAGTTTGAGTTGAAAAAGAAATTCTTGAGGCTGTGCAGTCGACATTTGATAAGTATCAGTATCTTGCTCATTTTAAATGGGCATTAGACTACTTTATTGACAGTATGCGCACTTTTTATAGTATTACACAAAACTATATTAAAAATTATTAAAGTTGCAAAGTCAAACACTCAGAACTTAGGAAATGCTAGTATTAAGGTTGTGTATGCAACCTGAACTTTTTCCCTCTTGTGTGTGTGTGCACATTATGCTGTACTCTTTAATTACATGATCACATACTATTTTTTCCATAGGACCCCTTCTTCAATCTGGGCATGGGGGATGATCAGTGCCTACTTAATGAGCAGCTACTGAACAATGTTTCTTCTATTTTTTCGTAGGCTGTGTGCACAAAAAATTTATTTGTGTGCACTAATATTAGCATTGTTGATTTTCTTCTGTGTGCTTTACTTTGTTGTATGTGTGGGTTTCACATACTGTGTGCATGCACGCACACGTACAGCTTAGAGGGAACACTGTACTGATTTTTTTTTTCCTTTTCATTAAGTGTGTAATCTCAGCCTTTTTTACTGTATGCTATTCAAACCTTGTACTGAAGGGAGTTTGCATTTTACCTGAATGGGATTCTTTTTTTTTTCCCCCTTTAATTTACTCAGCATTAACTGCCTCATCACCTTTTCTTTGGCATTCAACACTATAGTTTCTGAGTGCTCTGCAAACAATAAGGAATTTATTTTCACAACAGTCTTGAATAGTAGCACACCTATTTTACAGATGTTGGGCTGGGGCATAGAGAGATTAAGGCCAAAAGTAATTGTTAATTTTAGATGCCGAGTCAGATTTCAAGAACCATAGTAATTAGCAATATATAACACGTTGTTTCAAGTATAGTCCCTATTGACTTCAATTGTAGATATGAATTCTTAGCACTTCTGTAAATAAGGTTCCACAGTCTAAAATCAGCAATCCAGAAAATAACCAAAAATATATGGTTTCAGTGACTTGCTCAATATCACATAAGAACTCTGTGGCAGAGATGGCAATAGAAATGAATTCCACAGGACTACCTAAAACTGCCTTCAACATTAGATCATCCTTTCTCTTAATGTAACCCCTACTTCATACACTCATTCAGTTACTGAAACAAATGAAACTGAGGTTTTATAGATAATATCCTTCAGTATGCAGCCCTGTTGCATTTCCAGAGCAACACTATCCTGTGCACTGAACACGCCAAGAATCCTGTGTAAAAAAATCGCAAGTGATAACATAAATTAAAGACTATCATGCAACATATGCATAGACGGGGTGAATTCAAGTTGCCAGTTTGTAATCTTAGACTTCCTCCCTAGGCTCTTTTTTCAAGTCATCTCTCTTCATGCTGTCCTCGTGCCAGTAGTTATATTCTCTACTGCATGACCACGGATAAGAGATGTCACTCACGGTGTAAGTTTCCTATTCTCAATTTCAATTCTCCAACCCAGCAGCTGAGAGACACAAAAGCAAGGAAAGTCTTGCTCAGTCCCAAGCTGGAGCATACTCAGTAAAGCCATAACCTTTGGAGATTTATGTTGCTAAAATCTAACAAGTCTCCACTGAGAATATGCACTGCAACAATTCAAAGATGTATAACTTGGCCAAATTTGGGCAGATTTAATGGAGACAGCTACTCAGCATCCCTATCACAAAGATAACCCATCCATCAAACGTTAAATCTCTTCTCTGAACCATGAGGACACTAGAGCATCTTAAAAAAAGTTTAACCAACTAATTTTTCCCAAGCCTCATTTTCAAGAATGACAGAACTATTATGGATGAAATTTTAAAATAAAAATAAAAAATAAAATCAAATCAGTGAGAGAAAGACCTATCATGGAAAACTTCAGCCCAAGTGGTTAAAATTTGGCAAAGCAACTGAAAACAGGGTCTTTTAATGAGAAAAGCTGGGAAATAATATGCAGTAGCCACCAAACCTGTTTTTGTTTCATGTGACAAATCTCATATTCTACGTCTGTTTTGATGTGGTAATTATGTTTATGAAATAACACCTGTGTATTGTCAACTAACATTTTGATGACAAAGAAACTCTTAGAAATTCAGGGTTGAAAGGAAGTTTGAGGCATCATCTAGTTCAGCCCCATGAACAGAGGCCCTGCATTTGACCACTTTGTTCCTAAAATCCTCCAGGAAGAGATTCCGCTACCTCTCGTGAAAGCGTATTCTAGAGTTTAATCACCCTTATAACTAGAAAGTTTTGTCTATTACCTAAATCTTGCTGCAGATCAAGCCCATTACTTCTTGCCTTATATTCAAGTGGACGTGGAGAATAAGTAATCTTGATCCTCTTTTTGGAATGGATACAATCAAAGCATTAGGGCATATTTCTTATTTTGTTCCATTCCCTTTGAAAATACCATTTCCCCATACATAAGCCATCTGCAAAGTCCTCTGCCTGCGATTCTTTTGCTATAGGTGAACCTCCCAAAGGTATAGAGTATGCTTTCTCATTCCCTCTTTCTTCATAAGCTGCAGGGAAGGGAAGTAAAAAACATGATTCTCACTAGCTATCTAGAGGACTAGAAGCTGAGAGGAGGATGTTGTTCAATAATAACAGCTTTGAATAGCACAAAATTATTAATAGCAGTCATGGGAATTGCTGAGATCAGACCTCATGGTTGTCTTATTGTTGGTCTAGTACACTTGTCCTAGGCCAATGTGATTGCTACTATATCCTCCTTTCCCCAGTCCTCCAGATGTAGTGCTCTAGCTCCTCTGTGCTTATCATGAGGCTCACTGGGACTAACAGCATGTATTAAGGAGCTCCCTGAGATTGGAACATGCTCAATGTAGACAGTAGCCAGGGAGTCTGTGGGGCATGTTCAATGCAGATGGGATGTACAGAGATTTTAGGAGCAAATGCCACTGAGAATGTAAAAAGAACAATTTTCAGATATTTATAATGAACAAATTTTGGTGTATTTTCATGTGGACAGTGAAAGACACATCTCTGATCTCAGGCAATCCTACTTGATTATTCTACTGGTTCAACACTTCAGAATTATCACAGCTTTTCAATTAAATGATTGGGCAGAAGTGGAATTAAAGTTAGCAAAACTATCTGTTCTTCCCTAATCTGGAAAGATTAAATATTAAAAAACAAATGCCACTAAAATAAAAGAAGCAAACTTCAAAAATTTCAGCCAGAATAGGTAAAGTCCAGCAAAAGTTTAAGCAGCTGAAAACAAGTCACATGACTGGAAGCATTAGGCAGCCTTAACAATACATGTCATTACCTGTAGCACTTTGCATATCATATACACTATATTATTACTCAATCTGATTTGTGCACTTGGTGAAACCAAACAACTGCTACACTCTGGAATGAAATTACATGGAAAAATGTTAAAAGAAAAAGACTGTGTCACCCATGGTGAGCAAACACTTTTCACAAAGTGGTCACTCTATATCTGATCTTTCAATACCTGTCCTCAAAGGAAACATGCACAATAGTTTCTAAAAGTGATCCTGGGAATTTCAATTCTTAGAGTTACACACTAAAAAACCATGGATTTAACAGGGACACTGGTTTTGTATCTCAATACAACAATCTATAATATACCTGCAGGCTTACTTTTAATGCCCTACTTCAAACCCTTTCTGCATAACAATCTAATTCTTAAAACAAAAGTCTTGTGGCAATTTTAAAGACTAACAAATTTATTAATCATATGGGCTCACATGAATAATAGATTAATCTTTGAAAGAGACACAAGATGCCTTGTTTGTTCTGCTGAACCAGACTAACACAACTACCCCTTTGAAACTAATCCTTATTACCCACTCTACCTTATATGACCTGTTACTCCTCATGCTCAACTTGTATTTAGCTCAGCCACTGATTTCTTTTCCTTGAGAATGCTGTTTAGCCAAAAAAATGTGTACATTGCACCAACAGAAGTTCATCCAATAAAAAAAATATTACCTTGGCTACCTTGTCTCTCTTACTGTCACTGCATTACAGAAGAACAAATTATAATGCAAGGAAAAAAACATAAGATCCCTTCTTCCCATTCTGGACAATTGCATTTGTATCAAATCACTGGTGAAGTAGATGAGGCACCATTCACCACAAATGAACAAATGTTGGGATAACAAAGTTCCGAAGGTGCAGCCTTGTTAGTCTAGCTCAGCAAAACAAGCAAGGCATCCTGTGCAACTTAAAGACTAATACGTTTATTTATCACATGAGCTTTCATGGGAGAAAATCCCACTTTGTCAGATAATTTGAAGATGGGGGAACTTACAGAAACTTATATGTGATAAATGAATTTGTTAAAAATAATAAAATAATCTAGCAGTAGCATAAACAGATTTAGGCAGAGCTTGTATTCGCTTCACAAACAAACTACTTTCCCACTCTTGTTACCAAAAACACGCTTATCTGACTGATTCCTGGGGAATTAAATCAAGGAGTAACAGAATAAAATAATAATAAATCAGTATGCAATCAAATAATAAGTTCTGCCCAAAGTGGACAAAATGTCATTTTCCACTGCAGCATACCACAGATGTTTCAGATCATACAGTGTTTTCCCTGGGCAGATATGGTATATTATTATTTAAAGTATTAAGGTAATGGGAACAAAAAAAAAAAAAGAAGGAAAGAAAAATGGGGCTACTCCTCCCCCACCCACATGAACATGATTTTTTGTGGAAGGGGCATGAGCAACTGTTTACAATTGCTGTTCAGTGACATCAAAACTGAGAAAGGCCATGATCTGAAAACTAAATCCTCCAGTAAGTGGGTGATCGGGTCTTTTTAATTATAATTTCAGAAGGATAAAATCCAGTCTGCTCCCTGAGTACATTGTTAAGAGATTTGACAGAAGAGTGCCCCAGTTTTAGCTATATAAGCCTCAGCCCTTCAGAGTGAAATCCAGTAAGCTAGTTTTCTATGCTTAGCAGCCAGGGTAATAAACAAGACAACACCTTACATTTACATTAAATTTATTTAAGGATGAGGGTGTGAGTCATATAACAAAGACACCAAAGAAAAGATTGTCAGAGGATAGTCACTTTTCAACATGACATAATACTATAACATGATGGAAAAACACAGCAATGTCAAAAGGAATATACCTGGCATCTGAGATGGCTGGAACAGATGTGGTATTGTAAACAAGGTAAAATAGTCTTAAAGAACACAGGACTCTTTGCTCCCTTTCATTGTACACTACCTGGATTTCCCCCTTAATAAACTTAAATCAAAACTAATAGTAGGTATAAAGGTTCTCAAAAAAAAAAAAAAAAAAAAAAAAAAAAAAAAACAAAACCTGAAGACCATTACTGACAGTTCTATTCATAGATCTGTTATTAATGTTACCACTAATAAAAAAATCATTCTCAAAATATGAAATTATCAAATTGATTAAAAATCATAAAGAGAATATTTCATTAGCTCACAGGGATTTACTTGATTGCAGTCCCTTCCTTAGTGGAGGGGGAGTCAAAATGTCTTCTGCTTTTCCAATCAAAAGGAAATTCTGGCTCTACTGAAATCAATTGATTGCTTTTTAAAGGCCAGAATTTCACCAAAAATAAGCAGAACCACTATCATGTGTCAAATTGTTCAACCTAGGTCAACGTTATGAAACATCCACTGGGACACTGAAGAAGGCATCAAAAAATGGAAAATATTCCATGGTCAGCCTTGACATACAGAAAGTTTCCCTCACACATCTTCGTTTTCTGGGGCTTATTTGTAAATTCAGAAAGTGGCAACAATCTAAGATGCTAATTCTATAATGAAAATTTTGCACAGTTATCCAGCAAAAATCTAGACTTCTCTAAATTTTAGCACGTTTAATTGCACAAACTTAAAGTGAAATCTATATATAACTTTGAAAGTGCATTTTAGTTTAATCACAAAATTTTTAATATATAACCTTTCTAGGCAATTTAGCAATCTTCAGTTTCTTATAGGCAGATTTCATTCAGTTTTTAAAATATATAACCAAGACTACTTGTAGCAGTACACAAAACAACTAAAAAAACAGGTTAAATGACAAATAGCTCTTTGCAATTATTTTACCATTATGCCTAAACAGTTTGGCAAACTTACTGAGAGATCTGCAGACATGTCCCTTACTGGGGCCCTAAAACTCCTTAGAGTTTGCCTTAGGTACAGTTCATGTTGAAATCCAAGTGGAACTCTTCAAAGGACTCTCCCGTGGGTCCAGATAGTGAAAACATCATCAATGTAACATAGGTAAAGGAGAGGCAATTGGGGCCAAAATTTGAGGAAGCAATGTTCTAGGTCAGCCATAAAGATGTTGGCGTACCGTGGGGCCATGAGGGTACCAGTAGCCACGCCACTGACTTGAAGGAATAGATCATCTTTGATTTTGAATGTCTTCATTCCCATAACGTGGGTGCACACATTCCAATGTGCTGCCTCACATTAGCATTGCATTATTGTTGGGAGGAACGGAAAAGCTCAGAAGTCAGAAAGGAGAAGATGGCATCAAATTGATCAGGTAATGGCAATCAGAAAGATGGATTGGTTTGTTGGATGGCATGATGGATCACATCAGCCCCATACTAGTATAAAGAAGATTTGCAGGCTGAAGAAGCCACCCAGTCCTGCCTTTTCTGGGCATGCTCAGCCAGGAATGGGGGTATAAACACCAGTCACCCAGCTCAATGATGGTGGACTGCTGACCAGAAAAGAAGCATGGGCTGCCAGCTTTCTTCAGGGAGCTCCTCCCAATGGTAGGAGTGGAGTCAGGCACTGCCAAGCCCCAGCCAGCACCCAGGCTGCTAGGCAAGCCCTACAGAGGACCTGCATCATCAGGAGCCACACTGACAGAGGACAATGCAGATAGTGGAGATCTGTGGGGCATCAACAGCAAGAGGGTAGGAAGTACCCCAGGGGCCTGAATAGTGTAAAAGGGGGAGCAGCATAGACATCATCAGTGTGACAGGGCCCTGGCCTGGAGCTCATATTAACTCCAGTAATACCATCACAGGTCCCAAAAACATCAGCCACACCATCAAGGGCTCATTCACCTGCACATCCACTAATGTGGTATATGCCACCACGTGCCAGCAATGCTCCTCTGCAACATACAGTGGCCTAACCAGACTATCATTATGCAAAAGAATAAATGCACACAAATTGGGCATCAAAAATGGTAACATCGATAAACAAGTTGGAGAACACTTTAGCCTCCCTGGACAATCAGTAGCAGACTTGAAAGTTACCATTCTTTAACAAAGAAACTTCAAAAACAGACTTCATTATGAAACTGCAGCGCTGCAGCTGAACTGTAAACTTGATACACACAGATTGGGTCTGAACAGGGATTCGGAATGGTTAGCACATAACAAAAAGTAATTGTGCCTGTTTGCATGCTCTCTCCTTCTAATCAATGAATGAGATTGCACCCCATCTGCCCTAACTGAATTGACTTTGTTAACACTTGCCCTCCTCCTTCCTGGTATATACTTCTCAACAGTGGTTTTCAATACATGCAGCTGATGAAGTGGGTTGGAGCCCACGAAAGCTTATGCCTGAAGAAATCTGTTAGTCTTTAAGATGCCACAGGACTCTGTTTTTTGCTGTTCGCAAACTAATATGGCTACCCCTCTGGAAATTCAAAGCCCAAGACTGCTTATATCAAAACGAAGTACCAGCTGTGTTAGTCATGATCATATGTAGTGCAATAAAACTATTTTTCCACATATTGTATACTGCCAGTAATTTTTATCTTTGTTGTAGTATGCAGCTTTGTTATACTGCAAGAATCAGGGTGCACTGATGCAGAATATAACACAGAATAAACTACCAGCAACATTCACATAGCATCTGAAATGTCTGCAAATGTCTTGACCTCCAGTTATTACCTCCAGGCAAGTTCTGTTTGAGAAGAATTTTAATGCATGCCCAACTGCAAAGGGGAAAAAAAACCCTCCTTTTTGTCACTCTACTCTCTGAAAGGTCCCTTGGTAGAGACAGTGGAGTTGAAAACTTATTTTTAAACTATACATCCACAATGTTAACTGTCTTACCACATCCAGAAGAGTAGAACTGATATATGGGAGAGAGAAATTTCTAAACACTCTGTAGACCCAATGAAATCAGTGACAGAACACTCTCTTGACTTCATTGTGACCAGAATTTTACTCTGAAAGCATACCTACAGACCAATTACTATATAGGCAGCAGAATTAGTAACAGATTTTCTGTATTTCCTCACTAATATTTCTTAATACTAGTTTTTAAGGGTCATGGTTAAGTTGAGAATGCATAGTTCAGTCCCCATGCCTTTCTTGGCCTCTGGTGCCCTAAGGCCATAGCTTGGCTTAATTTCTGATGGTGGATTTTGGGATATGAAGACCTGTCTTCTCGAAATCGCACTAAACCTATCAAGTCATTTCACAAAAAACACCAAGATGGTAAAAGACATAAGACAGTAAATATTCTGAGTACTATAGAAATGAACAGGATTTGTGCCACTAACCTAGAGGTGAAGACCACCTTAGTCTATTGACATTTTCTGGAACCATGTCTCCCAAGGCCTTGTGTTTTTTCCTATATTTATCCTTTTACATTTTATCATCTGATATGCATCATATACATGCATCTCTATGTATGCACATATACATATGCAAATATACAGAGAATTATTGAATATATAGCACCATATTAAAATTTTGCTTTATGTTACTCTGTTTTTAAGACTCCTTTTAGAAGTAATAATCACACCCTTGGCACAATTTTATCTTATTTGCCATATTGTATTTATTTGTCTATGTTCTTATTAGTTTAGTTTAATTTATGCAGTAATTAACTTTTAATTATTCCAGTTTAAGAAACACTGTTCAATAGCAGAATGAAAACAAGCCTGGTCAAATATTTTTCTTTCTACAATTGCTGGATTGTTATTTTTCATAATTAAATACATTTTTCAACAAAAACAAACCTCTCTTCTACTGCAAAGCTAGAGACTACACTTTGATTACTTTACAGTGCTCAGGGGCCACATACTCAGAGTCCCAATATTGCTATTGAGCTTTGCAGTCCCAATTATAACAACTAATAGTGTCTCATCATACCAGGGAACACAAGGAGAAAAAGCACATGATGACAAGAGGAAGAAAACATGGGAATAATAAAGTCTGAAATTTTCTTATTATGCTTTGTAATAAAAAGTATATTACAATTTCCTATTTTCTTGATCTCCAACCAGACTTTCTATTCTAGTAAATTATGAATATGAGAAAGAGTAAAGAAAATCCCAGTCTTATTAAAAAATTCTGAATTGCAATGCAGTCTCCATAAAAAGACTCTCTCATTTTGCATAGCTTAAATTTCAGTAAATGAAATATTCTTTACTACTCTATAGTCTGAGAGTTTAAAAATCTGAATAGTTAATTGATTTACATTCCTTCTTTAAACAACATGTCAAGTCCAGCAATAACATATGCATTCACAATAGCTTACCTTGTGTTCTTCTACTTGATGTTTTAAATCCTCTAGATCAGGGCCCAGGGGCTCTGACTCAATTTTCTTAGTTTTTTCTTCTGTTTTTGCTAGCCAGTTTGATAATTGTGTTAGCTGCTGATTCTGCAGGTCCATGAGAATCTTATGTAAACTGGAAACAAGAAAAATTATCAAAAATTTGTACATGTAAGAAACAAGTAAGCAGAAATGTTCCAAAAGGTAGCTGTATTATTCTAGTTCAGCAAAACAAACAAGGTGTCTGGTGGCACTTTTAAAGACTAAAAAATTTATTTATCATATGAGCTTTCATGGGATAGAATCCCACTTCATCAAATGCTTGATTCACTCCCAGGAAAGATCATGTGATAAATCAATTTATTAGTCTTCAAAAGTGCCACAGGACTCCTTTCGTTCATTTTTGAAAGTTAATTTAATATAGCCCTGGTACAGAATTGTAGGTTTACCTATCTTGTCCTACTAATGGATTTTAACAATGACCAAGAAAAGCAATATATTCAGCTGAGATGACAGTTTGGTTTCCAAACCCATCCCATTTGCTTAAAATGCTTACATGGTTTAGTTTTCAACAATGTAAACAGAAGCCACAACTCATGTTTGTAGCAATGTACTAACAGAGATCAATCAGATATTGTTGAAAACTGATCAAAAACTGGAAATTCCCACCCGATGGGAAATTGCAATATTCTGATTTTGGAGGGAAAAGCAGGGGTTGTTCCTAATCTGAGACAAATCCAAAGCATGCACCAAGCCTTTTGTGCAGGGCCATAAATGTACCAGAAGTTTCTATACAGTAAATAATTTAGTTTAACATCCAGTTATGTCCATGGAAACTGCCACAGTGCCTCATGGAAACTATATTTTTGTTGCCTCATCCCCCTATACTACTGGATGAGTCTCACTCACCATCTAGAATACATCTCACAGGAGTAGCCTAGGTAGGTGCAGCTCAATGTTAAATGAAACATTTTGATTCACTTAGACAACCTGACTTGTTTTAATCTGGGTCCAACTGACACCAAATTAAATATTCATTTTTTAACATGGAAAATTTTAGTTTACTAAAACTGCATTTTTCCATTCTAAAAATACAATTTGATGGAAAAAGTCCCACACAGGTCTCCAGCATTGTAGCTGTTAAATTAAATGGGGCAGATTAGATTAGATTCAAGAATCAGATTCAAGCAAATCAGCTATATTTCAGAAAACTTCCTTTAGTATCATTTGAAATTAACAGATGATCAGAAAAAGTTTCAAATGGTACTATTTTCTACTGGAAAATTACACCTAATTTGAAGATACTTTAGTAAATCACATTTATTTATCTGAAATTTAATTGAAGGAAACAAAAGCATTCCTGAACCATCATGTTTGACATTCTTTGACTATTTTTTTTAAATGTGGGATTATATTACATAGTATAATATATAGTAAAAATTTTCAAAATGAAAGCAAAATGAAACACTTCAAGAAGTCTACTGAAGACAACTGATGCTCAATATGTCAAACAGAAAATGATACTTGAGCTGTCTTTTGGATCTGCTTGAACAGATAGCCTACAATATTTGAGATCAAGTGATACAGAAATTGAGCAGTATAAGCAATAATTCTTCAGTCCAACAATTTGAGACATCATGTCACTAAAGTGAACCATTTACAGCAGAAAAAAATAAATTGAATTGCAATAATGTATGTAAAAATGTTGTTACTAAAATTCTAAATCCACCGAAATTAAAAGATTGCTTTCCATGCACAAGACAAGCAGATACTTATGAGAAGTGAATATCCCACTTAACTTGATATCTGACAAAATTTCAGGTGATATAGGAAGTAATTTAAACTTTAAAAGTATTTACATAAGGAAAAACATAAATCAATATACACTCAATGCACAAAATTGTGTTAGGATATATTAGATAACTAGTTCTTTCCCTTCCTCATTTGTTCATGTAGTCACTCATTTAAAAGAGAGTTAATTTTGAAGTATTTCCCTCCTCATTTGATTTGTACAGCTTTATTATATACATATACCCAAATACTTTCATCCTCTTTATCTTGGAGAAACAGCAGCAAAAATCTCATTAATTTTGACCAGCTATTTTTTAAAAAGCTACATTTAAGTTCTTCTGCACTAGTCATTTTTTTGTTTTAGAGTTTTTCAGCTTATTACTTAATCCTCTACTTTCTGTACTGATTCTAGGGGCTGTAAGAAAGAACCTTGCTGAAAAGGTAAACATTAAAACATAAGTGTACAACAAACAGACCTTTTTCTGTAACTGCTTAATTTTAAAGAGAGCTAAAAAATTCCCTGGAGCTGAAAGGGACAGAACCAAAGCCTATGGTAAAGCTTTCACTGAATTCAATTCTCTATCTCTCACCAAACTAAAATCCTGGTTTGCATCTCTAATGTCACCTTGTGGATATGAAGCTGTCAACTCAAGCTCAGACTTGCTAAATGGAGCTAAGAATCACCTGGCTACCTACTTGTTTGATCATCATGGACATCACCACCTTTTTACCTGTTACTCAAGCCCATAACATAGGTGTCCATCTTTGACTCAGACAACTTTCTAGGTTCTTACATTCAAGCTACGCACAAATATTGCAGATTCTTGTTAAACAACAGCTCTAAGATTCACCCAGCCACACTGTTAAACATCTCATCCAGGTTCTTCAGTCTGAAAACCCTTTTCTTTGGCCTTAACAACTCCTTGCTCTGCTCATACCTACTCAGAACACCAATGCAAAGACCATTTTCCCTCTGCATCCCTTCACTGGCTCCCACTTTTCTATTGTATCAAATAATTTGTCTTCCCTTTCAAAGCTGTATCCACATCTACCTGGCTATGTCCACATGAGGCTTTTAATTCGAAACAACCACCGTTGTTTCGAAATAAAAGTTAAGATGTCTGAACGATGTTTCTTTATTTTGAAATGATGAGCCCCTGTCATTTCAAAATAATATCCATTATTCTGGAACAATAAAACCTAGGGTGAAATCAAAATAGCCATTGTTTGGAAATAACACCGTTCGGACGTGTTATTTCAAAATAACCATTATTTTGAATGAACACTTTTACCCTCCTCCTTCCCAGGGTGCCTTCCTTTTTCTATATATTGGGTGGAGGCATGGCCCAGGGAGGGGACCATGTTTCCACACCTCCCCTGGTGCCCCTCCCCGAATCAAAATAGCAAGCCCTGTGTCTGGACTTGCTATTTTGATTTGAGGTTTTCCCTTATTTTGATTTAATATTTGCTTATGTCGATTTAACTTATTTTGAATTAAGGATTTTATTTCAAAATAACTTATTTTGAAATAAGCGTTTACATTTGAACATAGCCCCTGCCATTGCTGTCCTAGCATAAGCCAAGTTCCTCCTCCAATCTGATCATGATGTCAACCTCCATTTCCCAGTTGTTAAAATCTGAAATGAGCACCTTCGTGATCTCTCCTATGCTGCTTCTCATGATTGGTTTTGGGAGAAGTTCCCTGTGAATATTCATGAAACTAACTTTTTACCATCCTTCAAAACCTTCCTTTACTGAGTTTACTATACCTTTGCCATGAGTCTTATAAAACACTTGACAGTGATCAGGCTGCTGGTGTGCTGACATCATTGCCTATCATATTGTCCAATAGTTTCTCAAATTCAGTCTACACTGCCAGGAAAATTTGGCAGCAGTTGGAGGTAGACACAAACTATGCAGAGTAGCTTGTGTAACCCCCACCAACTTCCTAACTCCTCTTCAGTGTTATGTCTTCCCTATGTGGCACCACTTGAGGGAGGAGGGGGGTTTAGAAGTTCAGTTTCCAGATCAACTTATTGTGTATTAATTGACTACTAAGTCGATCAGGAAAGATTGATCTGATGGCAGTGACTTTGCTACCATCAGTGCAGATGTGACCTCATTGTCTGTTGTACTTCTCAGTCCGTCTATATCCATCTGCTGTCATAGAGATCATAAGTTCTTTGGGACAAGGAATTCCTTTTTGTTCTGTGTTTCTACAGCACCTACCACAACAGGGTCTTGGTCCATACTAGGGGACCTAGGCACTATGGAAATATATATTATTAATTCTAATAATAGTAATTAAAAGAATTTAAAACCCCTAAATGACTCGCCTGAATTTCCCGCTGATTAAAGAATTAAAATATTAAACTTTCATTATGTTCAAGCACACTTATACTTTCTGTAACAAAAGTTTCTTTTCTTGCGCTTCCTTTTTAAAAGGATCCTTAGCTGAATCTCAGCTACTACAGAGGTAAGTGCCATTATCAGATTGTTTCAATTTACTCCGCAGTTTGGAAATAGGTATTGTAATGTTGTGAGCACTTAAGTGACAGTTTACAGTGTATAGCATGTGAGTCACATTTGAACATAGAATGCTAAAAAATATTTTTTTTTACAGAACACAAAATAATTATTTAACAGAGTATTTAGTTTGCAAATTGATTTTTGATCACTGACTGTTGATTGGATTTTGACTCCTAAGCACCTAAATCCCTTTCATATGTTGATTTGGGTCCTAAATCATTTAGGTGTTGCAATGCTGAGTATAGAAATACCTTTAAAAATCTGGGTCTTAGACACTTAAAATAAAACTCTGAATCAAACTGGGTCTTCCAAATTTGTTTTTAAAATCCTGATTATGTAAGAATGTTAGTTTTCCTACTTAAATACTCTTCTCTCCAATAAAGAAATCATAATGTTCCAGGGATATCCAATCCAGATTCCTGACTAGAACAGAAAATGCCTACATGCATGCTGGGATAGATCACTGTGAATGTTGTAGTATAGCTATATGGTGCAGTTCATAAACTTCATAGATCTGTACCTAACTAGAGAATCTCAATGCCTGAAATTAAGAATTGCCCAGAAAACTACAGAAATGTCTTGATATTTTTGTAATACAAATTGGCCATATGATTCTGGGGGAAAAACAATCCAGGACCACAAATTTCTTTACATAGAAAATACAGTAAAACTTTTTTTGTAAGCTTCAGAAATTTTTAACAAAAACTGAAGTCAAGGACGCAGCATTAGAATCTAGAGCATCAAGGCAAGATTAGAGACTGAACAGGGGCTAGAATCTGAGACTGAACCTCAAGTACAGACAAAATATTACAAGTTGTGCTTGTGTGACCTCAGCTCAAAGTGACAGAACACTCAAAATGTCTAATCTCAAAAGAGTTAAACTATGGTCACTTGTAGAAATTTTAAGAGGTCAGCTCAATGTGCCTAAAAACATTTTAGAATTGCTCATTTTAAAAGATTGCATCTGCATTTAAAAGGGAACCAAGAAAACAGGATCTTTTCAGTTTTAGACCAGTTGCAAAATCACACCAGTAGGGCCCAAGTTTAAATCCAAAGATTTGAATCCAAAATCATGCCATCTACCCAGAATTCAGATTTAAGGTTCTAATTCTGATCAGTTTCTCATTTAGAATAGACTTTTTTTAAACATGTTCCTTTTGTGAGGAGGAAGAAAGAACTCTCAAAGAACAACATTTCTGAAGTGTGTTCAATTGTCTAAAAGCAGAATGCTTGCTTTCCTCTGTGAGATGTCAGTGCAGGTAACATATGTGAAGATATCAGCATTTTTCAACTCTCAAGGCTGCAAACAGTTATGGAACATATATGCATAATCTATGAATTTTAAATTTTGGAGGTGACAGTCCAGTGTGTGGACATGAACAATGGATATGTAAAGCATTTAAACCAGCCATTTTTTTAAAGAGAAATTGTACTTATTCGGCTATTCTAGCTCCCAAAAAAGTCAACAGAAAGATGCCAGCTGATTTTTATGGGAGGTGGATCAGGTCCTTAAAGTTTGCGGCAACAAACTGTAATATTTATTTCAGACCTTTACGTCTGTATGAGCTTTTTCAGTTGCAAGAAAAAACATATAGTAGATCTGAACAACTGAAGATACACTATCTATCCCTGCACCTAACTTTCCCCATTCTGTTCCACTATTAGGTCAACAGCCGAAGCAGATGGAATGGTTAGCACACAGTTAGAAGACAGTAATTCCTTATTACAGGGTGAGTTAATATAAGACAAGAATTCTGCTGGGTACTGACATTTTACCAGATGTTAACATAGCCTGCAGCTAACAAGCACATTGTCCTCTTTCTCTTCAGATTAACACAGAGAACATTTTCAACCAAAAGGAGACTTAAGAAAAAAAATAAAAAAGGTCTATGCTCCCTAATTTTAGACTGATTATTCTTTCCCCTATTTTTAGTCATCTCTAATTTTCTCGTTTATTTTAACTAAATAAAGAAGAAATCACATAAAACAGTAATCCAGCACACAATTTTAGAAGTACAAGAAAAAAACTGGAGTGGTATCTTTCTTAAAATACAAATATATACACGAACAACCTGGTTTTATCATCAAATTTCAATCACTCAGCTTTATATTAAAGAAGCTTTGCACTATCAAAATAAAGTAACTGTCTTTTAACTTTGGTGTAAGGAATGTCTAACACTGCAACTGGGAATTTATACACTGAAATTTTTAGTGAGTTAACTTGAGAATGCCCATGGGTGCTGCAATTTTACCTCTCTGTTGCAGTACAGACGTATCAAATTTTGCTAAGTAAAATAGTTAACTCATCATCTAGGAGGGCAAATGAAGCTTTAATTTAAAAGTTATTTTGTCATATCAAAATGGTGTGGAGGCTTGTTATTTTTTGAGATATTACTGTATGAACTTAACTTTAGAATAATGTTTTGTTGAACTTTGGACTATTCTATCACAACTATACATACACGAAAATGAAATTTTATGGTAGCCTTACTGAATATATCAATCTTGATAAATTTAAGTAATTTGGCAGACAAGTTTATCTATCCTGAAAGTTCTCAACTGGGGAATCAAATTGCATCACAAAATTTTCATCAACCATTGCTCATTTCTATGCATTTCATAGATTCATAGGGTTGGAAGGGACCTCATAGGTCATAGGTCATTTCTTAATACCCAGAATATTTTGATTCCTACCTTTTATCCGTGGCATCAAAACTCCCCATTTTATGTGGAAGGTAATTACTATCTTTTGCATTAGCACCATTAATTTTTTATACATATTTGTCAAGTTCAATACTAAGCATAGTTCATTCTCTCAACATGAACCTTATTTGAAGTACAGTGATGTTATCAAAATTTTCCCATTTATTACATACAATAGTAAAATTCATGAAAATGCCAGAATGACTGCAAATACCATGATATGGTAAAGGGAGCAATTGTAATGGCACTCACTGTTCTCATAACCATTACTATATTTCTGAATCTTTTGGATCTGATTATAAGTTTGATGTTTAAGAGTTGAGCATAGTATTGAACTCCTAATACAGGAGGGTTGTAACTTCCTTGATCCATATCTCCAATTAAAAAGGATATAGGTCTGAATTGTAGGGTGTGCCCTTGGGAATCAGGAAGAGCTTTCTGACCAGAGCTGTGATGCCACCATCTCTCCTTCTGGGGCAGACTTCTAAGTGGCAAAAGAAACTATTATATTTTGAGGGGCTCGATCAGATGTATTTCATTCTGGGATTGCCTTTGTAGTCCATCTATACTGTTTGTTGTCTGAGAAATGTATGTGGGCTTTAGTTGGCTTCTTCTTTGGCTGTTTTCTCCCTCTATTTATTAAAATGCATTGATTAAAAATATATATGGGCTTTTCTCTTTTGTAAAATTTGTTACTAAAAGAAAAAATTACAATTATGTATGTTATTAAGATTAGCAATAGAGACAAAAATTAACAAAAGATCATTTTGCAAATGAAAATACATGAAACTATGATGACATTTTCCTATATAGAAAAATATGAGTATGTTTTATAAGGTAATATACAAATGAGTATTAAATTCTTCATTAAGGGGTCAGTCTAGCACCCACTAAAGTCAATGGAAAAACTCCCACTGACTTCAGCAGTGGGGAAAAAAAAATTCTTACACTATTCTGCTGCCAAAATAAAGGATTTAATAAAATAAATTAAAATCCAGACTTAAGTGGTGGATATAAACTACTTGGGAAATAATGAAAATTTCTCAGACAGGACATTTATACAAGCTGATTTATAAAGATGATCTTTAACAAGACACAACAAGCATCTTGTTGAACAAGCCTACCTGAAACATGTCAGTGCTACACTATGCATTACTTACACTAATGATGGACATAGAGATATACAGGCAAAAGGAAGCTTTGGTCAAGTATGTATGTTCTTCTTGTAGAACTCAGAATTCAGTTAAGGATATTGAGAATTTAAAATAGAACTTCCAAAATGGACGAAACTTCCCTTTATATGAGATTATAATCCACATTTTTAGTGTAATTTCCACTTGTATGTCATGTTTTTTCCATCTCATATCAAATAGCTATTGAAAAAAATCTGCACTCATACCAAGAATCTATTTCTTCTGAACTTATATTCTTATCCTACTTCATCCAGCACTAAGATTGTAATGTGAAGTTTAAGTCACAGCTGTTTCCATGACTAACGTGTGATGTTAAAAAGATGCAATAATGATTTCATTATGGTATCAAAGAGGAAAAGATGTTGGTCTTTACAAGCTCTTATTGAAACACTAATAATAATAATAATAATAATAATAATAATAATAATAATAATAATAATAATAATAGAGAAAACAATTGAAGAAGCACTCTGCTTTTTGTATTAATGTTCCCATTCATCAGGTATATGCCAGTTTTAAAGTTCCTTCTTAGTCTAAAATAACAGGAAAAGACATTTTAAAAAACTGACAGTGAAGTCTGCATGCATTAAAATCTCATTTAACAAACCCAATTCTCCACATTAAACCAATTATTAAAACACCAAGATCAGGTTTGCAATCTTACTTATTTTGATCCAAAACTGAATGCAAGAGACTATTCTAAAGCTGTGGTTGTTAAAAGAGTGATTAAAACTTTATTCCTGCTTCTCTGGGACAAGAAAGGAGATATCTGACTATTCAGAGCTAAAGTAATAGATGCTATTAGGAAGAAAATAGAAATTTTTAATACAATGCTAACCAAAGTGAATATTGTATATATTAAAATGTCAGTTGTACAATATTTGATATGCCGTACTCAGTATTTGATTTTGATTCCAAACTCTTGATGTGGCTCTAACTACAGTAGTTCAACAGAACTATTCTAATTGAAACACATTTTGTCCTTAACTGCAATAGAAATGCTGTGCTAATGATCACATTTACTAAAGTAAAAAAAAAAAAAATTATTTTCTGTGCAGCCATATTGCACAATTAGGTAGTGTTTGGAAACATTTACCACAGAAGAACTAGGACTTGGACATTACCATTGTAATCTACAGAACTTGCTGGACTGAAAGTTTGATTTAGAAGAGAAAATCTAGTATTTTTACTTACAGCATTTAAGTCACTGAAATTATAGTGGTTAATTATTTAGCTTTCTCATTTTTAATTATTTGTTCAATTCCCCCCCTCCCGTATTCCTATTTTAATTCTTCACAAAACAGTTATCACACTGAGATGCTTCACTGTAGAGAATTCTATACTAAAAGACTACAGTTTTTCTTCAGCTCATTAATGCATTGCTAGAAGGACCAAACATTTTCAATACATACGCTGAACACATCTTGCATTGAATTGCTCCAGAAAAATTCTCTGCTGCTAACCCTATATTTGAACTACTTCCACTTTTATGATGTCATGCCTGAAAAATCTCTCCTATTCACTGCTTGCTTGCTTTTATTTCCCCCATGTTAACCAATGTGTTATTTTTCTTTATATTTTCTATGGCTACTATCATAGAAGACGGGCAGCCTCATTCTGCTTATCTTTAAGTAATATCTTTTCCTTGGAAGATTTGCCAACAAATGAAATATAACACATTCAGGTAGAGTACATTTTTATGTTGCTACAATATGAGGTTGCCGTCTCTCATCCTTTCAGAGCCTTTAAGTCTTCAAGGGCAATCTTGATAATGATTAAGTCATACATTGATAAGTTCTTATCTTTCAATTTATAATGTGCATGTATATTTTTTAAAAAGTAGCTTAGTTAGACTATGAGATCGGGGGTCTTGTGGAGACAAAAGGGATAGAAGGTGCCAGGGGAAGAAAGAGGGATGCCAGAATGCCACTATCAGGAGAAGTGCTGCCTCCTCATTTCTGGGCATCTGACCCAGACGTGTCCAGAAAAATGGGAAAGAGGGGCATATGCCTCCCACCGCTAGCCAAAGCTACATGGTACATCTGTGCAGGATGAGCATGCTTCAGGTTGCACTGCAGGAGCATTGGTGCCCCAGATTCTGCCCGACCTGGAGCCTGATCTGACTCTGGGGGCCCAGTCCAGCCCCAGCCACTGCCAGCAAGCAGCAGGCAGCCCAGGTAAGCCTGATCCAGCCCCAGCCACTACCAGAAAGTGGCTTGGATATGGATCCGGCCCGTTACTGCTGGCAAGTGGCCGGGAGCTTGTTTTGGCCCCTACCACTGTCAGCAAAGCGGCAGTGGCCCAGAGCCTGCTCCTGCCACTGTGCTGCTGGCCAGGCATGTCAGGCAGCCTCAGCCCAGATCTGGCTCCTGCCACTGGCAGATAGCAGCAGGCAACCGGAGCCAGATCCATGGCAAGACCAGGGTGATGTGGGACCCGTGCTCTGCATCGTAGAGCCAGTGACACCCATGGGCTGCAGCCTACTCTGGGCTGTCTGCAACTGACAGCAACTTCCTGCCAGACCCCTGCTAGCTGTTTCTGAATGGCCTGTAAATCCCACTTCTTGAGGAAGAGCAGACCACTTTCCTCTGACCCCACTGAGGAATACCAAAAGGAATTACAATGCCTACTCAAGAAACTCCCTAAGACAGCACAAGAACGTATAGAGACAGAAACACCACCAGAACCACGGCCAGGGATGTTCTATCTACTACCCAAAATCCATAAAAAAGGAAACCCTGGATGCCCCATCATCTCAGGCATTGGCACTCTTACTGCGGCCTATCTGGCTATGTGGACTCCCTCCTCAGACCCTATGTTATCAACATCCCCAGCTATCTTCAAGACACCACGGACTTCCTGAGGAAAATACAGTCCATTGGAGAACTTCCAGAAAACACCATTCTGGCCACTATGGATGTAGAAGCTCTTTACACCAACATCCCACACAAGGATGGATTACAAGCTATTAGAAGAACCATCCCAGATGATGACACTGCGCAGCTCGTGACTGAACTTTGCGACTTTGTACTCACCCACAATCACTTCAGATTTGAGGATCATTTATATCTCCAAATCAGTGGCACTGCTATGGGCACCCGCATGGCCCCACAATATGCCAACATCTTTATGGGCGACTTAGAACAACGTTTCCTCAAGTCTCATCCCAAGACACCTCTTCTTTACCTGTGCTACATCGCTGACATCTTTATCATCTGGACACACGGCAGGGATGTTCTTGAAGATTTTCACAGAGATTTCAATAATTTCCACAACACCATCAAATGGAGCCTGGAACACTCCACACAGGAGATCCACTTTCTTGACACTACAGTACAAATCAGGGATAGACACATCACCACCACCCTATACCGAAAACCTACTGATCGGTATAGTTACCTATATCCTTTGAGCTTCCATCCTAAACACACCATACGATCCATTGTCTACAGCCAAGCCATAAGATATAACTGCATCTGCTCTGATCCCTCAGACAGAGACAGACATCTTCAGGATCTCTATCAAGCATTCTTGAAACTACAGTACCCACCTGGGGAAGTAAGAAAACTAATTGACAGAGCTAGACGGGTTCCCCGAAGTCATCTACTACAGGAGAGACCCAAGAAAGAAAGCAACAGAACACCACTAGTCACCACATACAATCCTCAAGTCAGACCTCTGCAATAGATCATTAAGGACCTACAGCCTATTCTAAAAGATGACCCCTCTCTCTCTCAAGCCTTAGGAGACAGACCACTCCTTGCTTATAGGCAGCCCCCTAATCTTAAACAGATACTCACCAGCAACTACAGATCTAACAACAAGAACATTGAAGCAGACACACACCCCTGCAAAAAACCACGCTGCCAAGTCTGCCCACATATCTACACAACAGACACCATCATAGGTCCTAATCAAGCCTGCTATTCCATCAAAGGCTCATTTACCTGCTCATCTACTAATGTGGTCTATGCCATCATGTGCAAGAAATGCCCCAACACCTTATATATTGGACAAACAGGGCGATCACTCTGTAAGAGACTGAATGAACACAGAGCTGATATCAGAAATCAAACAACAAAGAAACCAGTTGCTGAGCACTTCCATCTTCCTAATCACTCAATGATGGACTTGTTAACGAATGTTGTTAAGATGTACCTGGGACATCAAGACTTCAAAGAAAAACAGCTGAACTTAAATTAATATGCAAGCTAAATTCTGTAAAAGCAGGACTCAGTCAAGACTATGGGTTCTTTTCCCATTACAAAGGGTAATTTGACTTCAGGCTTCTCATGGTTTGAGCCTGTAAACTGCTCTGATTTGCTGTTACTTTATGACCTGATCCTATGTTTTACACCCCTTGCATTTAGTTTCATTCCTTTCTGTAAGTTCACCCATCTTTGAAGCATCTGAGGAAGTGGGATCTTCTCCCATGAAAGCTCATGCAAAAAATAAATCTGTTAGTCTTAAAGTGCCACACAACTGCTTGTTGTTTTTTTACTGGACTAGACTAACATGGCTATCCCTTTTGAAATTGGTAATTTGTTCCCTGGGTGGCTTCCCAGGTACAGCCCCCCATGCCTCAGTGAATGGGATCACTCCACCCTGGACTCTTTGGGAGCAGGTGCTGAGGGGTATGTGCCCAAACAGGCAGCCACAACACACAACAGCAATTTAAGTTAAAAAATTAGACTATTGCCTCTTACTCTTCATATTCAAATCCAGAAACAATCATCCTTTGGATATGGAGGACAGCAATATTCAATACACTTCTTTTGTTCACCTTTCCAGTGCCAGTCAAAGAATCCACCTCCCCAAAACAGACTGCATATTCAACCTCCAACAAAATGGACTTAGACATGACTGTCACAGACCTCAGAATACCCCATTCATCAAGACAACCTAGGATCATCACCTATTAAACAAGAAAACCAGGGGGGAATCAACAGATATATTATTTATATTGGATGAGGATTACTGTGCTGTCAGTGATTTCAAGTTTCTAAAATTGTAGTTGATATAAACAATATCATCCTCAGATTGATGGAATGGAGGTGGGTTTTTTTTGTTTTTGTTTTTTTTTAATCTAGTGTTATGCTGAGAGGTACTGGTGACTGGATAAATCTGACTCCTCACTGAGACTAGTGGGTATGAATGCTTCATGAATGAACATAATAGTATGGACAAATCACTCAAAAGCCCTCATGTAAGACAAAAGGGATTTGTAAGCCTGCCCAGGAGTTTTGGACTGAAGAGACTCTGAGTATTGTTCTGCTAAGTGTGTGTGTGCTGGAAAGAAGTTAGGGTGGAAATCGGAAAGTGTTCTTAGTACCATGAGAAGGTAAGCTGTTTCCTTCCATTTGATACCTTCTTGTGTTCAGAAAGGATTTTGTATATTCTTTGTAAACTAACAAAACTGCATCAAATAAATACCTGACCACTACCACTACCTTCCTAACTGGAACAACTTATTGGATCCAATTTTTTTAGCTAGCTATTAAAGTAAAAAGAAAGAGAACATTATAATGCAGTAGCTTAGATTTGTGTATTTATGTAAGTTATTGTAAAACCTGTGTTAATTAGCATAATACATTTTAATACAGTATATTACTTTTACATATTTGTTTCAGTGAGTGGGTATTTCAAATGAAAGGTTATAGGTTCCCCCCCCCCAAACAGCTTCTTGTGACATTTTGAGTAAGACAAGATTAATCAGTGGAGCACTGGTGTGAACAAGAACATGGGGTTCAGAAGGTACTTATTTGGTCACTGAATGCAGTAAGTTTTTTGACATGCAACGTCTTTTTTGACTGTTGCTACAGAAATACAAAGTCCAATAATATTATACTATGTATGAACTCTACCATTTCATGATCACTTTCACCTAAGTTACCTTCCACTTTCAAATTCTTAATGAGTTCCTCTCTGTCAAAATCAAATCGAGAACAGCCACCTTCCTCCTTTACCTGCCTGTCTTCCTAAGTGAGTTGTACTTTGCTATGTTACTATTCCAGTCATGTGTATTATCCCACCAAGTCTATGTGATGCCAACTATACAATAGTTTTGTTTAGCTATTAGCATTTTGAGTTCTTCCTGCTTCTTCCCCATACTTCTGACATTGGTATACAGATACTTAAGATACTGATTTAATTCCACGCCCTCCTAGTTCTGTCTAGTCTCTCTTTTATTTCTGCTGTTACAGCCCAGGCTCCACCCAAAGTTCTCACCATTCCCCCAGGCCTCCCTGGTTTTGACTTACCTGAGGGCTTTGATCACCTTCCCCCTTCAAACATAGTTTAAAACCCTCCTCACTAGGTTAGCCAGTCTATGTCCAAATATGCTCTTCCCCATCCTTGCTAGGTGGACTCCATCTCTGCCTAGTAGTCCTTCCTGGAACAGCACCCCATGATCGAGGAAGCCAAAGCGCTCCTGGCAACACCATCTGACCTAAACATTAACTACTCTCTCTAGTCTTCATCTTAACAGTCTGGCATTCCTGCACGGAGAAGAATTGGGCCTAAGCAAGTCTTACGCAAGATCTGAACTTATACAGTCATTAAATACTTGTCCTGTGTGAGTGAGCGAGCAGCAGCTGAAGTATAATTTGGGGGCCCCAGAACCATTCTAAAATTTCCAGGCCCACCCTCATGCAGGCCCCCCAGCCAAGCAAGCATCTATGAACACTTCTGAGTGCCACATGCATCAGTTCTCACTCTGCTCCACCCCCAGCTACACACCCTACTCCCACACACAGCAACCCCACTCCCCCAGGCTACAGGCCCCTCCAAAGTCACCCCACCCCACCCTCCACAGCTACAATGCCACCCCTTCAGCTACACACCCCCAACACATAGCCACCTCACCCCCAGCTACACCCTCCCAGCCAAATAGCCACTCCACAATACTCTGCTACACAGCCACTCCCACCCACCTCTGCTACATACATACACCTGACCCACACAACGCCCAGCAGCACCCCCCCCGCAAAGCCCTTACCTGGGCTGTTTGCAGGCTGCCTGACCGACTGGAAGCTGCTTCCAGCCGCAAGCTGCCCCACCCTGCAGGGGGAGATTCACAAACTCATGGCCTGCTGCAGCTCTCTGCCAGCTGGGTTTAGGGTGGAGCCACCAAAACTCTGTGTTCCGGCAGCTTGTGCTATTTTGGGGTGGGGGGGGAGTTAGGGTCATTTTGTTTTCCTCTCTGATATCTGTTATGTTTTAAGTTTGTTCTGTAATATGTGAGTGTAACTGAGACTATTATACTGGGGAGTTTATGTTTAAGGCACTCCACCCCAGCAGTGGGTGACAGTTTGGTGGGTTACTGCTGAGGTGAAGTCTGCCCAGCAACAGCTGGTGGTGCGCTGAGACATTACAGCCGTATGCAACTGCAAGGGGAAGGGGGAGAAGGATTCTCCCCAGAAAGTTCTGCTCTCTCTCTAGAACCTTCTTCATGTAACTGAAGGGAAGGTAGTTCCTGGCGTGAAAAGAGAATGGTCTGATTGGTGGGCACTCTAGGTATAAAAAGGGAGTCCTCTGATGAGATGGGTCTCCCTGCACCATCTCTGCAGCCGAGAAGGAAGCAGTGAATGTTGGTCCTGTGGCACTTTGGTCTGAGGAAGGCCCTGTTGTGCCGATACCTTCCTGAGGAAACTTGTTATTGCTCCCTCATCATATGTTCATTTGAAAGAGAACCTCAGAGTCTCTGGGACTGGTGTCTGGGCAGAACCCCGGGTTCAAGGAATCAGGAGTTCAGACGTGGCAGAGATCTCCTAGCAGGCTCTGAAGCGGATTGTTGTGGTGAGGAAAATCCCAAAGCTCAGAGCCTGGGACTATGTGACTGAAGATTGGCTCTGTCTTGAAACTTTGATAGTGGAGCGAAGGACTTTTGGTAAAGGTCTCCTGAGCCTCCATGGCTTGAAGAAGACAAGCCACGTTTGGAGAGCCAGACCAGCAGAGTCTGATCACTGGATCTTGTTGGGGTGCTGTTCACCGCTATCGAGTGAAGAAAACTGTGAGGTTTATTGGGGCAATACAGGAGAGAGAGGGGGTTTACACCTCACCGGTGACAGGTACTTACCTGTGGAAAGAAAGTGTGCTCTCACTGTGAGCCTGTGGGAGGGGAGATGGTCCCCCGGCAGCTCGTGAGAGGTTTCACCTCCAGTGGTAGATGCTTACCTGCAGGGTTTGTGGTCACAGCGGAGGGTGGGAGGAACACGGTGGTTAAGGGGAAGGTTTTAACAGGGGTTCAATATGTTCTATGTTTATTTCATTGTGCTAGTCTGCCATGGTGTTTGATATTTTGATGTAACTGTGTTGATCTGATTTTGAGTTGCTCTTATACACTTAATGTAATAAAGACTAAGATAGCCACATAATAGTTTTCCCTATTCCCTTACCCTGTAATAAACAGAAATCTGTTTTGACTTATACCAGTCTGAGGTCACTCTGTTAACTCTCACCACAATTATCAGAGGTACCCAGGTTGATAGATGCCTGAGTCGAGTTAATGGCAAGAGGGTGTCTTGCAATTCCCATTCTAAAAGAGGCTGCTCTCAGGTCTCAATTTTAAGGATTTGAGCTGCTTTTCGTTAACGGGGTGGGCGGAACTTTGTGTGCCAGTGTGTTCCTCAAATTTTAAGGGGGCCTGGAACGCTGCCCACCTAAAAAAAGGGGGCACTGCAACTGTGTTCCAGTCCATTCCCCCTTTCTTTAACCCCTGTGACTGAGAGGGAGTTTTGGGAAGTCCTGTATGTTGCAGTACAGTACATATGCTTTAAATAATTCATATACAAATGCCAAATTTGAAAATCAATTGGGACTAGACTGAGGTGGTGATGATTGTGGGAAGCAACTAGACAATTGGTCTGAGTTGTCCATCTTTGTAGCATTTGCAGCTTGAGTGTTTACCTACATAAACACTCTGCCCACTATAATATTAATCTTTGTACAATGTATGCCTTGCAAGATATCATTTCAAAACCTCATTGTTTGTTTGTTAATATTGTCTTGATAAAATGTATATGACAACTTTGCATACAGGACACACAGAGAAACAGCTGGGAATGACTCTCATGCAGCTTTTTGTGAGCAATCCAGACCCAAGGCTACAGGAACAAAACATTGTAATGGGCAACCCCTGGTCAAAAGCCAGGTTTTGGCAGACTATGGTGGGACAATAACATGCTGCTTATAACTGGAGTTTAACTTTTGGACAAGTGCTGGTCTCAATTTATTGTCTAAATTTTACTTGAATTAGCATTTTCCAGCCTGCACAGAAAGATGCAGCTTGCCACTTAAAACACTGTTACTTATGACTATCTCAGAGACAACCCAATGTAAGGTCTTTCTCAGATTTTATATCTAATGATGAAGAAAATACAAACCTCTAGTTCAATTTCTTATTTACTCACATACAGTTGATTTTAGTGATGAGAGCAGCTAAAATCTGCAGTAATTGTCTATAAACATTTTGGTAATGGTTTGTTCATTTTTTAAAACTTTCCTCTTTGATTTGGTTTGGCAGAACAACAGTGAGTCTGCAGCTCAAGGATTGTAAGACTTAGTTACCAAAGAACCCTTGCAAAATGAAACCTCAAAGAAATTATCTTCAACTGCAAGGGATCACAAATGAAGAAATCAATAAATTAAGATAAAGTATCTTAAGCTTCAGTTCCTCGTATTTTGTATAGAATCAATGGCCATGTCCACACGTTGCTTTTAAATCAAAACGATCGTTGTTTCGATTTAAAAAAAGTCATGTCTGAATGATGTTTTGTTATTTTGAAATGATGAGCCCCGTCATTTCAAAACAACAAACCGTCTTTTGAAACAGTAAAACCTAGGAAGAAATCAAAATAGCCGTTAAATCGAAATGGTTGTTTTGAAATAACACCGTTCAGACATGTTATTTCAAAATAACCATTATTTTGATTTAACACTTTTGCCCTTCTCCTTCCCAGGTTCCTTCCTTTTTCTATATATTGAGTGGGGGCATGGCCCTTCTAGGAGACCATCTTGCCACATTTCCCATGGTGCCCCTCCCCTGAATTGACATAGCAAGTCATGTTTCCAGACTTGCTATTTCGATTTGGTGTTTTTGCTCATTTGATTTAAGTTAAATTTATTTAATGGCTTTATTTCAAATTAACTTATTTCGATTTAACTTAAATTGAATTAACCCTGTATTTGTGGAGATAGCCAATACAAAAATGGTTAAGTTAAGAAAACATCGCTTCATAAGAGAAAATGTGAACTAAGTAAACTGTTCTGAAGTTTTTATCAAGAGATTTAAGAATTGTCCTTGGGAAATCAACAGATAGGGAAAAACATTAAGAAAGTGAAGAACACTCAATCCTTCTGAACAATGTGAAAGGAAACTGTTTTGTTTTGTTTTGTTTTTGTTTTTTTTGTTTGTTTTTGTTTTGTTTTGTTTTTTGTAAAGATTGAGGCAAGGCCACTTGAAGGGACATGCCTTGACCCACTTTTCACAGTCATACTCCTGCTACAATCTCCTTCTATGTCCCACAACATTAACCTTCACCTCCATACCAGGTCCTATACTTAGAGAAGTTTCTTGTGCAAGATTGTGTACAGAAATCAAAGCAGAGTCAGAGTACAGAGTCAAAGTCCTGCCACTAATCTGTAACTCATTTTTTCTACTCTTAATCTATTCTTCCTTTCTAGAGACTTCATTCACTGTCCTCTCACTCATTTTCTACCTCAAACCCTTTACCTTTTTCTTTCTTCTCTCACTTAATATCTTATCATTTTAACCTCTTCAATTTTCTGGTGAGCAAAACACTTTATTCCTTGTCTCCTTAAAGAAAATTCTCCTCCTCCTCCTTTTCATTTCAGGTTTTACTTCCTTGTGGCATACAGTAGAAAGGGCTGTATTTCTAGCAAGCTAGCAAAGGCCAATTGTCATTTTTACTACAACATAAGAAGCATAGAATATGAGATATTTTTCTTTAATATGAATATGAATTAAGTTACAAATATTATATCAAAACATTTTCTGGTTAATTTGCTCTTCTGAGTGTTAGAAAAAAAGTGTCCCATTTTTAAGTCACAGATCCATTCTTATATTATTACATGTCAACAAACAATAGTTAGTCCTTTATTATTGGCTCTTCACTGCTTTCATTTTAACTCACACATCTTTCTTTCCTTTGATTTTTTATATATAGGTCACTGGCTAGTGTAGCACTTAAGAGCGAAACCCTTTGATACGGGAGACCGGGGTTCAAATCCCGGTGGGTACCTATCTACCTTCCAAGTAGGGGTCCTTGGGCAAAAGACCCCCCCCCAATGCCTCACTTGCCTACCTCGAATATGAGAGTGACATGAACTAGGAGAGTCATGCCGGCTCAGACGTCGCCTGGATTAACAAGGTCTGTGCCAGATGTTGGGGAACCAGGACAATCTGACGATAAGTGGGCTACTGGAACAAACCATACATGGATGAGACAAGAGAACCTGGAATTGATGGAATGCTACTACAACAGTAGACCTAATGAGAGGGGATATATGAAACGTATGAGGGAAGTATGGATGGACAAAAGACCTACATCCACACGAACTGAGAAACAGCTAGTTACCCAATGCTTCAATATAGTAAAGAGGAAACTGCTCTCACAACTGGAGATACACCAACTCCACATTACCTCCCGGACTCAAGAAGAAGACCCAGAAGAACAACTAGATGTGCAGCCAACACCTGAAGCTGGAACTTCACTGCCACACCCTCCATTACAGAGCACAGCAGCTGATATGAGGCATAAAATCATGGATAAACTAGCTACAGTCAACCCTCGAGACTGATTACCAAGGCTTGTTGGAGAAGTACCATCAGCTAGTATGCTAGAAGATGCCAATAGAGCCCTAATGACAATTCCTACTACCACCATCACTGAAACCAATGAACTGGTATGCGCTACAGCCTCTGTAATCCTGGAGATGCTTGGCTACATGACCAAGAAGAACACCAGTACAGACCCCCCCCCCGAAAATGAGGCTGGAGGATAAGATCAAGGTAACTTGGAGAGAAGTTAGCCAGCTGGTGGAACTACAGAAGGGTGTAGAGATTAAGGATAAGACTCGGCTACTGAGAAAATACAAGGGCCTGACTCCATCTGAAGCCCTAGAGACTGCTAAACAAAGGCTCACAACACTGGCTACCAGGCTAAGGAGATACACTAGGGAAGCAGAGGCCAAAAAGATAAATGCCCTGTGCTCCAACGAACCATCCAAGGTGTACTCCCAACTGCAGTGCAACAACACAATAACAGCAGAAACTGCACAGTACTGCAAGACCATATAGGAGAAAGAGAAGATTTATAACACCAGTGCAAAGTGGCTGCAGGACCTGAGAACAGACCACAGCAATCTCCCAGAACAGGAACCAGTCACCATCACAGCAGCAGACATCCAACAGCGGGTCAAGAACATGAAGAGCTGGACAGCACCTGGCCCGGACATGATCCACACCTACTGGCTAAAGAAACTAACAGCAGTGCATGAACGCCTAGCAACACAGATGAGCCAGCTGCTAGCAGCAGGCTCCCACCCAGACTGGCTAACACAAGGAAGGACAGTGCTGATCATGAAAGACCCCCACAAGGGAACAGCACCATCCAACTACCGGCCAATAACCTGCCTCCGTACAACATGGAAAGTCCTATCAGGCATCATAGCCGCCAAGCTACAGGACCACATGGGCCAGTGCCTGAGCACAGCTCAGAAGGGCATTGGGAACACCACCAGAGGCTCAAAACACCATTTGCTCAGAGATAGAGCAGTCGCCCAAGACTCAAGGTCTAGACAGACCAATCTGAGCACAGCCTGGATTGACTACAGGAAAGCCTACGACTCAATGCTGCACACATGGATCTGTGAATGTCTGGTGCTATACAAAGTCAACAGGACACTAAGGACCTTCCTCAAGAACTCAATGGGACTGTGGAAGACAACGCTGGAAGTCAACTAAAGATAGCTTGCACAAGTGGCCATCAAGTGCGGCATATACCAAGGTGATGTGCTGTCCCCGATGCTGTTCTGCATTGGCTTGAACCCCCTCAGCCAGATAATCACAAGGACTGGATATGGATACAAGTTCAAGAGTGGAACTACCATCAGCCACCTCCTCTACATGGATGACATCAAGCTGTATGCTAAGACTGAACGAGACATCAACTCACTACTCCACCTGACACGGATCTACAGTGAGGATACTGGGATGTCATTCGGACTGGAGAAGTGTGGCCGGATGGTAGTGAAGAGAGGGAAGGTAGTCAAGATTGATGGGGTGGAACTACCAGTAGGCCACACAGCAGACATACAGACCAGCTACAAGTACCTTGGCATCCCACAGTCACGTGGGAACCACAATGAGGAGGCAAGGAAGACAGCAACATCCAAGTACCACCAAAGGATAAGACAGGTCCTGAAGAGCCAGCTCAATGGGAAGAACAAGATCCACACCATCAACAGGTACGCCCTGCCAGTCATCAGATACCCGGCCAGTATAGTGAGCTGGCCAAAGGAGGACATGGAGGCTGCCGATGTGAAGACCCGGAAGCTCCTCACAATGTATGGAGGTTTCCACCCCAAGTCCAACACCCAGAGACTCTACGCCAGCCGGAAAGAAGGCGGGCAGGGTTTGGTGAGTGTCAAAGCGACTGTCCTGGATGAAACCCAGAGCATCCAGGAGTACATCAGTAAGATGGCACCCAAGGATGAGCTGCTGAGAGAATGCCTGAGGCAGCAGCAGCAGACATGGGAGGAAGATCAAGCAGAAGAAGTGCCATGGCAAGACAAGACCCTGCATGGGATGTACCATCAACAGATAGCTGAGGTGGGTGACATTGGGAAATCCTACCAGTGGCTGGAAAGGGCTGGACTAAAAGACAGCACTGAGGCACTGATCATAGCAGCACAAGGGCAGGCACTGAGCACCAGATCCACTAAAGCAGGGGTCTACCACACTAGACAGGACCCAAGGTGCAGACTGTGCAGAGAGGCCTCAGAGACAGTCCAACACATAGTGGCAGGATGTAAGATGCAGGCAGGAACAGCATACACTGAACGGCACAACCAAGTAGCTGGCATTGTGTACAGGAACATCTGCACAGTGTATGGGCTAGACCCTCCCAAGACCAGATGGGAGATCCCACAAAAGGTCATGGAGAATAACAGGACTAAGATTCTGTGGGACTTCCAGATCCAGACGGACAGGCAGGTACTGGTCAATCAACCAGACATCATGGTAATAGACAAGGACCAGAATAGAGTGGTGGTGATAGATGTAGCAGTGCCAAGTGACAGCAACATCAGGAAGAAGGAGTATGAGAAGCTGGAGAAGTACCAGGGCCTGAAAGAGGAACTAGAGCGGATGTGGAAAGTGAAGGCCAAAGTGGTCCCGGTGGTGGTAGGAGCACTCAGGGCTGTGACTCCTAAGCTGGGAGAGTGGCTCCAACAGATCCCAGGAACAACATCAGAGCTCTCTGTCCAGACGAGTGCAGTGCTCGGATCAGCTAAGATACTGCGCAGAACCCTCAAACTCCCAGGCCTCTGGTAGAGGACCCGAGGTTGAGGATGACGCATACCACCCATAGGGGTAAGAGGGGAATTTTTAAAAATCTATATATATATATATCTAAGTATGAAAAATAAACAACATAAACATGAAATGTTTTAGCCTGCCAGTGATTTCACATAACCATTAAGAAATCAGAACTGCCATAGCAATCATACTCTATTTGTATAGTATGTGTATAATGTAGTTCTGTTGTTTCCAAACCTTTTTGGCTCTATGTCCACAGATATTTTTATAGTTCAAAAGCCACTGCTCCCCCACATCCAAAGAAAAGGAGTTCAGTAAGGAGGCTGCCTCCTTGCTGATCTCATGTCTCCTTGGCTGCAGCAAGGACATCTCATGTGTACTGTGGCTCTGAGCACTCCACCTAGGTCCCTAGGCAGTGGCTCCCATCAGCAGCCAGGGAACAGATGATCAGTGCTCCTTTCCCTCTGGCTGCAGTAGGGATCCCAGCACGTAGAGATCCAGGCAAAGCAGTTTGCTCTGTGCTGGAGCCAGTGAAGGGGACTTGTAGACTCCCCTGACTCTGGCTCCAGTAGGGACCCGAGCACCTATAAACCTAGGAGGCACACCTTGCTGTGCTGCCTGCTACAACCAGGAGGAAGGAATGCTGATCTCTTATCCCTTTGGCTGTGTTTTTTTCATAGTCCTCCTAACTTCACTGACTTTAAAAAGTAGTTTCTACACTGCAGATCCTCCATTCATCAAAGATTCTGTGTAACTATTCTGAATGTAATCTGTCACTTAAAAGGCTCATTCTCACCTCCCCAAAAATAAAAAGTGTTTCCCATCTACAGGAAAATTCCTGTTCTATTGACTAAACATTGTCTTCTGTTTGAGGAGATACTCTGATGAAAAAAAATAGGGTAGATTTAATAAAATGCTGTTAAAATCTAAACTGATGGTAGCTTTCCATCTGTTCCAACATTCGTTTTGAAATCAACATGGAAGTTTAGAGACTGATGCACACAAAATTGCAGATAAACTAAAAACTGGAATCAAACATACATTTGCAATGAAATATAACTGCCCTCAACATTGTTGTAATCTAAGAATGCAAACACTCTTTTTGTTCACCCTCACACAGATATTACTTACTTGCTTTGTTTTTCCATGCTGGCAACCCTGAGACTTTCCCATCGAGAATTAAGCAGATTCATTTGTTCTTGGATTTCATTTTCTTCATCATCTGAAAGCTTCCCAACTGTTATAAGTTGACTCCCCACTTGCAAAACATTACCAACACGTCCCTGGTGTGCTGTTAATTCCATCATAAAGCCCTGAAAATAAACACAAGGTAAATCTTAAGTAAGGTTACTGGAGGATTAGAGAGACTTTGTAGAAATATCTTCAATTCCACATATTTTCTAAAAAATAAGATTATCAATCTGGTTTAAAAATAATTTTAACTTTGTAACCCAATATAAAAATAAACACATTCGTCTTTTGTGTAGGGGGCAAAGTCTCCAGTGCTAAATTTAAAGCCTTCAAAACAAAACGAAAAAGGAAAAAACAGGGACTGACAATAAATATCACCAGTGAAAATTTTATGACATTGACCTCAATATACCCTACAAATGGAAGAAAAATAATTAACACAAATGGTGAAGTGTTTGCATTGGTTTCTCAGTTTATTTAGTACAAATATACCTCATGGGTGTGAAACTGCTCTTTAACTTCTTCTACATCATTGGATATGTCTCCTTGTGCTTGTAATGCATCTTCAGCAGAGAGAAGCCATGTGAGTACTTCTTCTAAAGCTGTTTGGTAGTTGTCCAGGTCCACTTCTGCCTCCATCACTGAGCTGCCAAATGACCTGTCTTCAGGAGCTTCCAAATACTGTTCAGAAATTAAAAAAAAAAAACCAAAAAAACCAAAAAAACCAAACACACACACACAAAATAATCCAAAAACAAAACAAAAAGGAATTAAGCATTTAGAATCTGCTAAAAATATAGGTTAGATGAATAAATAGAATGGCATATTCTTCACTCTACAGAACAGTTCTCTTATTTACACTTAGTACCCATGAAGAAAGACATGACCTCTAATAAACATTCATTTTGTCTGGAGCCTGCACCAGTCTTTCAGCCCTGGGGAAATCTGCTCTACTTGGGTCCTTCAGCAGCAGCTCCCTTCTGCAACCAGGAGGAGGGGATCTATGAGTTATTTGGAAAGCCACTGTGAACCATTTTTGGTCCCCGGGCCATGGATTGGGTTGCATAGTTAATACTATAATGTACAGCATGTAACTATTCTAAATGTAATCAAAAGTTAAAGTTACATGTAAAATGTTTTTGTCCACAAGTTTTTTTTTCATTTATAGTTCCTCCACCTCTCAATGTTCTCTTCAGAATGACAGAATTATATTTAATTTCTGTAACATCTTGCACAACTACACCATCCTAAATGCCTTTAAAGCAATGGACTCAGGGCTAGTATTGTATCGCCTATATGCAGATGAACTGCGACAACTACATCATTCAATGTTTTAAATACATGCAGTGGTGGGCTCAATTAATATTCAAAGTATTATTTATTCAAGATTATGTTATATAGTTCATGCAAGGCTGCAAGTCATTGACCAAAAAAAAAAAAAAAAAAACCAAAACAAAAAAACCAAAAAACCCGCCACACAGGGGAAAGAAATATCTTCTATTGTGATCATCTATTACTCCGCATACACCTGGGCCACCCACACATTTGCTCCCAGTCAAGTGTCATTTAGAAGTAAAGGCTTCATGCCAACATCCTGCAGGTTACACAGACAGAAAGCATAATATGCAACATTAAGTAGCCATTTTCCCTTTCACCTGCACTTCACTTTAGAAACTGTCTGAGATCAAGATAAGAAATAAGGGGCATGCTGGAGATGGTTTCACCCTGCTAATTAGTCAAGCTGTAGAGAAGAAAAGCAATTCTAATAAGTTAGGAGAACAATAATTTGTTTATATCTTGCATTTATCAGGAAGGATTTCCAATGTGGTTTTAAAACTGATAGAATACTATATAGTTATCATATGTATTGTCATGCAGACATCTATGGCATGAATATGAGATGGAAACTGCTTAAACTGTGCACAGTGGTTTAGGATTGAAAGTGAAGACTTCCTTAGCCAACAAACTAAAAGGGGGCAGTTTGAAGTAGGCTAAATGTACACTAATTATTCAGCTCTCTATCTTCATAAAAAGTGCCACACTATGTTAACAGAAAACAAATGGTTAATATAACTTTGGTATTACATTGCACCCAAAAGACAGGACAGTAGTAAGCTTTAAGACCATCCCACAAACATTTCTCTCCTAAATTTGTCAGAAACCAATCTTCCACAAGATTATGAGGAACAGGAAAGTAGAAGAAAAGAAATGATGAGGTTCCCCGCCCCCCGATTCAACAAAATACTGGAAAAATGCAAAAGTAAGTATCCAAACAATTCCGACTACCAACCAGAACTGACAATGCTTATCTTATACATAACAAGATATCACTTCTAAACATGAAATGGCTTGTAAGAGGCAGGAAAGTAAGAATACTATTTTTGTATGTAGTAATGAATCTCTATGAAAGGACATTAATTTATTATCATTTTAATATCAGCTGTTAACTGCCTTTCTGTGAATCTGCTCTGTGTAATATTCCTCTATCACCTGTGAAGCATTAGAGAAATATATCAAATTATAGTGCAATGGAAAAGAGAGACTAAGATTATTGTGTTTTTACCACCAGAGATCTGTGGCCAAATGGTTAGTTACAATATATTGAACATATTCCCTATGCAACTACTCTTCCCTCCGTAGATCCAAAATGTCTGTTTTTGCATTCCTGCACATTATCATTCTGAATTCCAAGGAATACAACAGTGTGATGCCACAAACTTCCAACAAAAGCATTTCATATTTTTATCTAACTTCTATATGTGTGCTGTGTAGCACAACACAACCAGCCATCCATTCAAAATCAGGCCACACAGAGGACAAGACAGTCTTACTGAAGGAAGGGAGACTTACGTACATGGGAAGGAGCCTAGCTGTCCTTTTCTTTGCTGGCCCAGGCATAAGGCCTGCACTAGCAAGTCAGATGGACATGGATCTTTTTTGTTCACATAATTTGCCTTCAGGTCTTAGTCTGAAACAAATTGGGAAGGGCTGAAGTGCTGCACAAGGGTCTGTTTTTTCCCCCCTGATTAGCTGGTCCCACCAGTAGGAGGAAGATGCTAAGATCACATTCAAAAGTCTGTTTTCATGAGACTTCCATTTCTATCATACTCAGCAAGATTTTGACATTCTGATAAGCATTCGAATTTTTTAGTGTTTTTCCAAAGGGAACCCAGGCTATAAACCCTTTGAGTTTCATTCATCCATACTAGATACCTTATAAAAACTAAAATAAATCCCCAGTGTAGTACTCTAAAAAAAGGATTCACATTTAAGGACTATGAAGAGAGGAAATTTACAAAAAAAAAAAAAAAAAAAAAGGCCTTTACATTCTGTCAAGTTTAGAAGACCCAAAGGACTATTAAAGTTTAAATTTAAATTTAAGGAAAAGAATGTAAGACCACTGACCTTCAGCAGCTTACTGAATCAGGCAGTCTTGCCAGCTGTATCAATTGTTTCACAGAGCTTAAAGATGGAAAGGAGAATCCCACCTCCTCTGAGCTGCTGCTTAAAATATTTTGCACTTTTCACCCACTACTGTATGCTACATGATCTCAAAGTAAAGAGCAGACTCACATTAATAAGCTACAGAGCGTTTTACATAGTTCATAAGCAGAATTTCTTACTTTCAAAAATAATTTTATCCCTAACCACTTAGGCTTGGCCTACACTGCCAAAAAAACTTGGCAACAATTAACAGGAGTTTACAAAGTTACTCTACATGGCTTATATAATACCCATTGATTTTGTAACTCCCAACGCCGGTTCTTGCATAGAGGTGACCTAGGTAATCGCCTAGGGTACCAAAAATTAGGGGCTTCAAGGGTTGGGGCTGCTCTGCTCCCCACCGGTAGCGAGACCACCACCCGCAGCACCACTCCCCGCCCCAGCCAGACCCCTGTCCAGAGCTCGATCCCAGCGGTAGTGGCGCCGCTCCCCACCTGTGGCAGCACCACTTCCAGTCTGCTACTGTCTTTTTCCTTTAGTATCTTTGGACATATTCTGTTGTGATGCCTGAAAGGCAAAAGGGTTCAAGAGCTTACACTACAGCTAAATGGCCTGGAGCCTGAGCCCCATGAACCTGAGTCAGCTGGCACACACCAGCTGCAAGTTTCTATGGAACTTAGATTAGCAGAATATCACCAGTACTCTCACTGGGCATAGCAGGGGGTGGACTGCAAGGTGTTTATAAAAATAATTGTGTTTGAACAGCACAAAAGCAAGGAGGAGGGATAAAGGAAGTGGGCAAATTCAAGAAGGAAAAAAAAAGCTAAAGTACATAAAAATTGGAACACAAAATTAGAAGCCCAAAAAAACTTGACAAGCAGAAGTGAGATTAAAAAAAAATTAATAAAAACAAAGTATTACAAAAAATAAACAAGAAATTAAAAAAAAAATCCCTACACAGTGAAAGGAAGCAAAGTTATTTGACTCATGATAATATGGGACAGATGAAGTATAGGTCAAAATTTATGACCCTTCACTCTACACATGAGGGAATATTAAAAGAATAAAAAAGCATGCCTCTGGTTTCATTTTTTTTTTAAATTAATCTCTAATTAAAATTGACTGACATCACAAAGGAACCAAGCCTGGAAAACTTCCATTGTCAAAAGAAGCTGGCATTTTTGGTTTTTTCTGAAGTAGCTATTATTGAAGTTGCTGTCAGAGAACTACTATTAATTATTACTATTATTATTATAATTATTAATTTTCAACAAACATGAGAAGAAGAGTTTCAGCTCACCTGTCAGTACTTTTAAAGGTAGAGTAACAGGATTGGGGACTGAGCCAGGAATACAAAATACTGACATTTGGGGCTTTTTATTCATTATTACTTTAAATAAATTGGGTCTGTGTAGGGAGACAGCAGAAGTCATTGTGACGGAGAACTTAGTGGTGCCCACCATCCTCCCCCCATGAGTGACTTGACCATGACCCGCTCCTGGGCTGTGTCTGGAGCATCCAGCTGCAGTTTGTTTGTATGCTGGTATGCTGGAGAGGCTGCTGCCTGGCTGTTTTGCTTGCTATGTGCTTATTAAGCTGGCTTGGGAAGCGTCCCAGGGCGGGAGGAGGCAGGCCTGATTCCACCCCACCCCCCAAATTCTATAGGTTAGCATATCCCCTGAGGGGCAGCAGACTTCACCACAGGACCAACATGTCGCAGAAATCTCCTCGGGGTTGTCTGCAGTCATCCAGGGGTCCCTGACTGCTGAAGGAATAAAAGCTTCTCATCACTGTATTTTTATACATGCTTAGGGTTTCTTATTGATCCTGGCATTCAATACATATTTTAACTGCATCTCATGAATCCAAAAGAGGTAACAAACTGTCACATTATATACATATATAACAGGCATGACCAAACTGTCGCTCGGGAGCCACATGTGGCTCTTGAATGAAAAATTGTGGCTCTCAGAAGAGCGTCAGGAAATCACTTTAGTATGCAAAAGCATATGGCTATATGCCTCAGTGCAGCTCTTGAAGGTTTAATAATCAACTTGCGTGGCTCTTGAGTTCCATAAGTTTGGCCACCCCTGATATATTATAAAATTGGGATTAATTGTGAGATTTAGAAGTCACCATTAATGAGTTGTAATTTCATTGTTAAATGATAGAATGCCAATTTAAATTTATTTTAAATATTTTTTCTACATTTCAAATACATTGATTTCAATTGCAACACAGAATGTAACACATACGGTGCTACCTTTATACTATTAATTTTATTACAAATATTTGCACAGTCAAAAAACCAAAATAAATAGTATTTTTCTTTTAATGTCACTGTACACAAGTCAGAGCCTTAAGGGCCATGCAAATGATTAGCAGATCTGGCACTAAAATAGTGCCAAGTAAATGTCTGTTCTTAATTTCAGGTAACATTGTGAATAAGAAATGGGCAACATAATCTTCCAAAATGTAGCAAACTTGTTTGTCGTGGTTATTGGCTAAACAAGAAGTAGGACTGAATGGATTTGTATGAAGAGGATTTAAAAATACTATTTCTTTTGCTTACTTTTTTTTTTTTTAACAGCACATCTAATTGTGACTGTTTATTTAATCTGGTTCATTTGTTTAGCATTAATCACATGCATTAACTGTGATTAACAGCCTGGAAATAACTGTAGATTGCTAAATGCATAAATAGCTTTAAGAAATGGATACTTTAAAAGTGACTGTTCCCCAAATAGCTCTACCACTTAAGCAGGTTATGAATTTTAAACAAAATTAAAATCTCCTAATAGAATATATATTACAAGTAATAAATAGGATAATGCACAATGGGCTCTATAGACAAGTTACGTGTCTACCACCAGATAAGATACTTAAACATTCACTGTATTATTACTAAGAGAAATGTCAAATGAGGAATAATAAGGACTGAAGATGATATTCAACCTCTTCTTCTGAAGAAAGACAGACAAAACAGGTGAAACTCCACTGAACTCATAGGTGTTCTTGCCAAACAAGCCTGACAAATTTTAGTATTAAATCAATAGAATGAAAGACAGAATAGTAAAAAAGGGAAAGAGTTAACAGCAGGGGCATTGCTGGTGCTAGGCTTATGGGGCTCAAGCCCCGAGTCCCAGCATGCCGAGTCTCAGGTCTTTCCCTGGGCCAGCACTTCTCCTGATTAACAGTAAACTGAAGTTTTATTCTGTAAAGAATTTAGTACTCATTTTTATGTGATAAGTATGGAATCTTGTGAATTCCATTTATACCAATTATGCACTACATATCTCATCTTGATTTCTCCATCTCTCCCAATCACCAACGGCAGCAAACACAACATCATATTAGAAACTATTCTCTCTTTTTTATACCACAGCTTTTATGTTTCTTTCATTATGTGGTATTTCAAACTATCTAGGGTCATTGGAGCTGTCATAGTGGTATATGGGAGGGTTGTTTTAGTACTTGAGAAACTGGTCTGCCTGGTTCCCTCTGCACTGTTCTCTTTCAATAAAGCTTCCATGCAGAACTCCGAGCATGTTGCCTCTCATTATTGTATTACAACGCACCTAAAACATGACACATTATACTCCCATACTGCCCATCTCTACCACTGAATCCCTGGTGCTTGCCCAAGCAACTCTTGCCTTGACTACAGAAACCATTTTGCTGTCTCCATCATTGTGTTCCTTATCTCTTCTCCAAAAAAACTGCTCATGCTGAAGTTGCATTGAATTCTATAAATTCTCCACATCCTGTAAATCCCTTCTATAATTTCTCATTTTTATCAATAACACATTGAGACATGTTACTCACTTTGAAGGATTTCCACCGCTCTTCTATTCCCTATGTACAACTTCTTTTCCTTCCTCTCTCTTTCCTAGAGGCTCTGCCCTGCCAAAGTAGCATTTCTTGTGTCCATTGGCAAGCAGTTCTGTGCCTGGAAAATTCTTCTTGAATCTACTGCTAAACTAGGTCAATCTCTTCAAAATTCCTTCTTAAGATGTAATTATTTCAGTTAACCTTTCACTGATGACTCCTTAATCTAGTCTTCACTCTACATACTGCCCAATTATCTGAATAGTGTAAAGTAAAAAGCAGGCAATTGCATGGTTTTCTAGAGTACTCATCAATTCTGTATCTAAATTTGGTCTGGAAGATGAAGTTACAAGGACTTTCTTGTCCTTCTCCCTTCCATGAATGTTCTACCTGATATAATGTGTTTTTATTAATCTGGTGACAGTGGAAACATTTATCAAAGAGAAAATGAGTCCTATGGCATTTTTAACTGCTAACAAATATATTTTTTGCCCACAAAAGCTCATGTAGAAAATAAATTTGTTAGTCTTTAGAAGTCCCACAGGACCACTCCTTTAAAAGTGCCACTCTTTTTTTCAGCTTGTTGAACTAGAATAATATGACTTCCCCTTTGGAAATTATCAGAGAAAAATACCTTGCATGATGTCCTAAACATCATCTGACTTTGAATTAATCTAATCTAATAGGTTTTGGGTGTTAAACAATGACGTCTTGTCATTCAGGACTGCCACTGGAGTCCAGATTTGTCACATTCTTGGACAAATCTATGTCTTTTTTCCCTATGCAATACAGACAATCTTTTTATGATGATGGGCACATATCAATACATCAGAGTTGGGAGAGAAATTTATTTAATTTGTTTATAATGTTTGGTTTCACTTTTATAAATGCACACGTAATGGTAAACACATCCTACTGCATTTAATTTTGTCACATTCATCCTCACAATATTTGTCATACTCAGTGGTTGTCAGGGCCCTTGATCCTGCAAGCTTTCTACAGATAGAACTCCACTGGATGTGAATGGGAGTTCTGTACAGAGAGGACATGTAACATTTTAAGAGCATTATGTCAGGGACACAACACTTGCAAGATAAGTCTGCAGGCAGCAACTCCATAGACAGAAATGTTTTCCCAGGCACGAAAGATTTTACTAGTATTATGTTTAGCATATAAAAAGAACTATATTACATCTAGAACTAGGAATTTATACAAGATTTATTCCCTATAACTTCTGATAAATGGAACTAGCAAAACTATCTTCAGTAGTGACATCTATTCACTCCCTTAACAGGATATAATCATTTAAAATATTTTGATGAATCTTAGATTTGAGAACTTAATTCACTCTAAAGAAGGTATTCCAACTTTTTAAAATTTGCCCTGTATATTAACCAATCAACCAGGAAAAACAGATAACAATAGAACATAATTAAAAAAAATAAAATAAAATAATTCTTCAAGCACAAGAAGATGGAACACAGTTTCAAAAAAATATTGTTTTCTTATTTTTTTCAGTGAATGGCTGCTGTTGCTTTCCACTACCGCCTCACTAAAGCCCAGTTATCACAATATCTTTTTAGTACAGATAGAGAAGACAAGGAGAACCAATGACTTATTTCACTCTCAATAGCCCTAAGCAACACTCTGTCCACAGCATGCAATGAAAAGAGGATGCAACATAGTGATGTGCCACCTGTAATATTATAATAAAAAATGATGGTACCTGAAGAGCCTCCAGATGGTTCCAGATGGCTGAGCCATAGAGTTTAAACTAGAAGGGACACCTAGATCTTGTCCGAACTTCAGTATATCACAGGCCACCAACACTACCCAGCACCCACACACTAAACCCAACAACTGAAATCAGACCAAAGTATTACAGCTAATAGGAGATTGGAGTATTATGTGCCTCAGAATGAAAGTAGGAGGGACAGTGGTGCACCCAGTGCCCAAAGACTGTGCAGCAGAAAGAATATCATTCAGGAAGATATTTCCAGGAAACCCTGGCAAGTGACCCCTACCCATATATTGCAGGGGAAGGCAAAAATCTACTAGGTCACTGTCAGTCTGACCTTCAAGAAATTCTTTCCTGATCTCACATATATTGGTAAGTTATATCTGCATGTTAAGCAAGAACCAGCCAACCAAGCACTTGACAGAAGAGCCCTAGCCTTCCTTGTTCAGTGGCCTCATCTCCAGCCATGGCCATTACTTACATTTCAAATAAAGGCAGCTCACCCTCCCACTCATTCAAAAAACTACCAATCCAAACAGAATATGTTGCCTCCAGATGTGTACATAGGAGGATTTAAAAACAACAACAAAAAAAAAACAAACAAACAAAAAAAACTTGAGTCTTGCCAAACCCTGTGGTTCTGTGTGACAAGACAAGACTTCTTTCTAATATTGAACTGTACTAGAATATAGAAAATTGCCCTCTACCTAAACCCACTTCTCTCCTGACTGGCTTCTTGATTTAGATTTGAAGAACTATATTCACAATACTGTATTATTCAAATAACTCTCAAAGAAATATATATTCTAAAATAAAAACTTTTGCTTTTTAAAAAAGAAAGTCAACTTTGCTATTATGTAAAAGACTTCCAAAATTCAGGGACGTACTTCAAAAGTTTGATAAACCAACTGCTTCTTCATGCAGAGTTTGACAGAGTTAATATAAATTTTACTCAGAATTTACTCGAGGGTTTATGAATGAGAGTGCTGAAGACTGCCACCTTGTCTGTCCCCGTATACTGAGCCTGAACCTTGTAGAATGAATTTAAGAAGAGTTGGAGGAAAAAAGACTGTATCTATCTTTCTAGACTTCATGTGTTTTCATCCTTGTATGCAAACCCTAATGAGTAAAGAAGTTATAGTCCACTGCCTTAGGTGTTAGCTTAGGTTACAGATTTCAATTCCCTATTCCATCATCAACTTCTTGAGTTACCCTTGGCAATTAATTTCTCTGTGCTTCAGTTCCCCTTCTTACAGATGGGAATAACAGTTGCATACTTCTCAGGGCTGTGTTGAGGATAAATATATTAAGGATTGAGAGTTATTCAGATACTACAGTATGAGAAACTGGATAGATTCTCTACTGACTTCATCCCTGCATGGCACACTAAAATGATGTTAAAAGGATGCTGTCAAGGTTGAAAAGTCAAGCTGGGAAATGCAGATATAAGTTGGCATGTTCAAACTTTATTTGATCCCCTTTTCCATCAGTCTTCAATTGCATAACAACACTTTTTCTATAGGACTCCTGCAATATTCAGCATACAGTGTGGCTTACTTAATGAGTGGCTATTCAGTTTTGTGTTTTCTCTTCAGTGTTCAACATGTGGCCTTAGCCATTATTTTGTGTGTGCTATGAAAACACTGTTCTGAAGACAAAATTATTAATTATCTTTTGGTCTTTTGTATAAGGTCTATTACTGTACCTGAGTGCTTCATATTAATGAATTTTTACAGCACCCCTGTGAGAGGAGTGGGTATTAACCTATTTACAGAGAAAAGCAAATGAGGCACAAAGAGATTAAGGTCAAAAGTATATATTAATTTTGGGCATCTAATTTGAGTCTCTTAGGAATTGATTTTTTCAGAGCACTTAGAATTATGTAGCACTTCATATGTTCAAAGCATGGGTCTTACTGATTTCAGTTCCAGGCGAGAGATTTCAGCACTTCTGAAAATGAGATCTAGCATCTCAAGTCAGGCACACTGAAAAGTTTGGCTGAATTGATTTGCCCAACATCACATTGAAACTCTGCTGTATAGAAAAAGGGAGAGACTCCAGTTCTCCAGGGCCCATTTTTGCCTCTTTAGACACCCCTTACTTACCTACTTTTACAAAAACACTTTCTAACTCTTGCAACAAACAAAGCAGAACACCTACAGACAGCAGTCTACTTCCATCCCATAACTCTGATTCATTTTCAGAGCAGGTTCATCCTGTTCACTGAATAAGGCAGGGATCTGAGGAAAATACAGTCATTACCTGCTGCATCATAATTCACTTGCAGAGGACTCCCAAACTGAGGTTGCACTTTCTTTTCTGGATTGCATGGGCCAAGCAAAGAGATTCCAGCTTTCAGTTCAGGTCCCAAATCTGAACCTAGCATAGGCTACAGAGGATCACAGCTGCCAGTGAAGGAAAAGTACTGCTTATATCTAGGTTGAACATACCCAAAGTGGAGAGACTCTTTGGGGAGTTTAACTGATAAAGTCTAGGCAGTCTCTAGTGAGCACGTAGAAACAATTTCCCTCCCAAAGGCTTATAACTTAGAAAAATTTGCAGAGACACAACTAACACTATATTCTTGACAGAAATGACCCCGCCCCCTCATCAAGTCCTTGCTCCAAAGCATGGAGGCACTGGAGTGTCTCAAAGAAAATGTTGCCATGATCATTTAACTTGTACAAAACACCAGGCATGAGAAATTTTAGCTGAAGCTGTTAATCTTTGACAAATTTAAAAAACGCCTACAATACTTTCTATATGACCACATTTTGAACATCCTTAGTGATAGGCAATAATACCAAGCACAATTCAATGATGGATTTTTTTTCCCCATGGGCATCTCCACAAAAGAGTGCTTTCCACATAGGCAGAATTTCTTTCCTTGACTTCAGAAAGTTGCTACATTCCACAATACCTTATCATATATAGCTATGCATTTTTCTCTATTATCTATCATTGGACATTTACAAAGGCAGGGTGGAGAACCTATTTTGATGGGCCAGTGATGCCAGGGGTTAAACTATAATTTGACGGGCCCTGGAACCCTACTAATTGGGTGGGCCCCCTTCCCACATGGGTGGGCTTCCCTCCCCACACACCCAGGCCCTCTTCAAGCACTCAGCCACTGCCACCCAAACAACCATTCCCCTGTCCCCAAAATCCACCACAGACCCCCAATACTCACTCCCCAAATCCACCCCATATGCATTCTCCTGTCCCCAATATCCACCAAGCCCCAATACCCACCCCCAAAATCCACCCCCAACCACCAACACCCACCCCCAAAATCCATTCCCTCACCCCAGTAAGTATTAAAGGTTACATAAAATCCTTAGTGCTGGAAAGGGTACGTGTATATTTTGATAGTTAAAAACTTTTTTTTTTCTTGCAATATGGCTGAGATAGAGATGACTGACTTAAGAGAAAGTGTACACGTGGGAGAGATGCACATACAAAGCTTCATTTTTTATTTAGATTCATCATGGTATACTCTAGGGGATTTTCTGCTTCAAAGGAATTGATTTGAAGATGAAAGGACCAACATTTGAGCTTCTTCTACCACTGTAGTGAACACTATTAATTTCCACTGAATCTGTCAAGACAAGGGAAATTTGTATGGCATGTTAGAAAACTGTATTCTTTGCATATTATAAATAAACTGAGTCTATGCTTTAAGCATCTTTTTTTCTTTACTTCACAAATAAAGACTGGCCAAAAATTGATTGGTGGGAGTGGAAATCCAATGAAGTCATCTGAGCTGAAAACCATTAAAAAAACTATATTAAGCTTTTGAAGGTTTTTTTTATTTTATTTTATTTTATTTTAATTAATATTTTACTCATGTACTGGGATTTTTTTTTTGAACTATAGAAGGACTTAGTTAAAGTTTTTTATTTTCTCACACTTAACTGAATTTGTAAAATATTGGAAAGAAAAGATTTTACATAAGAATAAGGATTCAAATTTAAAACAGAGCAGTTAAGTTTAGATATGTTCAGGATACAATCCAGTTAATTTCTGTTAAACCAATCACTGTTAGCTTGGTTTTGAAAATTGCTGGCCATCCATAGTTCTGTTCATGAACAAATAATAGTCTTGAGCTTGTTGTATGCACTATTTTGCAAACCACTCTTGTAAGACCATACCTTTAGGAAATGTAAGTAAATGTGACATTTATGAACAATCAGTTCAGTTGAAAAAAGTGGATATGCAGCAGTGTTCCCTCTAATCTGCATAGGCAGGTGGGCACACACCCCCTGCTGCTTACCCACATTAGCAACAATGCTGGCGACACATGGCCAGCTGCCACGGCCCCCACCTGGCCAGAAGACACTGTCTTCCCGCCAGCAGGAAGCTCCCTGAGCTGGGAGATTTTAAAACTCCCATCCACAGCATGCTCTAACTGAGTACGATCGGAGCATGCTCCGGGCAGTAGAAGCAGCCCATGGCCTGGCTGCGCCACTCCTGCGGCCGGGGGGAAAGGATGGCGGAGGATTGGCGATAGGGGCAGCCAGTGGGGAAAGAATGTGGAGGGTTGGGGGAAAGATGGGGTCAGGCCACTGGGGGAATGACTGGGATAGTGGCCAGGCAGGTTAGGGTGGGAGGAAGGGATCAGCTGGCGTGGGGGGGGAGAGGGGAACAGACAGGGGGCATGGTTAGCCTCCCAAATTGTTGCGCAACAAGCACCATAACTTGCTCAGCTGCATTAGTGGCTTAGAGGAAACATTGGCATGCAGTGGAATTGTCTGTCTCATTGAAGGTTGCCATGTTACTGAGAAGGCTGGGAGTGACTGGTCGAGTTATATATTAAATACAACACATTGTCAGGGGAGTTCTGTTGCTAAAAAGAAATTCATTAAACTAATACTAACTGCTCTCAGATTATACTTAACCAAACAGTAATAAGGGCATATATACAGGATTAAAAATAGCTCAAACACCCTAGAACGACATTCTGGGGCCACCTTATTTTTAGGGGGCAGCATTCTGGGGCCCCTAAAAATAGGGGAATGTGCAAAAACACTGTTTTCATGAGCCCCTAAAAATAGAAAAAACATGTTGGAACTCAGCATTCCAGTGTGTTTACCTAGGGCTGGCCCAGGGAAGGGGCTGCAGGCTGGAGCAAACCTGACCACCCAGTCCTTGCTTCCCCCGAGCCTGTGCCACTCCCACTCCTTCCTGCTGTGCCCAGTGGCTTGCATGGTCCTGACCCAGTTTCGGCCCCTGCTGGCCAGCACCGCCTGCATCCTCCTTCCCTCTGGCCCAGCTACTCAGCTACATCAGTGGTGTGGGTGAGGAGGCCTGGGAAAAAGGGGTCAGGATGGGGGCTGAGGACGACATGGGGGAAGAGACTGATGGGGGGCAGTAGCTGAGGTAGGGGGTAGCTGGGGCATGTGAGGGGGGTCTGGACCAGCATGAGGGGGCTCACACCGGCACAAGGGGAGCCCACCAATTTAGGAGGGTTCTGGGGCACGCCAAATGATACTTTAATCCTGGAATATAGAATAGAATAGAATAGAACCATAGGGTTGTATATACAAGCATGAGTGTAAATAGAGAACAACAATGAATTACAGTAATGGGCTCTGCTGACACCAACTACAGGAAAGATATCTGTCTGATTTGTGTAGTTTAAAAAAAACACAATAGATTTAAATGCACATAATTCAACATTTGTTTGTTTTAAAAAATGTATTATATATAAATAAGATTGATTGTCTTTTCATGTCTGGGCATACTGCTCTTTCCCTTAAGCCCTCTTTTTAAATCTTTCATACCCATCTTTGTCACCTACCACTGGAGTCTACAGAATCGCTCTAGTAAGATCTGCTAAGAAACCCTGTTTCAGCTACTGGATTTTTCTTGTAAGATTTGTGTTTTCTACTGTGTAATGTAACTGTTTAAATTCTTCCAAAAGTAGCCATGTATGTTACATAGTAATCAACAGAATAGTTTACATTTATATTATTTTTCTATTGCTAAAATATTTATGTTATAATATGTTTTTGTACAGCATTCTTCATGCAAAAATAAAGAACTGCATAAGAATTCACACAGAATTACAGTGTATGCCTAACAGTAAATATGTATTGTACTTTCATCAGTGAAGGGTACACTTATAAAGTCTGCAAATGATACCAAGCTGGAAGGGGTTGCAAGTGCTTTGGAGAATAGGATCACAACTCAAAATCATTTGGGCAAACTGGTGAAATAGTCTAATGTTAACAGAATGAAAGTCAATAAAGACAAATGCAAAGTACTCCACTTAAGAGAGAACAATCCAAACCACAGCACACATACCAAAAGGGGAATGACTTCCTAGGAAGGAGTACTGCAGGAAGGGATCTGGGTGTGATAGTGGACCATGAGTTAAATACGTGTCAACAGTGTAACACTGTTAAAAAAAAAAAAAAAAAAAAGCAGCAAACACCATTCTGCGATGTATTAACAGGAGTACTGTAAGTAAGACACAAGAAGTAATTCTTCCACTCTACTCAGCTCTGCTTAGGCTTCCATTGCAGTACTGGGTCCAGTTCTGGATGGCTCATTTCAGGAAAGATGTGGAGAAATTGCATAAAGTCTAACAAAGAGCAACAAGGATTATTAAAAGTCTGGAACACTTGACTTATGAGGGAAGATTGAAAGAGCTGGGTTTGTTTTGTCTAGAAAAGAGGAGAAACAGGGGATATGTTAACAATTTTCAAGTACCTAAAAGGCTGTTACAAGAAGGAGAGAGAAAAATTATTCTTCTTAACTGCCGATGATAGGACAAGCAACAATGTGCATAAATTAGGGGTCTCAAACACGCGGACCATGGGCCACACTTGGCCCCTAAAGCTGTTTCCTGTGGCCCACAATGACATTATTGTTACCCATGTTTGCAATATCATAGTATGAAAAGGTTTCAATGGTGCAGCCCTCAGGCTAATGTACTAATCCTCATGCGGCCCTGTACTAGCCCTCATGTGGCTCTCATGGTGATTTGAATTTGAGACCCCTGGTTTAAATTATGGCAAGGGAGGTTTAGGCTGGACATTAGGGGGAAAAAACCTCCTAACTCTCAGGGCAATTAACCAACAGAATATATTCCCTAGGTTGGCTCCATCCCTGGAAGTTGTTAAGAGCAGGTTAGACAAACACCCTTCAGGATTGTTGAAATGGTACTTAGTCCTTCCATGAGTGCAGGGAGCTGGACTTAATGACCTCTCATGGTTCCTTCCAGCTTCTATAGATTATGAAAGGAAACACAATACAGGTAAATCTGGGAATAACTGCAAAGAGGCTGTGCTGTTGAACACTACACATTGTTAGAATAAAACAGTCAGTTTTTGTCTTGATTTTTTTAGGGGGGGTGACTAATGCATAGTTGGGTTATGGAATACTTCCTGTCTTCTTTGAATTTTCACTAGTATTCCAGGAAAAAAAGATCCACAAAACTGCCTTCCTTATACAACCATTCCCTCTAATTTCAGTCTCCACATAAATGAACACAGCACCTAGATTCTCTTCTCCTCAGTTCCATTGCCAAGTTCAGCAATATCTCATCAATGCAATTCCAATAGACCATGCTGAGTATCAGAATCAGTATTGGTTCTTCTACTTTCCAACAAACAGCACACAGAAACAATCACTGCACTTCACTAAGCCCTATGACATATGGTGCAAAGTGTTCTTTCCTGTTCATAAACAGAGACATTAAAGTCAGAAGGGACCCATATGATCATCTAGACTGACCTGAAGAATGCAGGCCACAGAACCTCATCCACCCACTGTTATAATAAACCTCTAAAGGTTGTAGCACTAATACGGGAAAATATATTCCTGATTTTTAGAGTAACGTCTTTATCAAAATGGAAGACAGACACCACTTCATACAAACAAGATGTTCCTGTTCAAACTCACTCTAGTCAATCCTTCATCTTTCAACTCAAATTTTTCAAGTGAGATACAAGACTAACTAAAAATGCATAGTTATCTGAAATAAGCATTTGGGAGGTCATGCACAGAACTTCCTAACTATTATTGAATTTAACTAAGATACCGCTTTGTTGTCTGTGAAAGTAGCATTCCACATTGGGTCCACTTTGCGAAAAAAACAAATCAGAAACACATATCATCATGTCAATTTTAACTATATATAAAAGCAACTGCTAAGTGTTTTACCTAAAATTATTAATTTTACATTAATTACTATTAATTGCTTTATCTTTTAATGAAATTTCTCTTGTAAAACTGAACCCACCCACCACCACTTGGAAAACAGCAACATAATCTAAATATTCTCTGTTTTACAAAATCAGCAAAGAGGATTATTTGTCTGGCTTCAGATTACATAGGTACAACATCCCCAGCTGGACTTAATGTGTGGCCACTTAAACATTAGGCATCAAAAATATAAGGAAATTTAATCTCAAGAGCAAAGTTATGTACACTGGTTACCCTGATTGCACAGTTTGCACACAAGTATTAGTTTAGAACAAACTTTCTATAACTACTGATCTCAGCTGGATTCATAGTAGCGGCCTATCAGTAAAAGGTTCCATTTTGCTCTCCCTGACCCCGGAATCATTCAACAAAATCTACTTAAATACTCTTCCTGAGACACTGTAAAGTACTATAAATCTAGTTTATTTCCCCTGAAAGGCACTTTGAACTAGCTGAATGCCACCAGCTTTAGTAATTTGACCTATCCCGGAGCAAATTCCTAATTAAAAAGTGTTTCTTTCATAATCCTAATCTTTTAGCATAAACCTTCCTTTAGGTCATGTTATAATGAAGGTAAAATATATCTTCATTTTAAATTATCCATAGCTCTCAGACAGACAAAGCAAATGTTCACTTGCATGTTCGCTTTATGAAAATTATGTTGTGTGAAAATGTCACTGTTTTGCTCTTCAGGCCTTGTTAGAGGTTCTAATTGAGTGAACCAATAAACATTAACACGGAAAATGTTCATCTACCCTTACCTTTTGATATATAAACCCAATGCTAGATTTTTAAACAATAATGTTGTGACTGTGTTGAATGGGACATCATACAAGCAAAAACTCTTCATACAAAGATAATATTTAAACAAGTCTGCCAGCAGTAGCTCTACAACAGAAGCCCATTTCCGCTAATAAATCATCACAACAAAAGAAGTCAGTGTCTTGGTCCCGTCAGAGCAACATACATTCCCCTTCTACTCAAATCTCTAAAGGACCTGAAGTAAAAATTGTGATAAATGTGTCCTCTAATTTCACACAGTAGCACTTTTGAAGTCCCAACATCTTGAAGACATTACACAAACTCTAAAAGGAAAAAGACACTAGGCCAAAACCCTATGAAGAGAAACAACTGAACTCTTGAAAAGAGCAGTTCTAAAATTATGAACAAAACTAGTTTGATATAACATGCTTTTACTTCCACAGATGGATCACACTGGTAGACTACCTTACTATGGTCAAACTGGTAAAAACAGAAAGCCACTTACACAGTGATTATATAACAGTAATGTGCTGCAGCAGACACTTGGTGGCTTGAGAAAGCCACTTCTTAAAGTTCTACACCAAAGTGAATGGAGCATCAGAGTGATGGTAGTGGATTTACCACTTTGTCAGGCGCTTTGAAGTAGGATTTTTCTCCCACAAAAGCTCATTTGATAAATAAGTTAATTAGTCTTTAAGTGCCACAAGACTCCTTGTTTATTTTGCTAATCTAGACTAACACGGCTACCCCTTTGGAACTTGTACCCTCTGGATACTGCTAAATCATCCCTGCCATAAGTGATTCATCCTTCGGATGCAAAAATACTTTTCTGAAGAAGAGAGATTGTATTTTTGGTATAGACAACTGTAGCAAGTGTCAGATGTTAAATACTGCTGCGGAAAAACTCAACCACAGCCATTTCTCCCACTACACACACATGCGTACATACATACCCCTTCAAATCTACATTCTATCTATCTATGGCCTCCGTCGGTCAAAACTGACCATGAGTGATGCATCCTAGATGTACTAATCATCTGCTCGGTTGGAACAGACTGAAAAGACCAATATGAGAATGGCAGTCTCTATTGCAAAGGTCGCATCTATGTGTGGTCTCTGGTCTATTGGATGTGTTGCGCTCCTTTCTACGTGCCCACCTGTCTGTTGCGATGTTCATCCGTTTTTCTTCCCCTGTCTTGAGGTTTTGGGCCAGAATACATCTCCACCTTCAGCGATCATCTGCAAGGTTCTCCCGGGGCTCAGTATCAATGGCGAGTGCTTTCATGTCTCTCTTGCAGACGTCCTTGTAACACAATTGGGGGCGGCCCGTAGTTCTCCTCCTGGATGCCAGCTCTTCATACAGAATGTCTTTTGGGATGCGGCCATCCTCCATGTGATGGACATGTCCCAGCCATCTCAGCCTGCGCTGCTTGAGGAGAGTGAACATGCTGGGAAGGCCAGCACGAGACAGGACCTCAGCATTAGACACTCTGTCTTGCCAGGATATGCCTAGGATGCGGCGGATGTTTCGCAGGTGAAAAGTGTTGAGTCTTCTCTCCTATCTGGCATGTGTGGTCCATGACTCACTTCCGTACAACAATGTGCTGATGACTCAGGCTCTATACACTGCCATCTTGGTCTTTACCGTCAGCTTGGAGAAATTCCATACATGAGTGGTGAGGCGGGCAAATGTTGTAACTGCCTTCCCGATCCTCTTATCAATTTCTATATCTAGGGAGAGGTTGTCAGCGCTGGTAGATCCCACGTAAGTGAACTGATAGACGACCACGAGTTCATAATCATCAATATGAACAACTGGCAGTGCATCAGTATTCTGACCCAGAACATTGGTCTTTTTCAGGCTGATAGTCAGCCCAAAATCCTTGCAGGCCTTGGAGAAGCGGTCCATTTGTATCTGAAGTTCATGCTGGGTGTGCGTCGTAATTGCTGCATCATCTGCAAACAGCATGTCTCTGATAAAAGCCTCACATGTCCTTGTCTTAGCTCTAAGACAAGCAAGGTTGAAGAGCCTGCCGTCTGTTCTAGTACCCCTTCAAATCTACATTAGCTTGTGTTAAATGACACAAATTGTCCATCACATAAGATCACTATAGCTCTGTATATTTCCCATAAGTAACAACACTATGAACAGGTATAATACATACAATTCCATTTATCCAGTAGTGCTGTCACCTTTCTTAGATTTATATTTTGGTTTAACTGGGAAGAACAAATTAACAGCTTTCTCAGGGCCTCACCTCACCTGTCTGCAAACTACCCCCTGTTCCACTTATTTTTTACATGTGGCTTGTAACAGACAAGGGAATATTTCTGTGGGATTCCCTTGTCAAAGTATTGGCAGCATATCAGCAGAATACAAACTGGAAACTCAGGGCATACTTGATTCCTGATCATTGTGACAAAGAGAAATTGAAAATGAGAGATTTTTTTCTATTTTCCAGAATAAAATACTAGTATAAGAAAAATATTTCTAAGTATTAGACGTAGCAATAGATTTCTCACTGAAAACTAAGGAGAATGCTGTAAAATGTTGGATGAACAAAGTGAGAAACAGAGACTGAAGAAATAACATCACAGTAACAACACAGGTCACTGGCACATCCACCACTAGTAGCAAAAAAAAATCAGTCAGTTGCCACATTAGGCCATCCCACCATATCATCCCTTCCAGAAATATATGAAACTCTGTTTTGAAGCCAGTTAATTGTTTTGCCCCCACAGCTTCCTTTGGAAGGTTATTCCGGAACTTTATTCATCTGATGGTTAGAAACCTGCATCTAATTTCAAGCCTAAATTTCTTGACAGATAGTTAGCATCCATTTGTAATGATGTCTACATTATTGCTGTGCTCAAATAATTCTGCTCCTTTCCTGGTATTTATCTTTCTTATGTATTTATAGAGCATTATATCTCCCTTCAACTCTTGGTTAGACTAAACAAGCCAAGCTCTTTTAAGTCTTCTCTTATAAGGCAGCTTCTCCATTCTGTGCATCATCCTTGAAGCCCTTCTCTGTATCTGTTCCAGTATGAATTCATCTTTCTTAAGCATGGGGAACCAGAACTACAAGCAAGATTCCAGATGAGGTCTCACCACAGTGTCTTGTATAAAGGAACTAAACCTTCCCATCTCTACTGCAAATACCTCTTCTGAACCATCCTAGGACCGTATTGGCTTTTTTTCATGGTCAGACTGCATTGATGGCTCACAGTCATCTTGTGATCAATCACTACTCCCAGGTCCTTCTTCTCCTCCATTACTTCCAACTTAAGCATCCCCAAATTATAGGAAAAAATCTTGTAATTAGCCCCTAAATGCATGACCTTGCACTTTTCATAATTAAATTTCATCCTATTACTAATACTTCGGTGTACAAGGTCATCTAAATCTTCCTGTATGACATCCCAATCCTTTTCTGAATGGGCAATACTTCCCAACTTGGTGTCAGCCACATGCTGTAAGCGCTTCATTTCCTAAAAAGGAATGTAGTGAGTTTATTCTGTATCCTTTGTTTCTGCCATTTGTTTCTCAATTTTCATTGCAATTGTAGTCCCCCCCCAGCATAATTTCAGGGAACTCACACTTGATACTTTTGCTTTCCTTACTTAAGCAGGTCTTACACTGCATATATTTTAATGGCCCTTCTTTCAAAAATGTCATGCCTGCCAAAACTTTGGTATGAACACAACACAAAATATCTCTGTCAATAGTGCTAGGCTCTGCTAGCTGGGAAGTTGAGAACCAGGTTCAGATCTTCCACATTGTAGAGATCACATGGTAGCACATATATCCTTCTGCTGGACTATCAGGCAAACCCATTTAATTTTACTTTGAAGAAATAATTATTTTATGAAGAAAATGCATTTATGTATTATTTTCCTAAGACAGTTAGGCTGATTCTTAGCCAAAAACACTTCTACTATTAACAGGATGATAATTACCAAGCAACACAAAATTTTGTATGCTTTGCTCTTTCATCCTTTCTACACAAGCATACATGTTTATACACTTTCACAAACTTATCTGAAGTTCTCAATGAGGGATCATGTCACTTGGTGCTCTCTCATCTATCTGGCCTACAACAGTCCCTGGACCATTTGGGTGGTCTGTTCATCACAATGTAGACACAAGTCATTCCCTTCCTGCATGTACATTTTTAATCTTTAAATTCAGATCACAGCACCCTCTTGTGTCAGGAGGAGCCTTCCAGCTGATTTTCACTACCACATCCAGCTCAGCCTCTAAGATATCCCCTTACTTCCTATGTCTACCAATTATATATTTTTCCTTGTTTAGCTAATCATGACATAGCCCAGTCACAAACACCCCCTCTCCCCCACCCTCAGTGTCAACACTCTCACCTTAACAAGTTAATGATTTCCTATAAAGCCTGTAATCTTCTCTGCCATGCAGCAAACAGTGACTGGAACACTACAGCTAGCATTCTATCACAGATAATCAAACTGGCTGGAAAAAATAACCATCCACAGAAGTTACACAATTCAAAAATTCCAAATCTTGTTTAACTTCCCTCCTGACACATTCTCTTCCCACTTGCCTCCTCATGCTTTCACGAGCCTCTGTATTTCCAGAACAGAAAGCAAATAATAATCTTGTGGTCTTTCCAGTATAGCTGAAAACTTTACATGTCACCTGCTCTTGGACATTTCAAGCCAAAAGAGATTCAAATCAGTTTTGATATGTCAGTTTTAATATATGATACAGCATTCACAAATATCTATCACAGCAGGAGCTTAACATGATTGCAGGTAAAGTACAGTATCTCAGTACTTTTCTCTATCTATACCCATGATCCCAAACTTCAAACATAAATGTCTCCACCATTTGGGACAAGGGTAAATTCAATATTCACCTCCAGTGAATTTTGCAGTTCAGATTAATCTACATGCAAAATGTACTCAATGATTACAGTAATGATACTGCGAAAAAATACCCCCAAAAGTCTGCTGAATGAAACACAGTACAGTACATGGCCTGCACTTCATCAAATCCACTGCCAAAACCATGGCACTTTGATGATCAGTATAGATAAGCAGTCTGACCTTCAAAGGTCAGTACAGTCTGTAAATATGCAGAACTGTCACAAATGCTGTCAGAAATCCTAATTACTTACCAAATAAGCAGATAACCCCATGGAATCTGATTCAGTTGTTTTACAAATTTTAAGAGAAGAATATTTAGTATCTTCCTTTCACACCATAATGATTTATATTGAATTTTTCAAAAGGGTCCACTGGGAGGAGGCACCCAGCACTTACTGACTTTCAATGGAAGTTAGATCTAACTTTTAGTCTCATTTGAATTTCCCAGCATTACCTCCCAATTTCAGAAGCGTTTGCATTGCACTTGCAAGTAATTTTATAATATTTCAGCTTTACCTATAAAAAGTGATAGATGAGTTGTACAGTTACTGGTGTAAAAAGCACGCCATGGCATTTATACAGCTTCCAAATTCAAGGGACAAAAATTGTCTCTTCTTTCTCAATTACAGCTATACCTGTGGTACAGGAGACTGACATGGTGCAATCTTCTGACACCAAGAACTAATAAAAGAATTGTATGTAGTTACAGGTACAAAGATACAATAATAAATATAAAGGCATAACATATACATGTCTGAATAATGAAGAGAGGATGTGACAGACATTGCAACGACATGCAGTATATTTGGGAACTTGTGACACAAAGACAGATTAGTGCCATCTGTCTCAGGGTTCAGCAGTCTTTACAAGTAGCTCCTGCCTCAGTCCTGCTAAACTAACTGCACCTAACATACCACTTACATGGTAAGTATCCATGTAGATTAGTAAGTTATTGATACAGATAATCATAGTGAGATGTGTGTATGGGTAATATTTAAGGAATAATGTAACTACGTTGAAAATTATGCCCTCATGGTATCAGAGTGAAAGAGACCCATCAGGAAATGACACAGACCATTCACATGGTAAAAAGTTCTCACCCTCCTGGGCTCGCTGGTTATGTATTGCATTGTGCCCCTTTCCACCATCTCAGAAGTCTACGGAAAACCACCAGAGACCATCTATAAACATCAAAATCAACTGGAAGTGAATAGGGAATCCCCTGGCTATGAATAAAGATAAAAAAAAAACTGTTTGAGTATATCACAGGGTGGACTGCCATTCACTAGGAATTATCTTGATGAGCAGGGATTCTTCATGAAGCTTCAAGCTCCTCCAAGATAACAAGCGCTGCAAAATAACTTTGTGGCGAGAATCTACTTTATTAGCTAGGAAAGGTAATTATTAAGCCCAAGTCCTGTCTTATGTTTTGTATCTAACCATTTGTTTCCATTGTTCACACTGATTTTTATCTGAATCTCTATTCTTTCTTAAATACATTTCCTTTCATTTTACTATAATCAAAATCTAGTCCTTTGTCTTATACCTGAGTGGTGGGCTAATGGTAAAACTGAAAACTGGGCTACACTGTCTCTTTGGGTGCACAGAATCAGAGATTCATTAGGTATAGTAGATATTGATCAGGAGCTGGACATTACTGGGGGACACTATGATGTGATTCAGGGGTGGGTGCATCTGTTGTCAGCCTATAGGGCAAAAGCAGGGCTGGCAGAAGAGTGCTGAGTACTTGAAAGGCTGGAGGTGTAAAAGAGCTAACCCACCTGGAACAGGCAAGACAACCCAGAGCTCCAGGCAGGTGGCAAAAAGGTGATTCTCAGCCTTGGGTTCCCCAAGAAGCAACAAAGATCATACTGTATTAAATTTATGATTGTATGCAACTCCAGGGAATAGGGTTATCACAGCTCCCACAGGAATCAAGAATATGAACAGCTGTAATGGTGAATCACTTAAGTGGCAAACACCTGCAGAAAGGTAGCACTCACTGGGAAGTCTTGCATGCATTGGTTCCATCTGCATTTTTCAGAAACCAAAACAGCCAAAAAGTCTTTTGATATAAAAAGTCTGGAATTAATTTGATGTAGGGTTTTCTTTTTGAACTAGCAAATGGACAGGGACCCAGCCTTGTGGAAGGACTGGAAAGATTTTGGCCTAGTAGGCCCCTAAGACTAATGGGTGACCTTTGGTAAGGTTTTAGCATATATACAGGAATGCAATTTTTTGAATATATTTTCTCTAGAATACTTTTATTCTTAAGAATAAATGTAGTTGCTTAGAAGGAGCTGTAAGGCATTCTGTAACTGCTGGTAATATACTTTTATAGCCCTTGGAAAGAAAGCAAAACACAGGTGTTGGACATTAGAGAAACTGGCTATCTGGGGATGTCACAAAATAAGGCAGGTGGTTGATCAACCTTAACACACCAAGTCAGAAAAGAGTGAGAAAAGGGTTCTTGCAGGAGGCAGGTGATATCTGGGGACCAAAGACTTGAAAGGTACTCCTGGGTTTAATCACAAGGGTCAGGGAGAAGAGATCCCAATGTAGTTACCCTGAAACTGTGGCAAGGCACATACAATGATTTGATATGGGATTAAAACTTCATCCTGGATCTATACAGAATTTAATAATGAGTTGTATTCTATAAAGAGACTAAATTTGTGTCCATTTCTGTTGTATGGTGTATAATTGCAGGTGAGTATTTGTTTAAGCTTGGGGGGCTCTCTGTAAGCAAAGACTGTTGTACAACATAAACAATATGCTACGTACCACACCTTGAAACAAATTCCATTGCCAACTCTCTCTATATATTTACTTAAGTGACACCATCATAAGATCTAACCAGATCAGCTACTCCATCAGGGACTCATTCACCTGGAGATCTACCTATGTAATATATGCCATCATGTGCCAAAATTGTTCTCTACCATACACATTGGCCAACTGGACTGCCTCAGTACAAAAGAATAAATGGACACAAATCAGCATCAAGAATGGTAACATTCAAAAAAAAGAAAGAAAGCAGGGGAGCACTTCAACCTCCTTGGACATTCTTTAACAGTCATGAAAGTTATACGACTTCAGCAAAAACCTTCAAAACGGGACTCCAGTGTGAAACTGTAGAGCTGTAATTCCTATGGAAACTTGACACCACCAAATTATGTCTGAACAGGGACCTGGAATGGCTAACTCACTAGGAAAGGTAATTTCCCCACTTTGTTACTGGACCCACTTAGAATCATAGGGTTGGAAGGGACCTCATGAGGTCATCTAGTCCAACCCCCTGCCAGAGGCAGGACCACTCCCACTGAACCATCCCAGTCATGGTTTTGTCCAGCTGGGCCTTAAACACCTCCAAAGATGGAGATTCCACCACCTCCCTAGGCAGCTCATTCCATGGTTTGAATTAAAACAGCCATGTTTTGTTTGCTGGAATAAACTAACAGACTGCATCTCTGGAACTGTTTGAATTGATCTTATGACCCATCCCTCTCTGCATGTGTATATATACCTGTGACACTGCAATTTCCATTTCATGCACCTGTAAAAGTGGGATTCCACCCACAAACTTATGAAATAAATAAATGTAAGTCTTTAAAAGTGCCACAGGACTCCTCACTTGTTTTTCTCTAGGATATGTAGAGAGATCTGAACTATGAACAAGGCCTGTTGCCTTATGAGTACAAATTACTGCGTTCTTCCCTGTACTCAACTCATGAACTGAAGACATGTAACAATGCTCTTTCACCTAGTATTCCTGTTGTGCTTATGTCTCATCAAAATGAAAAGTGAAATTAACTTCATTCAGCTACCCATGTAGTAGCAAGTTAAACTTCAGTGATCAAGTTGGCGCTTAATCCGAAGTCTTACAGCAATTAGTGTGTCCAATACAAGTCAAATTAGTCTGAATTTAACAGACAAATGGACCTTTTAAGCATTATAGGATTTTGTTTTCTTTTTATAGCGAAGTCTAGATAAATTAATTGATAACACTGCAGATAAGTAAAATTACTTTTTCTTTCTAACCTTTAGGAAATAAATGCATAATGTGTAAATACATAAGAATGAGGAGGAATGACATTTACTTCTACGACTTCAGATAAATTTCCATAAATGAGTCTATTGTGTAAAAATTAATCAACTTTTAATAAGCAACTTTTCCCCAAAAAACATGAAACAAAATGAGCACAAGATTACTATCATACTGTAAAATACTTACAGAATATTTGAAAAGCCTACATGACAGATATGGAAGAATTTCAAATTCTGTAAAAATTAAATCACAGAAATCATTTGAACTATGCAACAGGTTAAACAAGCCTCTTATCAAGCCATTATTTAGATGAAACCATTTGGAAAAATGTTAATGCTTTCTTCTGTGGAAGCATATAAGCATTAGTCTCCAGATCATAGGCCCTGGTTCTCATGGGGAAAATTCAATTACCCTGACATCTTCTGGGAGGGCAATAAAGCAGTGCACAGACAATCCAGGAAGTTTTTGGAGAGCATTGAGGACAACTTCCTGGTACAAATGCTAGAGGAATCAACCAGGGGCCTTACACCTCTTGACCTGCTGCTCACAAACAGAGAAGAATTGACCAGGAAAGTAGAAGTGAATGGCTACCTGGGCAGCAGTGACCATGAGCTAGTAGAGTTCAGGATCCTGATCAAAGGAACAAAGGAAAGAAGCAGAACACAGACCCTGGACTTCAGAAAAACAGATTTTGGCTTCCTCAGGGAACTGATGGGCAGGATTCCTTGGGAGACTAATCTGAAGGGGAAAGGCATCCAAGAGAGCTGGCTGTATTTCAAAGAAGCCCAGCAAAGGGCACAGGCAGATTTCATTCCAAAGTGCAGAAAGAACTGCAAATATGGAAGATGCCCAGCATGGCTTAGCAGAGAATTCTACAGTGAGCTGAAACACAAAAAGGAAGTTTACAAAAAAATGGAAGCTTATTCAGATGACAAGGAAGGTGTATAAAAGTATTTTACAGGTCTATAACTATAAAATCAGAAAGGCCAAAGAGTAATTGGAGTTGTAGCTAGCAAGGAATGTGAAGGATAACAGGAAGGGCTTCTACAAGTATATCAGTAACAAGATGATGATCACGGATGGTGTAGGTCCCTTATTGAGTGTGGCAGGTATCCTTGTGGTGGATGATGCAGAACAGGCTGAAGTAGGAAGTAGTCAATGCTTTTTTTTTTTTACCTCAGTTTTCACAGGCAAGGTCAGCTCCCAGGCTACTGCACTGGGTAACACAGAATGGAGGGAAGGGAAGTGGCCCTCGGTGATGGAAAGTCAGGTTAGGGACTGCAAACAGTCAGCATGGATTTACCAAGAGCAAATTGTGCCTGATCAACTTGATTGCCTTCTTTAAAGAAATGATAGGATATTCAGTTACAGGAATAGTGGTTTGATGTGATATACGTCAATGGTTTCTCACAGCATTCATGTCAGCAATGTAAGGAAGTGTGGTTTGAATGAATGGACTGTAAAGTGGATAGAAAGCTGGCTAGATCATCAAGCTCAGCAGGTAGGGATCAATGGCTCATTGTCTAGTTGGCAACCAGTAACTAGGGGAGTGCCCCAGGGGTCACAGTCCTGGGGCTGGTTCTATTCCACTTCTTCATTAATAATCTGGATGAAGGGATAGACTGAACTCTCAATAAATGTGTGGATCACCAAACTGAGGGGAATGGTAAGCACGCTGGAAGGCAGGGGTAGGATTCAGAGAGACCTAAACAAATTGGAGTACTAGGCCAAACAAAATCTCATGGGGTTCAACAAGAAAAAATGCAAAGTCCTGCACTTAGAACAGAAATATCCAGTGTATTGCTACAGGCTGGGGACTGATTGGCTAAGTAGCAGAACTGTAAAAAAGGACCTGGGGGTTCTGGTGGATAGGAAGCTGGATATGAGTCAACAATGTACTCTTGTTGCCAAAAAGGCTAATGGTACATTGGGCTGCATCAGCAGGAGTGTTACCAGCAGATTGAGGGATGTAATTATTCCCTTCTATCCGGCACTAGTGAGGCCACATGTGTCTAGTTTTGGGGTCTGCACTACAGAAGGGATGTTGACAAATTAGAAAGAGTCCAGCAGAAGGCAATGAGAATGATTAGGGGGTTGAGGCACATGACTTACGAGGAGAGACTGAAGGAACTAAGCTTATTTAGTCTGCAGAAGAGAAGACTGAGGAGGGATTTGATAGCAACCTTCAACTACCTGAAGGGGTGCTCCAGAAAGGAGGTAGTTAGGCTGTTCTCAGTAGTAATAGAGGACAGAACAAGGAGCAATGGTTTCAAGCTGTAGTTGCAACAATGGTTTCAAGAGTGCAGTCGAGGTTGGATATTAGAAAAAAATGTTCTCACTAGGAATGTGGTGAAGCTGTGGAATGGGTTACCTAGGGAGGTGGTGGAATCTCCATCTTTGGAAACATTTAAGGCCTGGTTAGACAAAACCCTGGCTGGGATGATTTAGTGGGAGTGCTCCTGCTTTTAGTAGGGGTTGGACTAAATGTCCTCATGAAATCCCTTCCAACCCTATGATTCTATGATATGGTGAGAAAGCAGACAAGAATATTGTGTTTCTAGCATCTGGACAATACCTAGTAGCTGAAGAAGTCTGCTTTATAGTTAGTCTGGGTAGGGGAGTCATAACTAAAAATATCTGAAGAAAATATCAGATGTTGAAAATAGCTGAGAAGTTTACCAGAAAGGGCTCTCTCTCTCTCTCTCCAACACACACACACACACACACACACACACACACACACACGTTACATATCTGTAGATAAATCCCAAGCACTTTGGAGGACTGGATTAAAATTCAAAATGACCTTAAAAATTAAGAATTTGTTTGAAATCAACAATATGAAATTCAGTAAAGACAAGCATAGTACCTTTCAGTTACAAAGGAAAAATCAAATGAACATCGACAAAATACAGAATAAATGGATAAGCGGCAGTACTGTTAAAAGGCTGAGGGTAATAGGAAATCACAAACTAAACCTGAGTCAACAAAGCAATGCACTTGCAAAAAAAAAATAAAATAAAAAGCTAATAATATTCTAGGGTGTATTAACAGGAGTGTCTTACATAAGACATGCAAGGTAATTTTCCCTCTCTACTCAATACCACCTCACTTGAGGTAGAGAGTTCAGTTTTGAGTATCATACTTTAAGAAAGATATGGACAAACTGGTGAAAGTCCAAAGGTTTAGAATACCTTACTCATGAGGAAAAGTTAAGAAAGTTTATAATAACTAGGTATGTCTAGCCTTGAGAAAACACAACTGAATGGGCTCCAATAAGAGTCTTCAAATGCGTTAATGGTCTTTGCAAAGGGGATAGTGAAATTGTTTTTCATATCTGCTGAATATAGGATGAAAACTAATGGACTGAAGTGTACAGTATGAGCAATTTAGATTTTATATTAGGAAGATCTTTCTAACTATAAGGTAAGTTAGATCCAGAATAGGTTTCAAGGGTGGTTAAGGAATCCCCATCACTGAAGGGCTTTAGAAACAGGTTACATACACAACTGTCAGGAATAGTCCAGGTTTATTTGGTCCTCCTCTTGTACAGGGACTAGGTAACCTCTTGAGGTCTCTTCCAGTCCTACATTTGTAGGAATGCAGGAAGCCTTGATTTAGATTCTGCTTTGGTCTCCTACTTTATAAGGAATAGAGAGAAGGATAAGAGCTCCTGATTCAGATGGGATGTTCATGTACCATTGCTGTTGGACAACTTTTGCAAGTCATTTGCTTTTTTTCCCAGCTCCAGAGTAAATCATTTTTTTGAACAGTTCAAAAAAATTGTAAAGGATGAATACTTGATGGTAATGGATTCATGCTAATCTTTAAATCCCTTATGATATATTCAGTGAAGGCAGATGTAGTAAAGGAGAATGTATCTTCCTATGTCAGGGAAGATAAGTCATAAGTAAGAACAAACAACTCCACTCAGTAGTATACTACTTTTAATTAATATTCCATCTTGTAAACTTAATGCACCTCAATCCTTCCATCCTTCCATGAGCAATTCTCTTCACAGCCTAAATTCTAAAGGTCTAAAAAAGGGGCAAGGTATTTCAGTTGATTAATTTGACTGGATTATGCTTGTTATTCTGCAACTGTAGTTATTCCTTAAATTCTTCCTTGTATAACAGCAAATTAAGTGTGTACTTTTCTCATTTGGTTTAAATATGTCAGCTTCTGGCACATCACACCCATTTATAAAATGTCACCAAGCCTACCTTTGGGAGAAACATCTGTAGAGAAGTAGCTTTAATAGTGTATTTTATTTATGTATTATTTTTACTCACAGACTTACTTTTGCTCCTAAATTATACCTTAAATCTAAAGTATTTCAAATCCATGAACAGAGAAATATAGGCTTGAAGTTCCCCATCAGCATAATGGGAGGGAGAGAAGACTAACAAAAGAAGAAATTCTAAGGGCAGTAGTTCTCATATCCTGCGTTGGTGAGCCCTTTAATATAAGCAGACTCTGAGTGCAGTACCTTGATGCCCAATTGCCCCATCACCAGGAGTTCCCCAGCTTCTCTCCTAGCCCGATGGGTTCCCCATCCCTCTTCATGCCTGATGTTTGTAGATTTTCCAACCCCTTCTTTGCTCCTAACCCATGGACGCCTCCACCTGAGGAAACTCAACTGCATGCACAGAGCAGCTGACATTGATACTTGCCCCTTCTGCCATTCCTGAGATTCTGTAAGGAGGGAAGCAAGGAGCTATGTCTGGACTTCCTGCATCCTCTCTAGCAGGGTGTGGAGGAATGTTGGAGAGTGGATGATCAGTATTTGTGCATCCCTACTCCACCCACTTCAACCATGTTCTTACACACTAGGAGGAAGCAGGGAGGCTCACAGCTCCATGTATGGCCAGGGTTGGGGCTGACACCTCAGTGACTGGCAATGGCCTGAGGTCACAGCTATGTACCTGCCTGCTATCAGGACCCACAGCTCATGACCCCCCACAACATCATCATGAACCCCTTAAGGGTCTTTACCCCCAGTTTGAGAGTCAATGGTTTAAGATATTAAAGTTCTCTTTCTTTGTGGAGCCTCTGTCATGTTTAGTGGTGAATACATTTGCTCACATTGACCAGGACTACATTTTATACTAGACCATTCTTTTCTCTCAGCAAAGGAAGAACTATTAGCTCACCAAAGACAGACAAAAATGAATAAACTAAATACTATTATTTAACTTTTAAATTATGGGTCATTTTGAAATATATAAGACAAAACTTAGTTACGCTAAGAGTTAGTATGCCTTTTACGTTAATTAACTGATTGAGAAATCAAAGACAAAAAATGACTATTGAAAACATGTATAGGAAACAATATTTCATTATTTCCCAGGGGAAATGACCTAGCATCTTAAGTACCTCAAAAATTCCAATATATAAATTTTAACATATTAATCAATATCAAGTTAAGAAAGGAATTTTTCTTTAGCTTTCTGTGATACAGCCAGCCATCTATTAGCATAATAATATGGTAATTTCTTTATTAGACTATGCATTGATGTATGACAGATGAAAACAACATATTTTATCCTTAGCATTTCTACAATTTATGAACAATATGTATTATTCTCATTATAAGCAAGAACAATAACTTGGTCTATTTCTGGACAAGAGACACCATGTTCCCCTTTCCAGCTTCACTTTTAAATAAGTCACTTGATAATATTCAGCTGTATTTTAAATAATAAATTGTATGCAGATAACTCTAATACAATTCATCAGAGTATAAAGTAGCACTACATTTTAATCTAAAACTCCCTGAAAATATTACCAAAGACACATAAGAAAGTTGAACAAGGTCAGCAGAAATTTAATTCTCAGAACAGAATATCCAGAATCATGCCTGCATTTTAAAGCTCTGCATTGGAAAAGTATTTGAGACCTGCCTACAGTTTGGCAAAAAATGAATAGGATCTAGTCTCTCTCTCTCTCACTCACTCATATCCACCCACCAAGGGGAAAAATGCAAACAGTATTGTGACAAGGTATGGCTTTTCTGATTTGTTTTCCTGTAATTACATTTCTTATGGGAATGGGCATTTCACATGACACTAGGAGAAACTGTTTAAGCTTTAAATATCCCAAAGAATGGCTCAGTGTGCAAGCCATTTGCACTCAACTGGGGTGTTTAAACATCACTTAGTCTCATCTGATTTATTTGATCCCTTTTCAAATGCAGTGTTGGTCTAAGGACATTAGAGACCAGGTGGTTGAGGTAATAGCTTTTAATGGACCAATAAACTATATTAGCTGACCCACGTTGTCTCTCTTAGGGCTTGTTTACACTGGCATTTATGCTGGCAAAACTTTTGTTGCTCAGGGATGTGAAAAAAAACTGCTGAGAAATGCAAGTTTGCAGGCATAAATGTGAGTGTAGCCCTGTTATGTTAGTGGGAGAGAACTCTCCCGCTAACATAATAAAAGCACCTAAATGAGCAGTTGTAAATTGTAAACTGGTTAATGCAATTTGTAATACAATATGAAGGATCTGGATCCACTACAGCTTGATTTAAAGAATCTTTCTACCTCTTCCTGGATAGCTAAGCTTTTGACTAGCAGTAACTAACATTCTAGTCAGATTTTTTGCAAAGCAGTTTTCCATACATTTTTTTTAAATTTCTTCTTATGTATGCCTGACCTTGGAAATAGCATCAAAAACAAATACTATTATTATAGTTCCACTTGCCTCTAGTGTAACATAAGAGAGCATCTCCAAGGGACGAACTGCCACAGAGTAAATTGAAGCATATTTGGATCACAGCCTCAAAACAAGGGCAACCTTTGTCTCAATTCAATGAAAAGCCAGTGAGTCTACACTACTGCTCAATACCCTGGGTGTCTCATGTGTGAAATTGGTAGAGGGACATGGGGTGGTTGGTGACACACAGTCTGTGACAAGAAGGGGAAAAAAATGGTGGCAGAGGGTACAATACCATAAAAATGCTTGCTACTACAAGATTTCAAAACAGTAAAGGTTTTCCAGTCTTAAATTATTTAAATAATAATAGTGTGTCAAATAATAGTCAAAACAAAGTTTTAACTACTGGGCTACTTATTGTATTTATTAACTGTTGGGGAAAGTCTGATCCTTTGTAGAAGAAAATTTGCATCAGTGGGAGCACAGAGAACTTTTTTTTTTTTTTTCCCCACATTTCTGAAAAAGCATTAATGACTTCAAGGTCAGAAATTTCCTGACAGTTAATGACTGGTGAGGTTAAGGGCCCACGGTGAAGCTTGAGTTCTCAATTCCTCTTGCAAGACATTAAATATCAGGAAATGCCCACCTCCTTGGCCATTATTGTTTAATTATACTGCTCATATTACTTTAATTTAAACCTACTGAAGCTTGTCAGTCAGACTGATAAAAATAATCCTGCATCCAAATGCTGCAATTTACTTAAAACATAATGTAATACGGAAGTAACTCTACCACTTGGCAAAGGAACAAAAATTTATGAGGCTATACAAATATGAGGGTCCAATTCTGTGAGTCTCATTACTTTTCACTCAGTGCTAGTTAGGAAGTTTTGTACAAAACAGGGTTTTCATTGGAAAATGATGATTTATTAAATACAAACCTGCCAAAACACAGGCAGGGTTCTGGTTGATCCCTGTCTACTTTCCTTCCCGTTAACCTGAACATTGCTAGGAACTTGAGAACTATTAGGGTATGTCCACATGTCTCTTTTATTTTGAAATAACACTGGTTATTTTGAAATAAAAAAGATTAGGTCCACATAATGTTTTCTTATTTCAAAACGACAGGCTCTGTCATTTCAAAATAAGAACCGTCATTTCGAAACAGCTTAAACCCCATTCATTTCAAAACGGCCGTTATTTCGAAATGGTTATTTTGAAATAACACCATTTGGACATGTTGTTTCGAAACAACGCCATTGTTTCGAAACAACATGTCCAAACGGCCTTATTTCAAAATAACCATTTTGAAATAACAGCTGTTTCAATAGCAGGCTTTCCCTTAATTCAAATTAACTTATTTCAAAATAATGGTGTATGTGTGGACATAGCCTTAGAGCAACTGGCTCAGGGACAGTTGTGTTATGAAGACTGTGGGGCTAAGGGCCCCATGGCCTCCAGATAGACCAGCTGCCCCCCAGGGCTGTCTGACTCTTGGAGCCTAGGACATCAACTGCCAAGAGCTGGGTGACCTGAGGAGTCCTGGAAGGGCTGGGATCTCCCAAGACCATGGCAAGCCTGCCTCAAAGCCACAAATCTAGAAGCTGCTGACAGAAAGGTATACAATTCATTTTAGTTTCACTACTGTTCTTCACTGAACAGAAGTGAAACTGAGAAGAATCATGTCCACTTCAGTCAGCAGCTTCTAGCGTACTAGGGAATATATTTTGTTTCAAAAAACACCATGTGTCAGTGTTTCCAAGACCCCCTTGCTCCTCCAAAATATACAGAATTTCTGATTCACAGAAATTTTTGCAATTTCCCATAAACCAGAAACTGAAAGTTTTGGCAGCTCTACTTTCAAAGAAGATTGGTATTGGAATATGTTAATCTGCCTTTGTCAGTATGAAAACAAAATGTAGGTATTGGAGATACTATTTTTAAAGTCATGTTTGAAAACTAAAAATCCACCATCTTCTCTTAATGAGAAATTGAACAATAAGAGGATTTGGAAGTTGACAGTGGACTTATATCCTAAGATTAGAAACAGTCTGAGCTCTCCATATTAATTTGTAGATAATGGAGGAAGAATTTGTCCTAGGTTTCAACAAAAGGCCCACCATTTATGTCAATAACAACATTTTTAAAAGCCTGAATTTTCAAACAGGATGCAGTTTAGCTCAGTTTAAAGAACAAATGTAAAATAAGACCCTGCCAAAATAGGTCAGGGAAACTATGATTTATTTATATCTCCCCCAAATGCATTACAGTCAAGTAAAGTCTGAGTCTATTATATTGCAGTGTGGATTGGCTAACCTCGCCATTGTGCCTATTCGCATCTACTCAAGCAAAAAGTCAGAAAGGAAAGATGACCCCAAAGTATGTGGGATGGGGCTAATAAATGAAAAAGTGTGGAGGGTAATAGTCATAGGATCAAACCAGTGGGGTGGAAAGGACTGATGAAAATGAAAAGTGTTTAGCAAGGGACAGAAGAGAAAAAAACAAGATAGAGAAGAGTTGTGATAGATGATGGTAGGGGAGGTGAGGTAAGGCAAGGCATCCTGGGGATAGTGTCACAGTCACAGAAGTGGTCACAAGAATCCAAAATATAAGGGTTCAGTATTAGTGGCTGTGACCAAAGTGAGAAGGCTGGGTGCAGTGGTGGCAATAACCGTTCAAATATAGTGACTTCTAAAGATCAGTGGCCATATGGAATTCTTTGGTGTTCCTGACACATTTTGAAGGAGAAGATGTGAAAATCCCTGAGTTTGGGAGCCATAGAATGGCTGTGGTCATAGACTAAGAGCAAAGACAGACAGACTGAGCCTGCACTCACCAATGACTGTAACCAGTGGCTGACTTCTATGATAGTAGCTTGTGAAGTGGAGGGACTAACAAGGTAGGGAAATGGTAAGAGGAGTAAGCTGGAAATCTTATACTGTCTGCTTATCAAGGGGAGCAGTGACAATTTCAGTTCTTGTGAGGTACAGTGTTTTATGGGGAAACCAGGAGTGCCGCTAGCCTGGAAAAAGACTTGGGGTTCAGCATGCTGAGATTTGGGGCTCATGTGATGCTGCTGCAGCCAGTGCCGCGGCTGGCCTAGTGGCAGACTTCGGGCTCACATGCTGGGACATGGGGCTTGAGCCCCATAAGCCCAGCACCAGTGGTGCCCCTCGGGCAAACTTTTTTTTTTCTTGCCAGTACAGAAGATTATTATTTCTGATCATAATGGAACACTTTTTTGCCCCCTTTGACAGTTGATGTATGGAACAGTAATCTTGTAGTGGATTTTCAACAGCATTAAAGAAAGACAGTTCAAAATATTTGGAAAGTTTTCTTACTGTATATATTGCTCTTTTGAATTCCAAATTGTTCTCATTCATGCTTAGACCAGATGTTTTAGTGGATCATTTCCCCTAAATCAGAACCTTCCCCCAACCATCCCAAATGAAGACACAAGTACCCAAGGTAATTTAGATCAGTTGCGGTTTCAGCAGAATATTGAGGAAGATTCTCCTTGGATAATCATTATCTTAATGAAAAATATCTTCTTTGTCTCTTATTGGGACACTCAAGCTCAGGTGCTTGCAACTATTTCTACAAAGGCAAAAGACTGCAGAGATTTGAGAGGAATGATTGCCAATGTATCTGCACAGAAAACAATCATCTCTAAGAGATGAAGACCTTGCTAGCTAAGCACCTTGAAAAGTCTATGAAATTTCAAAGGAGATCAAGTGAAATAGACTTGAGTTTTGCTGTGGAGTAGGGTACAAACCAAGAAATCTTATTCTGAAATTTAATAGATGGGAATTTAAGAAATTACAGCAGAAAAAGAAAAGTTAGATTAACTTTGCTGTGCCTAAAATGATTTTTCAACAGAATCGGCTTTAGTTAGTTCTTCATGGTAGCAATAAATCTAGAGATATTATCTTCTTCATTCTGAAAATCATGATTACAATCAGTTAGAAAAGAATTGGAGACCCAGTAAGAGTCCAAAAGTAACCTTTATTGCTTGCATAAAACAAAAAAATTGAACAGTTTTAGACAGGTGGTATTATGAAGATATCTCACCTTCATAGCTATATAGAATTAAGAAAGTAAAGTTCTTCATCTGAAACCTTCATATGCTGATTCAAAGAAAAGAGGATAACAGCTAGCTGGAAACCTGCTTGCCAAAAGAGTGTCATTCTCTAATAATGACTAGACAGGTGGGGAAATATAATTGTTACTATTCACTGAATAAGGATTGTTCTGATCAGAGTTGTGTGTGCATCTTGTTTGTCTCATCTACCAGCCTAAGTCTTATCCATTAGACTAGAAGCTGTTTGGGCAAGCAATAATTAATTAGCCATGTTTGCACAGCTCCTAGCACATTAGGATTCAAATAAGTAATCATCATTATTCTGAGGACACTGAAGATACAATTCAAGATTTATATCTTTTGATTCAATTGAAGACTGGAACACAGGAGCAAGGACTGAATAATGAAAATAGGTTCTTTCATTTCTCTATGGGAAATCTTTTGTGAATTACTTGCACAAATTTAATTTCCATTGGATTGTTCTAGGAGTTAAAATGTGTCATGGTGGTTATGGTTATGGAAAGTCAATCTAAATCATCAGTTTCCATCCTCTTATACTACAGGCGTGGCCAAACTTAGGGAACTCAAGAGCCACACAAGTTGATTATTAAACCTCCAAGAGTTACACTGAGGCATGTAGACATATACTTTTACCTACTACAAAAATCATCAAGTTTAAAATTAACTGCACACTTTAATTTTATTGTAAGGAGAGGGCAAATATTGATCCTACTAATGTCAGATTCTAATAATTACTTAAGGTTACCATGAAAACTAGGCCTATAGTAAAAATGCTACTGCTTCACCTCATCATCCCCGACCACGTCGCTGCTTCCCCTCATCGTCCCCGACCATGCCACACTACTCCCTGCCGTGCTGTTCTGTGAGCCTCACTTTTTCTTTCAAGAGCCCCAGTTTGTCCACACCTGTCTTATAGTATCAGGTTAGTATTTCAGTACATGAAATTAACAGTGGCAATATTAAATAAGTTGTTCAAGTGTTATGTTAATCATTGCAGAAGCTTTGTTATCTGTGGAAATTTGTATAGGATTTCCTTCAGGGGCTCCAGAAATATAATCCTCCAAAGTATCAGAACAGCATAACACAGTGTTGAATTCAAACTATTATTTGAAACCATATTTTTACAATTTAGAGATCATGAATGGTCTCCCCATTAGAAAAAAAAAATCACTATGCCAGGTCAAATATATGCAGTTATTTTTTCCATGAGAAATTCTAAGGAATGGTACCATATATTATAATTTTATTAGCATCTACATGAGACTATAGTTCTTACCCTTGAATGACGTAACAGTAAAAATTCTGAAAATATCTATTGAGAACCCCTACCCTATTTTTTTTCCCTGCCCTGAGTTTCATTGAAGGCATTCAACAAGGTGGATAGTCCTCCTTGATCTTGACTTTAGAGGATATCTGTTTGAGAGATATTTAAGATTACAGTGGATATATAGTATTTTATTATCCAAATTAAACTAAGTCTATTAGAACATTAAAGGTGAATATTCTTCCTGTCCTCTCCCTTCAACTAACCTAAGCTGATTGAAAATAATCATGTATTATTTTCTTTAATGAACTCAGGAGGTGGGGGGGGGTGAGGGAACTGATAATACCTGCTTTTCTACAAGCAAAGCACCTAAAAAGTCTTTGACCATCAAATGTGATTATCACTGCTTACATTTAAATTGCAGTTGGCTTTTAAAAAGTTAATTCTTCCTATCTTTTCTTAAATCAAGTGCAACAGAAAAAACAAGAACGCTAAGGTCTAAGAGCATTTCAGTATTTGAATGTTGCATAACATTTTAAATACAGCATGACAGTTTTGCTAGCCAGACTGAAAGGTACAGCAAAGGGCATTGATGGACCCTCATGAAACTGAAAAAGATAGTTTACTGAGATAGGAAAAAACAAAGTACATACATATTTTCACAGCAAGCACAGGCATATCAGAGTAATTTTCAGAACAAATAGTAATGTTGACAGACCTGTGGAGGAAACTGCCTCCTTTTTTGGTCAGGGGACATGACATAAGCAGTTTGTGTGTACGCATAGCTTTTGAAGCGAGGTTTAGGAGGAGGTGAAGGGGTGCGCACATGACCCTGTGCTACACTGACTGCGATCTAAGGAGAAATTAGGGGAAGAAAGGAGACATATATTGAGAAACATGTGGGAGATTGTAGTAAAGCATTATTTTCAAGACCAAAAGAAACAAAGCAAGAGAGGGCACCAGCAGTTGAATTTAATCTTAGGACAGTGCTAGCACCCAGCATGCAAAATTAGGCAGAAAGTAGGGAGTCTGACATTCCATCACCAGACACTTAATCTGACATTCCATCATGAGAGGCAGGAAGACTCCTGCTTGAGCTGCCAGGCACAATGCCAGTACTAAGTGAAGGATCTCTTTCTATAACGCAGCTAAAGCTGAAAACAAGTAACCTTGTAGTAAGTTTTGAATAAATGAAGCCAGCATTCATCAGGTCAACAACCATGGAAGAGACCGAGTCTCCTATAAGCAAGACACAGAGTTGACACAACAGAGTAAGTGAGTAATTAGGTTTCAGAATCTCTAGCCACTTCAGCAGATGTTGGCTGAGGGCTGATTCAGAAGAATAACTGAGGCAGCAAAAGCACGGGAGAAAGCAGCTATGTGACTTTGCTTGGTAAAAGGGAAAACTGTGGGTGAGGACAGCTGAGTTCAAATGTTAGTCAGTGCAAATTAAACATTGACAAATGAAAACACATTTAATGAACAGAACAGATAATTCTGCAAAATAAAATTATTTTCATATATCTAAGTTACTTTATATAAATAATTTTATTTCAAAACATTGTCTAGATTATTAATGTCTTAAAATGGTACAATAATTAAAAAAACCCCAAGAATATTCAGTAATATTTACAATACCCTTACCTTTTATTCTGTTCCTTCTCATAAACCCAAATATTTATGACATGCATTTCAAGATAAAAGATCTGATATTATAAAGCAGAAACACACCTGCTGAATTGTTATTTTGAAAAATCTTTATACTGCATGCAAAGCAATACAAGATACAGTTCATGAAGATATTTATATTTGATAAATACATTCACTGCAGTTACAAATGTGCCCCCCGATTTTCTCTCTCTCACCCATTGAAACACATCTTAAAAGTGTCATATTGCAAGAAGAAAACTGAAAGAACTCAGTGGCACACACAATATCCTGTAATATCATGGACAAACCTTACTGAATTAATAGTAGCAGTTAGGGAGTTCTGCTATTACAGAGTGAAATGCCTGTATGCTATTGTGAGATCATCTGAAATTTCTTTAGCACGAAGACAAGATAAATGCAAACTTTGGAACATACGATGAAGTTCAAAAGTCTTTTTTGGAACAATAGGCAAGTATATTTCCTTAGGAAACACTGAGAGGATAGAAATGCAAATTGTCCCTCTCCAAAGAAGATACACAATAGGGACTGGAGGGGAGAGAGAGAGAGAGCATGCATTTGTAACTACCAAAGGACTTGCCATTGGAGAACCTAAGTTAGAACTGTGATGAACTCTGGCAAGCTTTATTAACATGCATGCAGGTTCATTTATTGTTTTAAAAAGTTTTCTCTTTCTTTTTTTAACTTTAAAAATAAAACTGTGCTTGCTTAGAAAACTCTGGAGCAATCATGTTATTTCTAAAGAGAAAGCAAGCAGGTGTGTTTAGGCCAGTTCTCTTTGCCCGAAAATACATAGTGAAGGCATGGAACAATATAGCCCAGGAATAGCCCAGTCAAAGATAGGAAATGCAGGTCTTCATTCAAGAGAAGCAACAGCTGATGAGCTGAAAGCCTGAATCTGAGCACACCTGTTGGACCACTGCGGGGAAATGTAGGTACAGTACAATACTCACCTGTTGAGAGAAGTGCTGCTGCTGATGCAATTGTGTATGTTCTTCTCTAGTAAACTTTGGTTGCCGTGGCAATGTTTCCACTTCCTGGATAGCTTCAATGGTGACTTGCTGGGGTAGAACTTGGAAGAGGGATGTCACATACATTAAGATTGACTTCTTATCTGGATAGGCAGTTGCAATATCTGGAAAGTACATCAACATATATCATTTCTAGTTCTATACTAGAGAGCACGCAACTAAAAAAAAAATAAAAAGAAGTTGACAGACTAATGAGTAAGTTATTGTCCTTGTGAGTCCTCTTGAGACTAATTAGAAGTTTATATTCTGCTCCAAATTTCCCTATTATACCTGCATATCAATAAGAAAGGGCCAAAGTTAAAAATGACAATTCTTCTTTTAATTCACACAACTTTCTCAAATTATTCTTCAGTGAAAGTGCTGCATAACCTGATTGAGTAACCTTCAATAAAGTAGAAAAAGGAACAGAAAATGAAGCATACCACATTTTCTTTTGGATTATGTTAATGTGATGCATAATATGGGCTATGTTGGTGATTCAATAGTTATACATTATTTTAATGTTCATTGGTTGAATGGAAAATAGATTCACACGTTTTGCTGATGATTAAGTCAATGAAAAAGGTGAATGCACAATGTCTATGTTACTTTATTCCTCAAAACAGCCACTGTCTTTTACATGGTCTAAGCTTTTTGATGTCCACAGAAGATATTGAAGAAAAATAGGGCTTATAAACGTTGCATGTAATAGCAGAAATCTATTAATTGAATGCCCTTTATCTACTCAGACACTTTCAGCAAGCATAGGTGCCTTTGCAGGAACACAAAGTAGATCTGACTTCTTGTGCATAGCCAGACACTGGAAGGGAAAAAAAAAAGTCATTTGACATTCAAGTCAATAACAATTTGTAAAAACGTAAGTAATGTGGCAACTCTTTCAAGTAGTTCCTTTGTTATTTGGCATTAAAACTTACCTCTTGCACCAAGATCAGTGAATCAAGATATAAAAATGCCATTGTATAAGAAATTTATCATTAATCCCAACAGTGCTTAAACATAAGCATTGGCAGACGGCCAAGAGATATTCATAGCATTGAGGTTTTACTGTCAAATCTACCCTACCTTAGTCAAGAGCTCTAAGGTACAGAAAAAGTTCAGTTCACATACTCAGTTATTTTTATCACAGACACAAGGTGGCACCTGATTCTCCTTTCTAGGAACTTTAAAGGCACAAGAGCAGACATTATATATTAATTTTTATACATTTTTGATGAACAGGCAAAGGGCGTCTGCACCAACATGGCCAATTCTACTTTGGGTTTACCTTGAGTCCACCCTTCTGATTTTTTCACACCTTTCAATCATCTGTTTCCTCAGGACGTAAGTGTCTTCGACACATGTAGCATACTTTTTCTTTCAGTTGGCTTTGCCCCCTAAAATATTCCATTGACTCATTACCCTTTGTTTTGCACTATCCAATTTTTTCTGAAAAAACATTATGTAGATCTATTTCACCTGTTTGATATGAGAGCCTTGAATTTCAATTTCACTCTTCAAAAGTGACTGCAAAATTGCATTGTAGAGCTCCATGTTTATAGTCTCAGTGACTGAAAGATCAAATATATTCATTTAAAAACAAATGTTTTTTCTAGCACCACCACAAACTAGTAAACTTTATTTTTACTTTGTTCATATATTTTATACACTATTTGCAAACATTTATACAGACAGAATTTTGCCTAAGCCTCCTACAGATATGCAAGACTCCTACAGTCAGAAAAAGAATTGTAACTTGCATCAAGACTCCCCTTGAGGTAACGGCACCACTCTTCAGAGACTAATTTAACTGTATCTTATTTTTCATAATTCCATTCAGCATGGGGTGCATTTTCAGGAGCTTCAACATTAGCAGTAGACTGTGCTTCTGAGAGCATATGGCTCTGCTAGTGGCATCAGCTTCCACTATGAATGCCTAAACTGGGTCCAGGTTTGCTAGAATAGAAGCTGTTCAAAAATGTGGTGGGAGGGTTGAGTGCTGAATGAAGCCCGTGTCTAGTTTGTATGCCTGAGTGGCTCCATCTGGCTCACACATTGAATAAATCTAACCACGTGGGACCCTTTCTCTAGGTTGTAGATCTACATGACAATCATAATCCCACTGCAGAAGTAGCTGCTCTGTGTTTTTATTTTCAAAAAATGTCCGTATAACCCCAGTACTTTTCAGAGAGATGGGGATTCAGCATCGGAAATGAAATCTTCCAGCTAGTTGTCACCATCTCAAGTTTCCCCATAAGTACCGTCAGTTCTGATCAGCTGCAGGAGCCCAGAATCAAAGATGGGGCCAGCGGCATGCAGGCAAACTTTTCAGTAGTGTTCAGAGGTAAGCTGATCCTCTTTTCTCACCATGACACACAAGAGATGTGTTGCTTCAGACAGGCAATGCCACGAATTGGTGGTATGCATGGACAATAGGTCACACTGACCCGAAGCACTTTCTAATGGGCCTGTATTACAAACTCTGTGGTAAATGTTTCTTGTATTACTGGCCCCAGGGACAGGAGGGATCCATTTATTATCTCTGTGTGGACTGATACAGGCTTTAAACAGAGCGGGATTTGTAGCACGTTGGCAACTTTATCATCTGCGAAGTTACCAGTGGACCTGGAATAAATCGGGACCTACTGAATGGGAATCAGTTTGACCCCTTCTATGGTACATGACTCTACTCAGGCTTGGGGGGGGGGGGGGGGGGGAAGGACCTGTGCGTTCCAAGCAGGTTTTTCCTGAGGGACACAAGTATGGTCAGAAGAGTTCCCTGGTGGTGTGCAGGCCTCCTCTCCTCATCTCCCCATGACTTGTGCTCAGTCATTTCCCAGTGCATTGACTTGAGGTTCACAATGGGCAATAGACTATGGGCATACACTGGTGCTCCTCAATGAAATCATGTGTTACTATGCCATCACTGTTCCTTTTCTTCCCCATCAACCACTGGTAATCCAGATCAAACTGCATCAATTCATATTTAAGCTTTGGGGTTTTGATTGTGGGTGAAATGGTGGCAAGGTGCACCTTCTCCCTTCCTTTTGGGCATGCAATCAATTATCAATGAAACCATCCAAGTGTATTATGGTCACAGTATGCTTTAGCAACTCGTCTTTTACTTCCTTACTAAGTCCACACTGAAAGTGATGCAGTACTTCATTCCATTCAAATTGTAAACTTTTGGACACAAGTGCTCTGCCCTAGCAGTTACAGCTGGGCTGGAGTCCACAGGTCAGGGATGGGAATCAGTCAGCAGGGATCAGAGGAATCACCAAATGCAAGTTCAATAATCAAAAGTCAGGGTGAAAGTCTGGCCAAGGCTGGAAATGAGAAACAAGAGGCAATACCAGGCTAGAGCTGGGAAACAAGCTTCAGAGTCAGAATCAGCCTTGGATTGAAGGACAGAGGTCAGGAGATAAGGTGAGGTCCACGGTTGCAGCAGGCTCAACATCATTAATGTTATCCAGACAACTTTCTGAGGCACCCTCCAGGGTTAAAGAAGGCACTCTGCCAGCCAGAAGGCCATAGTGTCCTGTCATTCTAGGAGGTACTTACTGTGGCACCAATTTCTCCACAAGGGCAACCATTTGGGGCACGGTGGGGAAAATCAATGGTCTCAGGGCCTGTAAACCTGGGTTCTGTTCCCTGCATCCTCATACCCATATGCTGATTTTTTTTTTTTTGCCAATTCCATTTAGCAAATATGGATACAATTATGTATGCAGATATTATGGTAGACTGGCAAACGGCAGAAAAGAGGCTAAATTCTTGGGATTATTAGCCACAAAATGCAATTGAACAACATTTATTGCCAGACATGAAAATTCAACTACAGATTTGAAGGCCACTCTGGTTGTGTTTTCTCTTCCTTCATCTAACCCTTGCCCGGAGCCACTGAATTGTTAACAGCGGTAAATATTCTGGAGGAAAACACACCCTTCTGTTCACCTGTGACACGGAACCTGTTCAGAGTGCCCTCTCGAACCTCAGTAAACCTACTCTTATCAGCTATTTGGATGGCAGAACCTAAAAACAGCACTAGATACACAGCAATTTTAAGATCTTTAAGCTGTCCAAGGCAGAAAAATAAAAGTAAGCTTATTATCTGGGGAGAAATATGACAGCTTTCTGAATTATCCACCCACTTTCTATGCATTATTTTTAAACTCTAAAATTTTAAGCAAGTTTCTAAACCAACCCATTTTGAGGATAATGCTTTAGACATAAATTAGAAATCTCTCCATCTTTAAGTCCTATATTCAGAAATGGCTCTCAGTGGTGCCTCAGTGGAAACTCACAATGCTAATTTCATCATTGATTTTAATAGGTTATGAAATGTTGCGCTTCTTAAACTCCAGCTATTTGACTAACAAGGTTTATCAAGCAGAGAAAGAATCTGAGATTCAGCTACAGAAACTAAAAAAGAAGAAAAGGAAACCCTAAATAATAAATGACCCTCCCCCATTTCTGCCTTTCCAGATGATCTTTGTAATTTATGTGGGAGTTTAGAAAATATTAAGCACTGTTAAGATTTTAGATGTGTTAGAGTTTTCATTTGCAGTAGCAAATCAGTGGCTAGCACCTCTGCTTAACAAGTAGAAGGTCCTGGGTTCAATTCCCAGGGGGTTGGACTCAATGATCTCATGAGGTCCCTTCCAGCCCTATGATTTGATTTGATTTGAAGTTAACCATGTATTTGTTTTTATTGAGGACTACTGAATCCAACAAAACCGGGAGCTAAGCCAGTCCCTTTTGGACATATTCAATGACAATAAAAAAAAAAAGAAGACTTTTAATAAACTGAAAACCAATTTTCAGAAACCTTATAAATGGCTTCTCATAGCCTCTTCTTATTTTGTCATCAAGTTATTCTCCAACAACAGATCACACATACATCCTTCTGATGAAGATGAACATTTTGAAGAAATCAATGAAGGAGGGTGCTCAAAAGGCCAAATAACCTAAATGTTAGAAAGAGGTATACAATCCTACTCAAAAGTTATCCAGAATTTTACAAAATATAAGTATCTACACAAGTGTGTAGATATATTTATAGAAACGATTCCTGTTTCCAATTCTTAAAATTAACTTTGGCAATAGTGAATCATATGCTTTTCATGGCATGACACCTTAAATGAAAGAAATTCAGTTATCTTAGTTATATCAGATGCTTAAAAATGGCAAGATTACAGAATGGAGGAAAAATAATCCAGTGTACTGTAAGTGACAGGGTCAGGGCAGACTATTTTAGCAAATCAAAGTTCTTTAAATTCAAATAGTGTAGACTAACTTTTAAGAAGGTGGAGAGGTTATATGTTGGTGTTCTTATATGTTGTTCCACAGAATGTTGATATTTATTCATTGTCCTCTTTGCACATCCTCCACTCTCAAAATTAGAATTTTCCTCTCCATCTCCTAAACAAATACATATCTAGACTCATTTTAGTGTTGATTCTGTTTCCTTTTGGTATCAAGCTGGTGGTAGAGTTTAAGAAGTAGAAAGATTTGATATTATAGGTAGCTCTGTACTTTTATATGTGTACTACTAATGCACATTCTGTACTTTCTAATTACATTTTGAGAACCTGATTTGGAAACATTTTGCATTATATAAGTAAGAGAAACAAAGCTGAATTCTAAGTTCTATAAATGTAAAAAATCCCTTGATCTCAAAATACTCAAGTCAGTTGTCCAGATAGCCACTGACAAGGAAATAAAGAAAACTAAAAGTGGTACATTCCCACACAGTGCATATAACTATGCACTACTAGTGCAGCCTTACCACAACTTGCTTGAATTGGCATTTCATAAATTCTACCTCTCATATAACTCTGTAGGGTATATTATAGCATGTAAACAGATTGTCTTTACTTAAAAAATATTTATACGTAGCACTGAAGTGTTGAGAATTAATAGCTCTGGTGATAATTACCAAATGTTTATAGCTTCTAGTGAATACCAGTGGGGCTTAAGCAGCAAAGCACGTAAGTCATGTTTGAAAATTGAACTTAGGCACTTTTTAAATTTGCTCAACTGCCCAAAGCAGCTGTTTACAGTGAACTTTTAAAATGTGGAATAATTAAATCAACTCATATTACATTGGAAAGAATGTAAAGTCTCATATTTTACTTTTTATACTTGAATTTCTGTAATGCAAACTTTCCCTGGAATGCACCATATTCACATTTAGTGGTATAGCACCTAACAAACTGGGGCATCCAACTTGATCGGAGAGCCTTAGGTGCTATGTAGTATAAATATTTAAAGTGATATCAATACAAAGCAGGAGAAAATGATGTTAGTTCTCAAAAGCAATTTTTAATTAAGAATCTCTAAAGCAACCTACTGAGTAATCTCTTATTGTGAAGGCTGAAGACAAAAGCACTTGCCATATTCCATTATGGAGAAAGTATTTGTTTTGGAAAAGTCTTTCAGAAACAAGAAACACAGCAAATTTAAATAAACACACACACACACACACTAAGCTTTATAGATCGTTTAGAGACTTCTCATTTTAAAAATGTAAAAGAAATGATTCAATAGCAGAACATTTACATATCCACATCAATGAATAGGAAGTGAAATTATGAATTTGAAGAAAAAATAGTGTTCATGCTACTTCCCCCATCTGTGAAAAATTAGATCTTGTGTGTGTCTATATATTACTCCTTATTTTCATGAGATTTCATTTGCAGGTTTCTTGCCAATAAAAAAATCTATTCACACACACACACAAGATACAGACAAAAATGGCATTTATAGGTAATTTTTTTCAACAAGTCTTAAACTTGAGATAGGGTATATGAGTACAGTTTTCTTATGAAACTATTTGTTAAAAAAAAATTCTTATCCTGATTACAGTTGGAGGACAGTGATTATTAGCCTCCTAATAAAGGGGCAACCTTTAGACTTCTTTAGGAAACATACGCATAAAAATTAACTACCTAAACCTCAGGACACTGTTTTCAAGTTTACTGCCAATTACAGGAGAGTAACATGACAGGATTAAAATATAAATGACTCATAGCAGTAAGATGTATGAATTCAAGGTTAATGGAAATTGGTATGAAAGCCTTAGTAATATTTCAATTTCATCTAAAAATCTCTCTTCAGAAACAGATCAAGATACAAATGAGTAGTTGTGTTAGGCTAGGCCAGCGAAACAAACAAGGAGTCCCGGGGCACTTTTAGGCTATGTCCACACACAAACCCTTGTTTCGAAACAAGCCGTTTTGAAATAAAGGCCTTATTTCGAAATGCCTTGTTTCAAAGTAACAAAAAGCTATTTTGAAATAAGGAAAAAAGAAGGAATCGAAATAGCATGTCCACTGTGACATGCTATTTCGAAATAGGAGAGAGGAGGGGGAGGGAGGCCCTGTGCTGGGTTGGGGAGATCCTGCCCCCGGGCTTCTCCTGCCCTCCCGTGGCTCCTGCTGGGGGCTTCCCCCCCTCCATGGCTCCTGCTGGGGGCGGAAGGGCTTCCCTGGCACGGTTCCGGGGAAGCCCCCCTGTGCCTGGCAGGAGCCGCGGGTGGGCAGGAGAAGCACCCCCTGAGCCTGGCAGGAGCTGTGGGGGGGCAGGGGAAGCCCGGGGGTGGGGTGCCCCGGGCTTGGGGGCAGCCCCAGCTGGCTTCCCCCCCTTCCCCTTGCTGGGGTTAGGGGGGTGAAGGGGGCTGAGGCTCCTGTCCCTGCCTGCTCCCAGCAAGGGGAAGCGGGGGGGAAGCCAGGCTGGGGCACCCTCTGACCCCCTGCACCCCACTGAGCACCCTGGCCAGGGTGCTGATCCCTGGCCAGGATGCTGGGGGGGGGGGGGTGGGACCTTCCCCCCAGGGTGCCATGCACCCTGGGAGGAAGGTCTTTGTTATTTCAAAACAAGGATTGTTTTGAAATAACATGTCCAAATGGCTTATTTTGAAACAACTGGTTTTGAAATAACCCTCCTTTTGAAAGCAAAGTGGTTTAAGCTGTTTTGAAAGGAGGAGCTCCCTCCTTTCAAAACAAGAAAATGTGGCCTGGACACAGGGACTTTTATTTCAAAACATCCAGTGTTGTTTTGAAATAAAAGCCCTGTGTGGACATACCTTAAAGACTAAAAAACGTGGCAAAACTCCCCCTTGGCTTTACCAGGTAACAGTTTCACCCTCTGGCAAAACAGACCTGGGGTAAATTCACCCCACTTTGAGCAAGTCTCCTTTTACTCCCACCCTCTGTGGCTTTTGGCCACAATGCTCCAGATGGCCATGGTCTGGCTGATGTAGCCCCCCTCTGACCCACAGAACAGTTGAGTCAGTGGGCCTGTGAGGTCCAGGCTGCAGGCAGTACCTGTTTCTGGTTTCTTCACTTGGACTGCAGCTAAGGTGGTGTGGTGCTGGGGTCAGAGTAGCCTCAGGGCTCCCTTCAGGCTGCTGTCTGAGTTTGCTCCACTGCTTTCCTCTTTGGAAAGGAATACTATTCTCTGACTTTGGGAGAATCTTTTTTCCCCCTCCTGCAAGCCTCAGTTTAACTTGTGTCTCTCTCCTTCCCCCTTGCTCCTAGGGCAGGTGGGGCTTTTAAATAGGGCTGGAGTAACCTTTGCCTAGCCTCAGCTGTTTCTAGTCAGGCTGCAATCAGTCTCCCCTGCCAGCAGGGAAAAGGGCTTTCACCAGACTAGGGCTGACATATCTGCCCTCAATTACCCAGCCCTTTGGCCAGACTTTATCACGTAAATTTATTTATCGCATGAGCTTTCATCAGAGAAATCCCCCTTCGTCAGATGCTTACAAATGGAAAACTTACAGAATGGAGGAAAAAGTAAATCTAGTATACTGTAAGCAACAGGATCAGGTCAGAGTATTTAAGCAAATTAAACATGTTGTTTTGATTTAGTGTGGAGCAACACATAAGAAGTTGGAGAGGTTGTAAGGTGTTGTTCTTATATGTTGTTCCATACTGCATCAATATTTATTCACTGGTGATATTCAAAATAATATTTAGGAAATATCAGTCTTCTAAAACTGAATATTGGAAATAACTCAAATTTCAAAGTTATGTATCTGTTTGGAACACTGATCTAAAGCAAACTCCCCCTCCCTATATAATCCATTAGCTTTCCTTTTTTACATAATTTGTTCCTAAGCATGGTTACAAACTATGGAAATGAACTGAGAAGATGAGGACCCTCCCTCCTTCCATGTTTCTGTTACTTATGTATAAATAATAGGGAAGTGAGGTTCAGGGCATTGGTAAGGTGGCGAAGAGGTTGCCTCCAGTACAGACCAAGGGTAATCATGACTCTTGATCACTCATAGGTAGCTTAGTGGCATACATGAATGATCACACAGATTACTGCCCAGTACAGAGTGCATAGTTTTCTGCATATTAAAATCAGTTTAATGCAACCAGCATCCTTACAAAACAAGCAAGCTAAAGAACAAATGAGCATGGACTAAAGTAGAGTGCATGCTAATGTCTGAAGCATGGTCAGTCAGGGTGGTAAGTCACATGGTGCTGGTATTCCTGTAGTGTCTTTTTTTGCAGGGCCTGGATAATTCATTCACCTACAATGAATATGAATGTGTTTTAGAGGAGCATTATCAGCTTAAGCAGAATATAAATTTTCTTTAACAACATCAAAATTTTCTAGCTCCTGTGGTTTGAAATATACCTTTAGCCATGTGAATGGTGGGCAAACATACACAATATTGTATCCAGAGAAAGTTCCCATGCCTATGTTCCTCTCCAAAGCCACCTTCTTGTGGCAGAATTGACACCGAGAAAAATCAGCAAAGATCTCTCCCCTGGGTGTAATGAGTGCATATGACACTGACAGAAAAAAAAAAACCCTTGTAAGACACTAATGTAGGCAAGCCACACCCTGCTGGAAGTGGAAGGAGAGGACCAGAAGTTTAAAAGATGGACCCTGGAGCTCAGCTGCGCAAGACCCAGAGAAAGGAGCAGATACTTCTCACCTGCTGCTGAGCCCTGTGCCTGCAATGGAGCTCTGCAGAATTAGGCCCCAGAGGAGGTACTGGGACTGATTCTAGCCAGGAATGGCACTCGGGTTTGTGGTGCCCCCCTCCCCCTGCAGCACAGCAACACTGGTGCAGATGAGTGATGTCAGCAGGGGAGCACAACGGCGCTGTCCCCTTTTGGCACCCCTCAAATGTTGGTGCCACTCTGCAGCGCTTACCCAGTTTACCGGGTAACACCAGCCCTGATTCCGGCCAGTAATCTGGGAGGTAGAGGAACCCCATGAGAGAGTGATATACTTAAAGGGGGTAATAGGAAATACCACAGGGAAAACAGACTTTTATCTAGTTTTGCCATCAGAACATGAGCCAGCATGTTTCATTGAGATCCCTGATGACCCAGTGATGGAGTACCCTACACTGTTAGGATGCTTGGCTTGGACCTGACGGAGTAGGATCCCCCTGGATGGCCTGCTTCTGCTTATTGCTTTGTTCTTTCTGAGGGCCTCAACTCAATAGATTGCTTATTGTTCTGTTCTGCCTGACGGCCAAAAATCCCTAAACTGCTTATTGCTCTGCTCTGTCCTGGGCAAAGGGTGAAAGCCCCTGAACTGCGTGTACTTCTGTCCCTAAGATTGCTGATTCCCCCTACTGAGCTTTGCATTTATAGGTACACCATAGTGAGGAGGTATGGCCTCCCTCTGAGACTAACAGGGAGGAATGGCCATGAACTACTACACACTAAGGCAGCCAAACAATGGAGAGAAGAACAGAATGAGACACCTCTCAACCTCTCACAGCAACCAGGCAGCTTTGGGTTAGATAAAAGGGATGAAGGAGTATGATCGCAAAACAGAAGGGGAAAGCATAGAAGATACAAAGGAGTCAGAAAGTGAGTACTTTTTTAAAAATAATGTAAACTGATGTGCAGAAGCACTAAGAGCTATTAGAAGCACAGATACCCCAAAACAAGCAAGGAGTCTTGTGGCACTTAAAAACTAACAAATTTATTTATTGCATGAGCTTTTATGGGAGAAAATCCCACTTTGTCAGATGCTTTGAGGATGGGGGAACAAGGGTTTCAAAACAGAGTGCTTAAATTTAGGCTTTCTAAACCGACGCTTAGGAAGTAACACGAGGAGTTAGGAGCCTAAGCATTGACAGTCATTCTTATAATTTTGGTTAAAGTAAAGAGAGACAGTGGATGCTTAGGTCCATTGCCAGGACTAGGTAGCAAAAAATAGACATAAAGAGAGATTCTTCCAAGCCAAAATCCACCACTGACATTCAATGAAAGTTAGGTACCTACACCCCCTTGAACTTCTTTGAAAAATCCCAGAGGCCTGTAGCTACTATTAGGCACCACATCTGAACAAATAGTGTTTTGCAATCACTTCTGTGCTGCATGATCTGAACTAACAATTATGTTATATTCCCCTAGAAACCTCCACAAATGCCAGAATTAGATTCCTTTTTATATTCTTCTCTTCTCTCCTTGCACTGTTCTTCATACCCACCAGACTGAAAAAAATTTGCAGAATTTCTTCAGACCAAACCAGCACACATCCAAAAATAATTAAAACTAGTGGTGGTAAGAAGAGCATGTTTTTAACTTTATCATCATTTGGAGTTGCATTCAGATTAAGTCATTGTTTTCATATCTGACACCAAAACAAGAATACTGTGCCTGTCAGTCACAGATAAAGGGAAGTTATTCTCTGAGCCATCATAACTTTAAAAGGAACTGATAACTAGCTTCAGACATAATAGGTACTCTTTCTAATCCTCTCTCTCTATTTGGCTATTCTTTTTAATTCAACCAGTTAGGAAGCTATAAATTAGTATGCTGGTACAATATCTGTCCTCACTGGGCATTAGGTAATTACTCCTGTATCAAGTGGCACCTGAAACCAGTATCACTTCACATAAGTACAGAAGGCAAGAGAAGAGTTGCCATTTTTAACTTCAAGTTCTGTGTTATTCACTAGTTTGTTTACTACAGAGTATCTAATAAAAGATATGAGTACTGGTAAGATCCTTGGGACTGACTATTTGGAGACACAGTTTGTTGTTCAAGGGGTGAGAACAGGAAGGAAAAGTGACTGCAAGCTTTGGTGCTGTTGCACTCACACTTGCAAATATAAAGTCAAGAGACCAATTAGAAAAATGAAGAAAGGTGCTGATACAATAGATCAATACTTTTGTCTCACAAAATAAAGTGAAAGAGGAAATGTTCATCTTAATCATGCATTCCCCTCTCTCCCAATCTCCCACCTTCAGACCTTTTATCAGTCACACTGATCCACAGGACAGTGCTCAGCACTCAGCAGGGCCAGGTTTTGAAGGCAGTTTCCCTAGATGGCTTCCAGAGGCATCTTCTACTTTCAGATCAGATCAAATCAAATTGCGGGGTGGAGTGGGTGATATTTAATGGAAAATGATAATTTGCTCAACTCTAAGGGCATATACATACTGCAAAGACATTTCAGGATAAGGAGCCTTATCCCGTAAAACCTTTTCCATGTCCGGGAAGACTGTTTGGATTAAAAAAAAGATGCTTTGGTATTTCAAAACGCTGGAGCACTAGTTTGAAAAAGGGGAAACTGGCTTATTTCAAGAAAGCTCCTTTTTTTAAAAAAAAAAGCTCCCTGGTATTTTGAAATACTGGAGCACTTTTTCATGAAGGTTAAATCTAGTCACCTTTCCAAAAAAAAAAGGGCTTTTTCAAAAAATCCTGCCCATCTTTTCAACTGGCTGTCTTTTTTTCGAAAGAGTCCAGTTCAGTGTGTACTCTTTTTTTGGGGGGTGAGGGGGGAATCACTCCTTAACTCGAGGTATAGAACTCCTCTCTCGAAATAACGTTTTTCACAATAAGGCTCTTTAAAAAAAAACTCTTTCAAATTTATTTCAAAATAGTTTTTTGTTTTTTTTTAAATCTTTTCTCAAAAATTGTGGGGCAGTGTAGACATAGCCTAAATCTTTTGTTAAAACATCTTGGTTTGACAAATTTTTGGTGAAGTTCAAGTAGGGTTCTGACTGTAATCTGCTTGGTTTCCTGGTGGGCTGCTTGAGTCCCTGGCTTCAGGGCAGCACCATCATGTGGAAAGCTCCAGGTCCTCTAGGGACTGCAGCTTTGGAGCTGTCTGAATGGCAAGGCTTCCAACCTCCCTGTTCTGGAGCCATGAACCTAGCAGCCCCAGTTCTAAAATGGGCTTGGATCCTGGATCTGCCATAGGGAGTGGGGAAGCCCTGATAACTCTTGTTGGAGCCAGGGCTCTCAATGCTTCCAAGCTTCCTGCCATAAAACTAGGAACTTGGAAGATGTGAAGATTGTTAGGGCTTGTAGCTTCTCTGACATGCAGCTGGGAGCCTTGAAGTCCTGGAATAGGTTTTCTGTGTCAAGACTTCCAGGGCATCTCTGCCAACCAAACTGCATTGGTCCAGGGACCCCCATGCTTCCAGGCTCCCTGGCTTTCTATGCTGTCCAACTACCAGCAGCCTTGGATCCGTCTGGGCCTGGGAGTCTTGAAGCCCTGAGGTCCACAGCCTCAAGGCACTCAACAGGAAGGAATGGTCCCAGAGCACAGGAGTTATTGACTGAATGTGATAGTTTTGACAAGGTCACTTTTTTTTTTTTTTTGGTTATCAGAAGTGAAAATGACAAGAATGTGAATTTCACTTAGAAGCTACTAGGGACTTCCATTCATTTCAGAAACACCATGAATCAGTGTTTTATAAATTATTGCTTTTCAGTTTGTGAGAAGTTCTGGAAAATCTCGTATCATTCTGAATCAGAACAAACACAGTTCCAAATATTGCCATTTCGAAGTGAAAAACTAGAGTTCCTTCTCACTCTTATCTCCAGGGCTATGTTCACACAGGGAGGGCTTGTTTCGAAACAAGCTGTTTCGAAATAACTATTTGTTTTGAAACACCTTATTTTGAAGGACAAAAACAGTGTCCTCGAAATAAGGGAGCAAAATAGCATGTCCACAGTGTGAACATGCTATTTCGCTTGGGGAGGGGACTGCAGGCACCCACAGGGTGCAGTGCAGAGGGGCGTTGTACGCCACGGGTGCCTGCAGAGAGCTGCAGGCACCCGTGGGATGAGGCGCGGGGCTGCGCCTCACCCAGCGGGTGTCTGCAGGGGACAGCGGGCACCTGTGGGGTGCAGCGCCAGGCTGCGCTGCACCCCACGGGTGCCTGCAGCCCTCTGCAGGCACCCGCCAGGTGAGGCACAGCGGGGCGCCTGACTCCGGGGGTTTAAAGCCCGGGCTGCCCCCAAAGCTGGTGGTGGGGTCCCGGGCGCCCGGCTGGAGCCCACTGCTGCAGAGGCCGGAGTGAGCGCCAGCCTCCAGAATCCCCAGCGCCCCTACTCCTGCTGGGGAATTCCGGGGCCAGTGCTCACTCCAGCCCCTGCAGCAGCAGGCTCCAGCCAGGCACCTGGGACCCTGCAGAGGGCTGCAGGCACCTACGGGTTGCAGAACAGCCAGGCGCTGCAGCCCTGTGCAAGCACCCGCGGGGTGCAGCGCCCCTCTGCGCCTCACCCCGTGGGTGCCTGCAGTCCCCTCCGCTGGCCAGCAGACACCCCTCAGCACCCTAGCCAGGGTGCTGAGGAGGCAGCTCTTCCTCCCATGGTGCTGGAGGAAGGTCAAATGTTGTTTTGGAACACTTTGTTCCGAAACAACATGTCCGCACAGGGCTGTTTCAAAAAAAAAAAAGTGGTTTAAGCCATTCCGAAAGAACAGCAGCCATTTCGAAACAAGCAGTTTGCTTGTTTTGAAATGGCCATGGGTCATGTGGCCATGGCAGTTCTTATTTCGAAACAACCTCTGTTGTTTCGAAATAAGAAGTGTGTGTGAACATACCGTAGGTGAGTAAGCATTTGGAATTTGGGGTCTGCCAAGTTGAAGGTGTGACTTCTACTCATGGTGAGCAACTACAGCAATCCTTAGTTGAAAATACTAAATTAATTTCCTTCCATGTGTACATTTGTTGAATGAAAATGTTGTCTTTACACCATTAATTATATTAAATTCTGAAATGTCTGTGGACCAAAGGATGACCAGCCATTAAACTCAAAAGAAAGGAAATTTAACAGTGCAAGAAAGTCATGAGTTCAAAAAGGGACAGAAAAACACATCAGAAACAAAACTAGAGAAATACACAAATTTGTATTAAGTATAATTTAACAGGAATGGCATAAATGACACTTCAGCACTTGCTTTTCCCAGACAGCTTCATGATTTATCAATCTAAAGAAAACTGAGACTTAACAAGACAAGAAAGGAATAGAAAATGAATCAGGGAGGACAATATTGCCTGAGATGAGAAATGTCATATGTGCACCATCAACATCATTTTTCATAGAATCATAGAAATTGGAAAGAACCATGACAGGTCATTGTGTTCAATTCCCTGCATTCATGGAAGGATCCAGTACCCTCTTAAGCCATCCCTGACAGGTGCTTGTCTAATCTGCTCTTAAAAACTTCCAGTGACTGAGATTCCACAACCTTCCTAGGCAATTTATTCCAATAGTTAATCTCTCTCCATGTCATGACAACCTCTTAGGTACTTGGAAACTTCTCATGTCCCTTCTCGGTCTCCTCTTTTCCATACTGCACAAACTCAGCTCTTTCAATCTCTTCTCATAAGTCAGGAGTCAAGTGTTTCAGACTGCTAATCATTCCTGTTGCTCCTCTCTGGACTTTCTCCAGTTTGTCCACATCTCTCCTTAAATGAGACACCTAGAACTGGACACAGTACTCCAGCTGAGGCCTAATTAGGGTGGAATAGAGCAGAATTACTTCTCATGACTTACTTAAAATACTCCTGTTTATACATCCCAAAATAGTATTTGCTTCTTTTGCAAGAGTGTTACACTGTTGACTCATATTTGGCTTGTGGTCCACTATGACATCCAGATCTCTTTCCACAGTATTTCTTCCTAGGAAGTCACCGCCCATTTTGTATTCATGCAATAGATTGTTCTTTCCTAAGTGGAGTACTTTGCACTTGTATTTATTGAATTTCATTCTGTTTACCTCAGACCATTTTGCCAGTTTGTTCAACTAATTTTAAATTGTGCTCCTGTCCTCCAAAGCACTTGCAACTCCTCCCAGCTTGGCATCATCGGAAAGCTTTGTAAGTGTATTCACTATGCCATCATCATGTAGTTAAAACAAAAAACAAACAAGCTACACACACAGCCAGCGAGAAAGTGATTACAGGAAACAATCACAGATTTCCAGAGCTTTATAAAGATGCAGATCGGGAAATATTCATGCAGATACGTGACGCGTAAAATAAAGGACAAAACATACATCATAGTTTAATTACAAGGACAGGGATAGAACTCACTAGAAAGGCAGGCTTGGAAATTGTAGGCAAGAATATTGCTTCCTGTCTGTTCTTCCTGTTCACAAAACATTACTGTGTGCCTACTTTGTAAACAAACATGATTGCATCAATAAAAAACCTGACTGATATAATTAATTTAGCTTCCTAATAGAAACAAGCTAGCTGGGTTTCCAACACTGGGCTAACTACTCGGGCCAAAAATGGGCTACAACAACTGAAGGATGAAAAGTACTGATGTGGGTAAAACTAACCCATTTAGAATTGATGTTTCACCACTGAAGTAAATGGGAGTTTTGCTATAGGCTTTCAAAGGAACAAGAGCAGGTCCCAAAAAGCTCACCACATATTAAGTATTTTGAATATGTAGCAACTACCTACAATTCTAGGAGTGAAGTCCTATCTCTGTTGAAGTCAGTGGCAAAACTTTTATTGACTATAACAGGATCAGGATTTCATCCCAGGTTCCTTAAAAATTTAGAACAATTTTCATTGCAACATTTAGTGATTTACTTACAAAGCTACTGACCTACCACTAAAACAAGATGAAGGAAATCATAGCTATGAGTGTAATCACTACATGACAAATTGTTTTCCTATATATCAACTGCAAAAACTTTGAGTAAAAATAAAGGGTGGGCTTTTGAGCATGCCCCAACCATGGTAAATATAAATTCTGCTGAGAATAAATTATATACAGACAAATTCTGTTGAACCAGCTACTAAAAACTTGATCAAAATACATTTTAAAAAAAAGGAGTGAAGAGTGGAGCATTAGGAAAACACAAAGAGAAGTAAATCTATTCTGTGTTCATTCAGCTCTCTGTTTAACTGGAGAAGAAAGTCAATAGTCAATCTGCATCCAAGTTGAAGTGAACAAACCCTTCAAACCTTATTTGCAAGTCCCTGCTGCATACACACTTCATATTAAAACATGAAGGCTCATAATGTTGATTTAAATAATGCCTAAGCACTTCTTTAGTGCTTTCAGTTTGAGGACCTCAAAGTACTTTACAGCCTAGAGCTGGTCAAAACTTTCTAGTGAAACAATTTTCTGTAAGGAAATGAGATTCCACATAATCTAAACCTTCTGCAAGAATGTGTTGATTCTGTCAAAAATGTTTGATGGAAATCAGGCACGCAGGCAAGCTTGTTTCCCACCAATCAGACAGACAGACCGGGTGGGCTGCCTGCTTCTCCACTGCCTGACAAGTGTGCTGCAGGGATTTCTAGGCTGCATTTCCCTTACATCAAATCTGTGGACAAAGGGCACGTTTCCACTGATGGGGGCAAAACTGCTGCTGTCAGATCAACATTCCTAATCAATTGATCTGATGACGACTTGTTAAGCCTATTGGGAAGACGATTTATTAAGACCAGTCCAGCAACTGGAATAGCACTGAGTGAAAGGGAGGCCTATTCCTTTGACTGAATGCAATGGATGTGGTGGGTATAGGGCAGTTGAACTGAGTTACACAAGTTGTTTTAAGCAACTTGCATATCTCCATTTGACTGCTGCTGGCAGTAAATGGTGGGCATTGCAGACCTGCCCCAAATTTCATACTCATTGCCAAAATATACAAAGGGCTATAAAAAGCATATCTATAGATATCCTGCAAAATTTCAGAAAACATCCTGCAGGTACTCCTCATAAACTAGTCTGCATGGATTACAACTTACATCTGTGTTTAACTTTCAGTATAATATCAGAAAATTACTTTACACATTGCTTTAGTCCTGCATGGCAACAACATTCACTGTTAACCTGAGACACTTATTTATACAATTGAACATCACTACTTCAAGTTACACAACTGCTTAAGTGCTTTTCTGAATCAACCTGAAAAGAACTGACACATACTTTTAGAGACCTTATATTGATAAACTAGTACAGTTCCTACGAGATAAAGCATTATCAATGAGCTAAAATATGACAACTCCAGTTCAAAACCAATTACTTCAATTGGTTAATCAAGGTGACAACACAAAACGAAAAAATTAGCATTAAGTGTGGTTAATTACATCTATTAGAGTCAGGAGGGATGGATAACAGTATAATGGCACTCTGAGCTAATTGGTTAAGTGGCTCTATCTCTGTATAAAATATTTCAAATACAGTAATTCTGGAAGGTAACAGTGATAGAAATAAAGGAGTTTCTGTTACGAGCTGAGGAAATTCTCACCCCCCCCCCACCTTTTTTCTTTGGGGGGGGGGGGATCTGTAAATCATTATGTTCATTGTGAAATCTCCCATGAACAGGACATGATAGTTGGAGGAAAATGCAAGTATGAAAAACTATAAAACCTGTTGAAGGAACTTCACTTAAAAGCATATGAACAGGTCTAGACAGCAGATAACCCTCTTATAAAAGAATACAATAATTGTTTAAAAGTTCAGTCCAAAGCAACTGAAAAATACAAATATTTTAAAGGAATAAGTTCTTAGAAAGATGGAAAACTTTAAAACATTTAGTTTTTCTTTTAGAAGACAGTTTTCCCAAAATGAAATAATGTACCAGAGTTGCACTCAATCAGCAAATTTAGAGTCCAAGTTCAGATTATAAACACCTTCAACATTAAGTAGTTTTGGTTTGGGCCTATTCTTGACATTTATTTTTAAAGGCAAAAGTAAAATAGTATATTATAAAAATAATCATTTCATTTATAAATGGAGAACAAAAAGAAGAATTTTAAAACCCAGGCAACACACATACTTAGATACAAATGATTTTGGACAATAACAAATTCTGTTTTATTTGTGAAAGCAGGAAGTTTATACCTATGAATCAGTGACAGGCTAAAATAGTTGAAGAATTCTGCCTCTCATATAAAGGAAGAGTCCTTTGGCTCTTTTAAAGACTAACAACTATATTTACTGCATGAACTTTCATAGGAGAAAATCCCACTTCATCAGATGCTTGAAGATGGGGAATTTACAGAACGGGAGCTCCCCATTCTGTAAGGTCTCCATCTTCAAACATCATACTCTGTTTTGCTGAACAGACCTCCTTGTTTGTTTTGCTGAACTACAGTAACACAGCTACCTCTTTGGATCTTCCCTCTGATATGCATCTCCCTTTTGCCAGATCCCACCACTCTATAAAATATTGCCTTCACATGTTCAGATGCTGAGGTAGATTAAAAATCAGATGACAGTGGATTGTTCCCCAAAACTGATGGAGCAAAGTGTCACATGTTATTGCTGACATATTGGCCAATCATTCGTGCAACTTTTCTGTAGAACTGCCCAAATAGGATTCATTGCCAACTGGATGCTTTTGGTAAAGGAGTGAGTAGAGGGGCAAAAGGCAACAAAAATGGAAGAGGAAGGGAAAGACTCCTTCCCAAAATATCTTTTTAAATATTTGGATTCTATTAGGTACAAATACGAACTAACTGTTTTGCTTTGCTGATACATAACAAGATGATTTGAGGCAACATTTTTCATGGAAAAGTCTTCACAGTTTTTTACTAGCTGAAAGCTGCCTTTTCTAAATGCCAACTTCCGAAGGGGCAGCCATGCTAGTCTAGTTCAGTAAAACAAACAAGTCAAGTCCTGTGGCACTTAAAGAGTAAAAGATTTACTTATTTTTTTATTTAAATATATTTGTTAGTCTTTAAGTGTCACAGGACTCTTTGCTTGCTTTTCTAAATGAACATTTTCATTGTTTTACATAGTACTATGTCAAAGCTTTTTTCTTGGTGTTCATTAGTCTAACAATATAACATGATACACAAACCATAACAATCCTTTCTCTGCATGTTTAGAACTATACAATCTTGATTATCCAACTTTCACAGAGCAAATATGTTTGGGTAATTAAGTTTTCACATAACTCTGGAAATCTTTTGATGAAATAATAACATTTGAGGAACATGGTTCTGTTCTATGTAATAGGAAATTCTATCTTATTGAGGTTTTATAATCTTTGACTGATAGAAAACATTCATTATGAACATCAATGTATACAGCTTAAGTCAGTAAGTGACTTATGACAAATAAGGGTCACCACAAAAGTGATCTATGAAGAACAGCGTAAGAGGTTCTCTCTTTTTATAAAGTGTATATGTATGAGCATGAATACATTTTACTCATGAAAATGTAATTTAATTTTAAAATCTGTCATATACAACAGTAATAGAGTTGTGTTTAAAACTGCTAAAGCTTAAAATTGTTAGAATACTTTCATCTAAACATGCAAAGTGATCCACTTCAGGGCTAGAGAAGGAGACACAATATTGAAGAGACCATTACTGTTGGAACATAGCAAATGAATTAATATGTTGATCTCCTTTCTATTAGACTGATTCATGGGAAGTTGTGCAAGTCTAAAACATTTCAAGGAATTTTACAACATGCTTTTTAAATGGACAGTTACTGATCATATGCATTCTGCATGTATACCTTTTCCTAAAAGAGTGGTTTAAACACGCTTATTCTTCAATTTGGTTAACAAGAGAAAATGTTAAATAAAATTATCCTATAAGAATAATTCAAACAAACCCAAAAAACAGCCCATAAAACAAATACCCATGCTGGAAAGTAAAATACTATAGGTCTGTATTCCAAAACTTTTACCTCATTTTCAGTAGGAAACCTCTGATTTGTACTTTGCACATGAACATGCATTTCTGTGGTCCTAACACCTGGACACACAGGAAATACATTTTGCTCCTGAAAATTCTACGGTCTGTACAGCCACTACAAGAACCCAATGTTATATTCTCCATTTCCTAATCCCTCTATACTTGTCTGTCTCTTTGTGACCTCCTTGGAGCAGGTAGAAGACAGTACTAGCCATTTTAAATAAATACATTAAAATAACTGAAGATGCTTGATTTCAATAAGGACTGACTGTGTTCATTAACCTTCAAAAAAATCAAGACACTTATGTAGGTCACCGAATATCTATTTAGCTAACTAAATTTATGAAAATATTTTTGAATTTTTTTATCCAAAATAACTTCACAACATCTCAGTGGCATAGCTAAGTTGAGAATTTAGTAGTTCCTAGCTCTGATTGCCATGCTTCAAGCAGTGGATGACAATTCTGTATTCTACTGAAATAGACAACAGTCTTTCCTATTTCTTCCCTCCATCAAATTATTATGTATATTCATGGAGGATACTAGTGAACCGAACACCTAACTGCATGCTTTGGATGAGGAACTGTCAGCCCTTTTTCTCTCTCACTCACTCTCACACAGACACAGACACGCACACACACACACGGAAGAACACACCCACCTTCTCTCCTCCTTCCCCCCACCCATGCCCAACAAGTCCTGTGTCCCTTTTTCATGCCCCTCTGTTTCATTATCCAAATTTTTAATTTTCTTGATGAGAGACACATCACTCTCATATCTGTCCTCTGTCCTTAATTATATACAGTGTACATTCTGATCACACCGTTTCTGCCCCTTAATTGCATCTGAATTGCATCTATTCATTATGTTAAATCCAAAAATATTAAAAATAGAAAAAAGTTTGCAGTGTCAAAGTTACTGGTAAACTACTGACTCTATGTAACAGCTGTCATCTTCAGGGATGACGGAAAGTTAATTGCCTCATCCTAGCTTGTTAAGGTTCAGAACAGAGTGTTCCCTTTGTCCCTCTACTCATGTACCATATGTGAACTGTCAAGAGCAGTTCAGGATATGAATAAGCACTGGATGGATGGTATGAATAAAAATGGGAACTTCTTTGAAGAATGGTGAATTAAATCCAAACTTTCACTTAACAGTTGTCATTGCAGAAATCCTAAAGTTGACTGGGGTGGGGGTGAGAGGAATCTTACAAGTGTTGGCAAATTTAGAAACTGGGTCAGAAAAAAAACAAAAACAACAACACTTTTTTGTGTCCTTTTTTTTTTTTAAGCAGAAAGCACCATGGAACCTTGAAGGTTAAAAAAAAAAAAAAAAAAAAGCCATTGCCAACTTGAAATCTAGCCAACATTACAAAATTATCTAAAACACTTACGGGTATTAAATCTGCTTGTGAGTCCCCTGAACATATTGGTTCACAAATCACACTTTGTCTATTTTAAAAGTGTTCCTGACTTCCTTGTTGCTGAATGAAAGACCTCACACAAAAAAACTGGATAAAATGATTCAATTATAATAGAAACTGTGAATTTGCCTATACAGGAAGACAATCCTACATGTAACTTACAACAATAGATTAAAAAATAAAACTAACAAACCAAATTAAAAAAAACACAGGAGTATGATCTTTGAAAGGACAATCCTTTTAAATATCAGTAAGTTATCATTTGTAACTATTCAAGTGAAAGCCCTGCCCTCCTACTATCAACCAGCCTGGAGCAGAGTTTCCCTCCACATGCTGGAGGATAGGAGCAGTAGGAACTCCATGAACCAAGAAGAGAAGCCATAAATCTGTTACTAAAATAAACATTAAAAAAGCAAATGTCACAATAATTTCAGTACAAAATAGGGTCACATAAGCAGGTAGGGAGAAATGGAGAGTGACTATTGAATTAGAAGGCAGGGCCCAGACGAACCAGGAAGTGATGGTGGGCAGCCAATAGTCTTACTCAGCTCAGACAGCTTCTCCAGCCCAACTGCTCTCACAGTTTCACAATCAATTCGCCTCTCCCTATCTCACACATACTAACCCCTTCCATTTTCAAACACTATTTGATATCAGTGTTGATATTTATGAGCACCTACAAGTCGTACTGGAGAACATAGAACAGATTCAGTGGGGAGAATGCTGAGGGGTCAAGGCACAGCATTGAGAAGAAGTGTAGCTGAGAAGACATGTAGAAAGGGTAGAAGAGAGTACAGAGTGAGTGACAGAGGCTGTGAAGGGGGAGAAGTACAAAGTTGGACTAGAAAGGACAAGCAGCAGCATAAAAATAGTGGCATATTTCACAAAACTAGGATACAGGAAGGTTTGTGAGGAAGACTGAAGAGAAGACACCTTAGACAGAATCTTACCGGAACCAACAGCTAAGTTCCCACTGACTCTGATGAGGCCAACATTTCACCAGTACAGTTAAGAAATTAGGAAATCCCCCCTCATTTTTTTTAAGTAAATCAGATTCAAACACACAATACTCTACTGCATCATAATACTTTGTATATGCAAACAATGATGCAGGCTTTACAACCTCCTGTGTGCCCACAAAATATTGTATTGGTGTGGTTAAAGGCAGAAGCTGAGTTTGTGCACTGGACCATGAAGAACTGCCTGTGAACACTGTGTTTGATTTTACACTGGATTTCAAGGAGGGTTTGTTGTACTGTTGAGAAGTCAGTATATTTTTGGGTATTATCAGATTTGGATAAAAAAGATGTTTCCGTTGACAACAGGAAGTTGAGACTTAATTAAGAAGAAAAAAGCTACACAATTTTATTGAACTTCTGAAAACTCCTGGTCCAATTTTGTTCAAGATATGGGGAAAAGCTTGGAATATTTTTTTTGTTTTGTTTTTAAATTCTGATTTGCTTTACTTATTTCAATTCCCTATATAAAAACCAGTGGTTACTCAGGCTAGCTGGAACAACCTCCATCTACAAAGCTGTATTAACTCCACTGTCTCTTCAACCTCACTCTTTGTAACATTTTCCTGGGAATCTAAAAACTGTCCTTCCTACCTAGTTTCTGCCTTTACTTTCTTAAAGTGGTTTCTTTTCACAGGCAACAATACACATTGCCCACATCCTTTTCCACCTTCTCCCTTGGCTCTCTTCTATACCTCCTCTTTTACAGTGCCTTCTGTAGTAAATACTAGCCATGTTTCAGGTATGCATTTTAATACACAATAATTCTCCAGAGTACCTTCTTTTCCCTCTATAGTTTACACACCCTTAAAACAATGTTTTTGATTATTCAGTTACTATCACATCCATGTTTTCTAATCTAGCTAAAATATAGAAATTCTACTTCAAGTCTAATATCCTTAGAAACTCTGATTAGGAATCTCACCAGGGATATAATAGAACCCTTCTACTTTTTGCATGCATATTGCTTTACTAACTAGTAAAACAAAGATAAAAACAAAATGATGTCTGGGGCTAAAAAGATGATCCTAGCCAACATATTGTAATCTAAACAGGTTTAGGAATGGATTATAAAGCAATTGCCATTTTTATTACACATTGAAAAACCTGAATATGTTTTATTCATAAATAATACACAAGTGAAATATATAACAGGATTAAGGTAGGTCTATCAGACAACAAAATACAGTCAACAATCAAACTGATATTTAATTTAGGTCTGAACATTACAGGATATTTACACTTATTTAGAGGGCAGTAGGGCATGGAGATAATGAGCAAATGCTTAAAAACCAGTAAAAAAAAAAAAATATTACATGCAGAACTTTTTTTCTTGTGTATCTGAGAACTGATATTATTTCTTATAATTTAGAACAACAGATAACCAAGTGGCGAAACCTGATAAAAACACCAGTTTCATACATAGCATATTACTCCATGCTCTTTACCTTCCAAATGTTTATTACAGTTTTTTGAAGAGGACTATTCTTGATGACTATAAACGAAATCGTAACTGCTGTGATTCAGATAATCAGCTGTTTGCATAAACTGAAAGTGGCCTGAATCACTAAGTTTCAGAGATGAATGTTTCCAAAGTTTTAAGATGGGAGTTTGGGCTATTAGAGAAAGATCCTGCTGTAAAATTCTGATCTGAATTCATATCTGTCTTTATTTGTCCATTCCCAAACTTGTTTCCTTTAAATCTCTAATCTCATATTTTTCATATTTACCTATTACAGATTTCTTGGAAAAAAAAACCCAATTACCCTATAGGCTCCCCCCCACAACTTGACACGACCTCCACAATTCCTCCAGTATTGCTATCAGTAATCAGATTATTTTATTTTTAGTCCAATCTTATGTTTCTTAAAGTCAAAGTTCTTTTGTTTTTGTTTTTAAAACTTAAGCCCAACATGTGATAAGTATTTTGAAATAAAGTTTTTGTTAGCACATGTCCTACAGATCACCTTTTGCCTGTCAGGTTTTAAAATAGATTTCTCCTAGGCTGAATAATTAAACAAACAAATGCTGCTCTTGGTATAAGTCTCAGACAAACAAGCTGTGCATGAGCACCACCATGATCAAAGCACATTTGGGCACAGACTGGGTTTGTGCATGAGGCCTGTGATAAAAAGCAGTGAGGGTTACTTATTGTTCATGTTAATTTCCCAGCATTTGAAAGATCGATTTCAAATCCAAACACATGGAGGAGATTTGGAGGTCAATCACTCACAGAATATTTCAACTTTCTAAAAAGAGTTATCTAAACTGAAAAGCTTTTGAACACTTCAAAGAGTTGAGATAGGAACTGGATTCTGTCCACAACAGCTGCTGCCATTGCCTCTATTTACAGTACCTAAGAGAGGCATTTTAAATCATGCTGAATGATATCTAGAATTATGATAGTAACAGATTTTTCAATTAACTGAGAATTTCAAAAAAGTTAAAAAAAATTCATTTCAGGCCAACATTAAAATAGATTTTTGGTGAGTAGAAAACTAAAAATAAATAATCATCATCAGATGGAAATTTACTTAGTTCCATATTTTGTTCCCATTTTCTGTGTTTTAGGCTTTTTAAATTAAAAAAATAAGTTTAAAAAATAAAGCAATTTTGGGTAAAAAACAGCATTTTCTTATTAAAATGTCAAAAATATTTCAAATGATTTAAATTGTTTTCAAGCACAAACAATTCTGTGAAACTGACACAAATTCAAAAAGTGTTTTTTGCTGGGGGGGGGGAGTTTGGCAAAAAAATATCATCCATATCAAAGCAAGGAACCAGGAATTTATGTCTTGTCAGATGAACAATTGATTAACTGATTTTCTACTAATTGAATTTTTATATTGCCTAGAGATAAAGTCAGGTCCCATGATGTTAGGCACTCTACATATATGCAATATTTGGAGACTTTCAGATAGTAACTTAAAGACTATTTATCCATGGTTTAAGACATGTGCCTTCAATCATTGATTTTGTATCAAAGTGTTCAGTGAAAAAGAAAAAAAAAAGTAGTTCATCTTTAAATTGACAAGGTACAATACTTCTCTCTTTCATAAAGACATTGTCAAGTTTCAGGGTGACTGTATTTTTGACCAACTCAATTGTCTGCTCTAAGACTGTCCTCTTTAGCAGTCACCTGCCTATTACCAGGGACTTGCATCCCTTCTCTCTCAAGGGTTGCAGGCTGCTATTCCCTGAGGTTCACTCTGATCCCCAGGACAGCTTACTAAAGCCTAGCAATTGTTCTTTGTTTTCTCTCCAAGGGCTAGGAACAGCATATGCCAATGATTGCAAGTTATTACACATCTTTATTAAGGAAGAGACTTATAACAAGATCAGCATTTGTTTAATTATTCAGTGTATGACAAATAACAATAAAAGGAAATACAAGAATACTAAATAGAAGTTTCATGGGCCCTGGCAGGTTAATGTCTTTCCAGTTTGGCCTCATCTTCTTTAGAATGTCAAAATGAAAGCTCCAGAATATATTTAAACAATGCCTTTGTACTACAAAAGTCTTTGTCCTTAGACCTGAAAAAGATAAAACTAGTCATTGCCTCTAACCTCAGAATGCAAAGGATGGTATCTGCCTCTGTGTAGCTAGTCCTGGCATTTTGCATTAATCAGTCTTCTCTCCATTTTAGTTCCTGAAGGAACTGTGGTGACCCTCCCCCATGCATTGAATACAACACCTAAAATACACTGTATATGGTTATAATATCTGTCCCATCACTGATCTAGTGAATATACCAACAGAAACAAGAATGGCCCTTTATTTGCTTAGGTGATTATTGCTCCCCCCCCATTTCAATTTCTAAACAATTTATGACCCAGTTCTGAAACCTCAGTCATCAGCAGATGTCTGCACATTGACAGAAATCTAGTGAAGTCAGTGGTCTCCATACAGATATGGAATTCTCCATGAGAGTGAGCTTGTAGGACTGGAGTAGCACAAGTTGGTATAGAAGGAAAGAGTGTCTAAGAACTGGGGGGTACTGCATAACTTGCATCTTCAGTAGTACACGTTCTGTGCCCCTTCTGTTAAAACATCTTCAACTACTCTTAAAAATTTTGAGTACCTAAAAGAGTCTGAAATCCAAGAATGACAGCCTCTGAGACTAAATTCAATGTTTATTCGGAGAAAATGTGCTACTTTCGGTAATGTACTGTAGCTTTGTGTGTACTGCTCTACTAATTAGTTTCTCATCTGGCCTGAAGCGACCAGCCATACGACAGAGAGGACAGACTAAAATCATGTCTAAACTATGAATCTCATTCTATAAAATCTTAAGTAAGCAAATAACTTTATTCACCCTAACAGTCCCACTGATTAGTGGGATGACTCAGGTAAGTAAAATAACTCTCATGTTTAAACATTTGTAGGTCTGGGCTCTCCAGTTTTAACAGTGTGAGAACATTGTTACAACACAAGTAGGAGTTGTAGTGTATACAAGAATTAGCCTTGCCTCCACAACCCCAAAGCATCCAAAGTTTTACTCTGTTATTTGGACACTGTTTGGTGCCATCTGCACTATAACTTCCAACTGTGTTGTGACAAGAACAGCAAGATTAAATTACAGTAGTAATGTAGACAATACCTTATAGTCTGCCTATACTGGAAGAATAAGAGGAGACATTAGATATCTTTTAATTAGGTCATAACTTTATTAGATGTTTGGGACTACCCAGAAGATAGAAGTGGACAGTACAGCTAAATCTATGAGAATTTTAATATATATATATGTGATGGTTACTCTCAGTACCCCCTTTCCATCACGGCCCCCAGCCAACACTGCCAACCCTTACAATTCCTCCCTAAATCATAGCTATAAAGGGGAAGAAGGGGTTGTCTCACAGCCAGGCTTCCCTCCGGCATATCTGCACTAGACATCTGCCTCACACTTGTATAATAAGTTGCAACATTATAACTTGACTCCTATTACTATTCATCCCAAAAAAGCCCCTCCTGGAACTGACTGTGGGGAAGGCAATCCCCTTTCCTCACTCCACTTTGGCCAGTCTGGTAGTGAGGGCAACATTCGTTGCTGGCGCTTTGAGAAAGGAGTGGCTAAAGCAATGTGCACAGTGGATCCTGATTAAACCTGATATTTTGTCCTTCCGAAGGGTGGGTGCCCCTGTCCTCAGTTTGGGGCAAGGCTCTTCTCCCTCCAGGCTTGCCTTTCATCACCTTCCTGCCTTCTGCTCCCTGGGGGATAAGAGAGCATCACCAGGTTGACCTGATCTGTTTCTGCAGCAGCTTCCATGTCTCTCTATCCACTCCCCTTATGACTGTATAAGCCTTCCCTTGACAAGCCAGACAATGCCCCTTCCCACACTTAATGTAAGGTCTTTTCTCTTTCTGCTGAGATTACCAACAAAGGTAGCAGTCTGGGTGGTAATTTGTAATAATACGGCTGATACACACATACTAACACAAATATAAAATATATAAATGGAACATACTTGGGTAAGTAAAAGAACATAAAGCAAGCTGAATTAAATAAAAAGTCCTGTGAACTCATAGGGTTTGTAGGGATGCTATGTAAATCACAAATAATAAGAAACAGTGATGTTTTAGAGGGCCATCACTACAGTATGTTTAGCAGATCTTCAAATTCAGACTTCCTTTGCCATATACGTGTTGTACATTCAGTCTAAAAATTTCCATCCAACTCTTCCAGGTTTGAGAAGATACTACTTGGAAAAATATGGAGGAAACACACAACTACATCTTTATCTAATTAAGTCAAGCAGATTGTTAATGTAATTTGTATTGAAGGTTTAGATAATATTGATATACTGTAGTCAATTATATATTCTAATAAAAGAATAAAAGCAATACATATGCAATATTGGCAGGTTTCCCAACAGTGTATTATTGACTAGTGAGAAAGTAGTTGGCCTTTCTGAGTTAAAACTGGATCTGTGACATACTACCACATGGTGCATCACAAACCATATTGAAAACTAGTGCCGCATACAGAATTATGTTAAGAAATTAGCTGAATGAGAGCATTTTAAAAGCACCAGAGACTAGTAAATTTCTTATTTCTGTCTCAAACACCTTGAGAAAAGCCAGTATCATCAGGCAGTTGTATTGGAAATCTTCCAGAAAAGCTCAGGTAACTCATGAGCTTGCATTAAGAACAATGTCTTTCATCTCAAAGTTCTTGCTAATGACTTTCCATAATCATCATTTGAATATCCGATGACTATTAGGTGGCCTATGTATAATGACTTAATAGAGTCAGATGAGTTCTGAGCAGGTAAGTAGCTACATTAATTTTATTTTCTAAACGTGCTTGTCTCTCATACTTGCCGGAAGGCTCAGTATTGAATGTGCTTAGAGGTACCCCTCCTAGTTTTAAATTATTCCAACAAGTGATGGAGCTTTCTTAGATAATATTTATACTTTTCCCATCTGAATAGGCATATGAAGCTTTCCCTTCAACCTGTCCCACAAAGAAATAATAACTGACTATTAGTGTGTGTACATACCCATGCACCCACCCCTTAAAAAAAAATCTCTGGTCTACTCATGTTTCACTTCTCTAAACTTACCAATGTATTACTTATAATGTGTCGCCTACAACTGCCTGCAATTTTTGTAGTCATTAGTACTGTACTTATTTGTTAATGTTGTTCAATGAACAGATAGATGAGGGACACTGTTATATTTCATCAGATACAAAAGTATGAGAAAGTGATCATTTTACTGTTTTTTCCCCTTTGACTTTATTCACTTTGGATATCTATTAACTGATAACGCTTATGCATGGTTTAGATTTTGTCACTGAGTTACAAATAAATTTCTAATTCAGTTTGGAACAATGCTCAAGATGGAAATTCCATATCAGATAGGTTGGGATTTTTGGTAGAGAGGAAGGGAGAATTTTTTGGGTTTTGTTCATTTGTTTTTGAGATTCTGAAATGTATTTTTGTTCCAGTTTGTAACAACTCCTTAAAGTTCCAAACATATTAACAAAAAGAGAGAAAAATTGCTTCTTGGGTCCATCAAAACATTCTGTTTCAACAATATTGAAATGCTTTGTTTTGATTTTTATTATAATGCATATTGTATTTTAGAGTATAACATAACATAATTTTGAAATGAAGTATTTAAAAATCAAAGAACAAAATATTTCATGTTGAAAGCATTATAACAAGGTGTTTCAATCTTGTTGGAACTACCCCATTTCCCTTTCCTATAAAGTGATCATTGAAGTGAAAACTGATGGTTGCCTAGCGGCAAGTGATCATAAGACAATTTCAGCCGTTATGTGTGGAGAATCAAGTTCTTATCAGTAATATCAGTAATAGTAAAAATGACCAGTTTCTAAAAGTTAAAAAGAATCATGAGCAAAACTGAATTAAAAGAAATATCTAGACATAATATGTGAATGACAATAGGGGTTTGTGCCAGAATGTTTTATTAGACGGTCAAGAAAACCACAATTAAAAATTAAATTGTCTTTGATGATGTAAATATAATATATCTTTATATACCTACATAAAGATAACTTGGTTAAATAAAATATATGGTAAAATGGAGAAGCTGAAAGCAAAGATACAAATCAACTGTTAGGAAATACAAACATAAGAAAATAGGAGTTCATCATTGCAGTGACACATCTATGGCCATTAAGGCTGAGAACAGCAAACAGAAAGTTTCTTAAATATATCAGGAATAAATTAACCAGTTACTGCTAGTTACCTAGAAATGGTGAAGGTTTGATCCTGGATAAGGATAGTAATATTGTCAATAATGATACATAAAAGACAGAAATATGTAATTAGTACTTTTGGTATTTCTTGGGGAATAAGTAGAATCATAGAAACTGAAAAGGACCATGAGAGGTCATTGAGCCCAATCCCCTGCATCCATACCAGGACCAACTACTCTCTTAAACTACTCCTGACAGGTGTTTGTCTAACCTGCTCTTAAAAACTTCCAATGATGGAGATTCCACAACCTGCCTAGGCAATTTATTCCAGTGGTTAATCACCCCAACAGTTAGGAATTTTTTTCCTAATGTCCAAACTAAATCACCATTGCTGTAATTTAAGTCCATTGATTCTTGTCCTATCATTGTCAGCTAGGAGAACAATTTTTCTCTCTCCTCCTTGTGACTACCTCTTAGGTACTCAAAAACTATTATCATATCCCCTCCCAGTCTCCAGACCTCTAATCATTTGTGCTGCTCTTCTCCGGACTTTCTTCAATTTATAGGATAAGGTATCCATATATTTCAGAGACAATTAAATATTTCCACTCCATCAACAGCTAGGAAAAAATGTTAATGTAACTAGGAAACATTTTAAAAACTGCCTGACTGGATAATTTGTGTCCAAGAGCTTTAAAGGAAGTGGCCATGGAAGTCTCTGAACAGTTAATATTGATTTTTTAACAAATGCTGAAGTATTGTTGATGTACTATAACAAGAATTCTCTAATACTTCGTTCTGTAGGACATTCTGATACCAGTTTTAGCACTATATAAAATTAGAGTAACCAATACTAAATGAATTAATAACTGGTTAACAGAGAAACAACAAAAAGTAACTAATGAAGTCACTAAAAGGTCATGTATCTCAAAACAACTTAAACGGTGGGAGACTGATCCTGGAATGCAATGATACTGATAAGGACTTAGATGCATAGCAGATAAGCCACAGAACATGAGTGCCCAGTTCACTGCTGTAGCTAAGAGGGTAAAAGTGGTTATCTGTTATGTTGGTGGAATATCTAAGTAGGAGTATGGAAGCTGTATGACCTCCATATATACTATTAATGAGACCATTCCTGGAATACTGTATTTAGTTCTGGTGTCCACACTTCAAAGACTATATTGACAAACTGAAATGGGTTCAAGAAAGAGCTATAAAGACAATTAGCAGCCTGGAAAACATGCCTTTTCTTGAGCAATTAAAAAGCTCAATATGCTTAATTTCTCCAAAAGAAGGTTAAGAGGTTATTTGACTACAGTTTACAAATGCCTATATGGGGAAGGGATTTCATAAAATCTCTTTAGCAGAAAAGATATTTGGAAGCCAAAGCTCAACAAATTCACAGTAGAGATAAGATGCAAAATTTTAATAGTGAGGGCAACTCACCATTAGAACAACTTTCCTAGTAATGTTATGGTTTCACTTGAAGTCTTTAAAACAAGATTGAGTGCCTTTCTAAATTGCACGCTGTAGCTCAAACAGAAGCAATGAACTTGATAAGAAATTCTGAGGTTTTATCCTTTGTAAACACAAACAAACAAAAAAAAACCAAGGAGTCATGTGGCACTTAAAGACTAACAGATTTATTTTTCACACGAGCTTTCGTGGGAGAAAATCCCACTTTGTCAGATACTTCGTGTTATGCAAGAAGTTAGATTGTATCATAATGGTTCCTCTGACCTCAGAATCTATGACTCATTTTAATGTTAGCTAATAACCAATCAAGTGTATTGCAAAGACAAAATTTACAAAACTGTTGTTCTGCTTGCAATAAAACAAAAGATTTAAGCACAACATAAGATACAAGAAATTTCAAAAAGAAAAATAAATGGTGATCAAAACACCTCAGTGTCAGGATGCAAAGTCCTGTCCTTTTCTTTTCCAAACAAGGAATTAGTAACAACTTAGAATCATGCAGTGACTCCAAGAATGGTCCATAAAGAACAGCTGCACTAAAAGCAGATGTCTCGGAAAGAACTGGCCTGAGAGAAGGGTGTTCGCTCTTAAGCCATAGTTGTGGATTGGTATAAGAAACCTTAAAACAGCCGCATCTTTTTCTTTTATCTTCATGTTTTGTTAACCTTGTCTCTGATCAAAATATAAAATTGCTCCCTATGAAAATCTACCCAGCTGGCTGATTATTTTTATGCTTAGTTGTTTCACCAATTTATACTTCTCACTGCAATAACCTTAAAGTTAAATAAGAGCTCTTTACAGCCATGACCCTCCTCTTATAGTATCTTGCGTATACAGTAGTTGTGAGTTACTGTAAACTGCAAATGCAATAATTTAAAATATATTCTATTAACTAAACTAAAAATTTAAGTTGGATATATACATAAAATAGATTTTTGATTAAATTTCACAGATATTAATAAATTATATCCATGGTTAGTTTAAGTTTCTCAAGTCAGTTAAATTTTGCAAACACATATTCACACACAGATGTCTAATGAAAGTTCAGCTGAATGACTGCAGCTACCTGGGACCAGTTTAATGTGGTTTTTTTTGGGGGGGGGCTTTGTTTTTAGATGGTCATTTGTTTCCCATTCTTTCCCCCATCAATACTTCTATCTAGCTTGTCAGTTTTATTTTAAGTCCTTTCCACTGAAATTCAGCAGGTATTATTAGAAATTAAACATTTTCTATTTTACAGTAACTGTAGTACCTCTGTTAGCAATTGTTTTAAATACAGGAAGAAGATAGTCATGCAAAAATTTGTGTTGGCTTTTGTTTTGGGTGGGAGTGTAGGTATGCATAATAAGCAAGAGTATGCCAGAAATTAGAGGAAGGAACTTAATAATGTCATTTTTACTTCTAGCTGAGAAGTGGCATTATGTGATAAACCACACTATTGGTCATTAGTGCTATTATTTCACTCTCTCTGGCTCCTAACAAATGCAAATACTCCACTGAGATTTAAGAGCAAACAGTTAAAGTGCTGAGTTAAAAAACCATGAAAATAATTGGTTGTGAATCTAATGACATGCGTCAGACCTTACAACATTGTATAGAAATACTACAATTTATTTAATTAACCTTTCTTTATATTTTGTAAACAATCAAATAAAAAAGGTGTCAGAGAAGGAAAGCAAATCAACCTTCTACAGAGGGAAAAGGGGATACTTTTACATTCTGTAGCATATTAACCACTCCATTGGAGCAAACTAATTAATTTTTCATTGCACTATAATCAGAAAGCCTAATCTTAAAAAAATGCAAATAGTTCTCCAAAGGTTTAAAGCTCTTATTAATGTTCCTTCAGGTATGGTATCTAAAATAAGCCTAATACCTCATTACTATTCCATAATTGCTTTGTTTTTTCTTTCCTCTACCTGATTCATTCCATTTAGTCACTTCTAACTATGTCAATTAAACCCGAAACACTTTCATACACATCTATTTAACAATTACTATTAAAAATCAATTCATTCAGCAACAGAAAGGAACAAATAGCAAACTATTTGCCATCTTAACATATAATTTAACATTATTTAAGGAAAAAACACTGCCACTCATTAATGCAATTGCAAGTATTCACAGAGGGTTTTGAAGATATATGCCTTCACCAACAATAGGTGAGGGATAATGAGGCTCAAAGCCAGGCCTGTGGTCCAAAGTGGTATCCAGACTGTGAACACCACCCAATAGATCTCCAGAATCAGCAGAGGGGAGTGCTAACGGAATCCATAAGCTCAAGTGTCATACCTTGCAACAAGAGAACTGTTAATATGGCATCTATTGTTAAGAAAGACGGGGAAATTCTCCATGAAATTACATCTGTTAATCTGATCTCAGTTGTATACAAGGCCTAGAGGTCTATGAATCTAACTCTGGCCCACCAAAGGCTCCACTCCTAAAGGTCCTTGACTGGAATGTACAACTGTTTCTACTCCCTGGCCTGGAGGCAGTAAATGCAGGAGGCAGCTTTGAAAGTTCTCTGTGGGAACTCTGATCTGCTGCAGTATTGGACTCTGACTCAAGCCTGACCCTGCCATACTTCCTTGACTCTAGTCAGATCTTTGCCATGGCTGCCTGACTCACTCCTGAACCTTGCCACAACTTCTGAAACCAATTCTGGTTCAACCATTGGTATGACTACCAGCCCTGAACACCTGGTCTTTGATGTAATTCTGACTGACTCTGGCTTTGGTTCTTGGCTTCTGACCCCCACCTCTGATACTAGGCCCCACTTCCCATGCACCAGTCCTTCCCTATTTGCCAGACCACACCTTATATATTTTGTTTCTTAAACTGTCGAACACAATAAAGTCATTTTGGAACTGCACGCCAGTACAAGGTATGAAACTGTAAAATATCTCAGAAATAGTTCCAGAAAGTAAACTATTTGTAGTTCACAATTTAGGGTGAAATCTGGTCCCACTGAAGTCCATGGTTATGTCTACACTACAGGGCTCAGTTAAGTCGACTTAATAAAGTCAAAAACTCCACAAGGGCTGCATGAGGACTAGTATGGTAGCCCAAGGGCCACAATACTGAAACCTTTTAATACAATGGTATTGCAAATATTGATAGCAATAGTGTTGTTGTGGGCCACAAGAAATAACTTTAGGGGCTGTGAGTTTGAGACCCCTGATATAAATGGACCTAAGTATAAACAGCTAAGTAAAATGTCAAGGTATCAACAACTGTTGTTGCTGTGTTATTATAGATGTGTTGGTCTCAGGATATTAGAGAGACCAGGTGGGTGAGACAGTATCTTTGATAATATCTTTTATTGGACCAGCTTGGTTCAACAGAATATATTACATCACCCACCCTGTCTCAGATATTCAACTGTACATTTACAATGATCAATTTAAAGAAGAGCACTTACTGTCCTGCCTCAGTCTCTCTCAATGGTTGAAATGTTTGTGCAAGTTCTAAGTCCACAATTAAGTGTATTGTTCTTCAGCCTTTTGAGCAATTACTACAACTTTTTTTTCATTTTTCTTTTCGGCTCCAGAAGAGATCCATAGGGAAAAAAGAGTGAAACCTCTACAGCCCTGTCAAATTCCACATGAATGCCTGCTTTAGGTGAATGGTGCCTTCCCCTGCAACTGTCAGTGGACTTCACCACATATAAGCAATGAATAAAAATTGAAGTCTTTTCATTTACTGAGCGACAGGAGGAACTCTCATTAACACTACTGGATCAAACCCCCTCATTAGCATGAATTCCAGCATTATATACAATACTGAGATGAAACAAACCAAAAGCATTTCCTGTCTTAAAAATAAAGCAGTGTTCTTTGCCATCACATTTTGTTACCCTTTCATCAATTAATTTTTCAATCAGCACCATCCTTAGCAAGCTGATGACAGCCTGTCCAGACAACTTGTAAAGACTCTGTTTGTATTGCCACTTTACAGACCTTTCCATGTATGGAAGAAATAATGATTTGCAGGGACGTTCCGGTGCATATGCCAATTCTAAGAAAACAAGTTCCTGTACAATATACAAGCATGTGTTTGTAAGTGAAAGAAGACCTTTGACTGGAGCATTGCTGCTACTGCAGTTCAATAGGTAAAAAAGCTTATTTGTATTCAGAAAACTGGAGACTCTCACTTAAGACCCAGCAGCAATTTTTCCCTTTATTAGACCGTGCTCAATTGCCCATTATAAAAGTGTGTGTAATGGCCCTCCAGGCACAGTCTGCTGCATGACCTTAAAAAATTATATGCATTTCCCTTATGGTGTTATTTTCTATTTTCAGTCCAAGAGTCATAACACAAAATTCCTTGTAATTCTAAGACAAATAAGACAACTCAAAGTCCCTTGTTACATATAAATATCTATTTGAAGATATTTCTTTCAGCTATATTCACCTCTAGCACAAGTAAACAAATATTATTAAGCATATATACACTGGCATGCATGAAAAAGGAATGCTTATCACAATGTTAACTGTAAAGCAATATCATCCCACATGTAAAATACAACACCAATTCAGGCATCTATACTGCAGTAGCATGTTTCCCTTTTAAGAAAAGGACAGTGACACAAGGATACAAAAATAAGATGTATTCAATATTTCAAGTTGGACTCTATCTATTATTGTCCTGTAAATAATCCAGCAGAATGCCAAATTCCAGGAGAAAGTTATTAATTTTCACTTCTACCACAATAAAGTTAAAACTAGAACAGAATTTTAATTTTGATTAATCTTTAGCTATAAAATGGAATATTTGACAGTTCATTAGTCTGAAAAAAGAAATGGCTTTCCCAGTTCAGAAAAAAAAATGTATGCACTAATACTTTCTAAATTTAACATCTCAATTCTCTCTTTACTAGGATAAGATGTTGGTCTTGGCAAAAACACATTAATGCAAGAGTTCAAAAGTCACAATTTAAAACACAAGGTGGCACAAAAACTAACAAAGAAATGCAAAAATGAGGAAGAATAAGACCTCCTGCTTGTCTTTTTTCAAGAGGAGGGCAACCGTGTGGCCACTAATTCCTTCTCAAGTGCCCCCTCATGGACAGAGATTACTCATCATGACTGACTGAACCATGCCATTTTTGTGGGGGCTGTATACAAACTCAGAGCTCTCACAGTAATTCAAACAACCCCCTGAAGGAATCCTGTGAGTTCAAGTCTCAGCTGCACACTAAGCTTCCAGGCCCTCTTGATCTATCTGAATTAACACTGTGACCTACCCTTCTCTGCAGCTATACATTTACAGCCTACATGTTGTATTTTCCATCCATTCATCTAATGAAGTGGGATTGTACCTATGTAAGATCAGGAGATTAATAAACTTGTTAGTCTTTAAAAGTGCCACAAAACTCCTTGTTTTTCCGAAACAAATTAACAGGGCTTCTCTTCTGGAACTTCTTAAGCATAATAAATGCTCACTAGATGATTATATTGACTCTAAAAGGGACATCATCACCTATATATAGCATGTATTCTAAAGAGAGTAAGGCAAGTGCTATTTGTCATCTGGTACAAATTGCTGGATGTAAGTGGTCAGTCTATAACTGGGATAAATTCCTAGTTCATTGAGGTCCTCTAAAGAACTCCATCCAATGCAACAAAACATTGATCTTGGGAATAATGAGGTCAACACATGCCTCAGAAAGAATTTTAATTGAAGACAAGATATGCTAGTTTTATGACAGGGGCTAGACAGGTCAAATTGCCTGGAAGGTAACAATGGAACATTCAAATATGAAAGCACATGAGTATTAAATCCGACTAAATGAGTCTGAATGGTTACCTTAGTGCAGCTGGCAGTGCTGAAATTCATCTAAGTATAATTCATGTCTCATGTTTGGTTTCTGTTCCTGTGAATGCCCTTCTAAATTATGCAAGGATACATTAAAATGTTTTAAACAACAGCCTATGAAGCCAGAAACATAAGGTATATTTCCTGGTAATGTGAAAGGTGCAGACCTGATATTAGCAAATATCTCCAATGACTAGAGATGGCGCATTAGAAGGGGAGATTCTGACTGATAGAATACTAGAGACAATTTTTTCCCCAGGTGTCTGGCTGTTGGGTCATGCCCATAGGCTCAGAGTCTAACTGATTAATCGTAACACTCAAAAACCAGTTGCTGAGCACTTCCATCTTTCTAATCACTCTATGAATGACTTTGTTAACAACCATGCTCAAGCAAATCAATGGGGGCATCAAAACTTCAAAGAGAAACAGCTGAGCTTGAATTAATATGCCAATTCAATTGTGTGGAAGCAGGATCAAATCAAGACTATGGATTCCTTTCCCATTACAACAGGTGATTTGACTTCACTTTCCTCTGTGTGCTGTTCCCCAGTGTTTGAATCTTCACAACTGCTTTGATTTGCTGTTGCAGTGTGACCTGATCCCATGTCTTATACTCCCCTGCACTTATTTTCCTCTCATTCTGTAAGTTCCCCCATCTTCAAAGTGTCTGATGAAGCAGGATTTTCTCCCATGACAACTCATGTGATAAATAAATTTGTTAGTCTTTAAGTGCCACAGGACTCCTTGCTTCTTTAACTTATTGCAATGTTTGTGGTCTGGAAAGAATTTTCCCACAGGCCAAACTGACCTGTAGGTTCCTCACTTTCCTCAGCTGCATGGGACACATACTGGTTTGAGCAAATGTTAACGGAGGAGTTGCCTACTTAAAGTCTTTAAATCAAGTTTAGAAAACTTTAGTAACTTAATCAGAGGTCGTCATCTTATTACTGTAGTTGAAGGGCCAGGTGCTGTGGCCTATAATCTGTGTTTCAGACTAGAGGATCATGATGGTTCCTTCTGGCCTTGAAATCTGTGATTCTATTTTGATGTGGAACAGACAGGAAAAGAATAGAATAGTGGTATCAACCTGGTAGTATCTTATTGTAGAAGTGGCATGAACAGAACCTGTACAAATGTATATAATTATAAAGTTTTCTTTGAATGTTATTACGATACAAGCCTGAGTTTAAAGCATGTCCATATGGGGCTGATTAAAGCTTTTTTCTAAGGAACTGAAGTACTTGCTTAAAATTAATTTATAAGTTTTTATGTTACTTTTATCCTGAAATGAGAAGTGCTTTCTTTAATATCAGGAATATGAGGTGCACAGAATCAGGTTATTGCCAAAGAAAAAACAGGCACACATACGCAAAGTCAACAACAAAAACCTCAAGAATAACATTTGCAATTACATTTTGACTTGAGTCTTAATGATTAAAAAACAATTTTCTTGTCAACTTGTGGGTCAGAATAATATATCACATAGCATTTTAGTCTCTGAAGCCAACTATTTGTCGACTTCAGTGATACAAATGTGAGGATGAATTCTGGCACTTGTCAGCCTATGATAAATTACTACCAGACTAATACTTGTCAGTACAGTGATAACTGATTACACAGTAAAGCAGCACTGAAGACAAAAGGTGATGAACACTCTACAAAGCAAAAATTTAAAAACCATACCAGTCACTACAGTTCATGGCACAATAATTCTGCACTTCCTTTCTTTAATTTATCAAAACAACCTACCACAAACCAATTTTAACAGACATTCCCCAATATAACACAAGTAGCTAAACAGGAGTAGTAAATAAAGTACAGTAGCCCCAAATCTACCACTGATCTGTATTTAATTGGCCACGTTACATTCTGTTTCAAGATTCTGATCTGTTCAGAAATGAGGCCAGGAGCCTTTTAGGGAGCAGGTTATACTCATTGATGTTCTTCTTGACCTAAGCACCCATTATGGCAGGCTGGGGGCTCCTCTAACAAGTAGCAGCTGACAGCTGTACCAAAGAGACATCTGCCACTTGAGGCTAGCACACCCCAGCCATACCCTCAACCTACTCCATGCACAGAAGCAGCCAGGGAATGTGGCATAGAAGATAACCTCCAAGGAGACATAAGGAACAGAAGAAAGGTGAAAGTTCATCCCTTTTGGCTCACAGAGTAGCACAAGAGGGCCAGAGTGAGGTGAAGAACATAGTCCTACAAGCAGGAAACTGCAATCCCATATTCTTTATACACTGCTTGAGTAGTGCAAAGGCAATAAAGATAGGACAGAGAACTTTTAAAAGGGACTTAATTTTCAAAAGTACTGAGCCCTCACATACAGTAGTTCACAATGCTTCACACAGATCAATTACACCAAAGGCTTAATACTAGGAGGACACAGGCATCCTCAACTATCTTCAAACTGAACTGAGCACAATCAGGGCTCCATTTAAAAATGATTAGCTTTATTTAAATACTTTTTATAGTATAAGTTCACAGACTCATAGACTCTAAGGTCAGAAGGGACCAATATAATCATCTAGTCTGACCTCCCGCACACTGCAGGCCACACATCCTCACCCACCCACTTCTACAATGAGCCTCAAACCCATAACTGAGCTATTAAAGTCCTCAAATCATGATTTAAAGACTTTAATACAGAGAATCAACCAGCAAGTGAGCCATGCCCAATGCTACAGAGGAAGGCAAAAAAACCCAGCACCCAAGCCAATCTGCTCTGGGGGAAAATTCCTTCCTGACCCCAAATATGGCAATCAGTTAAACCCTGAGCATGAGGGCAAGTCCACAACAGCCAGTCAAGAACTCTTCTGTAATAACTCAGAACCCACTCGATCCAATACCCCTTCTCAGGTCACTATCATACCCAACACCAGTAGTAAAAGACAGACAATGGCCAAGCTACACTGCCCATCATATCATTCCCTCCATAAACTTATCAAGCTCTGTTCTGAAGGCACCTAAAGTTTTTGCCCCCACCGCTTCCCTTGATAGACTATTCCAGAACTTTACTCCTCTGACTGTTAGGAATCTGTGTCTAATTTTTCAAGGTCTCAACTTGATCTGTGGAAATTTGGCTGATCAGCAGTTGCAGGCCGCATCTCCTTATATGTAGATGTTAAATAGCATTAAAAGTCAGAATAAAAATAAGTAAGTATGCCCCAAATATTGTTTTCCTTATAAATCATTACACAGGATATCTATGACTGGAAATGGAGGTAGCACACAGGACAACTAATTTTAAGATTAGAATGCAGTTCACACTTCAAAATAGTTCGAAGACTTGTGCTATAAGGCAATCTCATGGCACAAAGAATTTGATTTAAAAAAAAAGTGAGTTGGCAACTTTGACAATGGTATAAGTCAACTTTGTGCACATTTAGCTTGGTAAAGCTGTGACTTCTAAGCTAGAACAAAGGGATTCATACATATCATCCATCTCCTTTGGATTTGTTCTTTTACTAAATATATATAAATTTCCAAAACTCTAATTCTTAATTATTTGTAACTGAGGCTAGAAATGAAAAGAACTTTCATTTTTCACACACTCAGGATTTTCCAAGTACTATTCCATTGATCTCCTCAACTTTTCAAGGGCAGCTTTAGTCAATACAGTTAAGGAAAATATTGTTAAATAGGAGCAAGAGAATTATAATCACCTGGTTCAGGACTAAAACAAACTCCTCCAAAATTAAAAGGAAATATATTTACCTTGAATTTGTAACAAATCTTAGGCATGTTGGAAAATGAAAGGTCTGGAGTGCTCACTTTCATGTTGCAATTTAAAATCCTTTTCCAGTTCACAGCTACATCAACAATGCTGGGTCAGGTTTGCTTAGAAGAAACTGAAAGAACTGAATGGGCAGAGTTGTTTTCTGCAACATCACTGTATGTTGCTAATTTCACCATCTGTTTAGTGGTAATAATATTGGTATACCCTCCTCACAGGGTGTTTGGGGAGGATTAATTAATGTTTGTAAAGTGCTTTGAAGATTAAATACACTCAAGTGGTAAATGCTATTAATTCTAATTTTGGAAAACTGCTATTTAACTCAAACAGAACACTAAATACAATATCTTAACACATTAGGAGCAATGCTAGAGTATTGTGAACTCTAAATATGTGTTATTTAAAATTAAACTGCAGCCCTTTATTAAATGTCCATTATTCCCATTGTACTCAGTGCCCTAGAATGACTTTTTCAACTATTTCTCTTCTTTTCTGTTTCCTATTCTGTCTTCCCTGAAGTTTTCAAGCATAGCTTAAATTTTTTTTTTTTTTTTTTTTTTTTTTTACTTGTAGGGCACTTCAAAGGCATGGACCTCCCAACTCCCTCAGTTTCACCATTATTCATTTTGGAATTAATGTTCAGATTATAGATACTAGCACCAAATTCAGGTAAAATCTTACTGAACTGAGTTGAAGTGTTTATTCCCTATAGCCCCACGTTGGTGTGATCAGAGTTCATGCCCCATGAAGTCTGAGGAGAAAACAAACCATTGGCAAACTGGGTCAGGAGGAATGTTAGTTATCAGGTGGGAAATTTCAATTGTTGAGGAGGCAGCAATTAGGTAGAAGAATATCAAACACAACTATGCCCATCTGTTTCTCTCCAGAGCAGCTCCTAGCTAAGGTGCTAATATTTTTCACCTTGGGACAACAAGATGGATTGAATTGTTGCTGAGTTGTCTGTGGTCAGTCTATGTAAAGTAGGCATGAAACTAGTTGTGTATGTAATGTATCTTGACAACAGAAATAATATTTGTCTCCTGATCACCATTAAAGATCATCAGTGGATGGGTCATCTGATTTGCTAATATTGTGAGAACTGGGATATAGAAGGTTTTCCCCTTTCTGTCAGCTTATGCATTGAACTGAAATTCTGTACAGATGGAGATTGAATCTTTGGGATTGTCTCATTATTCAGCATAAAATGGAGACTCCTGACATGATAGTACTACAAGCTTTTTTTCCTGACACTGGATTTAGGCTATCCATTTGAGTCTAGTACAGTTTTCAGGGGTTATCTTGAGTTTAGTTCAATAAAACTTGTATTATTTTGGACATTTTTCCATACACTTCTGGAATTGAGCCTATTTCAAATACCACGCATGGATCACAGATTCTGGTTCCAGGGTAACTGCCTTTCTCTCAGCCTTGAAGCTGCTTGGGGCCAAAACAAAGTAAATTCTAGTTATTAAAAAAATACAGAAAAAAATTACAAGTGGTAACAGACACACAAACATTTGTATGGTCAATTTCAAGGACAAACTAGTTAAAAACACCAATTCCATAGGCAGGAGGATTATATAATTGCCACCTATTTAAACTCCTCTTAGATTGTGTGTGAATCATTCCTTTCCTTTACTACCAATGTTCTGGTACCTTAGAGAATTTGAACTATTTTCATATCTCATTCATATAATGAATAGGAGTAAAATGAATTCCAATAGCTTCTCAGACCATAGTCATACATTCCTTTCTTTGACAATGTTACATAAATTCTACTTATATCCCTGGGCTGAATAAATAATAATATAATCTGTTTCTACACAGAGACTTCTCTGTTAGCACTAGAACTGGTGTTATGCTGATGAGTAAAGATAATGATAAGGCCTATATTGGAAACATTATAATAGTGTACCACAGATGGTAGTTGGGACTTGCTTTAGAAACACAGGAAGCTTTGTACAAATTTCAATGATGGCTAGGAAACAAAAAGAAATATTATGAGTAAAGGTGACTTCTTGCACAAATCTGCAGAAATTAAGAAGAAGTAGGGCTAGTTCCTTGTCAAATAAAATTAAATGTAAAACACATAAATTACAGCAGCAATTTACTTTTATTTTCACTGGATCACAGGGAAGAGACACAGGCAGAACACATGATCAGCAAAGTCAACTGAAATGAAGTAGCCAAAGAGTAAAGTAGAACCAGAGTTAATATAATGAAAAGTGCCTTCCCCACAATGTTGAAATTCACTATGCAACTATTGCTTAGTATTTCTGCTTGAATATTCTTTAAAGAATACTGACCTCAATAAAAACTGAGAATAAGCAAATTGCAACTGTTTCCAAGTACTACACATAAATAATCACTCAAAGCTAAATGAGCTTAAGAGAGATGAAGTGAAATGATTACATTGACTGGCCAAACTACCTATGGATGACAAGCAAAGAGACATATGAGGCATAAGGGGAATGCAAAATAGTATGAGGCCACTTCTCATCTGCAAGGCTATCTGGAGTTAGACGGTAACAGCCTGATGAAAAAACAAGGAATAATAATAAAAAGTAAGTGCTTTATACCAGTAGGAGACAGGCATGGACAGGATGCAACTATCTAGAGGTGAAAGTTAAAACAAAAATGAAACAGAAGTCAGAATACCAGAAAGCAGCTGTCAACTAAATGTAAAAGGTCTGTTTCTGTGTGATATATTCCTGAATCTTTTTGGATTCTCTTTGTTAAGTGGCTGGAAACAAAGGATCAGTATGGTCTAATGAGTGCTACTGAGCTTCTAAAAAGATCTATGATTCAAGAGAACTTGGCAGGGCTTAAGAGAGCACTAGGCTTTTAGTGGAAAAGAAAGGCTTAAACATAGGATGCTTGAGAGAAACAATCAGAAGGGCTCAGCAAACAGATGAGAAGCAGAGAGACAGAAAAATTTATATGCTGGCTGAGTCCATCAAGAAAGAATAATTAAAAGCAGGAACCACCCTGTTAGGACATAAATACAGCTGCTGGAGAGACCACGGAAATTCAATACTTATTGTAAGAACAGAAAAGAGAGACAAATGAAAGATGAAACACCCATACTCTGCAAATAGATTAGATTCAAAAAGGGGACTCAAAACAGCAATTGAAGATTTTGTGTAGAAGCAAAAAAGGCTAATCACAAAGTAAAAAACTGGCAGGTTAAAACCATGGATGGGATAAATGAAGTAGGAAGATAAGAGTAGACAGGTGAACATAGCAACAAGGAAGACCAAACAGTTGTTGGTCAAACCACACAGCAGACAGATGGATTGTCCAGACCATGACTGAAGCAACAATCTCATGATTTTTATTAGTTATTCATAAGAAACCTGTTCTATCTGAGAACCAGATAAAAGCAAACCATGGTATCTGGCCTCCATTATTATAAGACAAGATGTGTAAAAGCAGCAAAGTTATTAAAAATACTAGAGAAATTTTCACTTGCGTAAGTGCATATGGAAATCCATTGAACAAATGAAGACAGAAACAGAATCAGATAGCATACCAGCACTATAGGGAAAGATCAAATGAACTGGTCAGAAGCGATCTTGTCAATTTTCTACAGGCAAGCTTGACTAAAAAAATTGCACCCTACTCTCAGAAAATATTATGAGGGAAGAGTAGGCTAGACCAATACTCTCTGGAAAGTCATGAATGGTATAGGGCCAGCTGGACAACCCTTTCAAACTGAAGCAAAAAATGACTTTACAGATCACTCTGAAAATCAGCATAGCAAAGGAAGAATGAGCCTCTTTGGGGAGCAGTGGAAGGTGCACATGTGGTGAAATGGTTCTCACCAAAATTATCATTCCCTAGGTAAAACTGACATGAATTAGTGTCCATTCTTAAACAAACAAACAAACAAACAAACAAACAAACAAACAAACAAACAAACAAACAAACA
>ML681989.1:45582212-45724036 GCA_007922195.1 Podocnemis expansa
ACAAACAAACAAACAAACAAACAAACAAACAAACAAACAAACAAACAGAGTGTCTTTGTTTCACTGAAACACAGCGAGTTTCTTGTTTATAGCAAAATCTAAAACCAGCCAGTTCACCTAATTTCTATTGTTTCTTACTGTACTCTGTGAAACTTTAACAACTCCAGTAACAACCTTCTGGGTTCAAAACCCTCAAGAATTCAGGAAAAATTTAAAATTTCAGAAGTGCGTAGAATAGCTTTCATTTTAACTAAGAAAATTCTAATAAACCTTCTTATTAAGTAGAGAAGGCTAAAGTATTCTGCAGGGAAACAAAGAACAAGAACTTAAAATTTTGACAGAGAAATGTGGGGAACATGGAAAAGAAGGAAGATCAGCTAGAAATAGCTTATAGGGAAGGCACATGCCCTAGTGAATATAGCTGAAGACAGGCAAGTAAAATGTTAACATCAATGGGAGTGTAACAGGTGGTTTAATATGTTTTCTGTGTATATATTTACTTTTTTTGTATGAGATAAAAATTCTTTTTGATACTGGGAGCTAAAGGAGAATTTGATATCTATCTAACTAAAGAATAAATGGACACAAACCAGGCATGAGAAATAACATTAGAAATCCAATATTGGAACATTTCAATCTCCCTGCTCACTCCATTGCTGATATGTTACTAGCTGTACTTAGAAAAATGGATTACAAATCAAAACATCAAGGAACAATGGCAGAATTGGAATTCATATGAAGATTTGACTCCATTTGCTTAGGGTTAAATATGGATTTTGGGTTCTTATTACAACAGGTGATTTTATCTCACCTCCCTCCCATATGCTGTCTTCCACTCTTTGAATCTAAACAATGGCTTTGATTTGCTATAACAGACTAACCTGAACCTATGACTTACACTTCCCTGGATTTCTTTTCCTCCCATTCTGTAACTCCTCCATCTTCAAGTGTCTGACGAAGTGGGATTTCCCCCCATGAAAGCTCATGAAATAAATTAATTTGTGATTTTTTAAATGTGCTGCAAAACTCTTTTTTTTTTTTGCTGACTAAAGTAGTAGTTTTACAAGATGAGTTACAAAATTAATTGGGGTCTAATTAGCAAAGAGCCTAATTATATTATGGAGCAGAAAATAAAACAAATTTATATCCCAGCAACAACAACAACAAAAACACTTGTCTTGTTTTTCAGCAGTGTTTTCTGTGCAAACTTTGATTATGCTTACCTATTATCTTAAATTTGTGACCATGTAACTACTGTGAATAAATGCTTAATCTTGACTGCATCTAATTTTGAAGGAGTCAAGTTTGTTACAGTAGTGTGCTCCACTTACAGCCTATCCAATTAATTATCACTAATTGGAACAAAAAGGATTAAGTTTAAATCACAAGCGGGTACTGTTGGTGTGAGGCTGTCTGCATTATTTCCTAAAAGATGTAGCAGAAACTAGACAGGAGAAGCTAGGGAATTTTCTAGACATACTAAAATGAAAGAGATGGGGAAAAAAGACAAAATATTTTCCTTCAAAGTAATATATATTTTTATTGATTCTAATTAAATTCCTTGATCAGTTTTAGAAGAAAATTACTTTATGTGATTTTTTTTTTATCACTGTCACATAACAGTGGTGAATACTCATTGTAACTTCCAGAGAAGCCAAAGTTACTCCATCTCTCTGTTGGTGCCTTCAAGTATAAATGAGATGGGCATGTGCCGAACAGGCCTTTGTGGTTTCATCTGTGATGGGGACAAGGAAGGAGGGAGAGAGAGAGGGTGGAGACAAAGGCAACTGAATAAATTTTGAGTCTGAATAAGGTTATTAAATTATTTTGATATATGAAATTAAATGAAGAACTGAAGGGAAAATACACATTTATATATCTGTTTCAGGTGCCCCACAACTGGAATATGAATGGATCTTCTTCCTTATGTTAATCCCATCAAATAGAGTCCACTGTATGAGTACTATCCCTCCAAAAAGCTCTGTTTAGTGCCATTTCCTCTACCATATCACATGCTTACAGGTGATAGAGAATCAAAGGAAGACAACTTCTTGGAATGACCTCTCTCTCTTTCTTTCAACCTTGATCTGTTAACTCACTTAGCCAGGCAGCCATTAGGACTGTACTTTATATGATCAAATCACCTGAGCCTGTATGCCTCACTCCCCCCCCCCTTTCAGTTATGGATTTTATTTTGAATCTCTCTCCAACATACACATTCACACATGGTCTTTCTTGGTTACACCATCCACCCATCTCAACATTCCCATTCCTATGGAACAGATAATTTGCTCATGTTTCTCTCTGGGGTGCACAATATTCAGAGCCATATGTTAAAACTGCACAGTACTTGGTTTTACATATTTTCCTTTTTAATCTATCTGGTGTTTTCCTGTACAAACTACATTATTTATCTCTCCACCTGAGACAGGCATTTATTATCCTAAATCCAGTTTTAATCTCCATTTCCCTCCTTTCTGAAACCCAGATATCTGAAACTGTATGTTCTTGGTATTGTCTGTTTCTTTAGCTTCATGAATAATGCTGCAGCAGTGCATTCAAACCAGAAATGATAGTCTCTTCTTTTCCTCTATTTAATTTGAGCCCATCTACTGCAAACACATCTCTGTTCATCAACATTGTTTTCTAGATGATCTTTCTCCCCTTTGCATAGAATATCATTTGCCAACAAAGTACTTTTTTGTGTTCCTTCTGAAGACATCCAGAATGAGGATAAAACACAGAAAAACTGAAAAACAATTATTAATGTACTCCAATCTTTACTGATAGCTCATTTATTTCACGTCTAGATGTTGTCGACATTGCTCCTACATACATGGCTTGAACAAGTCATATGTAAAGTTTTTGATAGCATTCTGTTCCTCATATATCACCAGATAACTTCCTTTGTAACTTGGTGAAAAGATTTTCCCTATCAACAAACACCCTCAGAATACTTTTCCTTTCCTCTCTGATTTTTTTCACTAACTGCCAAAAAAAGAAAGAAAGAAAGTCTATTTTCAATCTTCCTGGCATAAAACCATAACTATTTATGCTAACATCTACTTCCCTCAGTCTTTATGAATGACTCTCCCCTACAGTTTCACCATATGACTCATCAGCTTTATATCACTATCATTTGTATGGCTGCCAGCATCACCTTACATATAAGCACAGAGATACTTTTTACTTTTCTTCCACATGTGGTATTCTTTCCTACTTCGTGATTGAGTTGAACAGGGACAACAGCACATGGATGCCTTCAATTCCTACGCTTTTTTTTTTTTCTTCTGTCTTCATGCCTGAGTTGGGATTCCATCTGGATCCATAGCCTTTATTATTTTTCATTTATTTTAAAGCATTGACCACCTCATTTGGCAAGATATGCTAACCATCATTATGAAGTCACATTGCTCTGTTAAATTTTCTTAATTTGAACGCTGTCCAAAATACCTGTTCCATCTACTCTTTACGTGATTAATCAGTCAACAACATTCCAGGTCCATATTCAATTAACTTTGTTCATACTTTTGCTATTTTTGTCCTTTGCTTTTGCCAGTTTCTGTACATTTCCGCCTTCCTTTACTCCAAGTCTTGCATAAATTTCCTTGAAGATTTTTCCTTTCACTATTGCAGCTGCATTTCTTGAAAACTTCTTCATATTCTTTTATTCCTCCAGATCTCATTTGCTCCTTTTCCTTTGCCAGAGTTTTAACTTTATTTCCTCTTTCTTTTTATCACTACTTTGTTTCACAACCAAGTTTATTTTTGAATAAAGCCTCTCTCTTTTGTTTCACTCTCAACTTGCTTGGGAAACTCAGTATAATGGTTGCCAGAAAATCCCAACACACATCCATTCCTTCCACTTGCAGTGCTGACGTCTTGGCTGACTCTCTGAAGTCCTTCTCAGTCTGACTCTGTAGATTTTGCCACCTCAGTTTTGGTGTTACTGAACTTGATTCTCTGCAAGAAATGTATCTAAGATGAGAGGTCCATGTTAACAAGAATGATTTTCTCCTACAATTACCTTGTGTTACTTTATCTTTTACTTTTGACTAGGAAACAAGGAAGTAGTCAATTTTGGCTTTTAGTCCTTCCAAACTCGTAGGAGAAAAGATACCCCTTCTTTTTCACACAAAGAGTATGTAGGATACTACTAAGTCATAAGCTTGTGCCAGGTGTAATCTTCTTTTTCCATTATTCAGAGTTCCACAATCCTCGTCACCATGTGCTCCACTATATGCATTCCTGTTTCTTTTGGCATGCCCACTTAAGTCAGCATTGATATCTATTTCCTTATTTTTGGGATTTTGCTGAAGAGCAGTGTATAGCATTTCACAGAAATTTGTCTCCTTACTCTCACTGCAGCCAGACTGGGGTGCATATGTACATATTATATTTGAAAAACCAAATTCAAAAGCCAATTTGACCATGATTAATCTGTTGCTGATTATTTTTATTATCACAATTCTTTATTTTAACATTAAGAACTATACTGCATTTTTTTGAGCTGGAAGCCTCTCACTCAGGAAATTGTCCTATATCTTCCCCCACTTCTTTGGTCCTTTCCTTTTCTCCTCCCCCACCTCGGCCCCTGGATGATTGCTATCTGTACTTTCCTCTTCTTTAGTATGTCTGCCAACTTCATGCTATGGCCAGTTAGTGTGCTTAGTGTGCTAGCATTTCAACTGGTCAATGCTTGGATCAATTATTCCATGACAAATTATGACCATTTACTTTATTACTTAAAGGTTTCAGCATTTCAGAATATCGCACTTACTGAAGACTTCACTCAGACACCTGGTGAGTGAAGGAGGATGGTGTTAAAGACACTGGAACAGTACTCGGGCCGTCAAGATTAAGTTTCTGGCTCTATCACAGATTTTATTTAAGACTTTGGAAAGTCATGTAATCACTTTGTATTGAAATTTACTATACATAAACTGCAATAAGTATACTTTCTTATTTCACAGGGACATCACTGTAGTATGATACCATGATGAGTGCCACAAAAAAGCCTATAAATAAAATAAAAATAAATACTGATACACAGAGGAGAACTTGGTGATTTGGATAAAGATAAATCCACAAAGAAAATCATCCATTTTAGAGCTCCTTTTTACAGTAGAGAAAAAAACAGAGAAGATAACATAATTCAGTAAATAACCCCCAAGTCTTCTCCTCTTATGTGTATATGAGTGCATGAGGGGAAGATAAAGGGGGCTGGCTATGCTATGCACATCCCACAAGTCTTTGAGATCCTGCAAAGCCCTGTCAGTTGTTGGACATGTTCTCCGTTGCTTGGGAGGAGCAAAACGGTGTAGTTCCTTGCGTACATGTCGAAGATCTTATGAATTAGGAGGAGCAGAGCGGTATAACTGGTAGTTTTTCAAAGGTCCAGCAAGGGAAGTGGCTGATGAGTGTCCATCTAAAGACCACCAGGTGGAAAGGAGGTATGGAAGCTGTAAAGGTTTATAAATAACCAACAATACTAGGCAAACAATTACTTCTGATAGAGTTGCAAAACTAGTGCAGGAAGGAAACATAGTAGACATACAATTATATACTGACTGTACAATCTAGCAAGGTATTTACATAATGCTTCACATAATCACATGTAAAAATAATTCTAATTGACTTGGCTCTGAGTACTACCGCAGGAAGTGAAAACTGGCTCAAAGATCACAAAGAGTAAAAATGAACAGCTATGTATGGAATAGAGGATAGGTGTACTTTGGTAAGCAGTATGATATGTTTTAGATCTGGATTTATTTAATGTCATTGTTAACCTCCTAGAAGACATGGTAAACAATACATTACTTACCCCTTGGAGATATTATATTTGGAGGTATTATAAAAATGAGGCCAAAGAAGGAATTAAGAAAGATTTAAGAAATTTGGCTAGCAAATAAACCTAAAACCTTGAAAGAGTGCAAGTCAATACACATGGGAGAACTAATAATCCAACATATAAACATTTAATAGGATTGAAATGCAATTAATCATATTTGAAAGAACACACACATACACAAAAGTTTGCTAAATGGAATTCATCTTATAAACTGTGCCCATCACGTTTGGAAATTATTTAGACAGGATATTACTTAATAAGGTCTCAAAGTTTTTCACTGTACTTTGAAAACAATAATGTTAAAGGAGATTGACGTGACTATAGGGCTGCAAATTAGGTATAATTTGCAATTTCATAAAGGTGAAAATTGGGAGACGTGGAACAGCACAAATAGAGAGGAATAACTGTGAAACCAAGATGATAGAGAACAAAATGAAACAGGGAGATATTTTGTAGTTCAGCATCCAAAGACTGGGGAAAGATTTCTTCTAAAAATCAAAGATACAGCAGAGACCATTATACTGTACAGCAACTTAGCACCAAGTCGGGAGTAGTTAATAATGAAAAATGGACACTAGAGATAAAAGTCTAGATATACAATGAAAAGTCTTGCCAAGCTAATTGCAACTACCTATCACTAGTATATGACAGTCATCTTCTCACTTATGTATTAGCTGAATCTCTTCCTTTTAAGCCGCAAAGTGCTCTTAGCTTTAGTTATATTTTCCCCTCTCTTTTATGTTTGAGGAGATAGTACAGCATCACAGTATGAATACCAAGAAGGGTGAGAAAAGCTTTACTGCACTCTGAGGGAGTATAACTGGGAGTAATGAGGATGAGATTATGTGAAGAAATATTTAGATTGAATTTAAAGAGTCTCCAAACATTAAGATCTATTAGACTGTGAAATAGTCTCCCTGGGGAAGTGATAGAAACTTGTATTTTTTATAAATACTGTAAAAATCATTTGAGTTTTAAAACTATAGTAACCCCCCCCCCCAGCAGTCTCAAACAGTAGTTTGCTGATCAGTTTTGCATCTAGGCACTATAGTAAGAAATATTCCATATTTTCAACCATGTGATCCCTTCATCTGTCTCATTGCTCTTCATTGGGATGTTTTCACCATACATTCTGAAATTGTTTAACATTCTTCCATGTTTGCATAAATATAACCTTTACATGCAACTGTCTTTATTGCACTATCACAAGAGTAGAGAACTTCATACAAAGCAATATTTTATAGATTGTTCAGCACAGGAATTTCAAAACACTTTATAAAACTCCAAATAGTAGAGGATAAAGGTATTAAAACGTTTCCCCCCATTTGTTGTGATATAAATATACCTCTGAAACAGTGCCCCAAAAATCTGAGTTGTGAATGTTCTTTTCTCTATCAGTTTTTCATTTTTATGACACCACAGTTTAGGATGTCTATAAGTCATATAGGTATACATACACAACTGTATCTCATGTTATGCCTTTTTATACAGGGATAAATCACTGATTACAACCTACAGGAAGTGTACAGACAATCCACAACACCAAAACTGCCTCAAGTGCTTTTTTGCTTTTGTCAACTGAAACAGAAGATCACCACTTAAACTAGCAGTGGCTTACTGATGACACCAGTGTTGCCACATGAAGTTATAGGTAATAAAAACTGGTAGTACTCATATCTTGCAAATAGTAGCATAAATATTTAGCCCTTTTCTTTCTGTTACTCAGTTCTAACACCATAGAATGCATACAATGAACTGCTTTTTTGAACTTGTAAACTGTTGGCTGTTATGTATAATAGGAAGCAAATTCAGAAATCACCTATGGACTTGAACTTTCATGGGTTCCAGAGGCAGTAGCAATACAAAAGGAACATTCTTATGGTCATTGAAATCAACTTCCCACTCAGTTAAGAAGTGTATATCATTTTGTTAGTACCCAGGGAGAGACTTGTCAATCTGATTGATATTGAACCCTAAGTTTTACCAAGAAATTCATGGAGCACCATTACGGGGAGTCTCAAAGGTCTTACACTGCTAGAGGGCAAAGCTATTAGAGGAAGTCACCTGATTGAAATGTTGGGGGAGGGAATGGTATCTCACATGAAAAACAATGAGAAAATCTGTCTTAGAGCTCAGAATTCCCTAGTGTATAAAAATGAACTACAACATTTTTTAAAGAGGGTTTGAACTGGGGAACAGGAGCTAGACTAATGATCTTTATTATATTTCATAAGCCAGAAGCTAATCTGTATTATACTTTGTCTTCAGAAACACAGTCAGTTAGTACTTTCACATTCATAATTTCCCAGCTCTATCCCCCAAATCATTTAAAAATCTTTCCTTCATATATGCCTGGTGTAAAATAAATATTTAAAAGAGCTTACTTAAAGTATTGTTTTTATCTTTGCCCTATTCTCAAATTGTCGTTAGTTATGGAAAAAGTTCTACAAGAGCAATACTGTACTTAAACATAGTGCGGTGGAACTGTCAACTCCTTGTACATGAAAAAGTTTAGGCTGACAGTAGAGATCAAGACTAAGAGTGAACATGGGGAGAGAAGCTCAGCGGAAGTTTAAAAGGACTAGTTTGCCAGTTTCACATTCTCCATAATAGATACCAGTTGTGTAGGGCTGCAGCAAACAGCAAAATTATTCTAAAACCAACCTTCTAGTCAGGGAATAAAACCTGTGGGATTCTCCAAATGAAGCTTTTAGAGTTCTTTTTCCTTCTGTGCCATCTCTGCAGATTTAGAATTATGAAAAATGTGTGATAAAATCACTACATTTATCTCAAATTTGATGACACATTGCCAGCTAGAAGGTTGTCTGGTATTGATAATATAAAAAACTTTGCAATTTCCAAGGATGAGGAGTCTGCCACTGTACTCTTCTCACTGCTTTCAGAAGGTGAATATCTAATTGTAGCAGGAGAAAAATCAAAATACTTGGAGAGCAAAATGACTATTTAATAGAACACAAATCTACTCTAGGTATTAATCCTTAAAAATTCTCAGCTGTAGGGATGATTTCTGAATGTAGTCTATTATGAATTAGATCTTCTACCACAGGTTTGTGATAAATTTAAAAAAAACCAGAAAACAATAGACAGACAAGAATTTAGAACTACGGAAAAAGACTCCATGATATTGTGCCATAAAGATTTTATCCGACAGTTTGGAATAACCCTCTTGCTACTTGCAAGAAAAGCCATGAGTAAGTTGTGAGCTATAAGTACCAAAGAATAGCTGAACCACCCTTTCACATATAGTATACCTGAAAGATATGATTGAAAATTAAGAGTACCAGACATAAGAAAGATTACCCTTACTATCACCAGGATTCAATGCACTGAACAATTCTTATGCAATTTGCCAGGTATTCTCTCTTTAAAAGATTAGTTCTCAAAAATCTGCTTCTCTTATTCCTTTTTGTTGTGCTTATATGCTGAATGTAGATGCAAAATAATCTTAGGAATATAAGCATCTTTTGCTTTACCTTTTTATGTTATCAGGTTACTCCTGGTAAACAGATCAATGAATCTTATTGGTTTGCAGAATACATAAATGTTGGTAATTTCTACCTCATTAAAACAATATTTTGTCCTCTGTATACCTACTTTGCCAAATCTCTTACTCTGTGCAGAGAAATTAAAAGAAAATATACTTATAAGGGTAATTTATTGACTGGGCATTACAATATATTTCTAGTTGGCTTTTCCTTTTTACCATTTTTCTGCAAATACAGCACATTTACTTGACAAATGAATGAGTGAATTAGCTAATTTGCAGTTTAAAACTTTTCAAAACATCTAAAAGAGAAAATGGAATTCATTCCTTGAAGGTCAGGGTTCATGATATTTTAGACTTTCCTCACAGGTAAGCATATCATTCCTCTTTATTTTGGAAAACACCATAATTACAAGCTTTGTTTACATGATTAAATTGCTTAATTTTTTAAAATCATTATTCTTTTCTGTTAGATATTGTTTATATGATTCTAGACACTACCATGATGCTATAATTGGCCAGAGTAAACAATTTGTTCATTTCATTTATAAGAAAAAGCATCTTTAAAGCCTTCATGAAAATCCATTTATCTTCATCAGCTTATTAAATATAATTTAAATAGATTCAAACATAAGAGTGAAGGTAAGTCAAATTCATTGTGGTGAAAAGTTTCACAGCTCAGTCTTTTTCCCCATCTCATTCTTACAGCTACAAAGCGTTCATCTGAAAGCTACAGTAAGCAAGTCCTGTAAACTGATGATCAAATCCTATCTCAGCACCTGACATCCAATTCAACTCAGAATCTCACTCAAAGTAAGATGCGGTCTGGTAAGGGGAAAGCTCCAGCTTTCTTCATTTTTGGCATTCAAGAACACTAATGATGAAATATGTACTCCCTGTACATCAACTTATTTGGCTTGTGAACAGGGGAGTTTACGAGGGAAGGAGTTGGTGCCAGGTGCCTTCTGGTGGCATCTCTTTGGAAACAGGTAGGAGAGTTACAGGAGGAGGTGTCACGACTCAGGGGTATCTATGCCCTGGAAAAGTTCCTTGACAGTGTCCATGATGAGACCTGCAAGGAGGAGGTCCCTATCCCAGTGCCAAGGGCTACTGCCACAGCTCTGGAAACGGATGGGATGCCTATGGCAGAGGGAGAACACTGGCAGCTGGTCACCTCTGGCAGTAGACAGTGCTCCACGCCTGCTCACATCCCACCATCCATTGTGGTGAGGAACCATTATGTGGTGCTGGGCACGCTGAAGGAGGTAGAGGAGATGCCATCCACCCCAAAGGCTGGGCAGATCACAGCCACCTCACCTAAGAGGAAATGTAGGGTTGTGGTGATTGGGGACTCCCTCCTGAGAGGAACGGAGGCACCCATCTGTCGCCCTGACAAGGCCTCTAGGGAGGTATGCTGCCTGCCAGGTGCCCGTATCTGAGATGTAACGGAGGGATTGTCTAAAATCATCCGCCCCTCAGACTACTACCCCATGCTTCTTATCCATGTGGGTACCAATGATACTGCAAGAGGTGATCCTCAGCAGATCAAAGGTGACTTCAGGGCTCTGGGAGCGAGGGTGAAGGAGTTTGGAGCACAGGTGGTGTTTTCCTCGATCCTTCCAGTCAAGGCTAGAGGCCTGAGGAGAGACAGATGCATCCTAGAAGTGAATGCCTGGCTGTGAAGATGGTGTGGTCAGGAGGGATTTGGTTTCCTTGACCATGGAGTCCTGTTTCAGGACAGAGGATTGATAGGCAGAGATGGCCTTCACCTGTCCAAGAAGGGGAAGAGCATATTTGGGCACAGACTGGCTGACCTAGTGAGGAGGGCTTTAAACTAGGTTCAACGGGGAAAGGAGACCAAAGCCCCCAGGTAAGTGGCAATGTGGGTGATCTGGGGGAAGGGATGGAACTTGGGGGGTGCTGGGACTGTAGCACCAGGAATAAAAGAGAAGGTAGTTGGAATATGGGGGGGGGGAAATCAAATGAATGTCTTAAGGGCTCTACTGAAGCCCCAATATGCAAGGAGAGTGAGGGAGGAAAATTCCAAGAAAAAATGCAAGGAGGTTTATGTAATAGAATTGGAAATCAACATGACAAAGTAGGGCAATTGGCTGGGTATCTTAGGTGCCTATACACTAATGCGAGGAGCCTGGGAAATAAGCAAGAAGAACTGGTAATACTAGCACAGACAAGGAACTATGATATTATAGGAATAACGGAGACGTGGTGGGATAGTCTGCACGACTGGAGCTCTGCCATGGATGGGTATAAACTGTTCAGGAAAGACAGGCAGGGAAGAAGAGGGGGAGGAGTAGCACTATATGTAAAAGAGCTCTATGACTGCTCAGAGCTCCATTATGGAAGTGGAAGCGTGCCAGTAGAAAGTCTGTGGGTTACACTGAGAGGGGAAAGCAACAAGGGGGATGTTGTGGTGGGTGTCTGCTATAGACCACCAGACCAGAAGCAGGAGGTGGATGAGGCGTTCTATGGACAACTAGGGGAAGCTTCTAGATCACAGGCCCTGGTGATGATGGGGGACTTCAATTACCCTGACATCTGCTGGGAAGCCAATGCATCAGTGCAGGGGCAATCCGGGAAATTTTTAGAGAGTGTGGGTGACAACTTTCTAGTACAAATGCTAGAGGAACCAACTAGGGACCTTGCACCGCTCGACCTGCTGCTCACAAACAGGGAAGAATTGATCAGGGAGGTAGAGGTAAATGGCAAGCTAGGCAGTAGTGACCATGACATGGCTGAGTTCAGGATCCTGATTAAAGGAAGGAAGGAAAGAAGCAAAACAAAAACCCTGGACTTCAAAAAAGCAGATTTTGGCTCCCTCAGGGAACTGATGGGCAGGATCCCTTGGGAAGCTAATCTGAAGGGGAAAGGAGTCCAAGAGAGTTGGTTATATTTTAAAGAAACCCTGCTAAGGGCACAGGAAGGTGCCATTCCAATTAGGAGAAAGAACAAACATGTGAGGCAGCCAGAATGGCTTAGCAGAGAACTCTGCTCTGAGCTTAAACATAAAAAGGAAGCTTACAGGAAGTGGAAGCTTGGTCAGATGACCAAGGAGGCATATAAAGATATTGCTAGGGGTTGCAGGGATAAAATCAGAAAGGCCAAAGGGCAAATGGAGTTGCGGCTAGTGAGGGATGTAAAGGATAACAAGAAGAGATTCTACAAGTATGTTAATAACAAGAAGAGGATCAGGGATGGTGTAGGCCCCTTGCTGAATAGGGCAGGCATCCTTGTGACAGAGGATGAGGAAAAAAGCTGAAGTGCTCAATGCATTTTTTGCTTCAGTCTTCACAAGCAAGGTCAGCTCCCAGCCCACTACCATGGGTGTGGCAGATGGGAGAGAAGAAGAGAGGTCCTTGGTGACGGAAGGTCAGGTTAGGGACTGCTTAAAGAAGCTGGATGTGCACAAGTCCATGGGGCCAGACAAACTGCATCTGAGTGCTAAGGGAATTGGCCGATGAGATAGCAGCACTGCTGGCCATTATCTTTCAAAAGTCATGGAGAACGGGGGAGGTGCCAGAAGACTGGAAAAAAGCAAATGTAGTGCCTATTTTCAAGAAAGCGAAAAAGGAGGATCCAGGGAATTACAGACCAGTCAGCCTCACCTCAATCCCTGGAAAAATTATGGAGCAGATTCTCAAAGAATCCATCCTCAAACACTTAGAGGAAAATAAAGTGATCAGGAACAGTCAGCATGGATTTACCAAGGGTAAATCATGCCTGACCAATCTCATCTCCTTCTATGATCAGATGACTGGTTTCCTGGGTGCAGGAAGAACCGTTGATGCCATATACCTTGATTTTAGCAAGGCTTTTGATACAGTTTCCCACAGCATTCTCATTGGCAAATTAAGGAAGTATGGGTTGGATAGGTGGACTATAAGGTGGATAGAGAACTGGCTAGATCAACGGTTTCAGCATGTAGGAATCAATGGTTCCATGTCTAGCTGGCGACCAGTCATGAGTGGTGTGCCCCAGGGGTTGGTCCTGGGGCCGGTTCTGTTCACCATTTTCATCAATGATCTGGATGATGGAATAGACTGCATTCTCAGTAAGTTTGTGGATGACACCAAGCTGGGGGGACCAGTAGACATGTTGGAGGGCAAGGACAGGATTCAGGGAGACCTAGATAAATTGGAACAGTGGGCCAATAGAAATCTTATGAGCTTCAATAAGGACAAGTGTAAAATCCTGCACGTGGGACGGAAAAACCCCATGCACTCCTACAGGCTGGGAAACATTCAGCTAAGTAGCAGCAGTGTAGAAAAGGACCTGGGGGTCATGGTGGATGGGAAGCTGGATATGAGTCAGCAGTGTGCTCTTGCTGCCAAAAAAGCCAATAACATACTGGGCTGCATCAAAAGAAGTATTACCAGCAGATCAAGGGATGTGATCATTCCCCTGTATTCTGCACTGGTGAGGCCACATCTAGAATACTGTGTTCTGTTTTGGGCTCCCCACTACAAAAAGGACAGGGACATGCTAGAGAGAGTTCAGAGGAGGGCAACCAAAATGATTAACAGGCTGGAGCACAAGCCTTATGAGGAAAGACTGAAAGCATTAGGCTTATTTAGTCTGCAGAAGAGAAGATTGAGGGGGGATTTGATAGCAACCTTCAACTGTTTGAAGGGATGCTCTAAGCAAGATGGTGCTCGACTGTTCTCAGTAATAACAGAGGACAGAACGAGGAGCAATGGTCTCAAGTTGCGGTTAGGGGGGTCGAGGCTGGATATTAGAAAAAAAACTTTTTTACTAGGTGAGTGGTGAAGCATTGGAATGAGCTGCCAAGGGAGGTGGTGGAATCTCCATCTTTGGAGGTGTTTAAAGCCCGGCTGGACAAAACCATGACTGGGATGATTTAGTGGGAGTGGTCCTGCCTCTGGCAGGGGGTTGGACTAGATGACCTATGAGGTCTCTTCCAACACTATCATTCTATGATTCTATGATAAATAATTGGTTCTGAACATGGTCTTATTTTCCAAGGACCTGGCAAGAAATGGCCACAGAAAGTGAAGTGTTAATAACAATATTCAAGCCCACATTTTTGAAAACAAGTACAGTTTTCAACTTCACAGCAATGTGAAACATGAATGATTTTTCATTTCTGTATTATTTATCTCTCATACTCTTGCCTCATGACATCTCATGAATAACCCTCAAACAACATAATAAGAAAAAATTCAGAGTTTTAACTATCTTATTATTCACTGTCTCTATGAAGTAAACTTTTTGTGGGGAAAAGAAAAGCCACTTTCTCAAACGATGTGTTGGCTTCTGTTATACCTGCACAACACTTCACAACTGTTTTCTGTTCATTGTTAGTCAGTTTAACACATTATATTCAGGTGTCCACAGATGTGTCCATCAACCAGTCTCAATTTTACTTAAATCCCATGTTTACATATTTGGATATCTTACTTTGAGAAAGTAACACCTGTAAGGCATTTTCTACATTTTATATTGCCTGAAAAGAAATAGAACTGGAAGCATCATGAGCAGATCATCTAGTCCAGCCCCTGAAGTGAAGCAGGACCAAACGCACCTAGTCTGATCCTCACAGATGTTTATTTAACCTGTTCTTAAAAACATTCAATGGCAGGGATTCTCCAACATCTTTTGCAAGTCTATTTCAGTACATACCTATCCTTCTAGTTAGAAAGATTTTACCTAATATCTATCCTAATTACCCCTTATTGTAAAATCAAGCCTATTCTTTTTTTATTCTACTGTTAGTGTACATGGGGGACAATTGTTCACAGCCCCTTATATATGAAGACTTACTAGGTCCTCACTGAGACTTCTTTTCTCAAGCAGCAGCACTCGTTCTCTTTTCTTTTAGCAGTCAAGTTTTCTACAACTTTTATCATTCTTTTATGCCTGCCAGTTTGTTCCTATTTCTCAAAAGTGTGGCACTCATTACTGGACAAAACTCTCCAGAAGAAGTTTCACCAGTCCTTTGTCTTACAGCTGACACTCTTCTCTTGTTAACAATCCTCAGAATGTTAGCCCTCTTCAGAACTGCATGACATTACTGACTTGTACTTGATTTGTGAACCACTGTAACCCCAGAGCCTATTCATCAGTGCTACCACTCTTTTTATGTAGCCATACATTAGATTTTTCCATCCAAAATGTAGTATTTTGTACTTGTCTGTACTGAATTTCATCTTGTTGACTTCAGACAAACGTGTCCAATTTTTAAAGGACATTTTAAATTTCTATTCTGTCCTCCTAAGTGCTTCCAATTCCTCCCTGCTTGGTGAAATTTGTAGATAACGCTACTCTATTATCCAAGTCATTAATGAAAATTTTGAATAGTACGGGCCCGTTGCCATAGCCCACTAGATACCGTCTCTCATTTTAACAATGAGTCATTGTATGCTTTACACACAGTTAGTTTGATTATGTGGGGTTACATCGAAAGCCTTACTAAAATTGAGATAAATCAAACTTATTGTTTCCCTCCATCTAATAGGCCAATAACCCTGCTCAAGAACTCAGTTGCCTTGGAACAGCCTGTTCTTCACAGGTCCATGTTATTCATTATAACTCTATTATGTTCTAGGTGCTTTTAAGTTACTGGTTTCATAAATCTGTTCTGTTATCTTTCCAGGTATTATAACTGCACTGACTGGTCTGTAGTCCCAGGTGCTCCTTGTTCTTTTTAAACAGTCTTCTCCAGTCTTCTGGCATCAACTTTGATTGTTACAACTTCTCTACAGGGTACTTGCTAACGGTGTTTCGATTCTTTTAGTTATTTCCTTAAATGAATTGCATCAGGTCCTGCCAATTTGAACACATCTACCTCTTCAAAATTCAACCTCTTTTTGAAGGTGAACACACACAATAGTGCTGTCTAGTGGTCAGGCATGAGTCCCTCTTTAGGGATAGCTAGAGAAGTCTGGATCCACTCTCAGCACTGATAGGTACCTAAGTCCTGATCCATAGGGATGTTGCATGTCTGTTGCCTCCCTGGACCACTTTCTACCAGTCCCCTCTCCTTCCCACAGGGTAAAGTGAGTAAAGAATTAAACCCACACATAATCTCTAACCTTCACACAGTCTCTGGCCCATTCTTTGTAGGCTTTATCATCTCATTATAGCTAGTTCTTAAGCACCAACATCTCCTATGGTGCTCTGTCTCAGCAGTTCAAAGAGTAGATCAGCTCAGTTTCACTGCCTGCCATCCACTAAGCTACCCTGCTTCCTTCTTCATACTCCTCCTCCATCCTGGGCATGCTTTGCACATATGGTGGTGGTGGTGGAAGGGTGCACCTGGGCCCACAGCATCTCCTTAATCCTTTCACTTCAACTGTAGAGTTTGCACACCCTTTCACTGGCTTTTGTTCTTTTTCCTTTGTTCCTAACATTAACTGTTAACTGCCCTATGACAATTAATTAAAAAAAAAAAAGCCCTGAAGACTGAAGCAAAATTAGCATTGAACACTTTATCTTTGTCTTGTTTATTATTAGCTATCCATCTATAGTAAGGAGCAGGTCTAACTCCCCTTTCTTTTTCTCTGAGTATATTTATAGAACCTCTTCTTCTTGTCTTCTACATTCCCTGCTAGGTGAAACTCATTTCATGTCTTGGTCTTTCTGAACTGTGAAGGCTTGTTGAAGGAAAAATCTCTTACATGTAATTCTCTTCAGTGGCATCAGAATTCTGTTTTTGGAAAATAGCATCAGAAATCTTAGGTGATAGCTCTCCGGTGGCATGGAATATGATCCAGTCAAAATCAACAAACCAGCACAAATGTACAAAGATAAAGTGGAATAGCAGACTATAAGAAAATGTGACATCTGTCTTTGAATTGTGGTATAGTAGCTGGAAGACAATGAACAGCACACAATCTGATTGTCCACTACCAGAGCCTCATTTATGCCCTTGCTTCTGGAAAGCATTTGAATGGATTGTTTTTATTTTTCTCTGTCCATTCTATGAGTGAGAAAAAATGTGGCATAAAATATTTTACCAAGATCAGGCTACTCAAATATAATTTTACCTTATCCAACTAATCAGAATAAAGTAGATTTTTTTCTTGCTTATTAACTAAGATTCTTTATAGCTTAAAACAAAGAGAGAACAAAAATTGGTAAAAGGAACACCACAGAGGTAAATACTGAAAGAAAAAAGTTCATGCATCTCAAGAGTTACTATGTCACAGCTAAGGAGAAGTGAGAACTTCTGTTCTATTCCCTTTACCCTTCCCCCTGCCCCCCTTCACCTCCCCAGAACTTCCTTTGGGATAAGAAAAAAAACCAAACAAAAATATTGTGATGGTAAACCCCTGGATCCAGGACATGATGATAGTACTAATAAAGGTAGATAAGAACTGATCCTAAATATCTTTCCTTTTTGAGTAAGTTTCTGAATAGTTCAAAACAAATCACTCAAAGAGGGTCACAAACAAACACCAACAGTGACAAATCAATATAAATTTCCAACAATCCATATAGGAGTACTTCCTCTCATCTTAAACAGGGATTGGTCTACAATTTTAGCAGGGGAGATGGACAGCTCTCACTGTGGTGGAAGTGGGGGAGAGGCATGAGACAACCCCCTCTATGGTTTCCTCTAGGTGAGGTCACTTTCTCCCTGTACTCTGCACCTCCTGCCTGCTTGTAGGGAGTGCAACTAGTTGTGGTTCATGATACCCCCTCCTCCTGTGCCGGGCTCTGTCCCTCCCTGTCACTAGCAGGGAGCCCAGCTCAGTTGTGGCTACTCTCCCTAAGCTCTGTGCATCCCCCCCAGAAGCTACAGCTTCTGACCCCTTCAGTCCCTTCCTGGGCTCTGGGCTCCCTGCCAGTCAGCCTCAGCAGTTGTTCTCCTCCATTAGAATGGTTATTAGCTTTTAAAGCATTTAAACAGTTAGCCTTTTATATCCCTAATTCACACAGAATGCCTAACAATGTCCGTGAGAATGAGATTTGACATTAGCCCAACAAAAACAGAATGTAAAAGAGCTTCCAAAAATTAGAACACATTGGCTGAACAGTATCAATAGATACCTTTTTCTCACAGGCATCCTAGCCTATAATGTGCCGGCTTTGGCTCTGGAAAGAACATCTTGGAGGACCATAATATATTCACTAGGCTCCATCCTGTTGAATGGACAGCATGAGAACTAACAGACAGCACTCTAATTTCACACCCTTTATTCTACTCTCTTATGTAGTTCCTGGCTTTCAAACAACAGTTTCATAAAATAAGTTCATGGGCTAAAAAGACCTTTCCTTCCTCCTTTTATTCTCTTTGGATAATTTAAGATTTTAACCAAAGCAAGAGTTCAGCACAATATGTATTATCAGGAATAATTACAGCATTTTTATTGAATTAAACCCTCATAAAACTGCAACTGACATTTCTGATAGCTATTGATACTTTACACCTAGAACTGTGGTACATAAATATACAATCATCATATGGACATGAAAAAAACTTTTTCTTCTCACTCTCTGTAAGCAGTTATAGAAAGTAATATGGTATCATGAAACAGTATACCTTTGAGTACACATAGAACTCTGTGATTGTAACAATTGAATAATTAAAGGATACAATTGTTTAAATTCTTACATTCTCTATATTCTCTATCTTAAAATAACATTTTGGATTTTTTTTTTACCACCTAAATTTTTTGAAGTACCAAAAAGATAATTAGATACAATGTTTTGGCACAAACTGAGATCAAACTCTCTGAAGGCATAAAGGCTAACAAAAAATTAAATAATTAGACATAAGAAAAAGACTGAGGGCAACATAGGTTCATTACTCAACAAGGAGGGAAAAACAATAACAAAAACATGGAAATGGCAGAGGAACTAAATGATTTCTTTGTTTCATCCTCCACTGAGAAGGTTGATCGTGACTGGATGCCTGCCATGGGAAGGGCAGTAAATACGGGATAGAATCAGAAGTTAAAATAAGGAAAGAGCGAGTTAAAGTTACTGAGAAAAGTTAGAAGTCTTCAAGTCACCAGGGCCTGTGATATGCACCCTAGAATACTCATGGAGCTGACTCAGAAGCTATCTTAGTCATTGGCTATTATCTTTGAAAAATAATGGAAGACTGGAGAGGTCCCAGGGGACTGGAAAAGAAAAAAAATATAGTGTCCATCAATAAAAATGGAAATAAGGACAAGCCAGGGAATTATAGACCTGTCAGCTTAACCTCTGTACCAGGAAAAATAATAGAGCAAACAATTAAAGAATCCAGTAGCAAGCAGCTAGAAAAGAAAGAATGAAGTGCTAAGTGATAGCAAGCATGGATTTGTCAAGAACAAACCATGCCAAACCAACCTGATACTTTTCTATGATGGGGTAACAAGTCTTGTAAATAGAGGGGAAACAGGATATGTGGTGTATCTAGACTTTAATAAGGCGTTTGGTATGGTCTCACATGACTTTCTTATTAACAAACGTGGGAAATGCAGCCTGCATGGAGCTTCTATAAGATAAATGAAAAATCAGTTGAATAACTACTCCCACAGAGTAGTTATCAATGCCTCACAGTTATACTGGAAGGACGTTAAGTGTGGTACCACAGGGATTGGTTCTTGGTTCGGTTTTGTTCAATATTTTCATCAATGATTTTGATGATGACATAAAGAGTATACTTACAAAGTTTGCCAATGATACTAAGCTGGGAGTGGTTGCAAGTGCTTTGGAAGATAGGATTATGTTTCAAAATGATTTGGACAAACTGTTGAAATGGTCTGAGGTAAACAGAATGAAATTCAATAAAAACAAGTGCAAAGTACTCCACTGAGGAAAGAACAATCCATTGCAATATACAAAATGAGCAAGGAGTGCGTAGGAAGGAGTACTGCAGAAAGGGATGTGGTTGTCATAGCAGACAAGAAGCTAAGTATGAGTCAACAATGTAACACTATTTCAAAAAAAAAAAAAAAGCAAACTCCATTCTGGGATGTATTAATAGAAGTATTGTAAGAAAGACACAAAAAGTATTTCTTCCACTCTATTCCAACCTGATTAAGCCTCAGCTGGAGTATTGTGTCCAGTTCTGGGTGCCTCATTTCAGGAAAGATGTGGACAAACTGGAGAAAGTTCAGAGAAGAGCAACACAAATGATTAGAGATCTATAACACTTGACATATGAGGGAAGATTGAAACAGCTGGATTTGTTTATTCTAGAAAAGAGGCAATGGAAGGGACATGATACCAGTTTTCAAGGAGATGGAGGGGACATGACAAGAGTTTTCAAGTATCTAAGAGGCTGTTATAAGAAGGAGGGAGAAAAATTGTTCTCCTTAACTGGCGATGATGGGACAAGAAGCAGTGGACCTAAATTACAGCACCAGAGTTTAGATAGGACTTTTTTTCCTAATGTCCAAATTGTCAGGATGATTAACCACTGGAATAAGTTGCCTGGGCACGTTGTGGAATCTCCATCATTGAAACTGTTTAAGAGCAGCTCAGAAAAAAGACCTTTCAGGGATAGTTTAAGAGGGTGCTTGGTCCTGCTGTGAGTGCAGGGGACTGGACCTCTCATGGTCCCTCCAGTTTCTATGATTCTATGGGTGTGTTCACACAGCAGTCTTAGTTTGAAACAACAGAGGTTGTTTTGAAATAAGAAAGGCCATGTTCACACGACGCACAGTTGTTTCGAAACAACGGGTTCTGTTGTTTCGAAACAATGGTGTTGTTTCAAAACAACTTCAACCCCATGTGGGGATGAAACAACGTTGTTTTGGAACGATTGTTTCAAAACAATGCAGTCTGAACATGTTGTTTCGAAACAACGGTGACTCATTTTGAAATAACTGTTGTCTGAACTTGCTATTTCGATTCCTGCTTTTTTCCTTAATTCGAATTAACAAACTGTTAATTCGAATTAACTTATTTCAAAATAAGGTGTTATTTCGATACAACTTGTATTGAAACAACTTGAATCGAAATAACCCTGTGTGTGAACATAGCCTATGAGTCCCAAGGATATAAAGAATTTCAAGAATACTATGTGTTTGCTTAAAGGTAGATTTGGTCTGCAAAGTATTAAATATGCTTTTTTAAAATGGAAAATACATCATAACTCTTCAACTCAATTGCAAATACACAGCACTCCGTCAAACTCTTCAGCTTCATGCACAGTATTCATTGGAAAGAAGTTCTTTAATCACTTGGAAGTGTTAAGCCATGTCTTCATGTATAGTGGTGCAGACATGCAGCTGTCCTAAGGCTGTGCATCTGGTGACATTCTGTACCAACAGGAGAAAGGTTTCCCACTGGCATTAAGAAAACCCAGTCACATCCACAAACAGCAGAAACTATGTCAATGGGAGAAACGCTCCTACCAACATACCACTGTGGACACAAACCTTTATGTTAGTGTATCTTATGTCACTCAGGGGTGGTTTATTTACACCATTGAGTAATACAAGTTATTTTGACACCGAAAATAATGTAGACAAAGCCTTAGTAAATTGCCTGTTTCTTTTAACATTGCCAATTTTTATGTCTGTAAAAAATGCTACCTCAAGATCCTCTGTTGATGTTGGATCATCTCGTGCCAAAATGAGGCTAATTAATTTCCCCAAAAATAAAACTGTTGCTGGAAAAAATAATGAACAGTATAATTAGTAGTTAATGGCAGTAATATCCTTATGCTGTCACTATAGAAAACACAAGAGCAAACATCACCACTCTGTACTTCATGACTACCTGAGGATACTGTGCGTAAAACACAGACACATAATGGAATGTGATGTAATCACAATTTTCCTTGTGTTGCTTACAAGGCCCATGTTTGCAAAACAAAATACAAGTAAAAAAAGAATACATAAAAGCATTTCTAATGTGGAAGAAATACCGATTTCAACCCAATATACTCATACAATTCTTCAAGCAGCATTTTGCAAACATAACTCTCGCAACACTGTGATAATCATCTGAGTGTGATCTAAATTTTAAGAAGGCCAAGTCATGCAGATTTAAGCTATTTTATTTTAAAATCCTTCAGTAGCTACATTTTCCCCCTTCCCATTCCAGCCCCCCATACATGCATATAGTCGGTCTAAAAGACACACAAGTTGCACATTTGTGCCAGCTACTTTTCTTTCTTCTCCCCATTCCCTCAACATTCAATTCTTTGAAAGGTTCCTGAGACAAAGGACTGAATTACAGGGCAAAGAACATCAGAGTATTTATTTTAAACAACAGTTCTTTGTAACAGGCACTTTTATTCAAATTATAAACCATCTGGGAATATTTAAAACAGGGGTCTCAAACTCAAATCATCACGAGGGCTGCATGAGGACTAGTATGTTAGCCCAAAGACTACACCACACATGAGAACTAGTATGGTAGCCCAAGGGCTGCACCACTGAAACCTTTTCATACAATAGCATTGCAAATATTGATAGTGATAGTGTCATTGCAGGCCAATAGACATAACTTGAGGGGCTGCATGTGGCCCTCGGGCCATGAGTTTGAGACCCCTGATTTAAAACATAAGCAAGAGCAGGATAAAATGTTTGGATATGTAGAATGGAAAACTAGAAAAGGGTCAAAGGGCATTATTTAAATCCTATGGCATATTCCCACTGCCCCCCCTCCATTGCTGATTGACTTTAAGAGAACTACTAATAGATCTATAAAGGTCAGAAAATTTATATATAAAGCAGAGAGCCAACTGGCTTAGGTGATCGTGACTGCTGGAGATGAAATGAAAAACTGGAGAAGATGTCTCAGCAAGCAGCATCAGAAGGAGACAGCAGCAACAGTATAGTGACAAGACTCCCAACTCCAGACAGAGTAGGTCCCCAATGAATCTGAGGGACTAAATCAAGAATTAAATATGAATGTTCCTTAACAACAAGGAATTATGGAAATGACTGTAAATAAAGCTGATGTCTGCAGTTTGAATGATCTTCCAATCCATTCTCTGATTGCCAGGCCAGCACTCATAGAATGTCTTTTTTTTTAGTTTGGAACAATATTAGTAGTTATCATTAAGTGTATTACTGTAATGTTGCAGTATGCATGTGTGTATTGCTTGCCAGATTGCAATATGTTTGATATTGTACAGTGTTAGGGAGTTACTTATGTAAGCAGAATTTCTCTGTTACATGCTACTACACTGTATTTTTCTTTTACTACACAATTATATATTTATACTATTGTAGCTTAGGCTAAGAGAATACAGTATTGTGTTGTGAATGCTGTATTATAATTTTAGAACTGTTATACATGATATACCATATTTAATTTAGTGTTTTGTATTGTCTTTAGCAGTTTATTTTTCTATGTATTACTGTATGATTTTTTTTTTTAATTTTAAACCCAATTGTATCACAGTTAGTAGTTGAAACATTTATTTTCAAAGAATTTCCTGTCTGAGTGTCAATCCTTTAAGTGGATGGCTGTATTTGCATCCTCTCAAGGTTAAAGCAAGTCAGGCAGGTGTAGTGAGGGCCTTTTTTTTTTTTATGATTTAAAGATAAAACCTTCTGGTAAAGCCCCTGTAAATCTCCAAGGGTGAACAACCTTAATTACTTCCTTACAGAAATAAGGCTGGAGAGTGGTACTGTTACACAGCAGAGGGTCTAGTGGGTCCTAGCGTTTTAGGATAACAGTCTCAGCAACTCATTGAAAGGTCACAATATGAATATAATTCTCTCTCACCTAATTCAGATGGGAGAAATGCAAACATTTTCCCATCCTATTTCTAGCTTCACAGTACGAGACACAAGAAGATCAGGTCCTTGTCTGAAACATTTAGGCAAGTTCCTAGTGGTGACCTGGCTTCAAAGACAATTCTCAAGCTTGCAGGTGGATATCAGTCTTTTTAATTCCCAACTTCACTCACTACCATTTGATCTTACAAGTGCTCCAGGATCACAGTAACAATAATACTGGCTTTCTGGAAGAAGAAAATTCACTTTATGTGTCCATGGACAATTTTTCTATTCAAGGCTCTGTACAAAGAGAAAACCGGAACAAACACAGTCAGTCGGGTTCCTAGAGTGTCTTGCATTCAGGATAGACACAGGCATGGAGTACCAGAAAAGTCAATCATAGGCTTGGGCTGTCGATGAGCACTAGCTGAGGACAAATCTGTACTTCCTGCTGCCGTTAAACAGATATATGCAAATTACCTAAAATAAATTGTGAATCTGCATTTGATTTTCCTGATCCCGGCACATCACTGAGCTGTGTGTAAGAGAGGGGGCCAGTGGCAAATTTGCTGCCGTCAGTGAGGACAAGCCGTAGGTCTTCTCTCAGAAGAACTGCCAAGATGGAAGACAAGTGATGTAACAAAACTGAGATCCTGAAGCCTTTTGAATATTCTGATCTCATACACACATGCTTCAGTGACACAGAATTTATTATTTCTGTTCATTAAATCCAGATATCCTCTGCACATCTCACTCTCTCTCATATGGGCTAGAATCTAGCTAAAACTGTATATTTTTGCTACCCACAACTGATGAGTGCAGAGAGTTATTGGGAGTGAGAAGAGGGCAGGAGAAGGGGAGGGAAGAAGCATGTGAGAGAGACTCTCTGATTTAGTTTAGGGAATAGGTACTAGGAAGAGAAAGCACAGCATCCATCTGCTTAGACACTGTGATTCACTGAAGTCTCAGATCAGTGATCCTTTCCTGGATAATACATCTGTTCATGATGCAATAGTGACTGTGTCTGATGGGTTTTTTATAATAAATGGGAAGAACACAAATCAGCCCTATCCCAGACAGATTCTTCAGGGCAAACTAAGTTTTACAAGTGCACTGCTCACCAGGAGGATATTAATACATGGATTGCATGGCAGAAGTCAGTTTAACAGAGTGACTGCAGGCATGGAAATTGCACTAATATTATAAAAACAAACAAGGATCTGGTGGCATTTTTAAAGACTAACAAATTCATTTATCAAATGAGCTTTCATGGAGAAAGTCCCATTTCATCAGATGCTTGACCAAGTGGAATTTTCTCCCATGAAAACTAATGCAATAAATAAAGCTGTCAGTCTTTAAAGTGCCTCCAGACTCCTTGTTTGTTTTGCTGAATTAGACTAACATGGCTACCCCTTTGGAACGTCTCATATTGTAATTCACCTTGATAGACTGATTCTTGAGTTCTCTGATGTGGAAAGAATAAATCAAGTGTTGTGGCCTCAGCATGGGTCAGGCCCCAGGATGTGAGGTGCTGAATTACCTCTTGCAAAGTTTGGCGAGATCCTTGTTCTGTGTTTTCCCACCGTCCTCCAGAACAGTGCAAAAAAGTAGAAATAAAAGTGGCTTGTGGAGGAGAGGTCCATCAATGGCTATTACCTAAGGTGCTCAGGGATGCAACCCCATGCTCTGAATGTCCCTAGCATCTGATTCCCAGGCTGGGAGGGGACAACAGTAGGATGTTTCACTTGACTGTGTTCTGTTCATTCCCTCTAAAGCACTTGGCATTGGCTAGTCAAAAGAGAGGATACTGGGCAAGATGAACCACTGATCTGACCTGATGTGGCCATTCTTAAATGATTCTTCAGCCAGAAATACAGGAACTGTGCCTTTGGTTCTGATATTTGATTTACCTAATATTGGATCTTCTGATGTGTCCCCCTCATAGAGGAGGCCTGCTATTGCATGATCCACCTTCCACCCAGGACAAAGACATGTTTAAACTGAGTACTTGAATGAAGGCATTTTTTTTCAATGAACTCCAGTACAGAAGCCAAGAAACATAACTTCTTATAATAGGCTGCTGCCAAATCTGCAGTAAAGCTATCATGTTAACTTAGGCAAAAGAAGGGCTGCATATGCAGCAGCACTGGTACAGATTTTGTTATAGAATAAAATAAAGGAGTTAAGGAAGCCAGCTTGGTTGTTGATCTGCCTGCTGAAGATCAGAGCTTATTAGGGTTCATAGTGACTCCTCACAGAGATACCAGTTACGTACGTCCACCAGTATTATTTTTCCCCCATGAGATAACATGGGATCTGCCAGAGTTACTTAAGTTCCAGTAACAACTTCAGAACTGCTACTGTATGAGGCAATAGATGTAGAAGAAAAAATACTGTTCCCAGTGGACTTGTCATTATACAACCACTTCACAGGAGCAATGTATTGACAACAGCATTTAATTCAACTCAAAGTTTTTATGGAAGTAACTGAAAGGCAATAAACATCAAGTTTCTAATATCAACTGTGAAGAGTCATTTTTGTAAGATAATATTTTAAAGCAAAGTTAGTGGCTTATTCCAGGGATGAGGTTCACCGTACAGATTGACTTAAAATCTGACATACTAAGTTTAAATAAATGTTTAGTCATGCATTCATCTCTCCTTGTACCTCTCGACCCCAGGTAAAGCAGTCATCTGTTGGAAAAGTAGAGTTAAAAATTAATATATACCAAAAGCAGTATTTACTGTAGAGTGATTAAATGCATAGAATCTCTTCCTTCTATTCCATTTCAAATCTAGATTAATTCAGAAGGCAATGATTCTAGTCAATTGATTATCTGCCTGATGAAAAATAAGTCAGATACTACCTATATTTCAACCAAAATTAAATGCAGCAATCTGAAGTTACCACCATGAAATAAGAATAGCCTAGCTAATAGTATTTTAACATATTTCTTTAAGAAAAAAATTATTAAGCCCAGAGTAATAACCATACTTGTAAGGCTTTTGAACAAAATAGACCATTCCAAATTATCTATGGACTTAAATTAAATAAACCTTTGACTATTTCTGAAATAATTTCTGTTAAAGATAAAAGGAGCTGGAAGATTGGAGTTTTACAAGCAGACGTCTTTCCATATTTTAGACTTTGAATTAGCAATGAGTGTTAGCCTCTGATAAAAATATCTCCCATATAATTGTTTATTCCCAACACTGTCAAAAATATTTTTATATCCCAGTTTTACAGATAAATATTGTAATTATTTATAAAGTTCCTTAATGGATAAAATTTGCTTTAATTAAAAAGCATATCAAATATCTATCTATCTATCTATATATAAACTCCCCTCTCACCCCTATGGGTGGTATATGTCATCCTCAACCTCGGGTCCTCTACCAGAGGCCTGGGAGTTTGAGGGTTCTGCGCAGTATCTTAGCTGTTCCTAGCACTGCACTCTTCTGGACTGAGAGCTCTGATGTTCTTCCTCGGATCTGTTGGAGCCACTCTCCCAGCTTAGGAGTCACAGCCCCGAGTGCTCCTACCACCACTGCGACCACTTTGGCCTTCACTTTCCACATCCGCTCTAGTTCCTCTTTCAGGCCCTGGTACTTCTCCAGCTTCTCATACTCCTTCTTCCTGATGTTGCTGTCACTTGGCACTGCTACATCTATCACCACCGCTGTCTTCTGGTCCTTGTCTATTACCATGATGTCTGGTTGATTGGCCAGTACCTGCCTGTCTGTCTGGATCTGGAAGTCCCACAGGATCTTAGCCCTGTTATTCTCCACGACCTTCTGTGGGATCTCCCATCTGGTCTTGGGAGGGTCTAGCCCATACACTGTGCAGATGTTCCTGTACACAATGCCAGCTACTTGGTTATGCCGTTCAGTGTATGCTGTTCCTGCCTGCATCTTACATCCTGCCACTATGTGTTGGACTGTCTCTGAGGCCTCTCTGCACAGTCTGCACCTTGGGTCCTGTCTAGTGTGGTAGACCCCTGCTTCAATGGATCTGGTGCTCAGTGCCTGTTCTTGTGCTGCTATGATCAGTGCCTCAGTGCTGTCTTTTAGTCCAGCCTTTTCCAGCCACTGGTAGGATTTCCCAATGTCAGCCACCTCAGCTATCTGTCGATGGTACATCCCATGCAGAGTCTTGTCTTGCCATGGCACTTCTTATGCTTGATCTTCCTCCAATGTCTGCTGCTGCCTCCGGCATTCTCTCAGCAGCTCATCTTTGGGTGCCATCTTACTGATGTACTCCTGGATGCTCTGGGTTTCATCCAGGACAGCGGCTTTGACACTCACCAAACCCCGCCCGCCTTCTTTCCGGCTGGTGTACAGTCTCTGGGTGTTGGATTTGGGGTGGAAAACTCCATACATTGTGAGGAGCTTCCGGGTCTTCACATTGGCAGCCTGCATGTCCTCCTTTGGCCAGCTCACTATACCGGCAGGGTATCTGATGACTGGCAGGGCGTACCTGTTGATGGCGCGGATCTTGTTCTTCTCATTGAGCTGGCTCTTCAGGACCTGTCTTATCCTTTGGTGGTACTTGGATGTTGCTGTCTTGCTTGCCTCCTCATTGTGGTTCCCACATGACTGTGGGATGCCAAGGTACTTGGAGCTGGTCTGTATATCTGCTATGTGGCCTGCTGGTAGTTCCACTCTATCAGTCTTAACTACCTTCCCTCTCTTCACTACCATCCGGCCACACTTCTCCAGTCCGAATGACATCCCAATATCCTCACTGTAGATCCGTGTCAGGTGGATTAGCGAGTCGATGTCTCATTCAGTCTTAGCATACAGCTTGATGTCATCCATGTAGAGGAGGTGGCTAATGGTAGTTCCACTCTTGAACTTGTATCCATATCCAGTTCTTGTGATTATCTGGCTGAGGGGGTTCAAGCCAATGCAGAATAGCAGCGGGGACAGCGCATCACTTTGGTATATGCCGCACTTGATGGCCACTTGTGCAAGCTGTCTTGAGTTGACTTCCAGCGTTGTCTTCCACAGTCCCATTGAGTTCTTGAGGAAGGTCCTTAGTGTCCTGTTGACTTTGTATAGCGCCAGACATTCACAGATCCATGTGTGCGGCATTGAGTCGTAGGCTTTCCTGTAGTCAATCCAGGCTGTGCTCAGATTGGTCTGTCTAGACCTTGAGTCTTGGGCGACTGCTCTATCTATGAGCAGCTGGTGTTTTGAGCCTCTGGTGTTGTTCCCAATGCCCTTCTGAGCTGTGCTCAGGCACTGGCCCATGTGGTCCTGTAGCTTGGCGGCTAGGATGCCTGATAGGACTTTCCATGTTGTGGGGAGGCAGGTTATTGGCCTGTAGTTGGACGGTGCTGTTCCCTTGTGGGGGTCTTTCATGATCAGCACTGTCCTTCCTTGTGTTAGCCAGTCTGGGTGGGAGCCTGCTGCTAGCAGCTGGTTCATCTGTGCTGCTAGGCGTTCATGCACTGCTGTTAGTTTCTTTAGCCAGTAGGTGTGGATCATGTCCGGGCCAGGTGCTGTCCAGCTCTTCATGTTCTTGACCCGCTGTTGGATGTCGGCTACTGTGATGGTGACTGGTGGTTGTTCTGGGAGATTGCTGTGGTCTGTTCTCAGGTCCTGCAGCCACTTTGCACTGGTGTTATGAGTCTTCTCCTTCTCCCAGATGTTCTTCCAGTACTGTTCAGTTTCTGCTGTTGGTGGCTCTTCTGTTATTGTGTTATTGCACTGCAGTTGGGAGTACACCTTGGATGGCTCTTTGGAGAACAGGGCATTTATCTTTTTGGCCTCTGCTTCTCTAGTGTATCTCCTTAGCCTGGTAGCCAGTGCTGTGAGCCTTTGTTTAGCAGTCTCTAGGGCTTCAGATGGAGTCAGGCCCTTGTAGTTTTTCAGTAGCTGAGTCTTATCCTTAATCTCTACACCCTTCTGTAGTTCCACCAGCTGGCTAACTTCTCTCCGGGTTGCCTTGATCTTATCCTCCAGCCTCATTTTCTGGGGGGGGGAGGTGTACTGGTGTTCTTCTTGATTGTGTAGCCAAGCATCTCCAGGATTACAGAGGCTGTAGCGTATACCAGTTCATTGGTTTCAGTGATGGTGGTAGTAGGAAATGTCAGTAGGGCTCTATTGGCATCTTCTAGCATGCTATCTGATGGTACTTCTCCAACGAGCCTTGGTAATCGGTCTCGAGGGTTGACTGTAGCTAGTTTATCCATGATCTTATGCCTCATATCAGCTGCTGTGCTCTGTAATGGAGGGGGTGGCAGTGAAGTTCCAGCTTCATGTGTTGGCTGCACATCTAGTTGTTCTTCCGGGTCTTCTTCTTGAGTCTGGGATGTAATGTGGAGTTGGTCTATCTCCAGTTGTGAGAGCAGCTGCCTCTTTACTATGTTGAAGCATTGGGTAACTAGCTGTTTCTCAGTTCGTGTGGATGTAGGTCTTTTGTCCATCCATAGTTCCCCTCATACATTTCACATATCCCCTCTCATTAGGTCTACTGTTGTAGTAGCATTCCATCAATTCCAGGTTGTCTTGTCTCATCCATGCATGGTTTGTTCCAGTAGCCCATATATATATATATATATCGATCATGAAAGTATTATGAATAAACCCCTCCCACCTGAATTTTGTGAAAAATGAAATCCAAACCCAATTCTGAACATTGCATTTATCTTCTTAGTTGACATGAATTTATCTTCTTAGTTCTCAACTTGTCTTTTTCCAGTATTGAGTGGCCAAGAACTGTAGGCATTATTAGGAATCTTTAATAATTATCTGGAAGAGTTAAAGAACATGACTAATATAACTAGAACTCTTAACTGTGTCTGACATACTAAATTAGGAGGTGTAGTAACTCAGATCAAGAGACTGAAACATTCACGGAAGGGATTTGTTGGTGAATGTGATGGGATGGCTGCCTCACATAAGCTTGTAAGGAATTAAAAGGGCCCTAAGGAGAACCAGTCAGAGGCCAGAAGCTCAGTATAGAAGGGAGTAGGAAAGACACAGCAGGAAGTCCAGCCTGGGAGCTGGAGAAGTAAGGACTGATTGCCTGGCTGGCTGCAGGAGTCAGCACCCTGGTCAGCCAAGCAACTGACCCCTGGGACTCTGTGGGAGCCAGGACCATTATATAAAGGCGGGCAAGGTCCTGGGCTTGCGAAGTGGCCAGGGTATCAACTGATGAGAAAAAGTAAGAAGTGGCACAGAGGTCACCACGCATAGGATTAGGGGCTTAGAGAAAGGGTGCACCTGGTCCTCCCCCCCTTCTCTCCGCAGAGGAGTGGTGGTGGAATAGTGGTGGACATGGATGGGAAAGCAGTCAAGACAGGACAGTAAAACTTCTCCTGGAAGAGGGATATATTGACAGATGCCCAGCAGGAGAGCTAAGCAGCCAAACAAGGCAAATCAGATTATGGGCCATGAACAGGAGCTCAACTTGATCTATTCCTCAAAATCTTTACCAGAAGGCACCCATCTACCAGGGAGTGCTGCCAATTCATCAGAGGGACACATTAGTGCTGGAATACACAATGATTAAAAATGGACAAAAAATTACACATGAACGTGTAGTATGATACAATGGAAAACATAACCCAGTTTGATTCTGGAATGCCTGTATAGTCATCTATCACAGAACAGAATAATGCTTAGAAAATAGTGTATTAAGTCAATAGAACAGCAGAAGAAAGTACAAAACAAAAATCTGTAGTGAATTCAGGAAAAGGGCAATAAAGAGAGAGGGAGAATTATGATAAGTCTACAGATATTTGAAAACAGTAACAGAGTATCTCTAGGAGTAATATGAAGAAATTAAGCAAGGAAAATTTTATAATGAAGAGCCAAATAGGTTTCTTTGATAAAAGTTCTTATTGAACAAGCTCAAGAAGAAAGAAAAGCCCATTGTGTTCCCTTGCAGCATTTGGGGGGTGGGGGAAGAGGAGAAAAGAGACAATTTGCTCCAATCTTCTAATTAGGGGTTCGAGTCTTAGAATCACAGATCATAGGAGGTTCCTGGGGGAACAGGGCCATGTTTTCAGGATTTCTGTACCTCAGCAACAGCACAGGAACTACCAGCTCCACCACATTTCCAGAATAGCCATGCTGTAACCAACTCTCCTAGCCTGACTTCAGGGCAACAATGATAAAAATTGTCACGCCCACACCTGCCAATAGTATGCAGACCCCTGCATTCTGAAATACCATTTAACAGTTAATCAAGCAAGGCATAGAAGAAAAAGTATGTAACCTCTAATTCTAATCCCTAAATCATCACAACTGAGCTCCTATGCTGAAATTTGCTACTGTCTTCATCCTTCACATCCTGGGACCCAGATGATGAATAGCACATTTAGACCTGGGGGTAGGAGGGTGGAAATCATTAACTTTATTCACAATTGCCTCAGTATTAGCTTTTATAAATAGAAAAGTACAACTCAAGTTTCACATGCTGGATATTTAAATGTGGCAGTCAACACAGATGTAAAGAAAACTAAAGCAGGGATCAATCACATTTTAAAAAAAGATGAATTTGCATACACAGAGATGCCCAGGAATCATCATTATTTCCATCATACAGTTGCTTGAAAACAGAACTCAGATATGTTAGCTGTACACATGCAAACTCTCTCCAAGATGCTGTCCTAACCAGCCCCAGCTTCAGTTCTTATCCTATAAGGTGTTTTGGCTGTCCAGGGTGCTGACTCCTTACATAATTTGTTTTAATTAATTTCTTGTTTCATTGGTTTTATGCATTTGGTGATATTGAATCATCTATGGGGACACACACGAATTAGATTTCTATTATTTGTCCTACTGAATTAATGTTAAGAATAATTTCATCATTACAAAAAGAATACAAGTTTATGACAGGAATATATTATATGAACTTTCTTTTCTTAAAAACGAACGAGGAGTCCTGTGGCATTTAAAGACTAACACATTTATTTATAGCATGAGCTTTTGTGGGAGAAAACTCCAGTTCATCAGATGCTTTGAAGACGTTTGATGAAGTTCCCCCATTTTCAAAGTGCCTGATGAAGGGGATCTTCTCCTATGAAAGCTCATGCAATAAATAAATGTGTTAGTCTTTTAGGACCACAGGATTCCCTGTTTGTTTTGCTGAACTAGACTAAGACAGCTACCCCTTTGGAGCTTCCTTTTCTTAAATACTTTTTTTTTTAACTTGTTTCTACTCTTGAAGAATTCTGTATTTATTACAATAAACAACATGTAGACATTTAAAGACTGACCTACACAGCAAACAATGCAATACATTCTAGGAAACAAACAGGCACTTGCAACAGAGAAGATTATACTATGCGGCCAAAGATGTTTTTCACCATTTCTCATTTATAATAGTTTCACAAAAATCTCTAATGACCTTTTCCTGGTTAAACTTCATACTCTTTCAGTCTCCTTCACCTTGACCTTTACACTTTCACCTTTCAACACTGTGGATCACTTTCCTGATCACTGATAAACACTCAGTCCGTGTTAAATATTGTGTCTGTGGACTGAATGAGCTACCAGTCCCAAAATGACAGGCCTGCCACTGCATCCATCTCTTAAAAACTATAATTGCTCAGTGGCCTCTCAAACGCTAATTCACAGAGGACAGGAGAATTAGTCCAGGACAAATATAAATAAAAATCTCTTAAGGTATCAGTCCCGCAGCTCTTTGCATATGAGGATTTTGCTGTTCCTGCTCAGATACCAACTGATTTCAGTGGAGATCAATACAAATGTAGTGTTGTACCAGTAAATAAAGATCCCAATCCATGAAGGCATTTAAGCACATACTTAACTTTAAGACAGACAGAAATCCACTGAAGTTAATTCATAGCTTCATAAATTTTGAGGCCAGAAGGGCCCATTGTGATCATAAAATACTGACTTTCTGCATACCTCAGGCTTCTCCAAGATGTTTCTTCCTAGAGCCTGTAAGAACAACCATACTGGGTCAAACTAATGGTCTGTCTAGCCCAGGATCATGTCTACTGACAATGGGCAATGAGAAGTGCATTAGACAGAATGAATAGAACAGATAATCATCAAGTGATCCAATCTATCACCCATTCACAGTTTCTGGCAAACAGCAGGGTATTATCTTCTAGAAAAACACCCAGTCTTGGCTTAAAATTTCTCAGTGATGGAGAATCCATCACAACTCTTGGCAAACTCTTTCACCATTATACACCTTACTGTTAGGCACAGTTTCTCTGGAGTCAAATTTCAGATATTGGATCATGTTTTATCTTTCTCTGATAGACCAAAGGGCCTGCTGTTAAATAGGACTGTTTATGTGTTAAGGTAGATCATGGCTAAATGCAGGATCACAGTCTTACTTTTCATACTCTTTCCATCTTCTAGTGCATCATGCCTTATGTATGTCAATGTCATGGCATGAAATTCATCCCTGTGCAGACAGCCAACACAGAGCCTATTCACCACAGTAAGGGAGGTTTAGGTTGGACATGAGGAAAAAAATTCCTAACTGTCAGGATGATTAACCACTGAAATAAGTTGCCTAGGCAAATTGTGGAATCTCCCTCATTGGAAGTTTTTAGAAACAGGTTAGACAAGCACCTGTCAGGGATGGCTTAAGAGGGTACTCAGTCCTGCCATGAGTGAGTGGGTGTACTTGATGACCTCTCATGGTCCCTTCCAGTTTCTATGATTCTATATCACTATGTTTTGATGCAATCCCTGTTGACCCAGTGACAGGATAACCCACCATCATTAGGGAGCTGGGTGGAAGCCTACTTACCCTAAGATGGAAGTTTTCAGATGATACAAAATTAGAGGAGTGGAAAACAATAAAGAGGTGAGCAACATAGCTATCACTATCACTTAGTAGACTGAGCACAGGCAAAGAATATATGTTTTAATACACCAAAATGTAAATCCATTAATATAGGAGTAAAAAAAGTGGATCATACTTAAATGATAATGGGACACACTATCCTGGGAAGCGATGACTCAAAGAGATCTGGGGGTGGTGATGGATAATCAGCTGAGCACAAGTTCCTAGTGCAAAGCAGAGGCCTAAAAGGCTAATGTGATCCTTGGACACATTAGTAGGAGAATATCAACTAGGAGTTGAGAAGCTATTTTACCTCTGTATTTGGACTCATGCAAGTACTGCCAGAACACTGAGTCCAGTTCTGGTGCCCCCAATTCAAAAAGGACGTTAATAAGTTGGAGCAAGTTCAGAGAAGAACCATGAGATTGATTAAAGGATTAAAATGGGCCTTTTAGTGCTGGACTCAAAGAGTCCAATCTGATCAGTTTAAAGGGAAGGCTAGGGGGTGACTTGACTGCAGTTTATAAGTAACTACACAGAGAAGAAATATTTAATAATAGGTTCTTCAGTCTAGCAGAGAAAGAGATAATGTGATACAATGGATGGAAATTAAAGCTTGACAATGTCAGACTTGAACTAAGTTGTCCATTTTTAACAATGAGAGTAATTAACCACTGGAACAACTTAGCAACGGTTGGGGTGGATTCACCATCATTGACAACTTTGAAATCAATATTGTATTACATATTGTATTAAAGTTTTTTCTAAAAGATAGTGTTTAGGAATTATTTTGGTAAATTCTCTACAGCCTGTATTATATAAGAGGTGAGCATAGATGATCACAGTAGTTCTTTCTGGACTTGGAATGTATGCAATATTTTTTTCCATAAAGAACTACAGACCGGTTTAATTTATTCATTCAACTGCATTGTGTTTTATGGGAGTTTCCCTTTATGTTAAAAGCATTTATTATTTTAAGTGCCTGATCCTGTGACTGTTCCCTATACCTACCTCCTATTTAAATTCAATGGGAGATTAAGTGTGCTGTATGATGACAGGAACAAATAAAATATTAATGTGAGCTCTAGCATGCTACTCAACCAATTTATTTCTGCCCCTAAAAAATTATTGCTTAATGGATTTTGTTTAAGTGGTATTTTCTACATTGTTCCTAGTTGACATACTGGGTGTGACAATGACTCCTTAGTAATAGAAAAAGGTCAAGAAGAAAAGGTGGGCTATGCTTTCATCCTAAACTATTCTCACCTATACATCTGTAAACTATCGCAACAAAGCATATTGTTAGCTCATCTAAAGAGGTTAAAACTCACACTGACCACACGTGCAATGAGCAAGTAACTGTATTCTGCATCTTCAATGTCCCAGTTTGTTAAATAAATTAGTGTAAGGTTCAATAAGGTCCGCTCACTTTGTATTCTGTTCAGCATTTAACTTTTGATTGACTGGAATTCAAACAAACATCAATGAAAGGGGCAGAGGAGTTTTGCAGGAAAAGTTAAATGTGATGGCACAGAAGAGAGCTCATGATGCATGTAATTTAGTGGTGTACTCTGTTACAGACCTCATTCTTGTTGGAATATATTTCGTATTGGCTGCTTTATCAACTAAATGGTGTCTCTTAAAACAATCTGCAGGCATGGATCCCTGTTAATAATAGAACTCAAGTAATATTTTCAATTCCAAACCTCTATTTCAGTAATTAAATGAGAGTATGATTGAAATATAACAGTGTATTTGGGAAATTTCACTACACTTTCAAAATTTTCAGATATCACCATGTGCATTGTAAGGAACTTAATCATTGCAATAATTAGAATCCTAAATGGACTGTATTCATTGATCATTCTTGTTTGTTGCATATTCATAAAGAACAGGTCAACAGGTTTAGTCAAATGCTTGCCTGCTATACAGAAGCCATCATAAAATCTAACATGAAAACTTCCTGAGAAGTAATCAAAAGTGAATGGTAAACTTCACTGATAAATATCATGATGGCCTGAAAAAATTAAGCAACAGCATGGTGAAGTTATCACAGATCTTTCTCTTTATAAATTAAGACAATTGGAAATAGGGGAAAATAGAGTATCCATTACAGAATGAAGTTTCTTTTTTTTTTTTAAATACTTTTCCGTATTGGATGAGTAGATTTATTATCAATCCTTTAACCTGTGAGCTATTTAATTATGTAAAAACTACTTCACAGTCAGTAATTTACAAGTATTAATAGAAATATTAAGCGACTCAAAGGGTATTGCATTAGTAAGAAGCTGTCAAAAACAGGACCTTCATCTTATCAGAAGGATAATTTAAAACAAAAAGTGCATTTTAATTTTGTGGGAAAACCATTATGAAAAATTTTAACATGCATCACAATGGAGTTACAGATTAAACAGATACCCACAGGAAATACTGAATTTATATTACAAATCCATTCATTAGATAAAGTGGATTACTATTACTATAGTTACAGCTTGCCCTCAAAATGACAACGATAATACAGGTATATAGCTATGCACATGCAATACCACCAAGTCTAATTTTCAAAACTGTGTTAGGTACTACAGACAGTTTGCTATTCCATTTCCTTCATTCAGAGATGCAATATTTTGCGGCATACAAACAAGAGTATTTGGAATTGTTTTGCTTATAAGTGAAATATAGATTTTTAAATGGTATTACAATTCCACAGGCTATGGTTCTCCAGTGTCAATTTCTTTTACATTAATGACATTAATATGTTAGGCTATGAAGTTGTGTTGTGGGCAATAATTCAGATGCTGCCCTCTATGTATTTTTAAAAGGGAGAGTATTTAGGTTTATGCAGAAAAGAAAATTTGTTCAACGGGAGTTCTTAAAAAGCCATGTTAAAAGGGTTATCCTTTTCTATTCAAGCCAGTTCTGTCTAGATTTATATTTCCCCTTTAGCTGTGGTGTCATTTTGGAAATTGTGAGGCAGTTTTTGGGTAATGAGGGTCACCATTAATTCTAAATGAAACAGCAATCACACAGATGACAACTCAACTTCGAGTGACTCAGATTCACTTCATATTTTATATGAAGGTTGAAGGGGGGCTCTTTTTTAACTACTACTCAGACTTAGTTTTAAGAATCCACAAATTAGCATATTAATACTCTTCATAAAATACTGCACAGCATATTAATACAAATTAACATATTAATATTACTGTACTTATTCTATTAGATTTGAAAATGTTGAAAGAAATTGAGGGCTTTTTCAAATTACTTTGAAAACCAGCCTAATTGCCTTCCTCTTTCCTTACCTAAGATATCCCTAAAAATCACAACTTTAAAACCATGGCACATCTTTTTTTTAGTCATGCCATTGGTCATCTTATCTATTTTGAAATATTAATAGTGAACAGACTATTCAACCTGCCAACTTGATGACTCTGAGGTTTGATAGTGGAAATGGAGGCTGCCCCAATCAACATTTATTGCCAGTCTGTATGTCAGACTACAGAAACCTTTCTAATTTCCCAACAAATGGACACTGCTAGTGATATACTTACAGTAGTCAACTACAAGCGAACCCTAGAATTTGGTAAACTTAAACCAAGAGATACTAGATGTTTGGGATTGAGCACACAGAAGCCAATAATCATGTTTCGAAAGCCAATAATTTTAAAAGTAAAGTTTGTAGAGTTTATCTTCAGCTATTTTGAAATTGAACTGTAAAGGGGAGTGGAGTGAAAGGAAAACCCATTTTGTTCTTGAATAATCACAAATTTACACATTGCTCTTGGGCCAATTTAGGAGAAAGTCCCAGGTTCTACCTAGCAGCCTTCCTGAATGTGATTAGCAGCATAAATTATGAATGTTGGCTGATCTCTCATCTGAAAAATGTCTATCAACAATGTCCTGCTGACAACATTCAAAGAGACAACTGTCTTTCTATAGTATATGCTCCTGATGTATGTCTTGTATGGAACTGAGCTCCAGTGAGAAAACTACTGTACACCATACCATGCTGGGTTTATAATACAAGGAAGGATGTCTGATCTACTTTTGAAATACAGGATAGAGATTTGTTTCTCTCTTCACTGATCTGTAGATGGAATATGCATATGAAAAATGCATCTAAAGCAATCCATTTGTGTAGAGTCCAGCACTGTGTTATAGTGGCACATAGAATTAAGATCAAACAGAAAAAGCTATTAAAGAAAAAATGCTTAGTGTCTCATTATCACTTAATAAAAAGTGCAAAGAACTCATAATGTCCCTGTAAATTAGGAAGAACTCTTAAGTTATGAACAGGACAGATTAAAAATGATAAAATTTCATGTGATGTGAAGCATCTGAGAACTGGACAACTGTTCACTCCAAAGATGACAACACAAATATTATAACATTGCAAACATAAATAGGCTCAATCCCAGTGGGCAAAATTTTATTAAAGAAAAAAATCATATTTGTTTATTGCTAGAAGGGAGCACACAGACAGCAATGCTGGCAAAGGATGAAATGCCAAATTCACACATAGTCTCTCTTAGAGAGGGCAAAAAACAGATACATCCCTGGCTTCCTCTCAGAATCAGTTCCTGAACCAGGAGAAGTCACACTTTTATGGGGAAGCCACATACTCTGAAACTGTCTAAACATACCCTCTTCTGCAGAGCACAGAAACCCTATTAACAATAAATGAACTAATAAATGGAAGACTGGGTCATTGCTCTAAGGCTGCACCATATGCTAGAAAAGTCACTTCTAGTCAACGTTCCCTGTAAGCTGCACGGCCGTGCTGCCCCCCACCACTGCCCCATGCAGGGGGCACTGCCGGCCACACACGGTTGGCAGCTAGAGTCCCTACCAGGCCAGAAGACTGTCTTCTGGCCAGCGGAGAGCTCGTCTGGAGCTGGGATTTTTTAAAACTCCTGCCCAGAGAAGCTCTGACGGAGCATGCTCATAACATCTGAGCATGCTCTGTCACTGCTTCTGCACCTGAAGGAACCATGGCTCCGCCGCGCCACTCCAGTGGATGGGTAAGAGTGCGGGGAGGGTGGGGTTGGAATGGCTGGGGGGAGATTAACAGGGGAGGGGGCTAGGGTGGGAGGAGGGGATCAAGCTGGCTTGTGGGGGGGGGCTTACTGGGAGAGCGGGGGTGGCAGGATTGTGCCTGCTGCGTGGCAGGATCAGACCCGCAGGGAGGGCAGCCTGCACAGAGAGCAATATGAGTTGCTCAGCTGCCTCAGGGCTTTAGAGAGAATACTGCTTGCAGTGACAATTTACGTGGATTTTTCTCATATATCTCCTAAATCCATGATGATGGGGACTCATATAAAATTAATCCAGTATACAGGAAGGGTATTTTCCCATTCTACTTGATGTTACATATGTTTTAATGCCATATGTCATATTATGAGTCAAATAATTGTTTTAACATTTCTAACACCACATAAAATTGAATAGTAAAAGCAAATTGTTCAGGTAAGCAAGATCAAAAGAACCTTGCAGGCATTTTAGTTAAAAAAAAAAAAAAGTGAAATATCTCCTGCAAACTGCTAAAAATATGTAAACCACTGTGCTTCACAGGACACCCATTTTAATTACTGGGCTAGCTTGATGATGTATGAAGAAATAAGTGAAGTTTCTGAATTCAGAAATATTATGCAAGGAGTGTCAATTAATTATCAATTTCTGTATTAACTTGTTTGCTATATACTTATGGTACAGCATACTTGTTTATTTGTTTTTAAACAATTTGGTTAAAAGCAATAAAAGGTGAAATCCATCCCTATGCAGAGGACCAACACAAGACCCATGCACCATTAAGACCCACTGAAGCCTTATTTTGAGTCTTAAATGGAGCATTGGTTTCTTGCTGGCCCTTTGCTTGGAATGCATTTCACTCTAAATTATTTATAATTAGCTTTGCTGACTATGAACATGCATAGTGTCCTGCACACATCTGTGTAAGCCCAGAAACATATGACAAAACAGAAGTTGGAGATTTTTATTGTTCTCAAAGATCAAACAGAAACACAAGGTGGGTGAGGTAATATTTATTGGGCCAACTTCTGTTGGTGAGAGAAACAAAATTTGAGCTACACCAAGCACTTCTGCAGGCCTGGAAAAAGTACTTAGGAGGGTCACAACTAAATAAGATCATACAGATAGATTAGCATGGTTAGCATATGTTCTAAGGGATCATTCAAGACAAAATAACCTGTTAACTCTCCTGAAGTCACAGGACAAAATAGGGGGGCGCAGTGAGTGGGTTATGGATTGTTCTAATAAACCATAAATTTGCTTTTTTTTAGTAAGACTATGACTCTTGGAGTCCAGCAAAGAGTGAATTATAAGAGACTCATCTTTTGAGTACACAGTTATAACAATACTGTGTATACTAAACGGTCCCAGCAATCTGCTTGACACACTGTATAGCAGACAAGAGAGCAGTGTCTTGGTTTATTATCTAATTTATCTTTGGACTCACAAGGGCCAGAAACAGTTTCCCCCACAATCCTCTTCAAAACAGAAGATGACAACTTCCACAACAGAGTTCCATCTGCAGAAGGGGTGGCATTTTGGAGTTTTACTAATTTAAAGATGAAGAATCACTACCTTGTAGAAGTAGTGTTCAAAGTAAAAATACACCATATGCAACGAAAGGAAGATTTATATTCTTGCCTGCAAAGCTGTAACTGAAACAACTTCATAGATGCATTATACTAGCAAGCTAGTTATTTCTGAAGAATGAACATCTTTATTAAGTTAAATATTGGCTGTCTAGGGCCTAGCAATAGATGTAGAAAATTTTCCACATCTAGCCTGCGGATCCAAAAAATACCCAGGTTGGTAATTCTAACCCATGAGTTATCCAGAGATCTCTTGGTGCCAGTTGGCAGATGGCTCAAGTGGTACATACGGGTTTTAAAAGGGATCCCATTTCATATATATGTACTACTAACCAATGAATGACATGCAGGGTTTCTACTGAAAGCCGGTAGCTGCTGGTCATCAAAATCATTTCAAACTATAAGAGTATTTAAAACATTAGCTATTTTTAGCAAAAATTATTAACTTAGTTTCTTGGAGGAAGTGACATACCTCAGTCAAGTTACTTTCAGGAAGAAGGCAACAGACTATTATTTCCCTGTCTGGTCATATGCGTATCGTCTGCCTCACAACAGATGTCTGTTTCGTTATTGAGCCTGATGCCAATTTAGAGCCCACATAATCAACAAAAGGGAAGTCACAGGAAGAAACAGGACACTGTCCTATTTAAAATCAAAAGACTGTCTTGATCTACCTAAGGTGCAAAGATATATCTTAGATCCTTCACTGAGGAAGTAAGCTGGCAGAGAAATTGGTTTCATGAATGGAAGATCATAGTCAAGCCTAGCTGTGAAATACTGGAAGGACTTTAGTGACCATTGCTCTGTAAAATATAGTATCTACTTAAATATGTCTAGGTTCTAAAATAAGCATTATTTTGTTTTATTTGCAATTGCTTGTTCACAATACTTCTGCTTATTATAACTTGAATTGCTTATACTTTTTAAAAATGCATTTATTCTTGTTTTCACCATAAGTACGTCTGTGTCAATCAGAGTGGTGACCTGAGGTGAAACTGGTAAGCTGGGGTGTACTGTTTCTTTAAAGCAGCAAATCCAAATACAAAGAATGTCTGATGGAACAGAAGCTGGATGGCTGTGGTTGACACTTGAAGGGTGGAAAGTTTAGAGTAGACTTATTGCAAATTTGTATAAAGAGTGGGGTCTGAACAGGCCTAGAGGGAAGGACTTGTGATGCCCATGGCTAGATGAGTCAGGGAGCTAACATCTGGCAGGGACAAATAAGGATTCTTCATGCTAATAGTAGACAGTAGGGAGGTGCTCGTGATGCTGGGTACCTCCCCTCCCAGCAGTGTCACGTTATACCTACATCTATGTTAATAGCAGCTTGTAGTTCATGGCACTATACATGTAGCTACACATCACAGCTGGAGCCTTTTCCCACTACCACAGGCTTTCACCATAGCCCAGAAAGGATTTGCAACAGGATACTAGACAGCTAACAATAATAGCGTAGAGCCTGGGCACATAGAGTATTGTGTCATGTTCATACACATAGAGTGTGCTACTCATTTGTCTAAGCTGTGTCTCAGTCTATATGGCTATTTCTACCTGTGGTAGCAGGGTATCCAATGTCTGGCCCCTACATGCTGTCATACTGTAGAAGTTATCCATATTGTGTTTTGTTTTACCTTCTTAGAATCTTTCAGTCATTTGTTTGATCTTTTTGAGGTTATCAGGGGTCTCTGTCCATACTGAGTGCTTGCAAGCATGTCCCTTTCCCCAATACTATCATTACCTGAGAGTCGCTCATTCTTTGTATATCAAATCCTACCAGTTATGGGAACTGTATTTTATAATATCATACACAGATTAAACAGAATAATGAGTGAAAAAAGCAGAGGGAGGGGAGAAAAGTTTTTTTTCCTCCAAGTTTATGGATAATAAAACTTTAAAAGAAGGTTATGTTAATTATATATAAATTGCTGCAAGTTGTGGAAAACAGATTAATTCTGAGAGTAACCGTCTGGCTGCATGGAGAGGTTATTAATAATTAGGGCTATTGAGACATCAGAGGTAAAAAAAAAATCTTTTTGCAGGTAAAACTATTCTTTAAATTAGTTAAGAAATGCCAGCTATCAGAAAACAGGCATAAAAGTGGTTCTTGAATCAGTTTCATCCATCTCCACAATTACTGTTATGTAGTAATATTTTTATGTAAATATAGTTTCCATGTCATATCAATTTAAAATTTAAAATGAATTGCTGAATTTAGATGACCCTGTAGTCAATTTCCATGTCATCATATTTTAGATAGAATTTAATATAGAATATTCACAAAATTTGAATGATGAGGAGTACATGCCATGATGCCAGGAGAAATCAATATACTTTTCACTGACAGAATCTCAAAGGATATCATGAAGACTTTAAATATCTTAGCCTCATAATCATTAATCTCTTGCAGCAGAAGGCCACTGTGAATCAAATAGTCATATTTAATCTAGTAGCAAAGCCCAAATGGTGTACATTTGATAACATTATTTTGTTCACAAGAGAAATGCTTCAAAGGTGAATAAGATACACAGAAGTAGACAGTAATAGGAGATACACAGACATCACACTATATTCTAGGATGCATATATTACCTATATAATTATCTTGTAATGCACATCTTGATGCTTAAATTTAATAAACCAACTTATAAACATCGCCAATAATTGCCTGCTTTAATTGCTAATGTAACAAATTATTTATTACTTAAAGTAAACCCCAGCACTGTAATCAACAATCAAATGGAAAACTAAGGATGTCAACCAACCATATGTATGAAAATTGAAAATCCATCCTCACTAACACAAATCCATGTGTGTGTTCTAATAAAAAAAACAAGGAGTCATGTGGCACTTTAAGACTAACAGATTTATTTTTCGCATGAGCTTTCGTGGGAGAAAATCCCACTTCATCAGATGCTTCGAACCATCTGATGAAGTGGGATTTTCTCCCACGAAAGCTCATGTGAAAAATAAATCTGTTAGTCTTAAAGTGCCACACAACTGCTTGTTTTTTTTGCTGGACTAGACTAATACGGCTATCGCTTTGGAAATCGTGTTCTAATAGAATTTTAACTATTGCTTGCATTTAGAACCACTCTACAACAGGAATTTGGATCAAAATGCAAGAAAATGAATGTTTACTAGCCACCCAAGCATATACCCATGTGGCATATTAGGCATGAAAGGTAAACCACTTTGGAAACAAGCTAAGATCTTTAAGTATAATCTGTATAGCCAATATTTGAATCAGAACATTCATTCTTCAAAGGTGATTATCCAACTAGAATGAAACAGGTAGCTTAGTCAAATGAACATACGGATCCTCAAAAAATAAAAATCCTCCTTCCATAGTATACACTGTATTTTTACTTTTGAACATACCTTCTACAGAGATGTGACTCCTTTTCTTTAAGCTAGTAATGTTCCACAAAACCCAAGCCAAAAAAAAAAAAAGATTTCAAACAAAACACTATATTATCAAAAATGTAAACAAACAAACAAAAAGCTGTTCACCTGTCCTTTTGGTACAATAATTCCATGACATTATAAAGTCATATTTCATCATTGCACTAGGACCTTTGTGCTTTCTTTAACTGGCGGCTGACATGGTCACTTAAGTGTTGCTCAAAGGGTATAGTTTTGTCATGCAGGGCATGATATTGAAAGACTACCTCGGTTTCATGCTGACAAAACTGGTAGAGCTCTGAGTCACATTTCCCTGTCTATAGAGGAAAAAAGGATGAAGAAACATTCCAATAGGATTCTTCACTCAATGATGTACTGATAGATCTAGTCATAAGCTTTGTAACAAGGTGGCCATTATTCTCAAAAAAGACAGTGTTCATTCCAAAAGTTACCTGTGCTTGTAGCCAACATAATGATAGAAGAGAATACCCAATGGACTTAACATTAAAGCTGATTAAATATATTAACAGAACAGATTTGTATAAGAATGATGAGTCAAGTTTATTAAAATTCCTGGGGTCTTACTATTCAGGAATATATACAGGTAGACATTAAAGACTGACCATCAATTCCCAAATTAAAAAAAAACAAAACAAAAACAAAAACACATCATGAAGGATTATTTGTCTTAAAACTGGTAGCAGATATGTATAATTATTTTATTCACTCTTTTGTTTCAAATGTTAGTCTTCTAATTAGGGAGCCGAAAAGAACATTAAATAGCAAACAGTTATAACAAACATTAAAAACAACCACACAAGTGCCCACAAGTTATCCATTGAAATTATTTGTTGAGGACTTATAAACATATTTGGAAGGAAAATGGACTGGTTCATACATGATTTGTTCACCCTGAAAAGGAGGTCATTCAGGAAAATGCACGCTTCTCTAACAAATATATCAGCAAATTCTATCTGAGCCCATAGTAAATAAAATAACAAAAGTTTCTGTGCTAGAATTTACCTTAAACTGTTTACACTGGGGGGTAGAGGGAAGGAAGGCATGGTTCCACTGAAGTCAGTGGAAGTTTTAATACTGATTTCAATGGAGTAAGGATTTTGCACTTTAAGTGTATGACAAACAGACCACTTAACTTAGGAATCAGCAATGATAATTTATAAAATAATAAAATTTTATGCTGTTGGATTAGTAATGCAAAATCCTCAAACAGTTTGGACAGTGAATAATATCAAAATATGGGGAAGAGGTGACATATTGCAAATTCAAGAAGGAAAAATGTAGCTCCTTCATTTCTCATAAACATTTGCACTCCTGCAGTATATTAGAAAGACAGCAACCATGATGCCTGTTTCTCCTCTTATCAATAAAGAGAGAACAGTTGAAAGCATGTAGTAGCCAAAGACCTGAATAAGGAATGGGAAGATCTAGGGGGAAAACCATCTAAATCCTATATCTATAACACCATCTAAATCCTATATCTGCAAAAGGATTTAGAGGTTCACTCTGTGAGTCTTGTGCTAGAAAGAAGGCAAATTAAATGAAAGATGGGATTTTAAAGAATGAATTGCATAGGTCTGATTTATTATTAAAATTAAAATTAATAGTAAAACTCCATAGAGTTAGACCAGTGCTGATCTGTTTTGAAAAATTACACCTATAATGAACAAGAACTACAAGTTAATTACAACGAGCAAGACACTAATGATTATTACAGATTACTCTTAATCTATATATGCCAGCATGCTACAAAATGTCTGCCCCTATGAAACTATCAAACATATACACTCCCCGTCCTGTTTCCATCCACACACCTTAAGTGTTGAAATACTGTAGGCACACAGGGCCAATATTTAAAAAGGTCTAAAGCTGGGTTGCCCAACCCATGGCCTGTGGACCAGAGTCTAGCCTGCTGTAGGCTATTATACAACTCACAGGTGAACACCAATATATCCTCCACTGCAGCCCAGAATGGACTGGGTAGGTGATCAGAAGCCCTTCCCTTGCAGCCCCATCAGGCTTTCAAGGAATCAGCAGCCCTTCCTATCCAGCCACAAGTCTGGCTGGGGAGAAGGGTTTGCTGCAGCAGCCCTACCATCTCCAGCATTAATTGGGTTGCACTGGTGCAGGAGATCCTCTTTTGCAGCCCAGGCTGTCTTGTGGGGAAAGAAGACCCTCCCCTCCAGCTCCAAGAAGGCCTGGTAGGTGCAGCAGCAGCCCAGTCTCTCCAGCCCCAAACCTGCCAGGGTTGGGGCTGCAGCAACTTCTCTCTTCCAGCCCCAAGCCTGACTAGGTAGGATTGTGCTTTGCTGTTAAGCATCTTCATTGGCTTTTCTCTGCTAATTTGCTCTCTGGTGCAGCATTTTGATACTTATCAAAACAAAGATGGCAGCCCCCATGGCTAAAGGCAAGAAAAGAAAAAATGATTCTGAATGTCAACCATTCAAAGGGTATTTTTGACCCTCTCCCTCCCTCTTTATTATTATTGACCATAATGGGGCTATTTTTTTTTTCTGGTATGTATAGAGAAAATAGTCATTTTCAAGGATAACAATATCAATCAGCATCATTACATGAAACATGCTAGTAAATTTGACAGCCTCATTGGACAAGTGAGAATTGATCAACTGAATGCACTAAAACAAAACGTTATTGGGCAACACTCTCTCTCACTGGCCTCCTGAGTAAGAAACAAATTGCAGTGAGGCCCCTCAAACAAAAAGGTCGGACATCCCTCATCTAAATCACATTTAGCCTGATTTTCAAAGGCATTGAACACTCAGTGGGGGAATATCAGCCTCTTATTTAGATACATAAACTTCAACCAAACATTTTAAAATTTTGGCTAATCTGAAAGTTTTGACCTAAATTCTTTAGTTCTGGGGACTTTATAATATACTATTTTAATTAAAAGAGAATTTAATTTTGCATTTATTCTCCACCATTGAAAATGTGACATCCTTCTGCAAAAAGGTTAAAATTCATTTTCAGTCAAATACATGAAGAGTTGATTTTTAAGCTACAAAACAGTAGATGATTTCCACCAACCTTCAGGATCAAGAAGTTTCTCAATACCCAAGTGTCGTTTGGCAGTGTTGAATGCATGGTCTAACCGTTGTACAGCTGACTGTTGGCAAACCACACTGTTCCAATCAAACAGATCTGGCCTATGAAGAAAAAAAAAAAAAAGAACAACTATGAATCAGTGTCAACTTCTGTTGACATTCAATTTAATTCTAGATTTTGATTGCTATCCAACAACTGTGTATAACAAAGAAAAGAATATAAAATTACCGAAATCTGAGCAGAATACAAAGCTGTAAATTCAGTCAAGACCATTAGCTGATATCAGTGATGTACAAGAACACAGGTTAGGTGTTTCATAAACAGAGACAGAACTACCAAGATTGAATTACAGTTCAGATATACAATTTAGGATGCTGTATTATCACTTGTAGTATTTGCAATATAAAGTAAGAGGTACCCATAAAAATCTGAATTTGTCAGACACATTGTAAAAAGAAAAACAATCTGGTATTCTGGAGTTTAATCAGTGTACATGTAATATGGAGTAAAACAATTACATTATTTATGACCTGGATACATACAATGTTCAAAACTCAGAAAGTCTGAACGTATGATTTTACTTGGGAATAAATCAGATAGGTTATCTACTAAAGTTAAAAGCATATGATTAGGGTTGACATGCATAATCATGTTAGTTTGTAAATAAAAATGTTTTTTTTTTAAGTTAGAATCCTACTGAAGACAAAAGAAGTGGGGTTTATTTTAGTGAAGTGGCAGCCAAACAGAGGCAAGGGATGCTATTTTTCTCCTGAAAGTTTTACTAGTTAAGCAGATCCCTGTCCTCTGATTTCTGATTTATTCTGGGTAGGAAAAGAATGATTTTCATGGTCACAATTAAGTTGATTCTCAAGAGTTGTACTGTAAATTGCTAAAACTACTGAACTCTGTAGATGTGTATTTACTGTACCCGTCAATGTCATTTTTAAACCTCAGTATAATTGATTGTCATATATAAGCTGCAATATAATTGATCTTACAGTTATACAAATATGATTAAATATAAGATAAATGAGCTCTTAAAGACAGCCCTCTCTCCAATTATAAGATTTCATCTTGCATACAGTATTGATTGCTTACAATTACGTTAAATATAATGAATTTGGATGAATGAAATTGAATGATGGCAAGAGTAAATTTGAATGACACTTGGATAAGGGCACCAATATGGTTACTGTACCAGTTACTGACATTGAACATCTTCACATGTCCACAACTGTAGTGTGAAACTCTTAAAAGAAAAGAAACAACAGAGATCTCATGTTGAAAGTCTTAATCACACGGGTCAATGCTTTCAAGTTCGGGTTCTAAGTACAGACGAGAAGTAGGGAGTCACTACACGGGCACAAAGTGAAGGCTGAGGGTTTTGTTGCAGAGCATGAAATTTGCAGCCTACATGCTTGCGGTAATCAATGGTATTCAGATTCTATACTTCATCTTACCTGATTATTTGTGTGTGTTGGAAAGTTTTAATAATATGCATCACTGCATGTCATTTGGAGCACATTTGAAGTTTAACTGATACTGAATAAAGTTTGGGTTAATTAGAAACTAAATTTATAAGATACTGAATACAACATTTAAATACACTCTTCTCTCATCAACTAGTTAGACAAGAGGGATCATTCCTGAATATGTACATATTTTTAGGATGATACAACATTGTCTAATTTCTAGCTGCAGATCATCTTGAATTCAAATTGACCCTGTGTCTTCAGTTTCATCCATCTCCAGAATTATGGGTATCAGGAAATGATTTTGAATATGATGGACCCACGTAAACCAAGACACTAGCATCTTGTCTTCTGTCAGGAAGAATTGTAACAAGACACCAGGAGGACCAAAAGGTCATTGGTTTCTGGATGTTTCAGAAAGACTTGCACCTTATTGATTTGCATGAGCCCAAAAGTTGCAAAAAGAACCACGTACTGGAGAATGACACATAGTACTCCAGTCATATAAGCATGCTCTTCTGCTAGACTAACAGTATAATTGGCATGTGTCTGCACCTGCTCTTTTTTACTTGGTAGACATACAATACCTTAAAAAAATAGCCCTATGTGTACCAGAGGGATGGAATAAGAATTTAAAATAGGTCATTCCCTGGATTATGAGCTTACTGGGGGGTGAGGAGTTTGCTTTATATCGATATAGAGATAGATAGATATAGATCTATCTATCTATCTATATATATTTTCTTCACTTTGTAACTGTAGAACATAATAAAGTACAGTGAAAGCATCTCTATTCTAATGTGATCAGAAATTACAAAGAACCCTTTTCTTTACACAGCAAAATGTATCTCTCTCTTTCAAAAACCAGAAGCTGTAAAAACAAAAAATGAAGCCTAGGTTAACCTCTAAAAGGGCTCCTCCTAATTCAACAATGCCTTGACGTTCAGTGTTTTTTCTTTGTCAAAATGGAGTGGCCCCAGCAGTAGAATCCGAATGGCAGTTTGAAATGTCAGCTTTTCAGCAAGTCATCCTTTTAGAGACCTTAAGGCCTATATTCAGGGGTTGATGCTTTCAAGCACAATCCCCAGAAATATTAGAGGTTAGATAAGAGATTTTTTTTAAAATGTCTGTGTATGGCAAATAATGTAAAGTCACTAAAATGAAAGAGAGTTGTGTTACCAACAACTTTTAAGTATCTTGGAGAAGAGTGCTTAGTTTCAGGAGGGATCTGACAGATATTAAAGGGAAAACAGCATCAAGGAATAGATTTTCAAGTTTGATCTGCCTCCTGTGTGCTGTTCAGCTATTACTAAGAAAAGAAATTTCCTCATAAGACCCCTGCTCAGATTACCTCTATCATGTACTATGTATCAGCAGGCAAGAAGGGCAAGAGTTCATCAACTCCCTCACTGAAGATACTAGAGCAGAGACACACTGGAGTGTAAGGAACTCCATCTATCCCCAAGCCATGCTTTAGCCCCTTGGGTATCTCTGTACTGGAGGCTCTGTTAAGTCGACCTTGTTAAGTTGACTTAGAGTGTCCACACTGAAAACTCCTGTAGACTGCGCACATCCACACTGACAGCTGCTAGGTCAACTTAACACTGGGTATGTCTACACTGTGTGTTTGAGTAGACTTAAGGGCCTTTAAGTCGACTTAAACAAAGCCCTGTCTACATTGAAGGGCAATAAAGTCAACTTTAGTATCAGGTAAAGTTGACTTTATTACTTCTGCTTATAAAGTCGACTTTACAGTTAAGTTGACTTTATTAAGTCAACTTAAGGCAATGTGGAGGGGAAGTTGCCTTAAGTCGACTTAATTGGCCTCCCAACCACAGAAAACATGGAGGCTGGCTAGAAGGCACAACACAGCTGGGAGCATTCCCAGCTGTGTGGACCACAGCCAAACTCTCCATGTTCCCTGACTGATCTCCCCCATTCTGAGCCAGGCCAGGCATCACAGCCCGACCCGGCATTTCCCCCATTCTTTGCCCACCCTGCATATCTCCCCCATTCTTTGCCCACCCTGCATATCTCCCCTGTTCCTTGCCTGACCCCACGTCTCCCCCATTCTCAGCCTGCCCCACGTCTCCCCTGTTCTTTACCTGACCCTGTATGTCTCCCCCGTTCTTAGCCCGACCCCGCATGTCTTCCCCGTTCTTTGCCTAACCCTGCCTGTCTCGCGCCTTCTCTGCCCAAACCCATGAGTCTCCCCCTTCTCTGCCCAAATCTGTGCATCTCCCCCCTGCCCTTCTCTGCCTGACCCTGGGCGTCTCCCCCTTCTCTACTCAAACCTGCGTATCTCCCCCTACTTTTCTCAGCCCAATCCTTGGTGTCTCCCCCTTCTCTGCCCAAACCTGTCTCCCCCTTGCCCTTTTCAGCCTGACCTGCCAGTCTCCCCCCCCTCCAACCAACCCTGTGTGTCTCCCCTTCTCAAAGGGCCCCCCTGATATTGTTGTAAAACAAACAAGGAGTCCAGAGGCACTGTTTAAGACTAACAAATTTATTTATTGGATGAGCTTTCATGGGAGGAAAATTCCACTTCATCAGATAGTTTGAAGATGGGGGAATTTACAGAATGGTAGGAAATAAATGCAGGGGAGTGAAAGACATAGGATTGGGTCACAGCAAATCAAAGCAGTTGTTAAGATTCAAATACTGGCAAATAGCACATGGAAAGAACGAATGAACGAAAGAAAGAAAAATAAGTTGCTATTTCTTTTAGATTAGATTGTGTGAAAGCGGGATTAAATCCTGACTATGGATATTTTTTCCCATTATAACAGGCAATTTGGCTTGACCTTCCTCTATGTGCTGTTTCCTGGTGTTTAAGTCTTAATTACTGCTGCACTCTACTCGTGCACTAGCAGTTGCCCTGCAGCATCTGTTCCAGAGCCAGAGGAGTCGGGGCAACACAGGGAGGGTGTGGAGTGCTGCGCAGGCACATTGCTGGGCTACATGAGGCTCCCTGGCCTCCCTGGGCTCCCTGTTGCCACGCACAGTATGAAGGGTGGTGTGATCACTCACTTCCTGCAGTAAAGGAGTGGCTGGAAGAGAGGAACACCTCTGCTGTGGTGCACTGTGGGCCAGGTACCCACAATGCACCACTCCTAGGGTGACCTAGCAGCTGCCAGTGTGGACGTGGGCACTCTCCTGGCATTTTGAGTGTGGATGTGCTAATCCATCTTAATAAAGTCTACTTTAAGCAGACTTTATTAAGCCGGCTTAACCAAGCCCTGTAGTGTAGACATAGGCACTTAAATCAACCTTCTTAAGTTGACTGAAGGGCCTTGCCCCATCTGTAGTGGCTTAAATCGACTTAATAAGATCGACTTAAGCATTAACTCAACCTTAAGAGGTAGTGTTATTAAGTTGAATTAAGGAAGCGCTTAAGTCAACTCAATAAATTCCTAATGTGGACAGAACTTTCCTTAGGTCAACTTAATGAAGGTTAAATCGACCTAAGGCTCGAGGGGTAGACACACTCTTAGAGACCAAATGTGGCAACAGACATTAGAGGAGATACCAGGCTACACTGTTTTGTTGCAGGATAGGAGAATAGTAGCAGAGAGCCATAACTGTATTCCTGACAGAACGATTGCTGGGGATGGAAAAGCACTTGATCCTAAAGATAAAACCCAATCCAAAGTTCCACAGCAACAAGCACTATCTAATAATACATAATGCCTGAGGGTTATCCAGCACCTAACAGATAATAAGGACCTGTTAAGTTTTAAATAGGAGAATAAACAATTATATTAGTTATGAAGCTATTTTTCAGTGCTAACATCTATACCTTGTCATGAAATAAACAAAACTAAAGTTCTGCAAAATAATATATATACAGGAGAATCAGCTATTAAATGACAATATTACAATTTTTTTTATGCTGCTTAATCACAAACTCTGGCAGGAAGCAGAAGACATCAAAGATGGTACAATATTATTTACTGTAAGTGTGACAAGGTTAAGAAATTCCTTTAATTCCATTCAGAGGGAAATCAAAGACAAGGAAAAGGCTAGCTGCTGTAGTACCCAAAGCAGCAAGGCATGAAAGGATTAAACAAAATAATAGAGATGTTCACTTCCAAGTAATGCTGTTACTTTTCCCTAATGTAACTTTTTTCCCTAAGTCATAGCCAAACATTCACACAAACCACACTAATAATAAACGTTTTCAAGATGCATTCACCTTCTCCATTAATCTTGGGACCTCTACATATTGTTTCACTCATAACATCTGTAATTCCATATTTGTCAAAAGAAATCTTAAACCAAAACAAAATAGTAGTAGTAGTAATAATAATAATGAATGAATAGGACTGAACATAACTGATAGATATAGGGGCTAAACAAAGAAGATGCATGTTAAGCACTAAGAAGAGGTAGAGGAAATAGAGAAGTGTTGGCTTTTTCACTTTTGGACTTTTTCTTTGTGTCCTGGAGACATACACATTCAATCAATAAGGTTCTTCTGCATGGGCACAGGTTAAAAATAAAACTTTCACCAGTACAAACCAAGTCTCCTTGTTGGGAGGTACGGTGGGGAGGTAAAAGCTACTATACACACACTGTAAGTTTTAACTCCCTTAACTGGTAGGCTAGGCTTTTGCCTGTTGTGATTCTGATCCTGTCTGCTGAGGCAAATCTTGTTGAATCACTGTTTACCCTTTTCTTCAGACAATTGACATCACTATCCCAAAGTATGAATTTGTTTGGAGAGGGGAAAATTTATAGGATGTCTTCAGTTCCATAGCACTTCAAACCAATTATGAAATAGCAACTTAAAGTTTTGGGCAGCCAAAGTGATTAGTGAGAATAAAAACATCCGTATTACTATAGTTTTTTCCGTTGAATTTACCTCAGCTTTCTGTTTAGTTTTCCGAAAGCAATCCCCTCTTCCCAGCTCATTTCTAGTCTGCTTTATACAGCTTTTTTTTTTTTTTTAATATGTAGCATTCCTCTTCCCTTCTCTGTCTCTGAGAAGCAGAGGCAGCTGCAATGAACTGCTGCTTTCTAAGGCACTAGCCTGGCTTGAGTTCAGGTATTTTAAGGAAGCAGATGTGCAGAAAGCTAATGAATTCTACTTGTTTTCACTTCCTGATTAAAACTAGTGTCAGGGCCAGGGACAGTTTGGGATTAGGGATATATTATAAAAGGCTTATACTCTTTTAAAACCCATTATGGGAAACCTGGCTGAAGGGATAAAAAACGCCTCAATTCTCCTGGAGTTTCACTATGGGAGTGAGAAGTTGAATTAGTAAGAACTGAACATGAGCTCCAAATGTGATAGCTGCAGCAAAATACACTAATGCCATCCTGGGATGCATAAACAAGGAATTTCAAGTAGAAGAAGAGACATTATTTTACCTCTGTGTTTGGCACTGGTGCAATTACTGCTGCAATACTGGGTTCAGTTCCAGCATTCACAATGCAAGAAGGATGCTAATAAATTGGAGAAAGTTCAGAGAAGAGCCATGAGACTGATTAAAGAATTATAAAGACAAGGTGGATGAGGAAATATCTTTTATGGGACTGACTTTTCTTGGTGAAAGGGACCATGCTTGTGCAAACAAAGTATTAGAAAACATGCATTAGAACAACAGACTCAAAGAGCTCAAATCTAGTTACCTTAACCAAGGGAAGATTAAAGGATGACTTGATACAATCTGTAAATATCTACATGCGGGGGAAAAAAATATGGGACCTGTAGGCTAGCAGGGAAAGTTATAATAGGATCCAGTGGCTGGAAGATGAAATCAGAAAGATTTAGAAAAGAAATGTGTTAAAAATTATGCAGAAGAATAAACAGATATTGGAAAAACGTATCAAGAGTTTCATGGATTCTCCATTTCAAACCATTTTTAAATCAAGATTGGATGTTTTTCTATAAGACCTACTTTGAGAATTATTTGCCGAGGAGGGGGTGGAGCTCTACGTATGGCCTCTGTTATACAGGAAATAGAGCAGATGATCACCATGGTTCCCCTGGAATCTTAGAATGTATGAAAGAAAAAAAATATTATTAAGCAAACATATTGTTTAGTGGCCTTAAACCTTAAGGGGTGAGGAAAGGGATCCTATGAAGATTACAACAATTTTCCATGCTCAAAACCCTTATATTGAGCATTAACCTGAATCTCCAAAATGATGGTGCTTCTTCAATGTGGTTGTCCGTTGCTGTGTTTAGTATCAAACAAACCATTTTGTTCAAGGCATCATCACTTTCAGATTTAGCTTTTTGTTTAAGATATCTATGTCTTAGGATAAGGCACATGCCAATGCTATGCAAGGATATGCACCCTGACAATAAAACGTCAGCATATCTGTGTGTCTGTCAGGATTATAAGGACAAAAAAAGTCTAATGGAGTATGTGAAGCATAAACAAAATGTCAGAAAAGTGAAGGAGATTATACACAAGACCTTTATTATAAAACACCACTTTAAAAATAACCAGAAAATATGATAGATTCACAGAACACAGAAGCAGGTTACATAGAATCGTAGGGTTGGAAGCGACCTCATGAGGTCATCTAGTCCAACCCATTGCTAAAGCAGGACCACTACCACTAAATGATCCTAGCCAGAGTTTTGTTCAACCATGCCTTAAATGTTTTCAAAGATGGAGATTCCACCACCTCCCCAGTAACCCATTCCAATGCTTCACCACCCTCCTAGTGAGAAAGTTTTTTCTAATAGCCAACCTCAACCGCACCAGCGGCAAATTGAAACCATTGCTGCTTGTTCTGTCTTCTGTTACTACTGAGAACAGCCTAGCTCCTTCCTCTTTTGAGCACCCCTTCAAATAGTTGAAGGTTGCTATCAAATCTCCCCTCAGTCTTCTCTTCTGCAAACTAAATATGCCTAGTTCCTTCAGTTTCTCCCCATAAAGCATGTGCCCCAACTCCCCAAGTATTTTTGTTGCCCTCACTGGACTCTGACTTGTCCACATCCTTTCTGCAGTGCAGAGCCCAAAACTGGACACAGCATTCTAGATGTGCCATCACTAGCAATGAATGGAGGGGAATAATCACATCCCTCGACCTCCTGGCAATACTCCTACTGATACAGCCCAATATGCCATTGGCCTTTCTGGCAACAAGAGCGCTTTGTTGGCTCATAGCCTGCTTCCCATCCATCGTAACACTCAAGTCCTTTTCTACAGTGCTGTTACTTAGCTGATCAGTCCCTAGCTTGTAGCATTACATGGCTTTTTTCCATCCTAAGTGCAGGACTTTGCACTTGTCCTTGTTTAACTTCATGAGATTTCATTTGGCCCAATGCTCCAAGTTGTCTAAGTGTCCCTGAATCCTGTCCCTGCCCTCCAGTGTGTTTACTATTCCCCCTGGCCTGGTGATGTCTGCAAATTTACTGAGCATGCACTCTATCCTATCATCAAGATCATTAATGAAGATGTTGAACAGAACCAGCCTCAGGATTGACCTCTGCAGCACTGCCCTAGTTACTGGTTGCCAACTAGGCATTGAGCCATTGATCCCTACCCACTGAGCCCGATGATCTAGCCAGTTTTCTATCCACCTTACGGTTCATTCATCCAAACCACACTTCTTTACCTGCTGACAAGAATGCTGTGAAAAAACAAATCAAAAGCTTTGCTAAAGTTGAGGTATACACATTGACAGCTATTCCCACATGCACTTATCCTGTCATCTCATCACAGAATGCAATCAGGTTCATCAGGCACAATTTGCCCTTGGTGAACACACACTGACTGTTCCTGATCACTCTATTTTCCTCCAGGTGTTTCAGGCTGGATTCTTTGAGGACCTGCTCCATGATTTTTCCAAGGACTGAGGCGAGGCTGATTGGTCTGTAGTTCCCCAGGTCCTCCTTTTTCCCTTTCTTGAAGATAGGAACTATATTGGCCTTTTTCCAATCATCCAGGACCTCTCCCATTCACCACATGTTTTCAAAGATATTGGCTAGTGACTCTGCAATCACACCAGGCAACTCCCTCAGCACCCTCAGATGTTGTTCATCCAGCCCCATAGACTTATGCACACCCAACTTCTCTAAGTAGTCCCTAACCTGACCTTCAATCACTGAGGACTGCTCTCCTTCTCTTCATTCTGAGTTACCCAGTGCAATAGCCTGGGAGCTAATCCAGCCTGTTAAGACTGAGGTAAAAAAAAAGAAAAAAAGAAAAAAAAGGGGTTAGTACTTCAGCCTTTTCCACATCATCTGCCACAAGGACACCTGCACCAATCAGTAAGGGACTTACACCATCCTTGGTCCTCTTCTTGTTACTGACATACCTGCAGAACCCCTTCCTGTTATCCTTCACATCCCTTGCTAGCTGCAACTCCAATTACCCTTTGCTCCTTCTGATTTTATCCCTGTAGCCCCAAGAAATATCTTTATATGCCTCCCTACTCATCCACCTAAGCTTCCCTTTTGTGTTTCAGCTCACTGTAGAGTTCTCTGTTAAGCCCTGCTGGGCATCTTCCATATTTGCTGTTCTTTTTGCACACTGGAATGGAATCTTCCTGTGCCCTTAGTAGAGTTTGTTTAAAATACAGCCAGCTCTCTTGGATGTCTTTCCTCTTCAGATTAGCCTTCCAAGGGATCCTGCCCATCAGTTACCTGAGGGAGCCAAAATCTGCTTTTCTGAAGTCCAGGGTCTGTGTTCTGCTTCTTTCCTTTCTTCCTTTGATCAGAATCCTGAACTCTACCATCCCATGGTCACTGCTGCCCAGGCTACCATTCACTTCTACTTGCCTCATTAATTCTTCTCTGTTCGTGAGCAGCAAGTCAAGCGGTTCAAGGCCCCTAGTTGGTTCTTCCAGCATCTGGACCAGAAAGTTGTCCTCAGTGCTCTCCAAAAATTTCCTGAATTATCTGTGCACTGCTGTATTGCCCTCCCAGCAGATGTCAGAGTAATTGAAGTCCCCCATGAGAACCAGGGCCTATGATTTTGATACTTCTGCTAGTTGTCCATAGAAAGCCTCACCCAGCTTGTCCTTCTGGTCTGGTGGTCTATAGCAGCGCCTACCACAACACTACCTTTGTTGCACTCTCTTTTTAGCTTAACCCAGAGACTTTCAACAGGCTTGTCTCCACTTTCATAGTGGAGCTCTGAGCAGTCATAAAGCTCTTTTATATATACATGCATTCTACCTGTGGAAATGGGTCACCTGTCTGTCTGTACTCTGAGAAGACTTGGCTATGAAGGGGAGCAAACATCTAGAGCAGTGCAAATAATGGATTCTTTGATTCAGTGCAGTATCAGTCTCAAAAATCTGAGGGAGAAAATTTAGAGTTGACCCCAAATATTGTTCAAAATTTCAAAGTTTCAGGAAACCAAAAAGAATTGTTTAAATTTAGAGGGGTTTTATTTAAAACTAGCAAATAAAATTTCAAATAGAGTCAGTCTGAATAAAAATATTGAAGCATTTTGTTTAGAAAATGTAAAATTGGATTTTTTTTATTTTTTTTCAGATACTTGAATTGTTGTTTGCAACTGAAATAATTGAGAGAATCTGACACAAATTCTTGGAATTTTTTTGGTCCACCTAAATTTGCATTTTTCACTAAGAAAATGTTTGTATGAAAAATGTGCCCCAGATCTACAAACCATCTTATGAGAAAAAACCCCACAAAATTAAAGGGGGAAGAGAACTGAGTCAGCCGCTTCCCTGTAAAAAGAAAGACCAAGACATCCGCACAATTTGTGGAGCTAAGCAATGCTGAGAAGAGAATTATGCAGAAATTAAGACAGGATGGAAGAAGGAAAACACCAAGTTTCATATAAACCCTGAAGTGTCAGAATATTTTGAATGTTTATAATATCCAACGACAGAACTCTTGGGTCCTCCTAACTTTTTGCTGTAACCAATTTACCACATTTCCCCTCTGAATATAAAGGAAAAGAGTAGCTGGCTGGGCAAAGTTGTTGCACAACAGTGTAACATGAAATGAGGCTGAGGATAAAAATTGCTGAAAATATAAATTAATAATGCACTCATACAGCAAGTGTATATTGTGTAATGTATATTTTAAAGTTAATGTCTATCCTTTCAACTTGATTTACCATATCTCCTGCCAATTACAAAAAAAGTTGGCTTTGCAGAAGAATATTATATAAAATTGAAATCAAAATAAAATAGTATTTCTAAAACCCTTCTGTTTATCCTATGTGATGGTCTCTGATATGTAGAATGCAAATTAAACCTTTTTTCTATTGAATTACACTTAAAAAGTGAAAACTCAGCTAAACACCTGAGCTCTAGGGGATGTGGACAAATTAGAAAGAGTCCAGTGAAGAGCAATGAAAATTATTAGAGAGATGGGGCACATGACTTACAAGGAGAGACTGAAAGAACTAGGTTTATTTAGTCAAAGAAGAGAAGATGGGGGTGTGGATTTGATAAGTACCTTCAGCTACTTGAAGGGGTCCTCTAAAGAGGAGGAAGTCAGGCTATTCTCAGTGGTGACAGAGGACAGAACAAGGAACAATGGTTTCTAGCTACAGCTGGGGAGGTCTAGATTGGATATTTGGAAAAAAAATCACTAGAAAGGTGGTGAAGCACTGGAATGGGTTGCCTAGGGAGGTGGTGAAATCTCCATCTTTGGAAACTTTTAAGACCCAGGTGAATAAACCCTGTCTGGGATGATTTAGTGGGAGCAGTCTTGTTTTTAGCAGTGGGTTGGACGAGATGACCTCATGAGGTCCCTCCCACTCCTTGTATTCTGTGATTCTATGATAAAATCTCATAATGTATTTTAGAAAATAGCTCTCCAGAACAAGAAAATGGCTTGATGCATTTAAAGGGAAAAATCAAATTGTAAATATAACAGACTGCCTTGCTTGTGTTTTAGAAGTAATCATATATTGCATGTGAGATGTTAATGGAGTACTCTTTTACTCCAGAAAGCCATTTTTAATATTGTTCCATTAAAATAACAACATTGCAAGGTGATTTTTTTTTAAGTTAATGAAAGAAAATTGAGTTTTAAATGATGGCACTTAAGCATAGATATCATTACCAATCTCCCATTAATGTCAATTGAAATTTATATGAATGCTTATTGTAAAAATTCCTTAAGATTTAAGTTCCCTAAATATGTTGGGTACAATGGGATATCTTTATTTCTACAGCACATGCAAGGCAGCCTATAATATTTACAATTAGACTTTTCTCTTTAAAAAAGTCAAGCCATTCTCTTGTTCTGATGAACTATTTTCTAAAACAGGCTACAGGATCTGAGCTCCACTAGAGCTCATACATTTAGCTGAGTTTTCATATTTTAAAACTGTAATATAACAGAAATGCACTTAAATAGCATTCTACCTGTCAGAGACCATCACTTATGATAACTAGGAAGGTTTTAGAAATACCATGTTAATACCATGTTGCTGTGATTTCAATTTTATATAGTCCCCTCTCTGAAAGAACACGATTGGAGCAACACTTATCCCCAGGGCGGGAGGGAGAGGATCAGACCCATATTGGGCATTCTGTTTACATTCATCACCATGCTGTGTCGCCATCACTGGGCCAGTGTTTCTCCTGATCACCTGTGTGTCACCTCCAAGAAATATGCTTCAGAGCTCATTTTCATATGATGATAGGAACATCACAGCAGGATCCTTGCTTGCTGAATGGTTAGTTCTTGGTTTTCTGCAGAGTTGAATATTCAAATTTCCAGTCACTGGGAGTTCCCTGTACTCAGTAATTTGCAGGTAGAAAAAGGATTTTTGCACTTGTATAAGCAATGAATCCATGCTTGTGTAAACCTATAAGGGTTCCTCCGAAAGGACCAGGCCACATAGACAATAATGAAGAGGTTCTTATTCAAGGTACCAGGAAAGAAGACCGACTGGATTCAGCTTCAAACTGGTGATGTTACAGTGGTCAAATATATATGCTTCTTTATCAATTAAATAATCCATCTGGAATTCTTTACCTCTTTACTTATAAGTACAGACTTTTTCACCTGGAGAGAACAGATGTTGTAATGACTGATACAGAACATTAATTACATTAAAGATCCTATGACTACAATTAGAGTGGGAAATTGGGCAGAAAGGAGACTCTTTACAGGTAATCAGGGTGTGTGTCAGAAATTACAGGGAATGGATTGTTCCCATCTAAGTCAGGGTTTCTCAATAGGCAGCTGGCCATTGTCTTATTGATTGTTTACAGCACCATTGTTCCGGATGGGCCTGGTGTGAGTTTCATGCCCCAGCTTGCTGGCTGGAAACAGAAGAGACCTGAAAGAAATATCTAAAGATTTAAAAATATTAGAACCTAACACCTGAAAGACAGCACTGTCAATGGAAAGGTTTGAACCCAAGAGGACCTTCTACAGCAAAAGCAGAAGATCCTACCACTTCAGGTGAAAAATGTCACATTTCACTATTAGATCATTGCAGTCTGCATGATCTGGAACCAGGCACTACAAAGATGTGAGCACATGCTTATATATATATATATATTGGGAAATTTTCCAGATGAATGAATTCAGCATATTCAATCAGAAGTGGTAGTGACCATGAGAGGTCATCAAGTCCAGTCCCCTGCACTCACGGCAGGACCAATACCATCTAAACCATCTCTGACAGGTGTTTTTCTAACCAGATCTTAAAAATTTCCAATGATGGAGATTTCACAGCCTCCCCAAGCAACTTATTGCAGTGGTTGATCACTCTGACAGTTAAGAAAAATTCCTAATATTCAACCTAAATCTGCCTTACTGTAATTTAAACCATTTTTTCTTGTCCTGTCATTAGAGGTTAAGGAGAATACATTTTCTCACTCCTCCTTGTAAGAGCTATTTAAGTACTTGAAAACTGTTATGCCCCTCTTATTCTCCTCTTTTACAGACTAAAAGAACCCACTTCTTTCAATTTTCTTTCATAAATCAAGTATTCCAGACCTTTCATCATTTTTGTTGCTCTTCTCTGAACTTTCTTCAATTTGTCATCTTTCCTGAAATGAGGCACCCAGAACTGGACACAATACTCCATTGGGGGCCTAATCCACATGCAGTAGAGCCAAAGAGTCACTTATGTCTTACTTATAATAACCCTCTTAATACATCCTAGAATGGTGTTTTGCCAAGTATTACACTGTTGACTCATATCTGGCTTGTGGTCCACTATGACACCCAGATCCCTTTCCCTAGTACTTCTTCCTAGGCAGTCACTGCCCATTTTGTATAAGGGCAACTGATTTTTCTTTCCAAAGTGGAGTACTTGGCATGTGTTCTTTTTGAATTTCATCCTATATACCTCAGACCATTTCACCAATTTGTCCTAATCATTTTGAATTATGATCCTATCCTCCAAAGCACTGACAACCCCTCCCAGCTCAGTATCATCCACTAACTTTATAAGTTTGCTCTCATTTCCATTACTTAAATCATTGATGAAAAATATTTAACAGAACTAGAACCAGAACTGATCCCTGTGGTATCCTGCCAGTTATGCCCTTACAACAGGACTGTGAACCATTGATAACCACTTTCTGGGGGCAGTTATTCAACCAGTTATACACCCATTTTATAGTAGCTTAATCTAGGTTGCATTTCCCTAGTTTGTTAATGAAATGGTGATACGAGACTATCAAAAGCCTCACTAAATCTACTACATCTACCACTTTTGCTATATCCACAAGACTTGGTTACCCTGTCATAGAAATCTATCATGTTGGTTTGACATGATTGTTCTTGACAAATCCATTCTCACTATCTCTTATCACCTTATTCTCCAGCAGATGTTCGCAAATTGATACCTTAATTATTTGTTCCATTATCTTTCCTGATATAGAAGTTAAGCTGACTTGTCTGTAATTCCCTGGGTTGTCTTTATTTCCCCTTTCATAGATGGACACTATATATGCCCTTTTCCAGTCCTCTGGGGTCTTACACAGAAAAATCTTTCATGACTTTTCACAGATAATAGTTAATGGCTCAGATCTTTCTTGAGTCAGTTCCTTGAGTATGTTAGGGTGCACATCACCAGGTCCAGGTGACTAGAAGACATCTAACTTGTCTAAGTAATTTTCAACTTGCTCCTTCCTTATTTTACCTTTTGGTCCTATCCTATTTTTACTACCATTTGCTATGTCAGGTATTCAGTCACCACCAACCTTCTTACTGAAAACCGAAACAAATAAGCCATTTATTTATTTATTCTATGATTCATTTATTCCTCTACCATTTCCACATTTTCTGTTATTGTTTCCCCCTCTTTATTGAGTAATGGTCCTACATTGTCCTTGGTCTTCCTCTTGTTTCAAATATATTTGAAGAATGTTTTCTTGTTACTGTTGTGGGGGAGTGGGTGTAGGGGGCATGATCCCCACACTGCAAGAAGGAGTCCCAATTGAGAGGCAAGAGACCAAACCACAATTTTTTGGGTTAACTACTTTCTATGTGACTTTTATTGAGATAAATAAATTTACAGAAAGGAAAGAAGAGAAAAAAAGTTAAATAAGAGGTTAATATTATTCAATTACTAATATTCCTGTTAAAAAAATTAAAACTTGCAATTCCTATTAAATTAAACTTAACAAATCTCATACAAACTGCAGTTTTAGAACTCTATTTCTTTAAGGCATTTAAAGATCTTCTGAGTACAAACTAATTGCCCAATAAACAGAAAATAGAGCACAAATATTACTATAATATTTATCCTCATTCTTGTGCCTAATCCTGAATTAAACCCCCAGTTCCAATCCTGATTGATATAATTTAACAGAGTGGGGTTTATAAGAGACAGAGATGGAACACACAATCTGTAGGTAAAAAGAGCTTTGCTATTTACCACATACATACTGAAACATCACACTAAAACATCAGACACAGCCCAGGACACATGAACACCTTGCTTCTCCCCCTGGCTCTTCAGACACCATGGATCACTGCCCAGTGAGGCTAGCCATGGGCTGTTTGCGGCTAGGAGTTACAAGGGTCAGCTGGGGTACCTGGCGGGGAACACAAGTGGATTTATTATTTCATCACACTCTTTCACACTGCTGTTTCCCAATTTGATTGTGGAACACCAGCTTGATTCTGATCTGTGAGGTTAATAGGTTCAGAGCAGTAATAATACACATACACATCCCCAAAAAGCATTTCCCAATTTAAATTCCAAACTTGGCCAGAGTATATTTACCACATCTGGATGTTATCTCCGCAGTGACAGACAGCAGACCTGTTTCTTTAAGACAAAGATAGCAAAATGTGATAGAACAGCCCGGTGTTAAGACGGCTCTGGCTGCGGACCAACAGGACAGCCTTTGGGCTCCTATCTGTTGCTGTCAACCCAGTAGCCCACCGGTCTGGCGTCTACCAATTGCAAGCTCCATGCACTTGGCTAGACCGGTGTTAAAGTGGCTCGACCAAGCGCTTCACAGGACAGCCTCTGGGCTCCTATCTGTGGCCTTAGAAATCAGAGCCCACCGCGACCAGCTGCAGTGGTTGAACACCCCCTGCCACCCCCTTCGGATGTGGGCTCTGGCCCTCCACTCCAGGGTGAACAGGTGAAAATTGAAAACTTAGTAAAAGAATTCAAAAAGAAAAAGAAAAAGAAAAAGATCTGCCAAAGAAGAAAACTGCAGACTCCCTTGGTGATCAGTCAAGGGGTTTAACACTCTTCCTTGTGAAGAGTGGGGAGATGCCTAGGGGGTGGCCAGATCCCCTGGCAACACGACAGGCTGCTGGCCTATCACTTCTCCAACGTGCCTAAGCCAGAATCCTGGCTTTATGCCTTGGACCCCTGAAAATTAGCATATCGCTTGTTGTCATAGAAACTTACTGACACTGGTCTGGTCAGCAGAGGAACTCATAAGTCTTTCAGCTATAACTCATAAGTTTTGCAGCTGTAACTCAAGTTTTACGGCTGTAATGTATAGTTTATTTTATCACTTTGTTTAGGTCTGGTCCCACTCAGCTTGGATACTGACAATAACTCTTCTTGAAGGCCATTACTCCCTGCTGTCAAGAGATAACACCATCTAATTGTAGAGGCCTAACAGGCCACGTTCCATAAGACAAGCTGAAGTTTGGCCACAGCAAAAGAAAACACAAAGAGGGGTAGAAAAATCCACCTCTCACAGTTACACTTCATGACTTCGTCTATTTTGATCTTGGTTTGTGTCTTAGCCTTCTAATTTTTGCCCTGCATAATTGTGTTGTTTATAGTCATCCTTTGTTGTTTGACCTACTTTCTACTTTTTCAAGGACTCTTATTTTTAGATTATTGAAAATCTCCTGGCTAAACCAGGATGGTTTTCCTATCATTCCTACTCAGTGGAATAGTTTGCTTTTGTCTCTTAATAATGTCTCTTTGAAAACTGCCAACTATCTTCAGGGTTTTTTTTTTCCTCTTAGACTTCCTTCCCACCAACCAACCCCGAGTGTGCTTAAGTCCACCTTCTTGAAATGCATTGCTATTATTCACATTAACCATTCTCATAATCCACTGATATTATTCTGTATGCAGAAGATGTATTCCATATTTAACATCAAGGTCACAAATTCTTGTTTACCAGTCATGGACTGAAAACGGAAGAAAATGGTCATAAGTCAGTGTATGAAAAGCGTAAAGAATGGTGAGAGTAGGGAGGAACACAGAAGAACCAAAGCCCACCATACCCCACCGGGTTCTGACCCAGGGCCATTTGAAGCAGTAGTCCTTGAACAGGTTCTAAAAGCCTAATAGCCAAGGCTATGTTACTTTCTACCCATTTTCCAGTCCTTCTGGCACTGGCAATGATGATTCATCACATTCAGTTTCTGCAGTTGATGGGCTTCCAATGGCTAGGCTATGAGGCTCAATCCCCACACCTTGGAATCCTTCTGTATTCCTTGTGAGAGACTGCTGCACCCAACTTGCTCTCTTCTGTGGTCAGTCCAGATGGAGGCAAGTTGCTCCCTTTTGAATTCTCTGTTTGCTAGGAGCATGCCCAGCAGAAGTGAGAGGTGAGGTGGTCTATTAGGTCCAGAGGAGTCCTTTAACTCTCACTTCACCAGTACAGGGTTGATACATAAAATCACAAAGATAAAAAAAGGCACTGTTTTAGCTCCCTCTTGAATACTTGGTTAGTGTCAATGCTACTGAATTAAGGATGAATTAGTTGTTATATGGTGACTTTTCACTCAGTAATCTTTCCTTTGTTGTCTACCCCACCTTCTAGTATTGAAATGGTAGTTTTGCTGATTTACAATGTATAGCCAGGAACATTGTCTTTTCTTGCATTGCCTGTTGGTTTTATTCTTAAACAGACTTCCAGCTATTTGCATCAATTTTGGTTAATCCCATGAATTTGCTTTATAAGGATGGTTCCTCCTCCTCCTCAATTACAGGGGTCCTGATCCTCCACTGCATCACTCATTAACAGTGATGCAGAACTATTTACATTAATTTCAGCAGTGGCACACTGGATCAGCAAAATGGTGAAGCAGTTCCATTGCATGAAGAGAACATGAAAGTGGGATTAAATATTCAAAGATCAGGAGATAAATGTAATCTTTCACAAATTTTATCTGATGCCTATACCTCTGGTAAGGACTTATGCACTTTCAGTAGTGCTGCTAAGTTCAGTGCGTCACGTTAAGCACATGGTTAAATCTTTGCAGGATCAGGACTTCATTATTAAGGTGTAAAGAACACTTTTCTTTTTTCAATTTCTTATTCACTCTTCAAATCCTCTTGAGTCAGAGAAAGGGCCAAGTGCTATTATTTAATGCAAGAACTTGGGCATGGTTTTGGCAAAAAAGGTGTGTAGAGACCACTGGGGTGGAAGTGGCAGGGGTGTTTTGAAACCGATTACCAAAGTAAAACTGGAATTCTTCACATGCTACAGCTGTAACTGCCAAAAATTAACATGATAAGACTATCAAATGAAGGAAGAGACTGTACAATTCATAATTATTTATTTTGATTTTTACACAGTTCAAGAAAAGAACACCTATCCCTTCACAGTCTTTTAGAAATACACTAATTAAATAGCAAGATCTGTCAATTATCCCAACTTCAAATGTTGAGTTTGTCCCACATCAAATTTAACATATAGCTGCTTGCAATTATGTTATTGTGCTATGCAACAAGGAAGGGACAGAGATCTCAGATTCCAGCACCCTTTCTCAGCCACTCACTGGAAGAGTGTTTCTTCACTGGTGTTCTGTGGAACACTGACTGGTGCTCCTCAGACATAGTGCAGGTATTCTGTGACCAACTCTGACTCCACCCCATTGGGGGAACTTAATGGGGAAGGGGAAGGAGCAATTAAATGCCCCAGCTGCAGCAATGCTTCCAGATGCTCAGCTGCAGATGTTGACACATACCTTGAAGCTCTGCTGCAACTGGGGCATTTTAAATCTCCCACCACTGTTACCAGCTTTCTTGAAAATGTTTCCCATCAATCGTTCTACATAAAGCAATTAATGCCTTTAGGTGTTCCCTGGTACCCTAAAGATTGAGAAAAAACTGCTGAGTAACTTCCTCCCTGATTTGAGCTTATAAAAATTAATTTGACTTGGATGGCAGCCATTTTTGTCACATGGAAAGTTTAATGACTCTGTCTTGCTTTTGCCAGCATCTCTCTAGTTCAAGAGAGAGGGTAAAAAGACCAGATTTACAATTAAAATGAAGTCTGTAGTGTTCATAATCCCACACAATTAATACACTGTGCAGATTTCCAAAATCCTCCCAGAAGGAAGCAAAAAAAAAAAATCTCTTTAAAAAAAGGTTCCATATCATGGAATTATTTGTCTCCACAACATGAAAACAATGGTTCTCTTCTGCAGCTGTGTTTCTTTAATCAGTGTGAAAGTCTAACTCTGTGCCACTGAAATCAATGGGAGTCCACTGCCACAGACTGCTTTCATGAACTGGGACAAAAGGCAGCCTCTCTCTGCCTCAGTCCCTGATCTGTAAAATAGGAATAATGTCAGTTTCCCACATCACATGAATGGTTAGGAGATAAATACATTATTAAGACCATGTCTTCATTGAAAATGCTGTCAGTCCCCACAGATAAATGCAGTGGAATCGATTGAGTGGCCAGTGTAAACCTGCTCAATCAGTCATGGAAGTGATCTCCCATCGACACAGTAATTCCACTCCTTGAATTACAGTAATGCTGCATTGAAGGGAGAGCAGTTCCTGTCAATGCAGAAGAGTGAAGACAGCACAGTAAGTCAGAGTAACTAAGCTGATGAGAGATATGCATTCTGCAGCACATAGATTGTGTATCTCTTGTTGATTTAGTGCTGCATTGCAGACTAGGCCTAAGACTGAGGTGCTCAGATACTAAGGTCATTTGGGTCATAAGCACCTGAAAGATATTTTGCCTTTGCTCTAAATGTGACTAGAATTAGACCATCACTGAGATGGGGCTTATTGTCATCTATGGAACAATTTAATTAGTATATTTGAGCCAATAAGATTAAAATCATATATGAAATGAGAGCAACAGAAGAAAGAAAGGAGGGAGAGTGAGTGTAAGTGATGAACAGAAAGGCAGCATTTAGAGAGGAAAGTGTTAGAAAAAGAGTGATTATTGTCTAAGGAAGTGAATACTACCATTTGACCAAAGCTAGTGTCAAAGACAGCCATTGATGAGGAGCCTACTGTCGGTGTATTTCCCCGTAGGAAGAAGTTGGCAGCAATGATCACTTTAGTTTTATAATAGAAACAGAAAAAGAAAATCTTATAAGTTCTTGAATATCTCCTACCACCCTTTCCATTCCTTAAATTGTCACACTTCTGGATTTTCTCTGCTTCTTCTCTGCTACTTTTTCACATTTGCCTGTTTAAACATTTGTAGTTTTATTTCAAACCAAAGGAAAACACATCAGCTCTGCAACCTATGGTGGTGATGACTATGTCTGCACTTTTGCTGCAGTACAGTCAGATTAGTGCTGGGTTGTGTTGGTTGCTAGACAGTGGTAACTTCTCACAGACAAGGCCTAGGGTTCATTGCCTCCTCCTTATTGCTTTCCTCAAGCACCTAACTCTTACTGTGTTGCTGCTCCTGAAGTATATAATTAAAATCAGTACACTATTGTCTAACAGAGCTGTCAGCTAATGCCTGCTGCTATTATATAATAATACCACAGAGCTGGCGCAGAGTTGGCTATTAGTGGCTGACATGAGAACTCATCCCTCCTGTCCTAGAAGTAGACAGAGCATTATTTCATCATTAACTCTTCCTTTCAGTCCTTACCACTTTAAAGCAGACTACAATTTAGCTTTAAAATAAAATGACCATACCAAGGGTTTGCAAACAAAATGTTAGAGAGGCAACTTGGTCAAGTGGTTAGAGAACACCATCCTGAGTTCTAGGCCTTAGCTCCGCTCCTGATTTAACTGCAGTTATTCAACATGCCTGTCTTATTTTTTTCTATAGTGCTTAAGAGTAGTGAAGTTAGAGCTAATCCTTCAAAAAGCTCTTTTAACAACTGTTTTCCCCTGAAAAACAATAAAAATTATCTCTAGTTTACAGTGAAATGACTTGCTGATAATGTCTTATGACCTTTGCAGGTGGAATGAATTTCACCCCCAAATTTACTCCACTTGCAGAGTCCAACTGCTTGAGCTCAATGCTGTAGGAGCATGAGGAAGTAAAATTATCATCATCCCACCTCTGACCCCCACACCTCTAGCTAGTGCCAGAGTGCAGAGCCTTTCTGCCCATTTACTCTTTCTGCTACTCCAGCCATAGTCTGGAAAAGAAGTCTATGCCCTTCTGCAGTGGGTATGTGGACCACCAGCTTTGTAGTTTGCAGTTCAGTAAAGTTCAGTTTCACAGGGTTGGAAAATACCACAATTATACTGCCAACTATAGTACTTGAATTAGAAACTTGTTAATATTGTTTTACTGTATAACTTCTTAAAATTTTAATTTTAGAGAGTAAGCATGGGAGGCTAGAGATGCAACTCCGGTTACCTGAATTTCATGTTTAACACTGAATACGCATTTCTCTTGGTCTACTCATGTCCTTCAGTGTGAAATGCGGATCACAATTCAAGGCAACTGTGGAATTTAAATAAGTCTTTAATATAAATGTCTTGGAAGTCTTAAGGTAGATGGTTCCATAGAAGTACAAATCATTACCCTTACCCCCCAATCATATAATAATATAGCCTTCTTAAAATAACTTTCCTCCAGAAAAATCACATGGCACTGCACTGAAAGCTTACAAATGACCTTCAGATACAACAATGAGAAAGAGCATGCAAGCATGCACAGAATAACTAGGGGGCAGTGTAAAAGCCTGTTTGTGTGAATAGAAGCAGGCCACATTATTCCTGGATAGTAAAGGAACAAATAAGTTCTAAAGATGATCTCAAGAAAATAGCCAAACAATCTTTACATCACACTTTATTCATGTGGTCTACAAAATGAGTATAACAGAACATATCGTATAGAGCAGAATAAAATTTTCATTTCCATTGGTAAATATTTTTTTTTAATGGCTCTATCTAGATTTTGATTTTCATACCCTGGTTTGACAAACAAGATGGCAGAAGGATGATCCAAGTTTGCCACAGTTTTTATTTATCTTGAGGAAGGCTTTTGTAAGAATAAGTTAAATAATGTCTGTCACAATTTCTTACAAAGGTTCAACTCTCCCCCAATGGTTAACAGACATAGTGACTGTACTATAGAGGGAGGGATGTGTGTGAAAGAGAGAGAAAGAAAAACTTACTCTGAAGTACATGGGGACTGACTGTAAGATCTCATGACCCTTTTATATGGGGTTTCCCTGACTGTGGTTGTGTTGTGTGGTATACAATTACAAAGGGTTAATTCCAGAAGAATGACCACATATACACAGGCGAGCAGACAATAGCTTCTGATAGCCCCATTTCTTGATTCTTAAAGTACTTTATTTTGACCTTTTACCTCTGATGAAACAACTGTAGTTTGATTCTGCACAAAATACAGAATTGTTTTAAACAAATGTTTTGAAATCATCTGAAATCTATTTGCTAAAATGATGCACATTGGTTTTCCTACCTGTGACTGTGGATGAGTGCATTGAAGGCCAATCCATCAGACCAGCTACTGGTGAAATTAATCACATTGACCTGCGGATAATTGCGAGTTGACTGGCGGACCCAGCTCAGTAAGATCTTTTCACTGTTTGTCTGTTGCAACCCAGCCATAATGTTTTTCATTACATCTTTGACCTGCATTAGGAGATAGAATTTCATCAGTGGTTAAAAGCTTATTTATTAAAAGCAAACTCTTTTCCTGACCCAATTAAGCACCACTTTCCTTATCCTTAATCTTAAAGTAATAAAGAATGGTATCTCATAAGTAAACAGTTATGAAACACAAATGATTTCACCATCATATAAAAGTAGCATTGAAATCTGACTTTGCTAAAGTAAGCAATTTTGACTCATTTGTCCTTTTTCTTGTGTGTTCAATGTACTCACCTCTACAACAAAATAAGACTCTAGTTACTGAATATAAAAGGTAAGTTTGGACATGTATTTTGTATGTAAAACACAAGGGGAGAAACTCTCTCTTTTCTTACTAACTTTTTCTTACTTACAAGTATAAAAAGATTAGATAATCAACAGGGAGCATTTTCTATTTGGTTCTTATTAATACTGTTGGCATTGGAATATTGGCATTAACATTAATAATGAGAGCTAGACACCCATTAGATACACAACAGTAGGTTATATTAGACTATAAAGGTACAGTTAAGACATACGTACACAAATAAGATAAATATGTACATTTAAACAGTTATTGGACATTTTGTTTTCATGAGTGATTTTTACCACATTAATTATGGATGGCTAATCATCTCCCACTCTGACCAGAGGATCAGGCAACTTGTCCAGTTTGTATTCTTCATCAACAAATACCACCTGAGGAGTAAGTTGTAGGTTTGAAACATTGATGCATTGTCATCTCCAATCTGGTGAGAACATGGATGCAGAGCCGTAACATGGTGATCCAGCATATCCCTTGCCATTTGCGGTGCTTGGGGCTGGTGCAACGAAATGTGCCCTTGACTAGAGTGGCTCCATTGAGCCGCTCTGATCCGCCTGGGATAAAACCCCATTGGCCCCACCATAGTTACGGCCCTGAATGGATGTACCTGAATTTGAGGGACAAAAAAAATGTAATACTCCAATATTTAACATTTCAAAAAACATGGTCACTAATCAAAAGACAATAAGTTCTATAGTAATTCTATACAATTATATCAGGTGCTATTTTATTATTTCCCTGACATGCTTCAGTCTTAACTCAATTTATCTGAAAGATATCATGAGAATTCAGGAAAGATGAATTAGAGAAAAAAGTGCAGCTAATGTAAAAGGAAGCAAGGAGTCCTGTGGCACTTTTAAAGACTAATGAATTTATTTTTTCCTATGAGCTTTTTAGTTGAAGCCCCACTTTTTCAGATGCCAAAAACAATGGAAGAAAAACTTACAGTATAGGACAAAGATAAATCCTGTGATTAAATTTCACTGCATTTCGTCAGGTTACTTCCACAAATCAAAAAAGATATATATAGATTCAAACCATGTGGAACAACATATTAAAGTGGTGAGGTTGGGAGATGTGAGAATCACTTTTTGGAATGAAAAACGAAGAAAGAATGAGTCTTGTGGCACTTTTAAAGAGTGTAATGAGAAAGCCAGTTCATGCCTCTAGTCAAACCCAAATTGATGGTGTCAAGTTTGCCTATGAGCTCTAACTCTTTGGTTTTTCTTTGAAACTTTGATTTAGAATTAGCCTGTTTAAGAATTGTGACTGACATGTCTTTCACAGAATGATCAGGGATACTGAATTGATGCTCTATTGAATGTTTCTATTTCTGATGTCAGGTTGGTGTCATTTTATTCTTTTGTGCAGAGATGGTTCCGTTTCTCCAATGCATAAAGTGGAGACGCATTGTTGGTACATGATTAAGATGGCTGTCCCCTTGGAAATAATGGAAAAGGAATAAATACTAATTTGTGGTAGTAAACATTTGTTAACAGATAAGGTATCCATGCACATACAGATTTATTACTGAAACTGGGTTCATTCTTATGTTTTTGTGCAATGAGAACATGCAGAACTTGGAGAACACAAAAATCTGTCAATTAAGGTATTTGTTTTTTCATACCCCCAAGATCCATGCTACCCCAGGAATGCACATCATATGTAATGAGGATTTCTGCCCCCAAAACAAGACTAATTTAACTACATTGTTTTAGTTAAATCTATTAAAACTCATTGTGAACATTAATTTAAGAAATGTTTTTTCTGCTTGTCTTGTAATTGTACAATAGTAAACTAAACAAATATAAGTCAAGTTTAAATTTGATTTAAGAGTCTCCAAACATACATGGAACTGTACTGTTGCACACCAATCACTAATGCACACCAAAGGGATGCACACAAGTGCACACCCAATGCCTAACAACTTTAAGGATCTCCAGACAGGAACTAGGCAGAGGCACCCCATGTTTGCAAGAGCCCGTTCACGGGCCTGAGGAGCCTCTTCCTGAATACAATTTATTTTTCCAGAAGAGTTGCATGATTTTTCGCTATGGTTTAAGACCTGTAAAGCATGCTGTTGGGTTTGTTTGTTTGGTGGGGAGAGAGTGGGCATCAAACAAACTGAAAGTTGGTTAAACTAGTAAAAAAACAAGTTGGTGCAGTTTTATAATACATAGTCATCCTTTTATTTAGAGTGAGACTCCAAAAGAGAAAAATAGCTAACAAAGATTTTATTTTACTTTTGATTAATAGTTAATGTGGGACTGAAACCAGGAGTAGAGATGAGACCACAAAAATGTGGAGAAAGAGGAAGCTGAGAAGGGACTGGAACACCAAGGATAAAGGTGCTGTAATAAATTCAGAATCATGTACATTAACAAGCTTTGGCCAAGAGTGAATGCTGCACATCACCATACTGCCGTAATGTGAGAGAAAAATGTAGTGAGAACCTGGAGAAGAGGATAAGATAAGAAAGAACAAACTTCACATACAATAATGATGGTAGTCATACTTTTGTGTGACACTTGCTTCTCCAGGACCAAAGTTTCTTATGCTAACCTACACTGTCTAATCAGTTCCTTATAAACAGATAGAAGAGGTGTGGAAGTTATAGTCACACACTTGGACTGGGAAGCATTTGTGTCAAAGACTGCCTTTGTTGTATGTTAGCACAGCGCCAGCACACCAGGGTCCACGCAAGTAGAGCTACCAGAATACAAAGAACAGCAACCTATAAAAAAATAAAAATGGCAGTCTCTCCAACCTGAGAGAGAAATCAGAGGACCTTCTTCCCTACTCACTCAGTGTATAATTTGCAGCTAACTGCCTTAACCTTTTCTTTCCTGATTTCTTATGCCCATTCTTTCCCCCAGATTTTTGAAAAAGTACTTCTTGTGGATTATTTTTCTCAGAGGGTATACTTGGAACCAAATAATCCAGAGTTTGTAGCAGTTGATTTGTTGAGGGCTTTCACAATCACGCGCAGTCATGGGGTGTGCCTCCCCCTGCTGCCTAGTATTGAACAGCTCCCTGAGGTGAGATTCCAGGAAATTCTAGATACGTATCTTAACTCTCCTGACAATGCAAAACACAAGAACTAAGAAGTCCTAACAAACCAAATGTTCAGGGGCTTCTCCTCAGCGTCTCCTTTTTGGGTCTATTACCAGCTCAATTCTGTGATACCTTTAAGAGTCTTTCTCCACTTGGAGCTTGGCCCCATACCTTGACTACCCTTTCCCCCAGAGTACTCTTGCGCAGGTCCTGCCACGGAGTCACACACACTCCCTGTGGTTTCACCTAATAGATTGATCTCATAACTCATTCATAAGGCCCAGGTCTCTATTACAATACTTAATTACCACCTAGGTAATTAACAAGTCACCTGGATCGGGGTTGACTCATTCCCTTTAGCAGGGTCTGCCATAACAGGCTGGCCTCTCACTCCACTAAAAGGCCAACATCCATGATGCATGCTTTGTAAGTCTTTGTCACAGTTATGCCAAATATTTCATGATATTCCCAGATACTGGTTATAGGAAAAGAAGCAAGGAGTGCCGTGGGACTTTTAAGACTAACAAATTTATTTATCACATGAGCTTTCACGGAAGAAAATCCCACTTCGTCAGACATTCTAATGAAGTGGGATTTTGTCCCACAAAAGCTCATGAGATAAATAAATGTTTTAATTTTAAAGCGCCACAGGATCCCTTGCTTCTTTTGCTGAACCAGACTAACACGGCTGCCCCTTTGTAATTTAGTTATAGGAATAATCTGCAATGGGCAAAGCTTTGCTATAAGACTGAGGTATGTTCAGTTCTTTATAATCCAGCCTGTTTTGCTTTCTTAAGTAACTGAAATTCCCCCTGTAGTCCTTCAAAAATGTAACAGAATAGCCACTAAGGGTTATAAGTGCCTTAGAATATGTTCCTGGTCTTTGACTTTAAGTCATACAGGTCATGTTGAGGCCGGAAAAAAGCTTAATAAAAGACAAAGGTTTTCTCCATAAAGTTCTTAATCTGCTTTTCTTATGCCAGTTCTACAAAGGACACAGGTTAACCACACAGGGTCACACCAAATTTATGCAGGTGTTTGTTTATAGAAAGAACAACCCAAATTAAAAATCTAGCTTAATTTAAGGTTTCCTAATTCAACAAAAAAATCTCTTGCTGCACACTAATGCCTTCCTACCTACCCATCTGTAAATTTTCACATCATCTGTTCTTCTGCCTTTTAAGAAGAGAAAATAAATAAAGGACAATAAAGTTCTGGTCAATTTAGAAAAGAAAGGAGGGAGAAAGTGAAAGAGACAACCCTATTTGCTGAAAGAGAGTTGTGAAAACAGGAACTGTTGGCTCTAATCCTATTAACTCACACATACTTAGCATTACAGAAGAGTCATCCTACTGAAGTCAATAGCACTATCACAACAAACCACAACAAGGTGTCATGTGGCACTTAAAGACCAACAGATTTATTTATCGCATGAGCTTTTGTGGGAGAAAATCCCACTTCATCAGATGCTTTGAAGAGGGGGAGCTCACAGAACTGGATGAAAATAAATGCAGGGGAGTATAAGACATGGGATCAAGTCATACTGAAACAGCAAATCAGAGCATTTGTAGGGATTCAAACTCTAGGAAACAGCACACAGAGGGAGGGTGAAGTCAAATTACCTGTTATAGTGTGAAAAGAATCCATAGTCATGATTCAGCCTTGCTTTCACACAACCTAATCTGCATGTTAGTTCAATTTCAGCTGTGTCTCTTTGAAGTCTTGATGTCCCATTGATTTTCTCGAGGACCATCGTTAACAAATCATCAATGGAGTGATTAGGAAAACTGAAGTGCTCAGCAACTGTTTTTTTTTTTTTTTTTGGCATTGTGATTTCTGATGTCAGTTTTGTCTGCATTTATTCTTCTGCTTAGGGACTGTCCTGTTTGTCCAATGGAAAAGGCATGGGGGCTATGGGTCCAGATGATTTAGATGTCATTAATGTAGCGTAAATACCGGAAAGGTAGTTTGGGATGAGACTTGAGGAAATGTTATAAGTCACCCATAAAAACTTTGGCATATTGTGGGGCCATGCAGGTACCCACAGCAGTGCCACTGACTTGAAGGTATAAATTTTTCTCAAATCTGAAATGGCTGTGGGTGAGCACAAAGTCCCTACGTAGAAGAATAAATGCACACAAAACTGACATCAGAAATCACAACACACACACACACACACCAAAAAAACCCCCCCAAAAACATAAAAACAGTTGCTGAGCACTTCGATCTTCCTAATCACTCCATTGATGAATTGTTAACGATGGTCCTCAAGAAGATCAATGGGACATCAAGACTTCAAAGAGAAATAGCTGAAATTCAAATAATATGCAGATTAGATTGTGTGGAAGCAGGGCTGAATCATGACTATGGATTCTTTTCACATTATAACAGGTAATTTGACTTTACCCTCCCTCTGTGTGCTGTTTCCTAGATTTTGAAACCTTACAAATGCTCTGATTTGCTGTTGCAGCATGAGCTGATCCCATGTCTTACACTCCCCTGCATTTATTTTCATCCAATTCTGTAAATTACCCTCTTCAAAGTGTCTGATGAAGTGGGATTTTCTCCCACAAAAGCTCATGCGATAAATAAATCTTATAAAGTTAAGTGTGTGCCTAAGTGTGTGGAGGACTAAAGTCTGAAAGTAACTTAAAGGCTCATTCCAATCCTTCTGTTTCAGTTATCTTTCTAAAGTATTATAAATACTTACAAATGAAGCCACATTACAGTTATTCAAACCATATATTACTGATGCAGTAAGCCACGAATTTTGTATAGGATTGCATTACAGTTACTACTAGTATATCTTTAGTTCCTACCAAGAAACCAAAGCCTACACAATGAATTTACACTAATGCGGAGTCTATTCAATGGCACCAGTGAAGGAGGCTCAGATCCAGAGTGCAAAGGACAACAACTAAACTAATCTTCTCAGAGTTAACAGAAAAAATGAATTAGTGTTTCCAAATACGAGCAACTTAGACATGCTACACATTAAGCAAGCTATTGGACAAGCATGTACATTTGGTTGAATAATTTCCTAGTGTAACTACTGAAATTAATGGATTTGTACTAGGAATAAATCTGGACCACTGAACTAGTTTGCAAACTCTCACCAATCTGAATAGCATGCATTATGTATGCTAACAATGAGTCCAAAATGGAGGGTGCAAATATTTCCCCCAGAGAAAGGAGAGTTTTTGGTTGGAGACACAAAGACAATCACAGAGACCCAGTTGCTCTTTTTAGGAGATCCTGAGAGGAAAGGGCAAGAGCCTTGGAGAACACAGACTAAAGAGTGTGAACCAACAACATACTTTCTGAATCCTGCTCCAGACATCAGTTCACACTGGTGGGTATTGTTACTGGTTTTCATTTTATGACGTGCACAGGCAATAGCTACATTTGAACATTTACTAATCAAACATTTGGTAAAATCAGACATATGGCTGAGTATCCATATACATTGTGCCACACAATTAATGGGTGTGTTAAACAAACATGCATCTACCCCCCCACACACACATTGAGAGGAATAATGGGAACGGGAAAAGCCAGAGAGAAACAAAACATTAAAACACAACTAATAATAAAGACTTCCATAACTCAAAATGTGGTAGGGAAAGACTATACAAGTCTCCACAAAAGGACACTCACTTCTGTCATTTGTCCATACTAAAACAGTGGCTCTCAAAGAGGGATATAGCCTTGGGGATATACACTGGTCTTCCAGAGGCTGTATCAAATCACCTAAAAATTTACCTACTTTTACAACAGGCTACATAAAACGGACTGGTAAAGTCAATACAAACTAAAATTTCACACAGATAATGACTTGTTTATACTGTTGTACATACTATACACTGAATGTTAGTACAGTATTCATATTCCAATTGATCTGTTTTATAATTATATGATAAAAAGAGAAAGCAAGCAATTTTTTTTAAAGTAGTAGTGTGTTGTGACACTATTGGGGGGGGGGTCTGATTTTGTAAACCAAGGAGTATTTTTTAGTAGAGCAAAACTTGGGAGCATTCAAGAAAAATTATAAACTCCTGAAAGGGATACAGTAATCTGGAAAGGTTGAGAATGCCTGTATTAAAACACAATGATTCAAACATTATTGCTGGAAGTGGTAGGGACAGTTCTCACAGATACACATGCTTCAGGGCCCACACTCGTATTTCCTATGCTTCAGATTCAGCTCTCTAAATTCTTCAAAAAAATTAAGAAATCCCACCTATTCAAACAGGCAAGAGAGTAATAGAAGTCAAAAACAAAAGTGAATCAGTACCACACATTCTGAGAGTTCTTCTGTAGAAACCACCATCTCCTTTTCTTTATATTGTGCATATGGGGAAGATGGTTATTTACTGAAATTAATTTTTCGGTGTTTTGGTCTTATCAGCATTATTTCTCACATCACAGTGGGCTAAACTTGCTTATCTTTTGCCAGAATATTAAAATTCCATAATTAATTGGAGTTTTTAGTTTGTTTTTTGGAACATGCTTAGTAGGAACTCCTACCACATTACTAACAGAAGCACATACACCCTAAATTAGTGCAAAGCCCTTCTTGCAATATAGGTTTACTAGTTTATCAAAACCACTTAATATTATATTTCAATTCCCACCTGAACATATCTGTTTTTATGGTTTTCTAGCCTGATCCATACTTTGCTAAATCCTCCTGACTAGAAAGCAGAGTTTACCTCCCTTATACCAGGGTTAAGTTAAATAGGCCACACCTGCCTCAAAGGAATGTCAGGAAAAACTACAGCAGCTTTTTGCAGTTTTACCACCACCTGCACTGCAGATTGGGTGAGTTTATAGTATTTTAAAATAAAACATGAAATATGTGATGGTTTTAGCATTAATTGAAAAACATCAACAAAAAAGTGATTCTTCCTCAGTTTTTGAAAAGAAAGGTTAACATCTGTGGAAAACACCTTTCCATTTTAGTTTGTCTATTCATTTTGCTTTATAAAAACTTTATTGTGTCATTTTCAACAACTCACAGTACAATGAAAATTAGAAAAGCTGCTATTAGTGCTCCAGAAACTATTTTATAATCTCCCAGTTCTTAATGTCCCAGATAATATGACAACAAGCTACCATCAGATTTTTTTTTTATTTGAAAATTGAGTGCTTTGCAGATGGTCTTATTTTGTTTGAAATACCTTTATTTGTTTTGCAGGTTGTGGCTGGATAATAACATGCAAGCATCTTGCAACACAAGATTTCAGAGAGAACATTCACCAGTACCCCTTACCTGCCAGTGCAGAATTATATTCCAGATCAATCCAAGGGTCAGTTTGTGATTTCCATCCACTATGTCTGTGCTTCCAATATTCACCAAATCAACCTATTCAAAAATGCAAAACAAATACAGTACCATATAAAAGATGTATCTGGATAGCTAGTGTATGCTGTGAAAGAAACCATGACAAAAATAAGCAAGGAGCCCTGTAGCACTTCAAGATTAACACATTTTTCAGAGGAGCTCTCTCTCTAAGTGCCACAGGATTCCTTGCTTATTTTGCTGAACTAGACTAACATGGCTACCCCTTTGAATTTCCAGAAATATAGACATTTGAAGTAGTTATCTTATTAATGTTGAACCAGTTTGTTTAAACCAAATTTTCAAATATCATAATAGGTTGGATTGTTGTTTTATTTTGTGATGATTCGTAGATTTAGAGAAAGTAACATTCAAAGTTTATTAAATAAAGTGGAATAATTAAAGAGCTGACAAAAAGTAATTGGCAGAGCTAATGATATGCTGAAATTAAGTGAAAATATACAATTAAAATCATATTATTAAATGCAAACCTACCTCATAGGTCAATGCAATATTAGGTCTCTATAATTAAAAGTCACACACACCAAGGAAATACAAATAGAAAAGTTCCAACAGCAACTTCAACACTGCTACTTTGCACATTTTATGTGTTTCATAGTTTACATTTTACCAAAATAAAAACCTCTAGTAATATTAGAATGTGTATGAGCAAAGAAAAAAGAAAACAGGATATATACAACCCAATCGGTTTAACATTGCTGTGGGAGATCGTATTTTCTCATTTCCTGACTTTGTGATTTTAATTTAATGGTTCATTAATGTACTGAGATGTAAGGGGGTTTCCCTGTCAAAGTCATTGAAAGTTCTGCCATGAGAAGATGCATTTTGGAGCTCAGTAAAGTCAGGTCTTGTGGCCCTGAGTACACCCTACTACTGTTTCTGAATATAATGCTCTCTGCATTTGCCACTCCAACACATTACTCTGGGGCATTTGTGTCTCACTGAAGGCCTGGTCCCTAGAAATGCTGAATACACTTTGTGAAGTGTTGAGCATCTTCAGCTCTAATTTTTTTACAATGGAAGACGAGGTCAGGTCAGCATCTGACAGGAGGCACCATCTTGTAAAATAATGTTCTGAGTTTTGAAATATCTTTCTACTTAAAAATATGAATAGAGATCAAATTCTTGCATGGGGGACACATAAGTACATGCAAGAACAGATATTTCCTATAAGGATTCTATGGGTTCCCTTGATTTAAACTCCTTCCAAACCTGAACAGCCACTGCCCCACAATTCCAACTCCTCCGTTGCCAAAACTGAGTCAAATCAAATCAAAGGGTTGGAAGGGACCTCGTGAGATCATCGAGTCCAACGCCCTGGGAATTGAACCCAGGCCCTTCTGCATGTTAAGCAGAGGTGTTAACCACTACACTATTTGCAGGGCTGGTGATACTGTGGGGTCAACATCATGATCTGCACTCTGCACCTGGGCTCATGGAGCTCTGTATCACACAGACAACTCTGCGACACCAGAGAAATACTCTCTACATAACTTCCAAAAGCACCAATGACACCGGCTAATTTTGCAGAGCTGCTATATATCTGTTTGTGGGTCATTTGCATGAGTCTCATGCTCCCAGCCAGTATTTTCCCACAAAATATAATTTCTTTTCCTTAACTGAAGATATCTGAGCTTTCAGAAGGACTTTTTTTCTTAGAGAATTATTATTAGTAAACTATAAGAATAGTGATGTGTCTCCCATCAGAATCAGATCAGTAGGCTCAATACACTTTCCACAAGGAAGTTAGAAACAACATCCTAGCTGTCAAATGGGCTCTGCAGTTATATTTACCAAGGGTGAAATCATTTAGGACATCCCTTGTACATTCTGTCTCCCTCAGGGATAAGTATAAACAGAATGCCAAATCCACACAAATTTTGTCACAGTGCATTTGGCTGGCCATTGAGACTTGCTATGCATAAGTCAGAATAACAGTGCCTCAGGGTCTCAGAACTCAATCTACCATAGCTAATGTGGAATAAGTTGCCTGCCTTCATAATATCTCCATTTTAAAAATCCTGTAGAGCTTCTACCTGGAGATCTGTGCACAATCTTGTGCAGCATGAGTCTCTCAATTTAGCGTCTAGATTCACGGACAGTCTTGCAATCCTTTTTTCATTAAACCTTCTCAGTTCACTTACCTAACATATGGACAGATTGTTAAATTCCCACAAGTGAAAGTTCTCACTGCTCCAGCCAAAGCTGAAGGCGAGCTATGGAGACAGGCTGCTCCTCCAAACCAGAGAAAAGGAGCAAGTTTCCCTGCTACTGCTCCTTACTTTAGTCTCTAAAGCTATGTATACACTGACAAGTTAGTTCAAATTAAGGAGGCTTAATTCAAACTAACTTTTGCCTGTCTACATCAGGCTTTCATTAGTTTGAACTAAAGAATTCCTTAGTTCGAACTAACGAATGCTAAGTTCAAACTAGGAACTACCACTGGTTAGTTTGAACAAAGCACTTAGTTCAAGCATTAATTTGAACTAACTACAGTGGAGACCAGGACTAACCCTTAGTTTCAACTTAATAAGTTGGAACTAAGGGCAGTTAGTTGGAGCTAACAAAGTGGACTAGCTCAAACTAACATTAGTTTGAACTAGTCCATGTTGTTAATTCAAGTGAATAAGTTAGAGGTTAGTTCAAACTAACCTCAAACTTATTAGCTCTAACTAACAAGTTTGAACTAACTTGTCCTAATGTAGACATAACCTAAGATTATAGAGAAGGAATTTTAAAATACTCACTAGTAACCCTTTGAAAATAGACCCTTCTGCCTATGTATACTACTCATCACCTTCCCCTCTCCTTTTAGGACTCTAAAGTTTAGCAGAAGTCCTTGGAAGCACATGCTCCCTTTATAATCTTGGATCCAAATATCTGGTGCCATAACAGAGCTTTCCTGCAATCCAACAGATGCAGCTTTTAAGAGGATTTTGAAGGTTGGAAAGATACATACCCTGCACAGTTGACCATTCAAAGACAACAGACTCCAAAAACTATGGTTAGGGGGAGAAGGCTTTTTAGAAAGGGCTTTTAATTTAAGCCTCAACCTATTACAAAGGTCATTTTTAACCTTGTCCGGAACAACCATAGCACAGTCATGACTTTTTTTTTTTTTTAAAGAAGCTTGTTCTATATATTTAAGGAACACAAAATGTAGCTATTTTGAACTTGCATAAAATGTACTTCTTGTACACATTAGAAAAACATAGTAATTGTGTGCTGGAATTTGAATGAACACCACACTGGCAGTCTTTGCTAATGCACAGTATATAGACTCATAGACACTAAAGTCAGAAGGGACCAATTTGATCCTCTAGTCTGACCTCCCGCATACTGCAATCCATACAACCTCACCAACCCACTCCTACAATGAACCTCAAACCCATAAATGAGCTATTAAAGTCCTCAAATCATGATTTAAAGACTTTAATACAGAGAATCAGCCAGCAAGTGAGCCATGCCCAATGCTACAGAGGAAGGCAAAAAAAAACCCCCAGTGCCCAAGCCAATCTGCCCTGGGAGAAAATTCCTTCCCAACCCCAAATATGGAGATCAATTAAACCCTGAGCATGAGGGCAAGTCCACAACAGCCAGGTCAAGAACAATTTCTCTGTAATAACTCAGAACCCACTCCATCTAATATCCTGTCCCAAGTCACTATCATACCCATCACCAGTACTAAAAGACAGACAATGGACAAGCTGCATTGTGCATCATATCATTCCCTCCATAAACTTATCAAGCTCGGTTTTGAAGGCACCTAAGACTTTTGCCCACACCACTTCCCTTGGTAGACTATTCCAGAACTTTACTCCTCTGATGGTTAGGAATCTGTGTTTAACTTCAAGCCTAAATTTTCTGAAGAACAGCTTGTAGCTATTTGTTCTTGTGTCCACATTGGTGCTGTATTCAAATAATTCCTCTCCCTCTCTTGTATTTATCCCTCTAATGTATTTATAAAGAGCAGTCATATCTCCTCTCAGCATTCTTTTGGTCAGACTAAACTAACCAAGCTCTTTAAGTAATCTCTCACAGGAAAGATTTTCCATTCCACGAATCATCCTTGTAGCTCTTCTTTGCACCTGTTCAAGTTTGACTTCATCTTTCTTAAACATGGGTGACCAGAACTATACACAATATTCCAAGTGAGGTCGCACCAGCACCCTGTATAACAGTACTAACACCTCCCTATCTCTACTGGAAATACCTCTTCTGATGCATCCCAGGACCACATTAGCTTTTTTCACTGCCACATCGCATTGGCTACTCATTGTCATTCCGTGATCAACCAGTACGCCCAGGTCCTTCTCCTCCCCCGTCACTTCCAGCTGATGCATTACGAACGTACAAGAAAAATTCCTGTTATTTGTCCCTAAGTGCATGACCTTCACTTCCTATTGTTGAATTTCATCCTATTTCTAATGCTCTACTTTACAAGGTCATCCAAATCACTCTGTATGCTATCCTGATCCTCCTCTGTATTGGCAATACCTCCCAGCTTGGTGTCATCTGCAAACTTAATTAGCACATTCCTACTTTTTGTGTCAAGGTCAGTAACAAAAAGGTTGAATAAGATCGGTCCCAGGACCGATCCTTGAGGAACTCCACTAGTAGCCTCCTTCCAGCTAGACAGTTCATCTTTCACTATGACCCTCTGTAATCTCCCCTATAACCCAGTTCTTTATCCACCTTTCTATTTTCATATTAATCCCCATCTTTCCTAATTTAACTAATAATCCCTGTGTGAAACTGTATCAAATGCCTTGCTGAAATCTAAGTAAATTAGGTCCACTGAATTCTCTTTATCAAAAAAATCTGTTCTGTTCTCTAAAAAGGAGATCAGGTTGGTCTAGCATAATCTACCTTTTGTAAAGCCATGTTGTATTTTATCGCAGTTACCATATCCATAAGTACCTTCTCCTTCAAAATTTTCTCCAAGACCTTGCATGCTGCTGATGTTTTAAACAATTTTAAAGAGAAATATTCTACTGTATGCTGGTAAAGACTTATTTAACAATTGACAGATATTTGACTACTGAATTTTTGCAAAGTGGTATAAAATTACCTACTGCAAATAGATTCAGAATTCGCAACACTTTTATTACATTAAATTAAAAATGTATGAACACATGTAAAAATCTGTATTACCAATTTAACAGTCCTTTTAGATCATTTTGACTTATGCACAAATGCTCAGATGGGTACACATTACCTTAAATTTAGAAAATCAATGAACCTATGTACCAACTGAACTCAAGCTCAAAGACCTACTGTACCTGTCAAGAAAGCCAATATCATATGTGACTGAGAATGCATGACTACTATTCCATCACAACTTACCGTTAGGTTTAAGTGAATGTTATAATTTAGTTGAATCTATTCTTGAAGGCAAGATGTGATATAATTAGATGGCCATGTCCAATAAAGCTACTGGTCAATTAGAATGCTTCAAAGATGTAGATACTAAGGGAATATTTATTCCAACGTTAAAAGAAGCATATTGGCCTGAGGAGTCAAACTTTACAGAGTAGAGTAAAATGTGTTTTTTGACCTGGACTTCATCTTTAATATTTTTTCCCACAAACACATAAAGTATACTAGAAACTGTTTCTCCTAAGAAAAACCTCACATTTTCCAACATTGTTCCATCATATTCAGAAAGCAATTGCCATGAGTTTAAATTCTGATGGCTAACCCCACCTCCGATTTTACTGAGGAGGATTTCTTGTAGTGAACATTTTTAATATTTATTTTAACAGAACGTTAACACAAAATGCATCATATATGGCTTCAAGTAGCACTGCTTAGAGATTCATTATTCAGATACTTTCAGACTGCAGATTTTAAAGTATCTGAATTATATTTAACACACAAATAGAGAACCCATAGATAAGCTATTGCTTTGATGTATACTGGACCTTAGAAATTGTATCCTGTTTCCAGGGGATGAACTATCACTTATAAAAAATTAAGCATGCTATCTGCTGCATGTTCTGACCCTCTCCAGGTGATTACTTACATTATTTTTCTGCAGGACCTGCAGCGCTTTGTTGACATTGTTCAGAGCATGAACTCTTGTGGAGCCCTTTTCTTTTGCCTGTAAACACAATTAAATAAAGTTGACTGCCCAACATAATAAATAAATACATAAATAAATGATGAATATCATGAGAATGCTTTTTTAAGCCCATGAATTTGTATTTTACAAGTTTATGACTATTTTGGTGACGATACTATAATTATTTCTATATGTCTGCAATCTAGAATTCAAAATACTAAATAAAGACAATTGTGAAATAAACAGTCTCAGTTGAATGCTAAAATGCTTTGTGACATTTTTCAGATAACATATAATCAAAATGTATATGGGAATCAGACAAATCCAGGTTGTTTTTATTATGATTAATCTCCCTTTCCACAGAACAATTTAGGAACATTACCATGACAACCAACCAGATAAGCATCAGCTTGTGTAATATTTGCAAGTATATTCTCTCTCGAATTTGACCCATGTTGTCAGCTTGTTTCCCTATATTTATGAGACAGTTTGAGTGAAAGCTCTCAAGCTCATGGATGACAAAAAAAAGGAAATGCAAGAGAGAAGTATCCAAAGATTTTTGCTGTGTTATTTTAACATTTATATGTTAATAAGAGCAGACTTCTTATTCTCTTTAATATGAGTCAGGTTATTCCACGATACATTTTAAATATCAAGTTTGTGGGGGGAAAAAAGGTTGTCTAATTCTACCCAATTTATTATTAAACAAATTTCTGTATATAGAATTATAGTATTTAATTGAAAAAGTTGCTCCCACACTACTCTGAACCTGCCACTGTCAAGTTATTTGTGCTCACCACTCCAGAGGGAGCTCCAGGATTAATTCTGATTCAGGAAGGCAGAATCCTTCTCATGTCTTGTCCACAATAGTGGTGTTTTTTTAATACCCTACCTTTGCTGGCACTTGCTTCAGCTACCCTAACCTTAGCAAGACAGAACGCTCATGCATATGGACTACTATCTTCTGCATGATTTGTCAAAAGAGGAAGAGGTTTTTTTATTAAAAAAAACAATCAATTTTAAAGAAAAAAGCATACAGAAATAAACACAAAACCCAAGAAAAGATTTTGGTTGGGGAGAGAGAAAGATGTTGTGCTCAAACAAGAAAAAAAAAGTTACATATAAGTTAGAACAAATCTTCAAAGTAAGATTTACCAAAGCTTTTTGAGGTTTTCCCTCAAAATATATACTTAACTGCATATATGGCTTTCAATGATGTCACATGTATGGCTAATCAGACAGGAAAGAGTATAAATTGTAAAAACTGAAATTGCCAGAAAATGCTGATAAATAGGGGTACAAGGTTTTAAAGCAAACATCTGTAGTGGTGTACAAAAGAAGAAAAAGATTAAAGAATAAGGGGTCAGATGGAATTTACTTTTAAAATACATACTTTAGCTATGTGTCCTCAACTGAGCACTTCAACTCCTAAATGAACTTCACAGGCGTTTAACTTCACAGGCGTTTAACTCAGAACTAGAGGTTTGTCATAAAAGGTGCTCAGTTCCCACAACTCTCACTGAAGTCAGCATTAGCTGAGCATGCTCAGCACCTCACAGGAGTGTTCAGCACCTTCCCAGATGGATCCATTAAGTAGTCACAGTATGATTTTAGCTAAATACCAATATCTTACAAGACTGCCATGTGGAAAAGTACAGTAAGATTTGTAATTATAGAAATGTACACATACAAGTTTTTGGCCTGTAAAACCTTCAAGGAGCTCCAGAAGTCTTCGTCCATCTCGAAAATCATTAAATAGGTCTTCAATACCGTGTCTCCCAAACTGAAATACACATAAAAATGTCATGTTGTTAGCTACAACAGTGAAGGATAAAAGTGTTATTTCACAATCGCTTTTACTAAAACATGATGTTAAAAACATAGAGTTGCAAGCACCTTTGTGTTTTCAAAATGAGGAGTATGTCAAAACATTCTGTTGCTGTACAAGTGTAGCAGTTGTATTACAAGACAAAACAGGAGAACAGCTGGCAGATAAATTAATACAAATAACATAACTATCTTTCCACAAACTTCCTCATTGAACAAGGCACTGTCTAGTAGCTGAGACACTAATTTCAAAGTAACTTAACTTTCATTTGGTGGGGAATACACACCATGCTTTAATTTTCTAAGTTACAGGATAGTCATTATCTGAGTGAAACTTACACAGAGCCAAATATTTTGTGCTTTCTCTTTTTAGGCTATGTTTACACTACAACCTATGTCTCCAAAACTGATGTCACTGAAGAATGTGAATATTCCACTCGTGAGTGACAAGCTACAAAAACGTAAGCATTTGTGCGCATAGAAGAGCTTTTCTTGCTAACATAACTTCTGTCACTCATTGAGGTAGTTCTTTTATGCTAATAGGCAAGCTTTCACCCAACAGCATAGAGCATCTTCACCAGTCACTTATTAGTACAGTTGATCTGCTACAGCCCTGTGCGTACAAACATAGTTAACAGGACTCTTCACTTAATTATTGACAACATCCATGAAGCTTGCAGACAAACTAGATTTGCTGATTGAGCTGCAGGAAGAAACAGGAACGTTAATTAATATTTGACAAATGAAAAAAGAAATATAAATCCTAAGCTTCAAGGAGGCTTTTTTGCACACAGGTGAAAAACAAAAAACAAAATATAGCTAACTGTTGCTTCCAAGGCTTGTGCTTAATCTGTGAAAAAAAACAAAAAAAAAACTGAGCACCCTCAGCACCCAACTGAATCTATGCTAACTGAAATGTTCAGAACCTTATAGAATCAGGTACCATGAATGTGCATAGTTAACATTTGAACAGATTTTGAATCATAACATATAGAGGGAAGAAAAGGAAATAAGATTTTCTCTCTTGCTTTTCACTGTCTGAAGAGAGCGAGAAAAGGCGGTTTTTATCTTTGCTAAAATCAAGTCAGGCTTTCAAGCTGATGCTTGTGTCACTGGCTAATGAATACAATTGAATGAAAGAGCAAGATGATTTTTATACTCCTTAGTTGATATTTGGTTTTACCTCTACCTTTAACTGATATTTTTGTCACTTTGTATTACAGCTGGCTGAGAACCAGAACAAAAACTAATGACTGTTTTATGGATGCAAAGATTTTGGGTTGATTCATCTGTCTAGGACAAACATTCTTGCTTATTTGTAAAGTGTCAGTGATTGATTTGATTTGACTTGAAATATCTGTATTTTGATTCACTAGAGGTTAAGCCACGCCCTACCTATAACTGGGCCTTTTATCACAGAGTAGTGTGGGAGTGAGAGGCAATGAGCCAGTCACTCAATAAGGAAGCATAATGTGTTTTTCTGTTCAGTTACTCACTCAATCAATCACTCCAGCACTCAGTGCTGCTTGTTCTAACCAATTCTGAAGCTCCAATGTAAGCCACTTAGCAAATAACCCATCCATTGCCATTTGATTACTTGTGATATGTGTTGAATGATACTGAATAGATTCACCAAGACACCACTTTCCTAACTTTGTTAAATTTTCCATTTATCAAATAATATCCTATCTGCTCTATTTCCTACATTGTGTTTATTATGATGGACAGCTTCGATAGAGGATTTTTCAGAGATAATATAGGAATATACAAATTTCATGATTTATGGCAATCCCCTGCAGAAGCCAATAAAAAGTTATACACCCTTTATATCATACTGCACAAATTAGTATATATTAGTTGATTGATATATATATATATATATATATATATATATATATATATAGGTCTGTACATTCATTTGAATTGCCAGGAACTGGAAGATGAATCTGGGGTCTGATCTGACTTCATAACTTATTTCTAGAACAAAGACTTTGGACTTCTCTGTACTACACAGCTTTTGCCAACAAAACAGTGGGGGTGTACAAACTATAATGCGCTTTCTATCAATTTAACTCTCCTGATACACTGACATAATAAAACTACCTTGTTGAAAGGCACAGTACTTTCTGTAACCAAGTTAGAACAACACAGTGTCATTGTAGAAACTATATTTGCATATGTCACCATAAATGGCCCTAGGAGATGTCCCATAATGCCCATTGGAACTGCTCTAGTGAACAGGATGAACTCTGCTGCTCTGCAGCCAGATTCACAGGCATACACCCACCCCTTTTACAGGCCTGGGAATTTTTGGAATTCTGCTTCCTGTTTGCTAGGGGTGGAGAGCTTACATCACTTCTTCACAGCTGACCATGCTGACTCCTCACAGCAAAGACACTTCAACTAGGAGTACACTGAAGTTGTTGGGTCTGCTGGGTCTAGAGAGAGAAGGTATTCAGTCCCAGTTGCATTCCAGCCACAAGAAATTATACATGGCATGTTGGAGAAGAGGCACCAGTGCTGTGCTACGATCAAGGCAGGTGCAAGGGAGTCAAATGGTCATTCTGGTACAGTGCTGAAGACCTGTTTTTACAAAGAGCTGCACACCACCATTGACAACAACCCAACCTCCAGCCCCAAGAGTGCTATGGATACTTGGGGATGAGGGAGAAGCAGCAAAGATTGGAGGCAACTGCCAGCAGAGTGAAACCCAAGAACAATGTGATGGACAAGGAAAAGAACCTGATGGAGAATGTGGGACAGGTGATGGGGTTCTCCTGTAGTTTGATGAGCCAGGAACCTCTTTTGAGTCCAGCATGATCTACCCAGTCACAGCACTCTGGCTTTTGTGCACCTGACATAGAAGAGAGGAGCTACAATAAGTTCTCATTTGGATTTGACATTGCACAGTGACATGAGGTAGAGAAGTCCTTTATTTTGTTATACAAAAGTAGAGGAATAAGGGACAGAAATTAGCAAGACTAACTGTATTTGCCTGTGCACTCCCATCCCCTATGTGGCTGTGCACTGGGAGCAGAAACGTTTATTAATGAAGATCAAGATTTCACAGGAATGCTTCAGAGAGATCTCTAGGAAACTTTCCAGAAGATACTCCCCAGTCCTCTGCCCAAGTGTCTTTGGCAGAGCTGCTTTGTTCCTTTGCCCATTGTAAGAAACTTGGCTGCATCAACTGACAATAACTTTGGCTGGATCGTAGCAGCACACAAGTGAGCAGCACATGGACTCTGAACCTGCATGCAATCAGCAGGTTAGTTCTTACCTCTTTGATGACCCTCACCTGTGTAAAATGGTGCCACAATTTATAATAGCATTGTAGGTACTTGTGGTGATCCCCTCTAGATACTAACCAGATCTTTTGCCTCATCTTGCCTGCTCCCTGGGCCCAACTCACTACATTTAGGGCACTTGACAAGCTATGTGCTTGCCAAGGGATAGCGAAAAAGAGGAGTATTTCACTAACATGAATCAGTGCTGTGAGGGCTCATACAATGCTCCAGAGAGGTGCCTGGAGGGGAACCTCCCACACACTGATGCACTGACGGAGAGCCTCCATCAGAGAGGCAAACCAGAAAGAGTAAGAATGAAATGTTTAGAGAAGGGCTGCAATTGTCCAACGCCAAAGATAGAGATCACAAAGTAAAATGGATAGTCAGAAGAGGAAACAGAGCCACGACTGTATGACAGAGGAGCAGGAGCATATGATGAAGCTCATAGAGGATGAGACAGAGATCCCGAGGTTCCTGACTGCATTGCAGTCGGAACATACCCATGTTTGCTGCCTCCTGATGACCATATGGAATTGCATGCTGTGCCCTCCCCAAACTTCCCATACACATTCCTGGCTTGTCAAAGTACCCCTTGCACTCCATCCCTAGGGACTGGTTTAAGAATGGACTTGCACAAAACTGAGAGAGCCTCAGTTCAGAAAATGCTCCTCAATATCATGTCTATTGTAAGAAGAGGAAATCTCTGTACTGTTCTCTAATAAAAAACTACTTTTAGAAAATGATGTATCATTATTTGTGCCTGTACAAAGTGGTTGCTGTTGGAATTCATACACTGGGCAATTGACACATTTGCAGATTACAATTAACACTCAGGCAGCAATTATTTCAAGAATCATTCCAGGCCAAAATGAACAATGCCAAGCTGAATGCATTACAGAAAAACACATTACTTAGGCTTGTTGTCCAAATGTTCCTTCAAAGCATCCCTGATTCCACTACTCTCCAGTTAAGCCCCTCTAATAGCCCTGGTATCTGGGTACTTAAAGTCAACTGCCAGGCAACTCATCTCAAAGCTCCACGCTGTGGACACTTTTCACCCTTAACTTCATAAATGCTAGGCAGAGCACAGCAATCTGCTACAGCCATGGGAATTATTATCCTCACTGAGATCTAACCTGCCACAAAAGCAGGACCAGTGGCCATTTAATCTGCCAAATGCACATTCAATGGCCATTCTTCACCTGTTGAGCCTGTTGAAGTATTCCTTGTTGCTAGGAAGGCTTCTGGTGTGAGGCTTCATGAGTCATCCACATCCACATCCACATCCACTACCAGAATTCGCTGGTCTAGAAGAAAGTCCCTGCTTGCAACTTTCTGTACAGTCCAACGTTCCTGAAGATGTGTGAGTCATGGACATTTCCTGACCATCCCAAATTGATGTCAGTGAAATGATCCCAGCAATCCACCAGTGCCTGCAATACCATAGAAATGTAGCACTTTCTATTGCTGTACTCCATCACAATATGGTCTAAGGCCAAATTGGGATATGGGCACCATATATCACCCCCACTGAAATTATGGAAGCCCATTGTCGCAAATGCCTTTATTGTTTTCTGCATATTGCCCAGAATCACAGCTCTTTGTAGGAGGATTTAATTAATGGCCGTACATACTTGAGTGATTTCAACCCCCATGGTGGACTTCCCAAGTTCAAGCTAATTTTCAGCTCCTGGTATTAGCACTGCCAGCTTTCACACCGTACATGTCACTCATTTCTCCACTGAGAAGACAGTTCTTATTTTGGTGTCTTTGTGTTGCAAGGCAATGGTGAGCTCTGCCACATAGTTCCAGGAAGGTGACTTTGAGCATCTTAAAGTTCTAGAACTATTAACCATCGTCTCAGACCTGCTATTCCGTAGTAAAAAAATCAGTGCTTATTTCCAAGTCCATTAGCAATGGTCCACCTTACTGCAGCTGCTTTCTCAATGCCAAATGAAATCTGGAATTGTTTCTTTCATATTGCACAGCAGGGCAGGCATTTTTCAGATTTGCAGATCATAAACACTGGATGATCAGCCATGGTTTGTTCATAATGCTTATCACAAGACTGGGGAGCAGTGCAGGATCCATGCTTTCAGACAGAGTGCAGATGCACAGTTTACAGGGAATGATGTTATAGACAAAAAGGTAAACCTGCATCCATGCTGCACTGCAATCCGTTCCCAGAACTCCTAGCAGCAAGGTGAGCTGCACAGAGGGATAGCTAGCCATAGCGCATCTGCTCTCTGTTGATGCTAAAGTACCAAATGTGGACACCCTGTCAAAGAGCACTGTGTATAAAGGTTTATGGTCAGTGGCATTTCATGAGTCAATTTAACTCTATAGTGTGGATCTTAACTCTATAATGTAGACCTAACTCTAGTGAATTAATCAAAACTGTCACCATACGATGAATGAAACCAGATGTTCAAGTTGCCTTGCTGTTTGTCATAACACAAGCTTCAAGGACCCCACGTTGGAACATTAGGAGAAGGATAAGAGTCAAATACAACTGGCTGTATCCTACACAAATCTGCCCAGATATCCTTGGGAAATATGCTTTTTTTTTTTGTGCTGGCATCGTCATGCTATTGCGCCAGTTGCAGAGCTTGTGTGTCAGCTGAGTTCAAGATCATTTAAAACTAAAACCAAAGATCTAACTTGTTTAGATTTGAGCATCACTTTCTCTGTAGAGGCCAAAGTAAGTCAGAGTTCAAGGTAAACCCAGACTTCTGAAACTTAAGTTGGTATAATGTCAAAATATGTTATCAAAATGAGGCTTCCTTATCCCAAACAATGAGTCCATACATTAACTTGTATCAAAATAACTGAAGTAGTGAATTAAAACCAATTTAATTATTTTTGTTTTAGATTGCACTTAGTCAATGCTAAGAGAGCCAATATTATCCTTTCATGTGGTCACATGTAATACTAGTGTTGAAATCCACACACCAAATAGGATAGTTTTGTACCTGACTTATGGGAAGCATAATAATCAAAGCAACAAAGTGAAATGTGAAAGTAATAGGTGATAAGCAAAAGTGGTATGTCAGAAAAAACAGAAAACAGATATTACATGTCTGGAAAGAACTAAATGCCAATAATCGAATAGGAGCTTATAGCAGATACATATTCTCTTCAGAAGGTCAAGGGAGTCATGATATGTGCATCTTCATGACCAATTTTTCCTTATGAAATGGGTAGTTGATTTCAAGGAACTAAACTGGGATAACTGCATATAATTTTCAAGAGGCAAGATAAAGAGGGCAGCCTACTAGTGGTTTATGTCGATAGTTAATCACCCTCGCTGTTAACAAAAATTGTGTCTTATTTTGATTTTTTGTAGCTTCAGCTTCCATCTATTGATTCATGTTGTGCTTTTAGTATCTACACTTTCTTTCAAAGAAGATACTTATGCACTTGAATCAAGACACCACTCAGTTTACTTTTTGATAAACTAAACAGACAGAGCTCTTTAAATGTATTACTGTGAGGCATCTTCTCCAGCTCTCACTAACTTATGTGATTTTTTTTTTCTGCACACTCTCCAGTTTTTCAAAATCCTTTTTAAAATGAGATCCCCAGTATGTTTCACCAAATATAAGAGAGAATAAAATAAGAGCATAAGAATGCTCATACTTGGTCAGACCAATGTTCCATCTAGCTCAGTATCCTGTCTTCTGACCATGGCCAATGCCAGGTGCTTCAGAAGAGATAATCAGAAAAGGTAATCATCATATAACTGCCTGTTCATTCCCAGCTTCTAGCAAACAGAGGCTATAGACAAATTCACAGCATGGTTTTGCAAATCATCTTTCTAATCATATTTATTACTTCCTTATTTATACACAGATCTATGCCAATGGTTAGGTCAAGGCAATGCAGATTATGTCAAACTAGCTGTGAATGTTTTTACAGCAGTAGCCTCCTTAATTCAAACTAAATTGGCAGTGTAGACATAGTCTAGTGATCACATAAGCCTTTATGTGATATCCTGAATCAAGGTTTAAAACCTAATATCCAGTGGAAGAAAAAACTTATATAATCATCATTTATGAAAAGTGGATTTGGTATTTAAAATGATGGCATAGATTCAATGCTGAAGTAGTACAGCTACATTCTTATTTCCTTATGCCTTAATCTCATAGGATAAAAGTCACTGTTGGGCAGGTGGCCAGTGCAAGGCATTTGCACACCTCATTTCTCACTGAAGTATTATTTGTAGGGATTAAGTGATGCAGAAAACTTATGCAAAATCTTCTAGCTAGGCATGGATCTCATCCATCAAATGTTTTAAATGCAGCGTTCTGAGAAAAACAGGATGGTGACATCTTGGTAACAGAATAAAATGATTATTAGAATTGTATTGCTTTGTATAATCAAAAGTAAAAGTAAATGTAACAAATGACTGTCTCTACTTTCCCTCCCTGTATGACAATCTAATTGTAACTCAATCCTCTAGTGCAAGTTAATCTAAGAAAGTCAACAAAACCTACTTGACATAATAATGTGGCTTTTTTGTAAACCTTTCAGAAAGGAAATAAAAACTCAGCATGGCAGCATCTCCAGCGGGTCATTTTAATTACAAATGTGTTATAAGTAAATCTTTAAAAAAAAAAAGAGGGAGAGAGAAGGAGAGAGAGAGAAAGATGGCACTGATTTTAACAGGTTGGAAGGAACCCTTCTATTAATCAGCAACTCAGAATGACAGAAGATTCCTGATGTCATTGCCACATGACTCATCGCTAACCTGGACAAGCTTGCTTTCTCTCTGGCAGCAAGGTAATTAAGTCTTCTTTCTCAAGCAGATTGAATGTCTTCAGTGGATCAACACTGCAATAAGTCTTCAGAAACAAAGGATTTAGAGAGATGACAAAGAAATATGTAGTGTTTTCAAGGTCATAAGAAAAGTGTACTTTAAGATGTGTGGAGCTTTGGGAAAAATAAATAAACCCACTGCAATAGAATAGGGGGTATCTGAGTATGAATTACTTCTGAAGAAAGCTCTGCTTAAAAATACTTTGGATTTTTACAGGTACAACTTTAAAATATGGGGGAAAGCAAACATTCAAAGTAATCTTGTGATTTTTATTGCAATTTTGTTACACCTCTGTTAGCTTATATTAAAAATTTACCTTTACTAAAACAGATATACTAACATTCTATTATTAACTGGTGCATAATATGTGCACAGGAACATGCTCTGGTTTTGTTTTTAAATAACCCAAGGAGGGATAGGGGAATACAATGCTGTCCGTTTGGCACAATTAAGTCTGTTCAGCACAGTAATAGTTTCCTCATCTGTGCCAGCAGCTAACTAGAACTGCATGGTTGTTAGTGTATGCGAAGACCCCACTATTGACAGCACCACCAGGAAAACAGGTTTGCAAATGATCGGCAAAGTAATCCTCTCTTTTTATTTCCACAGTGGTTCCAGCAATGATCACAGGGATAACTGGAGTTTGTGAGTGGGGAAGAAAGATAAACAAAAGAAAAGACAGACAGACAAGGGTAAAGGAGGGAGAAAACCAAAGATGGAAATGAAGAAAAATGAATGAAAGAAACAAAGCCAGTCTTTGAAGGGGAAAAGGGGAGAGGGAAGGAAGACTGACAGCTTGAAATACAGACCCAGGAACTAAATTTCCTTCTCCAAAATCTTGAGAGATCCCTCTGATTGGAATGCTTAAAAATACACTGCAGTGAGGTAAGTACTGTTCTACCGTGTTAAATAAAGGTCAAACTACAAACACTTCTGTTGCTTTAGCTGACATGGCTGTTGTCTGTAATTACTAATCTTTACATGACACAAGGAGAATTGAAGAAAATCCAAAAGGATTTTTTTTTAAAGCAGCACAATGTGGCTACACACAAGGATAGAGAAGATTTTTCTGTGTTGTTCTGGATGAAATTAAACCTCCAGCTCTACTGAAAAATTTTTAAAAAATGCAAATTCTAAGTGGAGAATTCTCAAACATAGATTTTTTTGCATCTTACAGGAGATGGAGTGCATGGTCTGCCTGAATATGAATGAATAGGTCTATGTTTTAGAATTGCAAGGTCACATAAAATTAACATTACAAGAAGACACGGTCATTGGAGACAGAGAAAGCAACTTCCCCAAATGTTAAACAGCACCAAGGCATAGCTAGACCACTTTGTACTTTACTGTCTTTTTTTTTTTCAATATTCTGGAAAAACAGAAGAGAGACTTTTATTATTATTTAAATGGCAAGGGTGTCCAATATGTGCGAGTGCATTCTGAATTCAGAGGTAGACACAGTCGTGCCCCCAAAATCATACAGTGTAAAAAGAAAACACACACACACACACACAGAGGTAGACAGTCGTGCCCCCAAAATCATACAGTGTAAAAAGAAAAAACACACACACACACACACACACACAGGTTGGGAGAAAGAGATAGAACATGCAAACATAATGACCAGAACAGTGAAGGGAAAATATCTAGTAGTTCTAACTTCATTTGTTGTTGTGTATTACTCTTTAAATCCTGAGTTAAGTCACGTATCTTCCACTATCATTAATTATCTCACTTTCCACTATAACATCCACAAGTTTAATTCCAGTCTCTTTATGGTCTTCCAGCCCTACACTTAGTCTCTGACCTACAGATAAAGAAGATAATAAATTAAATATTTTTAATGAGTCAATGTATTAATCAGTTTGTGCAGTAGAAGAAGAGCATGTTTGGGGGAGATGTAAATGAGGAGAGCATAGTAACTTTGGAGATTAGCTCAGGACACATTGTGAGGCCATCTCCATGGATACCACAATTGCGTAAGTGACATCGAAAAGAACAGAGACAGAGTTGGGGGGGGGCAAATCTTGTCCAAACTGGGTTCAAAGCAGACAGAGCTGATTCTTCCCCCTACAATTGCAGTGGAGTTCAGATATGAGTTGGGCCCTTCAAAACCATGAGATTGGAATAATAATTATTATTATACCAGATTATATAATAGTAAAGTGGTTGGGTTTATGTTAATTTACCTTCTGGTTTTTGAATCTTTACACTTGTTTTGGAGACTTTTAATTAAGCTTTTCCCTGCAATCACAGAGCTAGAGGCTTATTTTTGTTTTTAAATGAAAGCAAAGGTTCAGGTGCATTCATGCAACTTCTGGAGCTAGAGCTTTAATAAAAACCCCAGATGTTATGAGCCATGAAAAAAATATCACTAACATTGATAATTTATTATTTTGTCCTGATTAATAAAAAATGCACATTTGATTAAATTCTTCCCCTCAATTTCCCCCCCCCCCCAAAAAAAAAGACAAAAACCCTAGACTGAAGGTTGGGTAAGAAGTTGCTGAGAAGAAAATATTTTGCTTTTCACTTTCTGTTGCAGGCAGTTATTCATTCATACTTTATTTTCCACTCAGAGATGGATTCGACCACTAAAAGAATTATGACTATGAGACAGAATAAGGATACTATTTTCTAAGCATTTTCCAGTTTTAATCATGCATTATCTGGGATATCTAGGAACATAAAAGAGATTAAATGTGCTAGAGAGAAAAGGTCCAAAAGTGTGTGGGGGGAGTTAGAAGGAACTAAATAGAAAGACTAAAAAATAATGCTGACGCAGAAACATCAGGTCAAGACATAGTGTCCCTCAGGAAAAAAAAAAAAAAAGCATAATATGGCCCTAGCAAACTACAGGTAGAAACAAAGCACTAATACCAAAGGAAAAAAATGGAGATGAGCCCAGAAGCTGGAAACTAAGACTATAATTCCATAATGCACTTACACAGGTGTTTAAGTTTCAGCACATACTTTAGTCTCAGTTTAAGCATATATTATCATATTATCATTAGCATATATTTGAGTGCTGTACTGAATTAGGGGGTAGGGGTGGGGAGAAAGCAGAGCAGAAAGAGAAAAACTTTTAGAAGGAAGAAGAAATTTGTAATGTATTAGCAAAAGTGATTTAGTTGGGGATGGTCCTCCTTTGAGCAGGGAGTTGGATTAGATGACCTCCTGAGATCCCTTCCATTCCTAATCTATGATTCTAAGAATATCAAGAGACATTATCTATGTAATACTCTAATTGTATCAGGCACTCCTTCCAGTCCTTTGATGCTTAATTTTATGAAACAATAAGGAGAAAGAATGGTGCTGATCTTAACTGATCTTTCAAGCCAACTTTAATAAAACAGGGATTATTACTTGCTCTTATTCTGTTAAATATATTGAAGTTTATATTTCTTGTCTTGACACGCTCATTTTCAATTTGTTTAGTTGTATTGACAAGTTCTGAAAAAAACTGATTGACATCTCTCCTTCCCCCTGCTGGACTACTACTGCAACAAGAGTTGCTGTTCCCATTTTTAAATACCTATGAGGAAGTCAGATGCTCCAGTGACAGAGAGAGAGAAAACAATTAGGATCCTAACTTGAATTTCATAGTAAAATCTTTTTTTACAGGAACCTGAAACCATACATTGACAGTTTAATACAAATGAAGGTTGACATTACCATTTCCATAGGTTTTATTTGCTTCTCTTTGATTTTTTTTTTTTTAAATTTGGATAGAAAAACTTAAAGGTGACTTCCGTTACTACAGCCTCCCCCTTTTTATTTTTTAATTCTCTCTCTCTCTGTGTGTGTGTGTGACATCCAACAGCGGGTCAAGAACATGAAGAGCTGGACAGCACCTGGCCCGGACATGATCCACACCTACTGGCTAAAGAACCTAACAGCAGTGCATGAACGCCTAGCAGCACAGATGAACCAGCTGCTAGCAGCAGGCTCCCACCCAGACTGGCTAACACAAGGAAGGACAGTGCTGATCATGAAAGACCCCCACAAGGGAACAGCACCATCCAACTACCAGCCAATAACTTGCCTCCCCACAACATGGAATGTCTTATCAGGCACCATAGCCACCAAGCTACAGGACCACATGGGCCAGTACCTAAGCACAGCTCAGAAGGGCATTGGGAACAACACCAGTTGCTCAAAACACCAGTTGCTCATAGATAGAGCAGTCGCCCAAGACTCAAGGTCTAGACAGACCAATCTGAGCACAGCCTGGATTGACTACAGGAAAGCCTACGACTCAATGCCGCACACATGGATCTGTGAATGTCTGGTGCTATACAAAGTCAACAGGACACTAAGGACCTTCCTCAAGAACTCAATGGGACTGTGAAAGAGAACACTGGAAGTCAACTCAAGACAGCTTGCACAAGTGGCCATCAAGTGCGGCATATACCAAGGTGATGTGCTGTCCCCGCTGCTGGTCTGCATTGGCTTGAACCCCCTCAGCCAGATAATCACAAGGACTGGATACGGATACAAGTTCAAGAGTGGAACTACCATCAGCCACCTCCTCTACATGGATGACATCAAGCTGTATGCTAAGAATGAACGAGACATCGACTCGCTAATCCACCTGACACGGATCTACAGTGAGGATATTGGGATGTCATTCGGACTGGAGAAGTGTGGCTGGATGGTAGTAAAGAAAGGGAAGGTAGTCAAGACTGATGGGGTGGAACTACCAGCAGGCCACATAGCAGACATACAGACCAGCTCCAAGTACCTTGGCATCCCACAGTCACATGGGAACCATGATGAGGAGGCAAGGAAGACAGCAACATCCAAGTACCACCAAAGGATAAGACAGGTCCCGAAGAGCCAGCTGAATGGGAAGAACAAGATCCACACCATCAACAGGTACGCCCTGCCAGTCATCAGATACCCTCCCGGTATAGTGAGCTGGCCAAAGGAGGACATGGAGGCTGCCGATGTGAAGACCCGGAAGCTCCTCACAATGTACGGAGGTTTTCACCCCAAATCCAACACCCAGAGACTGTACGCCAGCCGGAAAGAAGGCGGGCAGGGTTTGGTGAGTGTCAAAGCCACTGTCCTGGATGAAACCCAGAGCATCCAGGAGTACATCAGTAAGATGGCACCCAAAGATGAGCTGCTGAGAGAATGCCTGACGCAGCAGCAGACATGGGAGGAAGATCAAGCAGAAGTAGTGCCATGGCAAGACAAGACCCTGTATGGGATGTACCATCAACAGATAGCTGAGGTGGCTGACATTGGGAAATCCTACCAGTGGCTGGAAAGGGCTGGACTAAAGACAGCACTGAGGCACTGATCATAGCAGCACAAGAACAGGCACTGAGCACCAGATCCATTGAAGCAGGGGTCTACCACACTAGACAGGACCCAAAGTGCACACTGTGCAGAGAAGCCTCAGAGACAGTCCAACACAGTGGCAGGATGTAAGATGCAGACAGGAACAGCATACACTGAACGGCACAACCACGTAGCTGGCATTGTGTACAGGAACATCTGCACAGTGTATGGGCTAGACCCTCCCAAGACCAGATGGGAGATCCCACAGAAGGTCGTGGAGAAACAGGGCTAAGATTCTGTGGGACTTCCAGATCCAGACAGACAGGCAGGTACTGGCCAATCAAGCAGACATCGTGGTAATAGACAAGGACCAGAAGATAGCGGTGGTGATAGATGTAGCAGTGCCAAGTGACAGCAACATCAGGAAGAAGGAGTATGAGAAGCTGGAGAAGTACCAGGGCCTGAAGGAGGAACTAGAGCGGATGTGGAAAGTGAAGGCCAAAGTGGTCCCGGTGGTGGTAGGAGCACTCGGGGCTGTGACTCCTAAGCTGGGAGAGTGGCTCCAACAGATCCCAGGAACGATATCAGAGCTCTCTGTCCAGAAGAGTGCAGTGCTAGGAACAGCTAAGATACTGCGCAGAACCCTCAAACTCCCAGGCCTCTGGTAGAGGACCCGAGGTTGAGGAAGACACATACCACCCATAGGGGTGAGGGGAGAATTTTTATATTATATATATATATATATATATATATATATATATATATATTTGGCTTAGATTTCCACCTCTCAATAACTGCATCAGCAAACTTGAAATACTTTTCATGTGACAGTTTATTCAATATGAGCAATAGGGTTTTGGGTTTGTTTCTTATACAAGTTCTTTCAGACAAGGATTGTCTTCACTGCATGGCTTAGTGTTAGTCAGCCACAGAAGAGATTTACAGAAGGGAGTTTAAGGATGCTCTCTCTTTCTGAGCCTTCAAGGACATCTTTGTGATTATCATTAAGCCCCAGGCCAGCCAAGCATTTAAGGATATGCATAACTTTGTGTTTATGCAGCTCCTAGCACAATTACTTTGATCTCAGCTTGGATTTGCTACTGTAATACAACTAATAACTAAAAATTAGACCACCCTTTCTGGGGAATGTTGCTGTATTTTGTCCTGTTAAATTAAAGGTGCACTTAGATGGGTATCATTGGTGTTTTTTTAAATTATAATATGCAAAGAGACTATTAATTTTTGATTAATTCTTTTTAAAGGTACTTTCAGATAAGAAGTGTACCACAGTTCTGTAACTATTCTAGTTCAAATACAGTGGACCACACATTTCTCATTATTTATAAGTCATTGTAACAAGATGAGCTGCCCCTTTAAGCACTAGAAGGCCTGGGGCTAACCAACCCAGCTCAATCAGCTCACCTGTGCTAAAATTAACTGTGTTTTCACTAGAGTGGGCAGGATTGAAGGGGATCAGGTGACAGCCTGAAACACTTGGTTCTCAAAAAAAAAAAAAAAAAAAAAAAAAAGTCAGTTTGTGAAAGGAACCAAAGGTAACAAGCAGGGCTCTTCTGGAAGATCCTGAAGCACCAGCTGGAAGAAGTCCAAGGAAATAACCTGGGAGTCAAAGCTCTATCCCACATCCAGAGAATGGCCGTGGTAGGAAGGCTGCAGAGGAGTCCAAGAGAGATAAAAGAACCATTGGTCTGTGTGAACTTTTGTTGGGACATTTGGTTACCCAAGAAGCATATTCAAACTAGCCCTGACTTAGCCAGAAAGCCAAGTCAAGGACAGAAGATGGTGAAGACAGGGCCAAAGAACAGATCAGCAGAAAGTTCTATGGGCAAAGACCTTTGCAACATCATCCCCCGATGCCAGGTGGTGCAGTAGCAGCAATGATAAAGAGCAGTTACAGTGATGCATACACAAAGTTCTCTTTACGTTTAAGAGTCAAACTCTAGGTAAGAGAAAAACTACCTGCCAAAAATCCATGCTTTGCAAAAGTGAAATAGTAGCATCTCACTCAGAAAAGACATCTCCTTCTCCATGGATGGAGTTCAGAGGTTCATTCACAATTGTGCACATTTCAGATTGTCACATAATGCACAGGAATTGAGTATTCTATGTGGTATAATAAACCTCAGCACATTCCTCCATTTCCAGCCTCATTTTTAGCTGTTTGATTAATATTTAGAAGACTGGCAGCTGTGTGTCTGTACAACCCCCATTACTGGAGATACAAATCTGCCAGCAACTACCAGCAATGACATCTGCAAACAGGTAATTAGATGACTAACTAATAGTCTTGGATGTACATGTACACTTATTAAATGGTTGTTTCTAAAACGGTTGTGTATGTCATCTCCTAGAACCAAGCTGTGCTTACAGACCAGAAAGTGTGATGCTAGTTCTTCTGTACAAACCCTCCCCTTTTGATGTTTTTGCAATTTACACATGTTAAATTATTTGTACACACAATTAACTCAGATAACATCAGAATCCTGTAATGTACTATATGCTTCCTCTTCTTCTTGGTAACCAATCACAGGATAACAACAAACATATTAGTTTTATAGCAGTTTTAATCTGTACATTTCAAAGCTTTATTATGGTAGACAAATGCCCATATGTACAAATAGAAGCACAATGTGGTTACATGACTTTTTCAAGGTCACACAGAGCTAGTGACAGAGTTAGGAATAGAACCTATATTACTTATGCCCTAGTCACTGGACCACAGGAACAGGAGGGTGATGCTATATGGATTTAGAGGACTATCTGAGACACTATTTCATGTCAATATTTCATAATTGCAATAATCCATGAGATATACCATGTTTAGTTCCAGTAGAAGGGGTGTAATTTGCTAGGAATTATGTTTATGTGTAGGTATTATGCCTGCATTAGAAGTTCTGGATATGTTTGTTATACCTGTATTTCAGTTTACATGCTTGAGGGAAAATCCCCCACTAGGACATCTACAGCCATTATTTTATTAACAGCATTGTGGGCCGAGGGAAAAACCTGGGACTAGGATTGCCCATGTGACTCAACTCCATTTTGATCTGTAAAAATTCCACATAGTGTCTGGAAGATCAGAAGTGATAAAAGCGGCTGCACTCAACTCCATTTTGTCTTCAGTTGTCTTCAGCCAACGCCTACCTCTGGATCTATTCAACTGCCACTGAACAAAGGGCTGAGACTCACCCAGGAAATGGGTGCACCCCAGATGGACTATACAAACTTGCAAACTCTAAATTCTTCCAAGGCCTTGCTTTACATGTACTCTTAATCGTTTGTATGTATGTGATTTGCTTTAGTGCCTTAACATCTCTCATATTTAGTTTCTTTCTGTTTTATAACAAAACTTTAGTTTAACTTACTAAAGGATTGGCTGGCAGTGTGGTATCTCAGTAAGAAAACAAGGAGTTGTGTGGCACTTTAAGACTAACACAGCTATCCCTTCTGAAATCTCAGGAAGAGCCAAACCTATACTGTTCCGTGTGACAGGGCTGGCCCCTTGGGATCAAGAAAACATTTTTATGTAAAGAGTTTGGAGTTCCAAACAATTTCTCTCTTTACTAAACCTAGTGGATGTTTGGGATTCAGGGGCTGAAATGAAATAAAGGAGGCTGTTTGTACTTTGTGGTGCTTCTTGATAACCATTGCAAGGAATCAGAGGCACGGTTTGTTACTGATCAGGAGTCTGACTTCAATGTCACCTATCAGGATTTAGAGTTTGTCTCTCACTGTTGCAGCTTGCCTTGATCTTTGCGTATTTAGGTGGTTATCCCCGGAGGCCTAGGTAACAAGAAGTTTGCTGGAAGTGGCTGCCAGGTAGATAATATGTTCATGGGTACTGTACTGAATTATCAGACTTCTGAGTCAGCTAGTCCTTAATTATATTCAACCTCTGTTTCTTGGAAAATATTTAAATATTGCAGTGACATGACCTGGCCAATTATAAATTGATGAGTTGCTATAGTTGCCAGAGCTGTTTTATTCATCCCCAAAAGTGTTATAACAGTTCAGACTGTTTAGCACCTTCTATGGGGGGGGGGAACAATAGTATTGTAAACTGTGTCAACACAATATTGAAATAAAGGATAATTATGTTCTTTGCTAAGTTAGTAGAACAGCAATACAATGTATCAAATCCTGGATAAGTTAATGTGTGTTTCTTCACATGCAATGAATAATAGCTCAACATATTTTAAAACCGTTAGTTGCTGTAGAATTCATTTGGCATTTCATCAGATCTCAATATCTCTACTTTTCTGATGACAGGAAGTCTGAGAGAGAAGGGTTTTTAACAACAGGTCACCAAGATGTAAAACTTATCTGTTATTAAATCAGACCCCTGTTGAGGTGGGTAGCAGAACTGAAGAGCTATCACAAAAGACCCTATCATCCTGAATAATAACCTGAGAGGTGAATGCATCTTATGTGGTTAAACTCAGGGGTGGACTAATGCTGGAATCTGTTCCTAAAATCTGTGAAGTAGTTATTTCTTTTTGTCTCCTTTTTGCCTGATTTGTGTCTCATACTGGGATGACTTGGACATGCTGTGCTCAGAGACCTTCATAAAATCACTTTCCCATTTACCCTTCATTTGACAGTGGCAGTACGTTGACTTGAAACTTTAAAGAGCCCTAATTGCACTTATTTAAGAAACTGAAACAAATCTAGAACAACAAAATCGAAGCTATTTCTATTTTGACAGCTCTCTAACAACTTTAATGTGGAGTGCCAGATCCGAGTTCAAATCAGCGTGCCTCTATTACCTTTACTTTGGCTATACCCACCTGCAATAGCTCAGGACCTGGTCCTATCCCTTTTGTTTAAAATAGGCAACACTTAGTTTCTAGGTCCATGAACTCCATGTAATAAGTGAATTAAGTCTCCACTACTACTAAATCCTATTGCATATGAGAGTAATTAACCTGCTGAAATAACTAATACTGAAATGACTAAAATTATATCCTCCGGTTGTAACAACTGAGGTCATAAATTATATTTTTTTCCTTCATCAGGGATCATATATGAAATTTAAATATTAAAATAGAATGTACTGTAAATTCCCTTCCTATTTGTTATATCTAGTTTAACAGATTTTTTCACTGGGGTGTGTGTGTTGTTCAAAACACATCTCTGGTTTTTGCATGCTACATTTCTCCTATTAGTCATATCTGCTCTTAATCTAATTTCATTCCTTTTCAAATATAATATGCTAATCTGGAAAATAATCTGGTCAATAATATGATTTATTTCAAAATCTCTTTTTACAATAGTACTAAAAGATAAGCTACTAGGAGAATATCTAATTAAAAAAGAAGTGCAAGTTTCACTGGATAAACTTCTGTTAAACATCTCAAGGAAATAATACAAAAATATGGGTAACAGTTTTTAATCTTTTAACCTTCAATGTGGCTGATTAAATAACAACAGATATTCCTTCAATTTCAAGTGAAATAGTTCAGAAGAAATAATTCCAGTTTAGAACACTGCAAAGAAATAAAGAAAGGGGAAATCTTCAGAAAGTTCTAATTAATTAAATCAAATACTAAAATATTTTTTTACAGTTTTAATGTTGAAGCAGAATCTTAGGCTGGGAAATCTAGAAGGTTCTATGCTGGCAAAAATATTTGAAACCTTCTGGACCTCGAAAGGATTGATATATTGACTGCAAAGTACTGTGGTTTATTATATTTTGAAGGCTATGTGGGAGTCATTAAATAAAAGGAGTCCTCCACAACAGAAATAGGAGCTACTCTTTTGAGGCCTTTGGCTCAGATGTAAATGAGCACCCTACCTCTTGCACAAAACAACATTCAATGTCAGAATTTTTCCTATTCCCCCTTCTACTGCCAGAGCTGTGGAGCAACCTCTGTGTGAATAGCTTCCAAAAGCAGAGTTACGGTGGTCTGTCCAACAATATGTAAACTCAACCAGCTCCCTAACCCTTCTCTGCTTAGTTACAATCCATCTGGCTGGTTTAATACAGGGGATCCTTTTAATCATATGAGTTTCTGTTGAATCTCTTATTTGATTGTGTGTGGTTTGGAAGTAAAAAGGAGCTGGAAGTGAATTCATATTTATAGGTTTCTTTCTGCAGAATGGAGCTAGGCCCTGATCCACCAAAGCATTTAAGAACATGAATAGTGCCAGTCAGTTGAGGAACAGAAATGAAGTGATATTGATTCTCTTTAAGTTCATGAGAAGTCAATGGATCTCATATACAGAGTGAACAATGAGATGTTCTGCAAATTTTAGATTAGTTCCACTTACATAAGATAACTTGTGCCACTTTATAAATAAAGTGTAACTAACCAACATGTGTGAACATCCATTGTTCACTCTGGGGTTGCATTACCAGAACATACTTTGTCTTCTCTTTTTAGATAGATGTTACTTGGGATAGGGACTGTCTCTTTCTGTTTATTCAGTGCCTAGCACAAGGATCAGAACTCATCGTGGGTCTCTGAATGCTATCATATTAAAATAATAATTGTTATTAACAGTTAATTGAAAATAGCTTTCCACTTTTTTGAAGGTTGCTGTATTCCAGACTTGTCCAACCTGTGGCCCAGGGGCCAAACTCCAGCCCACCAAGGGCTTTCATTCGGCCCACGGAATGCAGCTGAAAGAGCCTGGGAGCTAGGGCTGGCCGGGGCGGTTATCAATTTCCCATCCTGCGTATAGGCTGCATGGAGGCATGGCCTGGCCGGAGAACTGTTCAGGGGCTGGATTTCCCTCAGCAGTGCTTGGTAGGGTGTGAGGAGAGCAGAGTCAGAGGAGTCCCAGTCAGGAAGTAGCTGAGTCCTGCCACCCAGCTGCTCTGCTCCCCCACCTCACCCTTCATCTCCTCCCCTCCTCTGCCATGCTTCCCTGTCCTGCCTTGCTCCCCATTCTCTGCCTTGCCCCCCCCCACAGGCACCCCTGCCCCCTTGTCCTCTGTACACAGTGCAAGCAAAAGTAATGCCAAGTATCACACTGATCATTATTTTATTAAACTTTATTGATAAGATAGATTTGTATGTCTTATCAAAAATGTTCTTACCACCCTACTCCCCACCATGACAGAGAAAAGAATTGCAATGTGGCCCCTCAATCAAAAAGGTTGGACACCCCTGCTGTTTTCTGTCCTTTATAATTATTGATGCACTCAGTCAACCATAATGGCCGTATTTCTATTATTATTACTATATGCAAAGATACTATTAGTTTGTTTTTTTAAAAGAAGCTGCTCTAAAAGATTATTAGTGGGCCACATTTCTATAACTATTCCAAGTTCAAACATATGGGGAAAAGTTTTTTGCATTATTTTATAGTAATTGTAACAGGATGGTCTGCCCTTCTAAGGCAGCCCTGTACCATAAGCACATGTGTGCCATAAATAAGTATTTTATCCAGTAAAAGCAGCTTTCAGTGGGTGCAGGGGAGATTTACCTATGCTAATTGTTGATTTTTAGATCGATTTTATTTGGGAAGCATCCAGATAAACCTCCCTTTAAAGAAAAAAACTAGGACTTCTGTGCTACTCTTAATGATTAACCAATTTTTATCATATGAGCTTTCATGGGAGAAAATCCCACTTCGTCAGATGCTTTGAAGATTCATTCACATTCTTCAACACATCAGAAGAAGTGGGATTCTCTCCCATAAAAGCTCATGAGATAAATAATTTTGTGTCTCTTTAAAAGTGCCATGAGCCTCCTTGTTTGTTTTGCTGAACTAGACTAACATGACTACCCCTTTCTAACCTTTAAAATAAGTTATTTTAAGACAGTGGTTCTAAACCCATTTATCATTCTGAACTGCATATGCAGCTCTCTATGTCCTATATGGTTCACATCCCTACAATATATATAACAACAGTATGGCCCTGAGGATGTCATATGGGTCACAGTTGTATACTGATTGGGCCACATGCAACCAGTGGGTTGAGAACACTGCTTTAAGATTATATTTTTAGCTATATGTCAATCCTGGTTGAAGGTTACATAAATATAATTCCTAATGCATAAGAACATAAGAATGGTCATACTGGATCAAAACAATGGATCTGTCCATCTAGATCAGTATCCTGTCTTCCAGTAGTGGCCAGTGATAGATGCTTCAGAAGGAATGAACAGAATAGGTAATCACCACATAATCTGTCCCTTCACCCTTTCACAGATTCTGGCAAACAGCAGTCCCTGCCCATTTGACTTATATCAACTGATGGACCTAATTCTTTTTGAATCCTGCTGCAGTGCCGGCCTTCACAACATCCTCTGGCAAGGAGTTCCACAGGTTGACTGTGTATTCTGTGAAAAATACTTCCTTTTGTTCATTTTAAAACCTGCCACTTCTTGATTTCACTTGGGATCTCTATTTTCTTATGCTATGAGGAAGAGTAAACAACACTTCCTTATTTACTTTCTCCATGGCAGTCATGATCTTATAGACCTCTGCCATAACACGCCTGAGTCATCTCTCTTCCAAACTGAAAAGTCCCAGTTTTATTAGGTTTTTTTTATATGGAACATGTTACATACACCTGATAATTTTTGTTGCCCATTTTTGCACCTTTTCCAATTCTAAAATATCTTTTTTTGAGAAGGGGGATCCAGAGCTGCACACAAATATTCAACATATCTGTGTACTGAAAAAGGCAACGGAATATTTTCCTTTAAAAAAAAAAGTTGGCTCTTCCCAACAAATCATGTTCATTTATATGTCTGATAATTCTGTTCTTCACTATAGTTTTAACCAATTTTCCTATTACTGAAGTTAGGCTTACCAGGAATGCCTCTTGAGCCCTTTACACTTCCCTGCATTTATTTTCCTCCCATTATGTAAGTTTCCCCATCTTCAAAGCATCTGATGAAGTGGGATTTTCTCCCACGAAAGCTCGTGTGATAAATAAATTTGTTAGTCTTTAAGTACCACAGAAAGCTTTGAGACTAAGAGATTTATTTTTTACAATGAGCTTTTGTGGGAGAAAAATCCCACTTCCTCAGATGCTTACAGGACTCCTTGCTGTTCTTTTGAAAAGCTGGCATCATATTAGCTACCCTCCAGTCATCTGGTACAGAAGCTGATTTAAATTATAGGTTATGTACTTCAGTTAGTAATTCTGCAATTTCACATTTGAGTTCCTTCAGAACTCTTGGGTGAATGCCATCTGGTCCTAATGACTTATTGCTGTGTAATACAGTTTGTTCCAAAACCTCCTCTGTGGTCACCTCAATCTGGGACAGTTCTTCAGATTTGTGACCTAAAAAGAATAGCTCAGGTTGGGAAACTCCCTCATATCCTCAGCTGTGAAGACAAATTCCAAGAGTTCATTTAATTTTTCTGCAATACAGCTGGGCTAAGAGTGATTTGAAACTTCAGCTCTACTTAATTAGAAGTATGAGACTCTCTCCTTCAGCCTCAATCTCAAGAATGGATAAATCATAATCACCTGAGCCACTATGTCTCTAGAACCATAGTGCCCATTTTGACTTTAATATTGCTTTCAACCCTTTTCATACCTATTTTTACTGACAGAGCAGAATTTTCTGTAACCAACATGTGACTTAAAACTGAGTGATTCATTCTCCTTTCTTAAAATGCAGGATCATTTAGTTACCAGTGTTATAGCTGTGTTAGCCCCAGGATATTAGAATGTGTTTAAGATAATATAGTTTATTGGACCAAATTCTCTTTGTGAAAGAGACAAACTTGCAAGCTCTGTTTAGAAGTTGACCCACTAAAAGATATTAAGTTACTCAATTTGTGTCTCTGAAGCATTTTTGTCATACTTGTGACATTTTCTGGAACTTGCTCATTACACAAATAACTTCATGCAGCTGGAATATAGTTGTATCAAAGGTGGTTTCTACATTAGCATCCCTATTTTACGACAAGAGTTTATAACAGTGCCAATACATAGACTCCATATGCCTTTCTTATGGCTGACCCCCACTAAATCAACTAGATACTCACATCTCATGGAGTCCCTTTGACTTATGTGTTTGGGAGCGTCCCTTGTCCTGAAAGTCCCATTAAGATTTACTAAGCCTTGCAAAGAACTATTCCAGGAAGTTTCTCCATTACCACACTAAACACACCTAACAAATTCTGTGCAATGAGGATACTCTGGCTTTAATTGGCAAAATCAAAGCAGGATACCCTTCTCCTACTGCCAAACACAGGAAGCTGAGCTCACATAAGAGGCTAAAATCTGTTAAAATCTGCCTCATCCTGTGTGAAATTACTGTCAGATTTGATAAATGCTGATAATCTTCCAACACATGTTTTAAAACAATAGAAATCATTCTGTAAAAGTGGCACAATTCTCTATCAAATTCTGAGGCTTCATTTAAAAATGCTATAGTAAGGACATAATTTACTATTAACATCTTTAATATTTTTGCAGTAATTCCTAGAGAATACCATTTAATATCATTAGATCTTTATGGGTGTGTCTGTATTAAGCCCTATATGATGTTATCAAAGAGAATTTATGATGGCTTCTTTCTTGCTCCCAAACTTGAAGAAAACTGTTAGATGAAAGAAGCAGGGAGTCCTATGGCAAAGACTAACAAATTTATTTATTGCATGAACTTTCATGGGAGAAAATCCCACTTCATCAGACTCTCTCATCAGACAAAAGCTCCTGCAATAAATAAATCTGTTAGTCTTTAAGTGCCATAGGACTCCTTGCTTCTTTTGCTGGACTAGACTAACACAGCTGCTCCTTTGGAACTACTAGATGAAGAATGACATAAAAAAAAATAAGAACACTCAAGTATATACACCTGTTCACAAAATATTTCACATAAAAGATATCATAGCAGTAGTGAGGATTTTTAAATTCTGCTACTTAGTTTGTTTATATCATACTGAATTCCATTTGAGAAGTAGCAGATATTTTAATATATGTGAAACAGAGGATAGGTGCTCCCGGCACACATCTGACCACATGTGCAGCTTCACGGGGGGGAGGGGGCGCGGCAGCTCCCACATTAGGAAAAGCATTGGAGCAGCCTAAGAGCCTAAGTATCAACTCTTAAAAATTCTCATCTGTCAAGACATAGACCATGAAAGTAGAGGAGGGAGAGTATGCTACCTCAAAGTGACCACAGCAGAGCCTAACAGGCACAGAGAGGCAGCAGGAAGCCAAGATAGTCAAAGAAAAATGCCACTTCTGCTGACAAGTTCATAGTCTGGCATATGCTGGCCTTTTGACCTATCAATAGGTGGTTTCTCAGTTCAGAGTGGCTTCTGAGACACCTGTGAACATGTCACTGTCTTAGGAAACTACAGTATGTAAGCTGTCATCCAGACTTCAGTTCCCTATCTGGCTGAAGGACACAGGCTCTCAGAAAAGTAAGTGTTCTTTTTTCTGAAGGCAATTGATCTTTGTTTTTCTTACCTGCAATAAAGATATTTCTTTAAACTGGACAGTACATTATCATCATGGGGCTCCTCTACAAAGAGAGTTAATGCATGGCAAGCAGGAGTATAAAGCTACCTCACATTAGCTCACCGTGGATTAAGTTGCAGTGTGGAACTCGTAAGCTCCAAAGAGAGCATTGACCTTCTGCTGTCACAGAAGAGGTTATGATGAGAGCTGGGTGAATGACACTTTCAGTTTACATGCAATTTTGAAAAATTGTGACAATCATTTGTTTTGGATTAAACTAAATAAAAAAATTACAAAAGAAGTTTGCAAATTAAAAAATCCATTTTCAGTCAGAAAGAAACATGTTTGATTCTGTGTGAAAATTCCTTTCAGTCACTTGTAAAGAACCACAGAGGTTGCGGTGATGGGAGAATTTTACCTCTAGTTTGTAACCCAATGGTTAGAGTGGTCATCTGGGATTCCCTCTACCAAAGACTTTAAAAAAATAAAAAGTGCAATAGCTTCCACAGGAGAGATTGAAACCCCCAGCATCCTATTAAATGGTGGCTTAGGCATTCTCCTTAGATGGGAAAGAACAGAGTTCAAATTTCTTCTTCACATCAGGCAGAAGGAGGAACTGAAATCTGGATCTTCCACATCCTAGGTGAGGGTCAGAAATATTCAGCTTAAGTTATAGAAAATGCATGAACACAAGTAATTCCTTCTCTGACTACTTTGTGAATGACATCCCAGTCCCAAAATAACTTCCTCTATATGCTGTTCCCCAGTGTTTAAATCTTAACCTCTGCTTTGATTTGCTGTTACGGTGTGACCTGATCCCATGCCTTACACTTCCTTGCATTGATTTGCTCTCATTCTATAAGTTTCTCCATCTTCAAAATGTCTGACAGAGTGGGATTTTGCCCCATGAAAGCTCATGCAATGAATCAATTTGTCAGTCTTTAAGTGCCACACGACTTGTTTTACAGGACATTCACGGAATATTCACAAATAGTTTTAATTCACTAAAAATGTATTTTCTGGTGATTTTTCTTATTCATCAGTTTTTCCCTGTAGGTGTGCAGTAGTGTAGTAAGAGACATTTGGAAAAAGTGAGAGAGGTGAAAAAAAGTGGTGTTTGAATTTGCTTTTTAAGTTCTAATTTTCAGTACCTTTTGTGATTATACAGTCATTCCTGCTGAAAATTACATGCTTTATTAAGAAATAATATGTATTGGGCAGAGATTTAGTAGGCTGAAAAGAATTTAAATTCCTTGTCTTCCTTCTCACCTCCATTCATAAGAAATAATCAAAGCATATGCAATTTTTTTCAGGTAGTGAACAATTAAATATGATGCCCATAACACTTCAACAGGCTCTCTGAACTGGCATATCAGACTGATCTACTGTAAGAGGGAGATAAAAATAGATTCCAATATTACTGCAAGAAAATTTCAGTGACAATTTCAATATGAAGGACTATAGTGTCAACCAATTGTTACCACAGACCAGTACCTCAGATTACTTTACAGATAGCAGCAGTGACTGTGGTTAAGCTACTTTGTGTTTATACTGTCTTCTGAGGTATGTGTAATAGCTCATGCTAACAAAAATGTGACTTGAATCTCTCCATTCCCTTCTATGCATACAATGGTATCCATCCTGTTACAGTTAGTGCATGATAGGGAGAAGCTTTGATTTCATTCGTAATTATAATTTCGTGTCTGCTTCAGGGCAGTCTGTGAATGGGTTGGTTTTTAATTCAATATTTGGTTCAGTATACCTTTATTTACTGGACTATGATACCTTTTGTTCTGTCAAACAGTCTGTTTAGTCATAGTTTGTTAAAGTTTATAAGTTAAAATGCAAGGTCTGATTCTAAACACTTTTAGACCAGCTTTATCCCACTGTAACTTCATTTAAATTAATGGAGTTATACTGACTGAAAGGTGCAGGATCAGAATCAGTCTCATTATATCCTTAATGCTATGCATTCTGCAATATATTTCAGATACACTTTGAACAAGAAACTGAAATTGCATAAATTGTAGAGGATAGGCTCCTCATTGTCTGACAACCAGAAAAAAGGATGTTATATCTTGACAGATGAAATTAGTCAGAGGAAGAGATAGTGCACACAAAACAAAATCCTGGGGTTTGCAGAAATTGGCAAAGAAACGGAAATAGTCAGAACAACAGATAATGGAGTTGAATAGAACTCTGCTTTTGCATTATAGGTTGTCTTCACCTCCAGATTAACCCAAATACGTGAACCACAGGACTGACTTTACGCAATGGTTTTCCTAACTCTACATAGTAAAGGAATCAAAGTACATGTAAGAGGAGACCCCACATCTGCTTCAAAAAGCCTGATTTAAAACTTCACTGAAGTCAGTGATGGTCTGTGGAAAATCTCTGGATTATAACAAATGTCATTGTAGGGAATAAAAATAACAATTACAGATAAATTATGAAGTCCTTATCAGGTCCATATTTAGGAAAACTTGACAACTAAGCCCAAAAATGGAGTGTATAATTTGGCCATTAAAGTAGAAGCAATAAGCATTACATACAATTATGAATAACTAGGATTTTTGTTTTAAAAAGGCAATAGAACATGTCATAGATTGATTCCTTTCCAAACTTAAGGAACTAAAAAGGGAAGGAAATTAATAAATAAGAAAACAGATTGTTTTAGCAGTCTTCTCAATAGGTTGGTAAACTACTTGAAGTAGATGAAACTGATGAGTGTTGTGAAAGAACATATGCTACAATGTGTATTTATCACACTGGGAGAGCAAACATGAACATGATGGTTGGTAATTATACTTGTAGAAAAACAAAAGCTGAAAGTTGTATTGGTTTTATTTGGTTATGAAAGCACATATGAATAAATATTAGTCTTTCATGTTATTTCTATTATTATTATTAATGGACACAATATTATTATTTGATAAGCATCAGGTTTACTGACAGCCTTATGTAGATATATGTAGCTTGCTAATAAGCATGCAGTCTCTTTCATTTTTAAAATAGGACGGTGAGGATTCAAGGCATTCCAGCTACAGCAGCAGTAGCCATTGTGCCAGACAGATCATGAACAACACTGATGCTGTTACAACAATTTTACATCTGATAAAATGACACTGAGGATGCACTTGTAGATTCAGACCAACAGGAAAGACATTGGCCACCAGAAAATCCTGCTTTACACCTCTATGCAAAGGAAGGTGCATTTTAGAATGATTCAGGGTGTCACTGTGATTTTCTTCTATTTCTATTTTAAATTAGGGTTAAATTATTGTCACCCCTTAATCTTCATATATGACTGAGAAATTGTCATTCTTTTGGGACATAAAAGTCCAAGGACTCCATAAAAAACACTGTCTCTAAATTTCAGAAATGACACGTTTACTCCCTCATTGTTTTGCTTTTTGCACATGAAGAAAGAATAAATGTTGTAAATTACTTGTTTAATTTTATACACAAGGCAACTGGAATAGCTTAAAAGCTTTCTAGGAAGGTAAAGGGGCCATATATCCTGGAACCAGTGTAATTTGACTGTAGAATCAGCATAACTGGCTATGAAAGAATTTCTCAGTGGCAAGGGAAATCTTTTGACCCTGTAGAGGTTTCTAAATCTAACATGCTGCTGTTATTGGGGGTTACAACAAGATCATCTTATATGGCACTGATCTCTAGTGTGATTTTGGCCTAATTAGGATGGTCAGCATCCATAGCAAATTAGAGCAGCCTACAGGAAATGTTCCTACAAACAATGGCCCCCAGGTTGTGTACAAAGTTGAAGATTATGCTATTTCTGAACCCCTTCTTTTAATGGAAGGTGCAGCAAAAATTGACACCCCACAGCATTACCTCAGAACCACCATAATGAGCTAAGAAGTTTTATGGATAACACTGTACAATTTAACATTAAGGATTCAATGTATAGATTAGTCAAATTAATAACTGGTAACCTGAACTATTTCTAGCAGAGGTAAATCAAGCATTTAGTTTCTAAGCCCACATCATCATGCAGTAGAAAAATATATGTACTGTACAGAATAGGTCTGATCCAGTAACTGCCTGCCATTTGTTAATCTTTGAGTTCTGGAGTTTTAGCCAAAAATTGTCAAAAATGTAAAAATAACGCAGTTTTTATTTTGTGTTACACAAAGGTAAATTGATGAAGAGATTAATGAACCTTTATTCAGAGATTTTTATAAAAGTACAAGAGATGATGAATCTGTTATGCCTCATTAGGTTGCTATTGTCTTCCAATATAGAAAGCTTTCAAAATTATGTACAGTTTAGCCACATTGCACTTCATGGATATAGTTGCAAGCCCAAAAGAATTAGGGATGGTCAGTGGTTTGGAAGCATGTCCCTCTGGATGCTTTATTTACTGCTAGAAGGGCACTAAATCTTATTTCAGATTCTGAAACACCTGGGGTATGCAGACACTTGCAAGTTGGTTCAAATTAAGACGACTTAATTCAAACTAACCTAGTACTGTCTATACTAGACTTTCATTTGTTCAAATTAAGGAATTCCTTAATTAAAAACTACTGAAAGCTTAGTCTGAATTAGTAAAACCTGAGGGTTAATTTGAACTAAGCCCTTAGTTCGATCCTTAGTTCAAACTAAGGATGGTGTAGACTTGGATTAATCCTTAGTTCAAATTTAATAAATTTGAATTAAGGGCAGTTAGTTTGAATTAACAACGTGGACTAATTCAACTTCATGTTAACTCAAATTGGTCCACTTTGTTAATTTGAACTAATTAGTTTGAGTTCAGTTTAAACTCAAATTTATTAGTTCAAATTAACAAATTCAAAACTAACTTCTCCTAGCATAGCCATAGACTTAATTTGCTTTTTAACAGAACTTTATTTCTCTGCTTCCAGTCCACACAAGAATCAGATTTAGAATTACACTAGGATATTTTTGGGTAAAGAGATCTGTTACTTTTAAGGCCCCTTTCAGACTACTGGATTGGTCTAATGAGGACATGGAAACATATTAATCCAAGAGTGAAACCTGACCTCAAAGAAGCGAAGTGGGAGTTTTGCTGTTGCCTTCACTGAGGTCAAAATTTCATCTCTCTTTATATCAATTTATATGACCTCTGACAGGTAACATGATCTCTCAAAACTCCTGTTTCTTAAATTGTAAAATGGAGAATGTGATTTACATAGTAAGGGGACCTAGATGCACAAGTAAGCAATGTTTATATAATAAAAAGCTTAAACCTTATTCATGTGGCAGGTGTCAAATGTAGGAACACCACTCAGCCCTAGTCTACACTTGGGCAAAATTCAGCAGCAGTCGACTGCCATTTACATAAGGAGTGTAAAATTCCTTGCATAAAACGATGGCTACTTTTTAAACCACCATTACACACTAGGGCAAAGCTGACCACAAATCGCTTGTGGTCAGCTTTCCTGTATGCCCCCTGACTCTCAGGACTTCCTGGGTCGGCATCTGGGAGTGGTGCGTTGAGTTCACACTTGCTGCGATCCACTCCCAGAAACCTGAACAGACATACCCTCAGCTTTACTGTATTCCAGACAGACCTGTGTTCAAGCTTCTAACATCATACTACAGGAAAATTGCATTCTTTAAAAATGTTGTTCCTTTAATTATATTTTGTGAAATACAAAACATTTTTATTAAAAAAATAGAAGCTTCAAAATCTATAATTCCTCAACTATATGATCAGTTTTCCTCCTCTATGCTACTGCAAGGAACATAAAATCTTGTTACCATAATGAGAAAGAATTCCTAGAATGCATACAAATGTAATTCACTGCAACGGAAAAATGAAAAGAGTAGAAATGTTTCATCACAAAAGTCCCTTCTTCAGACTTGAAAGTGGGCTTTTTGCCATTTTAAAAAACATCACATTTTAATTATTTCAAGCTAGTTAAAATGAATATATAAAATGAAAATGAAATGAGTAGATTTATGCCATAGGCAACTATTAAGCTCACAGAGGGGGGAAAAAATGTTGGTTTTGCCTAATAGATTGCTGTAAATCCTAACAGTTACTGTCTGCCCTGAGTTTGTTGGTTCACTGACATTTCAGAACAGCTGTGTCTCAAGAGAGTCCCGGTAAGATGTAATTGACTGCTTTTGAGTTGATTTCAAATCCATTCAAGACATGTGGGTTTCTAAATGCATGGGAAACAATCCTTTTGAAATAATCTATGTTGCATGAATGCAGAGCTTCTTTAAATGACTGAAATTGCTTGAAATATTTATGAAAGAAGCTCACAGTTTTCAAGATGGCATGATTAACAGTGCTGGCTAAGCCAAAAATAATTATATGCTGTACTTATACCTGGAAAATTATGAGTATTTATAGAGCTACTAGCTAAGTAAGTATGCATAGTGCTTAATTATTTTGCAGGCAAGGAAGACTCAACCCCTGTCCTGAAGATTATGCTATCTAGGGCCCCAATCCTGCAAAAGGAGAAATGCACATTAAGCTGTAGGGTAGGAGCAGATTGTTAAATTACTTGTTACATACACGTGCGAGTTCTGTATTACATAGTAATTGAGATTTTCCATTTTTTCATAGTGACAAACATTTTTCATTAATTTTAATGGAAGCTATGTCAAAACTAAGAAGGTAAAAACATGTACTTTACATAAACATGGAGTAGGGAGCCATTGCTATAGGAGGTGTCTGAAAACTGGGTTTTAAAGAATATCCAAAATAGGAGAATATGGTTGCATCTGGATCATGAAGGACACTCTAGACATAGGACACAGCATATGGAAAAACATTAAGGCAATAATGTGAGAAGCATGAAGGAAATGGAATCAGCAAGGCATACCGTACAAGCAGGAGACAAAGTCCAAAATGACAGATGTCAGGTAAATTATGGAGAAATAAGTAACACAAAAGAAGATATGAAGACTCTTCATACTTGAACTTTCCCTAACTTACTAGCAGCTGGAACTCATTATGGGAAAGCAGGGCAGCAAAGTTTGGAGGGTTACACAAACCTACAGAAAGGCAGCAGACAAGAGCTTTATGGAGCTGCATCCAAAGCTCATTACCATCACTGGAAAGAATCCCAATATAAGCTGTATCACTATGTCTATACTGGGAATTGAGTTCAAATTAAGGGGTATTAATTTGAACTAAATTAGTTCACATCCATGCTGGCTGTCATCAGTTCGAACTAAGGAATTCCTTAGTAATAAGTTTGAACTAACCCAACATAGATATGTTAGCTCGAACTAACCGTTAGTTTGAATTAAACGTGATTTGACCTTCTTCCTCCCAGGATGCATGGCACCTCTTTTTATGGTATTGGGTGGGGGGGGGGTGACCCTTCTCAGGTGCCATGCTGCCACACTTCCTATGGCATCCCTCCTCCTAAGACAAACTAGCAAGTCCTGTGCATGGATATGCTAATTTGATTTAGGTTTCTAGTTCGAACTAGCATTCTTAAGTGTAGACATAGTCTATGAGAACATGGAGAGGCAAGAGGTGAACAGGAAAATCTGAGAAAAATAACAAAGAAGCTTTAGAAGAGAAAAATGAGAGGGTGAGATATTTTTATATTCAAATCCAAAGATTTCAACAATCTAGTTTGAAGAAAACCATTATTTTTTCTCAGTTGAAATTACAGCTTTTCTGTGAGCCTTGCTGGAGAAGGTAACCATTTGCTAGAAGAGCCAATAGAGGTCATGTTTGAACAGAAGATATTGCCAGAGGTGTATCCACATTTTATGTTCTTTTAAAAATACAGAGGAAGGAAAAATATTAACGTTACACATTTTTTTTTTTTTGCTCTTGATCCCCTATCCTACAAAACAGGTGTGCCAATGCAGACTCTTTCCTGTGCCTCTGTTGGGAGAATCAAGGCCTTGTGGGGTGTGTTGCTTTTATTGTAAGAATCAATGACATTACCTTCATTTCTCAGAAACACTAAGGGGACTTACACAGATTTATGCACATGGTGTGAAGCTATCAGAATATTCTGGCCAGATAATTTTACTCACTTTTACAGTAATTCTGTCAAGTGTGGCGTACATTCAATACCAATCAATGGGAGCTCAGCACTTGTCCTGAGATGCTCAATACCTCATATAATCAAACAACTTATGATGAAAACATATGATAATGTACGGATTTATCTAGGACACCAGTGATAAAGCCATATCCTCTTTATTTCAGTGGGAGTACTTGCAAGAGCAAAGATTATCAAAAGTTACCAGTGCCTTTTGTAGAGCCTGTTGAAATATCCCTCACTGGACACTGATTGGGCTTCAGAGAGGGGATCCAAATGATTAACTCCTTGTGTTTTAAACTTTCAGAGCCTCAACAGGCAGTGTCCTTGCTTAGAGTCCCTAAGCTTTGAGTGCAGATTGTTTATCTACTCCTCCTCTTGACAATGAAGATTTCATGGGTCAGCTATTTAACATCAGGAACCAATACTGACCCCCAGACTTCTCTGTCACTTAAACACACCCTCTCCCAAAACTCTAGTGACAGGTACACTCACAGTCTACAGGATAATTCTTCAAAGGCATGTGATCAGTATAGGATTTCTTTATTTACAAAATGAAGCACAAGTATGGATGACATAGGAAAAAAAAAAAACAAAAAAACCACAACATCCTGAATGCAATGCCCTATGCTCTAGCTCACCCTTCTCTTGTGTGCCCTGGATTGTTTGAACCCCTTGGGGAACTGTTTTGGTTCAAGTAGGCAACTTTTACTCTTGAAGCAACTGTCCTCTACCTGAGCTGGCTCTGGGGCTGGAGAAGAGGGGCTGGGCAAGCTCAGAGCCAGAAAGGAGGGTATAAGAGGGGGCCTGCTCCTCTGTCTTGCTGACCAGCTGAGCCCACTACTCCATTTGGCCAGCCAACCAGTTCTGGGGCTGGAGGGGAGAGGGCTTTCTGCAGGCTGGCTAGGGACTTGCAGTTGCCACTTGTTCTCAAGGGTTGGGTTGGAGGGGAGGGGCTGCTGCTACTCTGCTCCCCAACCCATCAAGTTGGGGATGAAGGGGAGGGCTGAGCCAGCGTGGAGCTGGAGCAGAGGCAGGGCTGCTGCTGCACCCTGCAGAGCCAACTAGCCAGACTGTAGTCTTTGGTGGGCCAAATATGGCCTGTGGGCCACATGCTGGACAACCCTGGTCTATACCAATGGCAGCAAAGCCAGCACTGTTGGATCATTTTTTCTGGATCAACTGAGTGGTCAATTAAGACATGCTCAATCAATCCAGAAACTGACTTAATAAAGCCATCTCCTCAGGTGGCGTAGTGCTGCATTGATGAGAATGCATTTTTCATTGGCTCACTCCAGTGAAAACAACACACTAAAGGGAAGTTATAAAGTCAACAGGGGTTATGGAAGCTACTTGCTTAGATTGCATATTTCCTGTTGACTGCCACTGAATTTTGCCAGTGGTATAGATGGCCCTCATTCATTGCTCCAGAGAGGAATCAGCCAGAGACTACACCTAGCAGGAACACCTACAGAAGCAGCCAAAGCAAGGACTTTTGGACATTCAATGCATTTTATACAGTTTTAAATGGACTTTCTTATCCTCCTGATTTGTTTGCTCCATCCTCTCCCTCCCAGTTTTTCCACACCTCAGATTCAATCCATATCTGCCTCTTACCCACTGCCCTGTCCTCTTTCCTCACTTCATCAGTGCCCCCTTCTCTTTTCTTCCCATTTAACTGATCCTCTCCTAAATAAATCCACAGCCCCAAAAATCATCAATGAACATGAAATTTGCTACCATCACGGCATTTTCTCTTCCAGTGTGTTCTATGCTTTCCCCCCGCACTGTGTCTATCTTGTAATTTTAGAAGGTATACTGCTTGGGACAGACACAGTCTGCCACTCAATGTTTATAAAATATTTAGCACAATGGGGCCCTACTCTTGCTCAGTCTCTAAGTACTTCTGTAATAGGCATGATCAATACAAGCAGTTCAAAGTTGCAGTAATAACAGACAAGAATAAGATGATGTCTGATTATGTAGACTGACATAGGACTATGCAAGTTAGGACTAGCATAATGAGAAAGACAGCTGTACTAAGTAAGGAAAGCTCTTTTTAATAGTTTTTGTTTTGTGTTTCTTGTTTGTTTGTTCATTTTGTTTTGGTTGGTTGGTTGGTTTTTGCTGCTGCCATAGTACAAAGAAAGGAGAATAGCACATAGTAACTTACTTCTGCACCCTAAAATAAAAAAATCCAAGGTAATCATAATTCAGCACTTCATATACTTTTCCATCATATGTATTGTATAGCTTCCAATGAATTAAATAGTGAGTATGATGCTCCTATTGGCCTTACTCCCTCCAGTTAGAGCCATCAGAAGTTTTCACAATCACTCTATTTCTCTCCAGGCCCACAACTAAGAAGATATGCTCATAGAATTTTGTTAGATTAGACATTTGCAGAACAGATCTGAGTTTTCTAAAAGATAACCAAATGAAAATAGGGAGTTTCAGGTGAAATGACATATGACTGGAAACTTCCTGATGGCATATATTTCTACCTCTTTTAAAAAATTCCACAGTTCTGCTCCTTACTACTACCAATTGAGATTCATAAACACACGATTTAGGAACTTCACTTTTCCTTTGAAATACAAATCATAACCTTGGCTTATTGTCTCAAACTACATGAGAAGCAAATACATGGCTTGGAAACAGAGGATTCATAAATCTTGAATGCCAAAAGCCATTACAGTAATAAATATGAGCACCATAAATTAGTTATAATGCTTGGATTTCCATCACTGTTAACTACTTTAGAAACCACAGTTCTAGAGGGCAAGAATTTAAAACTTGAAGTAATAAGAAACCAGAGATTGTACACAAATATAGGAGACATTACAATGTCTCTTATTTTAGTAACATTTTTCTATTTGCCTAAAGCGGACATAGTACCTGTATTATCTTTATCGGCAGGCATAATCAAAGCTTCTCTTACACAAGAAAGACAGCCAAACACTCTTCAACATGAGCTCCTCCAGTAATCACTTTAGTGCTGAAGCCGTCATCAGGAAGAATGAAAAGGTGGACCAGGAATATTGCCTGTGTCACCTTATTTTGTTGTTGTTGAGGCCCCCAAACAATAGGCTTCGAGAATATGGGAGCCAAAGGGATAGCTCTGAGATAATAGGGACACAGGGGACCCAGACACAATATGAGCTTGCGATGAACAGAGGTGATCCAGGACTGTGTACTAATGTTAATTACCGGTATGTATACTGAAGTAGCACACAGAGACTTTAATTGGATGGAAGACCTTATTATAATAGGTACTATTCAAACACACAAGAAATTATCCTAATCCTGAGGAGGTTACAATTTAATTTAAAACAAGATGCCAGAAGTGTCTGTAATAAATAATAGGACAAGAGAAATGGAGGATGTAGTTATGGTGGCAGACCACGTGCTAGCTCATGCTAGAGTCCCAGGCCAATTCATTTGCGTATTAGTATGTCAAAGCAATTGTTAAATACATTTGATGTTTCTTCTTCATGAGAACTAATAGCATGATACACTCATTGTATTTTTTACGTAACTACTTTCTGTTATAATGGAGTAGCAAATGTTTACATTGTGTATACCCCTATAACTATATAACCCATCAAACAAAGCAGATGCCTTGTGGAATCCAAATAAAGAACTTCAATGCAAAAGCACTAATTCCAAAGCAAGCAATCACTGTGTGCGATAACTGGAGGTCAAAGATTCTAAATGCATTCCTTATTCTATGTCATTAAAGGAAAAGCCTACACAGGTAGTTACACAGCTACCTTTTCTGCAAAAAGAAGCTATGAGCATGGATTCAAGATAAGACTTCTCATCTCTGGCCTCTTGGATTTTAACAAAGCAAAACAGCAGTATGAGAACATGGATATCCCCACAGTTGTTCTGGGCAGCTGTGAAAGACTTTTGGGAAACTCACAGATTACTACATCTCTGTAAGCAGTTTGAACGACACACCTCCTCACCTGCACATCTATTTTCCCTACTTTAATCTCTTAACTCTCCTTTCTTTTTGTTAAGAAGTTCCAAAGGGGTAGCTGTGTTAGTCTAGTTCAGCAAAACAGACAATGCTGTACTAAACTAACTAAAGATATTATTAACTAACAAAAGACAAAACAAACAAGGAGTCTTGTGGCACTTTTAAGGACAAACAAATGTATTTATTGCATGACCTTTCGTGGAGGAAAATCCCACTTACATCTGATGAAGTGGAATTTCTCCCATGAAAGCTTATTGTTTGTTTTGGTTTTTGTTAGTTAATAAACCTTTAGTTAATTTAGTACAGCATTAGCTACCAGCATTGTCTTTCATATAAGATTTAAAGTACCATCTGATTTAGGGTAAATGACTGGTGTCTTGGGACTGGGAGCAACCTGATGTGGTGTGATTTTTGGGGTAAGTGACTTTTTTTTTTTATTTAAAATATCTAGTTTATCTGGGTGGTAAAATAATCTGGAGAATCCAAGGGGACTAGGTGTGACTCTATGGAGGGGAAGGAAAAAACCCTGGTGTAGTGGCCCAGGAGTTCATACTTGTTACTGACTTGGTAAAATCTAATTATAGAACACAACTCCAGTTGGGGATGTCTTCCCTGTTTTCTCTCAGTCTGCCTGGATGTAGGCACTCACATTTGTGAGCCACTTTAAACAGCATGACAGCAGGTAACAGAAATAAGATCACTCACTTGAAGAGCAGATGGTTTGTTAACTGTAATTCTCAGTTACATTATAGTTAACATTCCAGTTAACTGTACTTTTAACTTTCACTGTAATTAATTTGTTATTCTCTTTTAGCTGCAAATGATGGAAAAGTTGGGGTTTTTTTTAACATAATATTATGGCAATCTTGTTCACTGATTCCCGCAACTGTGGCATATTACAGTAATTATGCATTCTACTCCTTGCCTGCCTCTACAGTGGTGGGTTAATTATATAGTAGTTGATTTTTAAAGCTTTTTGTGGTACAGTCTCTCACTATATTTGAGACCACATACAAGAGTCTTTTCCTATTTTACCTATGCTCACATTCTGCCTTGAGATCCCCAAACATTGTTATCTTACTGGTTGTGAACTGTATTCTTGGTATGATGAGTTCCAGGGTCCAGAATTTCATATAAAATGTAATCAGTTTCTCCCTATTAAAATCCTTTTTTTGAGTGGAGGTGGTGGGCATTTTGCAACTGCAAGGGTTTTTTTTAATTATAGAGTTGCCATATTTCTTAACATTTATTTATATTACTTACAATCACCCACCTCCTTTTTACATGATTCAAAACCACACCCAATTTGTTTTAGCTTTAAATTGGGGTGTGAGTTATTAGAGGGCATTTTTACTATATTGTATTGTTATAAAATGCCTCATGAAGTATTTTAGAATAAAATTATTGTGCCACATGCCAAATTCTAAGTACTGCTGGCTGAAAAAACAAAGAAGTCTATGTGATGAGGACCGATTTTGTGAGAAGGAACTGTTCTACTCCAAGTTAAAGTATTAGTCAGCAGTATGTTGCTGCTAGAGGCAAATAGACCAGTTTACCGATTTTAAACATACTTTAATATGGAAGTATGGAAAATACCAAAGATGGGTCAAATTTAAACCCATAATAGCCCAGAATTTCATGGTTTGGGAAGGTCCTTTTACTTTTAATTCAGGCTTTTTATGACTCAGTATTGAAACACATATAGTGCACATTTAGATCGCCTGTTATAGGATTGAGACTCACAAGGGTGTGCTTTAGAGGTCTATTAGTATGCATCTCAGATGCACTTAGAGAATTCTTCTGTCATCAAATTCATAACATGTACATTCAAGGTCCCTGAAACACATCCCAGATTGCCTTAATGCTGCTATAATGTCTATTTATATTTATTTAAGGTACGTTTAAAACACACAAAACTGAACTACTGTTCCCAGTGGGTAAGAACCTATTCTTATATCAATTGAAAATAGAGCACTCTTTATTCAAACTCAATGTTCAAGCTAAAGACAAATGAGGTGTAGTCTTGTTGCGTTCATTAGAGAATATATAATACTGCTGTCCCACCCTTCTTTTTATACTGCCACCTAGTTTACTGAATATATGTGCAAACTACTGCATGGAGTTCATGGATAGCAGAAACAAGGAAGAGGAGAAAACAAAGAAAAAATAGCTGACCCCTTCTGAAACAGAGAAAAATGTAGGCCACCAGTTTTGGCTAGAGAAAGAATTAAAGCGACGAGATATATAGATGGAAGGAAAAGTGGTTCCTTAAGAAATAGGGACAAATTCCCCTCCCCCATCCCAATTTCTTTCCCTTCTGTTTTATTGCTCTGATTTTTCAATAAATCATCAATTCACAACTGTATTTGTGAAGCACATATTAACTGTATGTTTTGGAGAGATCTGGATTGATTTCAGTTTATGTATATTTTTAAACAAAATTAAATTGGGACTGACCAAGTTTTCCAATTCAGCATAAAACAGCCTTGAAACTGGCTCAGACACCTGAGAAACACTCAACATGCCAGTAGGTTTAGGGGACAGGGATTTCCCTTGAACTCTGGCCAAGTACATATTACTGAAGGCAGCCAAATGTCTTAGGAAAATGTCTATTTTCTCCTTCAGCCCAGCCATGTCTCACTGCATTGCCTGTCAAGTGACTCAGCTGCTTTCAAGTGTTTACTCTTAAGAAGCCAAACAATTCCTAACTAAGAGTAGCATAATGTATGTGGTTTTGTTTTTATAAAGAGAAAGTAAATGATGGTGTCCCATTGTCTAAGATGAGCTGTTGAGTACAAATGAAGCTTTTGCTGGGAGGGAGGCACAAGGCAGGAGCAGAAGTAGCGCTACGATAGGTATAATGCTTCCCTAGAAATCTGGAGGGCACCATCTTTTTAAAGTGAATATGCTACTGAGGTGTGAGAATGGTTTCTTGTATGGATAGAACAACAATTTCAGCCTTCTTTTCTTTCCGTGTCTTCTCACCTTTGCATTTTGCTCAGTTGCTCTTCCAATGTTCAAATTGTTTAAATAAGAGCAAAGGAGTTCTGAGGGTGAGAATGAAGGACAACAGTGGATGGAAAGAGACTAACTAAGATTAAGGAGAAGAGCCAAGATTGGAAAGACTACCTGCCTAAGGGCAGGAGAGCAGGAGTTCAGCAGCAGCTGAGGGAAGATAATGAAAGTACTTAAAATAACTTGTGAACTTTCCTTTGAATGTATACTGCCTACCTACCACAGCATCTTCAGACTCTACGGTTTTCTACAGTCTCTGACTTCTTGATTGGCTGAGCAGGTCCTCACAGACCCAATCAATTGGGAAGACTGATTTGATGATGGTGAATTTGCTGCCATCAGTGAAGCCTTGCCCTAAGTATTCAATTTGTAAAGCACTTAGCAGAGTGGTATTTAATTGCCTCAAGTCTCAGCTGGCGACAGTCTATCAAGTCTCATAAGCCTTCCGTGACAAAGTGGGGAACTTGATACCTTTCCGCCTGAAATAGAGGAAGATGTAAAAGAACCAGCTCTGACTCATCACTATCCTACTTAGAAAGTAGGGGGAGGACTTAATTCATACAGGAAAGAAAGATTTGAGGGAAACACCTATACAAACTTCAACTTGCACTACAATTTTTTTTTTAAATTCAAGATTATTAAAATTAGATTATCTTTTTTCCCATCCCTCTCAGTTACAGGATGCATACACAGGCACATGTAAGATAGATTTTATGATGTGCTAATGACACCACACTCAGATACCCCGTTGACTATAATAGTGAGGAGTGACATTCAAATGGTGAAACCAGCCTCTATATCATTGTCCTAGTCAACAGTGCCCAATCCATACTACAATCCCTATTCTAGGTAATAAAATATTTAGCTAAGGTCTGGTGACAGCTCTGAATTCTGAGGTGTCGTTGGTTTAAATCTGACTATGTGTTTTATTTCCTTTTTATAAAGAATATTTAAAAAATACAAAAATCTTAAATAGTACAAATGTTTGAAAGTTTTAAGCCTGGATTCAGTACAAGTTCATGTGCTTTTGAAATATTTACAATGTATTATGTCAATATTTAATATTGAAAGAGCTTGGATTAGGCAGAGTGAATACAAGTGTATTTGAACTGATGGACCTGCAACCAGCCTGGATATTTCCTCATCTTAGAGCTTGGGCACAGAAGTTATAGGGTCTACTGTGGTCCCAGATTTCCAGAAGAAACTGCAGATTGGTTTGAGAGGAGAATTTGTGATTACTTGAAAAAAAAAAAGAAAAAAAAAAAAAAAAGAGAGAGAGACCGAGACCTGTGGCACTTTAAAGACTAACAGATTTCTTTGGGCATAAGCTTTCGTGGGTTCCAACCCACTTGGCTCTGGATAACTGAATTAGCTTCTAGGGTTTACTTAACTTTTTAGTAATGCTTAGTATCTGGGTTAGAAGGTAGCAAAGTATTGGATGGAAGGGATCTGAAAGACAGGACCTCTATTTGGCAGATAGTGAGGAAAATGTTTAATATATTATGAGGAACAGGAATTGTTTATCTGCTCTGCTAAACTTTCAGGTATCCATTTTTCCACAGAAGGGTTAACTACCCAGCTAAATGTTGGTAGGATAGTGATCAAATCTATATATGCTACAAGCAAAGTACTTGGGCCTAGCTAAATGCCTTTCACCTATTGGATAGATAAATACCCCACTGGAGACCATATTAATGATGCTAAGAATTTAACAATATGTAGTATACTGCATCAAGAAAACAGCCTATGTTTTCCCAATTGATTGATTCAGGCAGCTAAATACAAACTTGTTTCCTTTACAGTAATTTCCCCCAAATTCATTCATTGGAAGACCCAAGCCAGAAGAGTCAGAAATCAAGTCTTTTCTTTAATGGACTACTCCATGTACACACAGAAATGTTTTTAATTCTTTTCTAGGACTATGTTGACACAGAGCAATTAATTCTGACATTGACTATGGTTAACTTACAATGGATAAACAATACTGAATAAGGGAACTATGATTTCCTTCTCAAATGCTATGTTTTTACCTCATGCTGCTGATGTGCAATGCAATCTCTATTTTGAGCAGTAATTTTAATAAAATAAAATAATAATAATAATAATAAAATCAGGAGACAACCACTGTTTTCATGTTTTAACCAAGACATTCAAAATAATTTTTGCAAAAATTGAAAAAGTAAATTGATCCTGCACTAACAGTACACCTGCCAAGCTCCAGCCCAGAGCAATTTAAGTGTCTGGATTACTAGAGCTGCATGAAAACATTTGCACAGAGTACAGTCTAGTAAACAATTTGTCATTATGCCAGTCTAATGAAAATGCTAAACCTCTGGCAAGCATCTCATAGGCAAATCCTCCTTGGCCAGTACAGTGTGCGGAAAGTAGGTCTTTGGCAGGTATGTTCACTACTGCATCAGTATTCCAAATTGATTTTAGAGAATGAAGCATGGACAATGTTCTATTTGAGAGACAACATATACTCCTAATAGGTCGTGGTGTTGATCATAATATATGTGGTAGTGAGTTTAGGCAGCCAGTAGCCAAGCTACAACTTACACTTTCTTGAGAAGAGGAAAAACTTTACCCAAAAGATCGCATAAGAAGTAGGCCTTTAGAAATAGTGCATGTGGAGCAGAAACTGTGTGAATGTATGTTTGTGTTGGAATGTGTAATTCTTTGGAGTTTGCCAGAATGTTGTCATCTAGGGGGTCCTACCGTACATTCTACAACTATGGCTCAGAACCCCCGGACACCATTTCCCAACCTATAAGAAACCAGGTAGGAACAGAAAGGACTGGAAATTCTCATAGAGACAAATACGTTTCTGGCTGAGTGATTTATACAGGCAGTTTTCTGGGATCATAAAGCTTTTCTGGGATCTGTTCAGCTCATCTGGGACAACCTGTTCTAAAGACAAAGAGACTAGTTTTAGTTTCTGTTCTGGAGCTTAGTTTTTCATTTGTGGCTGAGAAAAGGAGAACAGTCTAAGGAGTCTCTCTGCATGGCTCCCTACCCCCACAAATGGAGACTCTGAACTGTTATAGATCTAGTGCCTTACCGGACGTTTCCAGCCCTGCAGAGATCAGTGTCTAGGAAGACATAGATCCAAACTATTTCCAGCCACCTAAGACAGTGAAGACTTCCACAGCATTCCCAAGCAGGGAGTGAGGAAAAGATGTTCCTCTTCTCTATAAAAAGGACCTTTTCTTTGACCATTTGCGGCATGTATTTATTTGGGACGATGCCACAGAGAGAGCAAAGGGATGTTGTATGGCTGTGAATGTCAGTAGGCAAAGAATTTGTTGTATTATTGAAATTTGACGTTTATTAAGTATCAAAGGGGCAGCCATGTTAGTCAAGCTCAGTAAAACAAAACGAGGAGTCCTGTGGCACTTAAAAACTAACAAATTAATGTATTGCATGAGCTGTCATGTGTGAAAATCCCTCTTCATCAGATGCTTTGAAGATGGGGGAACTAAGTAGTAAGTAAATTCCCCCATCTTCAAAGCATCTGACAAAATGGGATTTTCTCCCATGACAGCTCATGCAATACATTAATTTCTTAATCTTTAAGTGCCACAGGACTCCTTGTTGGTTTTAGTGATATTTATTAGCAAACCTAATCCTTTCCTTCCTCAAGTCTGTTTCCTGTCTTCAGTCCCTCTTTTTTACATCATTATTTTAAGGTGTGGCATTTCAACTAGTGGTATTTGCACTACCATATTTTGTTTCTTGCGCACTGTATCATACTCCTTTTTGAGATGAGGGGGAGTATTCATTACTTCAAGGGACAGCACCCCTTGAGTGCCACACACCATGAAAAGTCACTATGCGTAGAGACACAAGGAAGCCAGTACTCAATTCTTGAAAGGAAGATGAGAAGCCACTCTGAAAAAAAGCAGGACTACCTTTCAGAGGAGAGGTTATAAATGTTTGTGTGGAGAGTTTTAAGGTTAAAAACTCCCCATATTTTAATTTAAAATTTCATCTCCTTTATTTCACTATTTTTAAAATGTGTCATACCAAAAAGGTGAATGAAAGCAAAAAAAAGACATTGTGCTAGTCCTTTAAGAATCTTTACTTTTGAGTTAAGTACTTCAGTTAAACAACGACTTCTCTTAACTGTAGCGTCATAAATGTAAAACTGTAGGAGAGGTCATACTCTGATATTAGATACATTAGAAATAAATTACGCAGATATACACAGAGAGAAAGAAATTAGCATTAGTGATGGATTCTAAAGACTTTAAATAAAATTTGAATGGTTCCAAAAATGTACAAAGTACTTTGCAAGGGATGATACAATTATGTTATCTGTTTCATTTAAAATGTACACCAGACTTTTTTTTTTTTTTAATTTCATTTAGAAAAAAATCATCAAGGTTACTCAAATTTAGTATTTCAAGACAAGGTCTGAAATGAGACACAGGTAATTCCATATAACAGTAAATGCTGCTATTTAGATGTGTCATATTATAAAACAATAAGGGTCTTTTTTGGTTTTCTTGACCAGCCAGTTTATCGTGAAACTTTTGCAGAGAGCTGTGTGCTTCTGTAAACAAAATGAGCAAAATATGGAAAAGACACTATTTGTGTATCATCCAATCATCGAGTGTTAAAACAGAGACTGAGGCCTTTTCTCAGGTGATACTGTTAAACAATCTCATTTTCTTCTTGCTGCAAATACTGTAAAACATTTACATTTCTCTGCCCTCAATCTATATGAAAATAAAGTGAACGTGTCACAGTTAAATGATCTTTTCAGATGTTCAGGGTCATCCCCAGACTCTACAGCTAATTATTTAAAACCAAAATATACTTTTCATTTATTTTGTATGAAGTTAAATTAGAAAAAAAAAAAAGAAAAAGAAACCTATAAATAATACATTGCCCAAGGATGGGCTTATATAATGAGGAAAAATTGAGTACTAGAATGATGCAAGTACTATGAAAAGGTTTGTGAATATGTGCATGGGGCTGGACCAGAAGACCTCTCAAGGTCCCTTTCAGTCCTACAATTCTATGATTCTTTAAAATAAAATCCCCTGATTCTCTGAATTAGCATTCATGACCTCTTTCATGGCCTTAACCAACTCCTATTGTGGACAATGGAAAATCACGTTAGTCTTTCAAAGGTGATTTATGGACTGCAGAACTGCTGAAAACGTTTCTAGCACTGTCTACTGTGATCCTGCTCCTGATGCAAGGGTTGCTTGATGGTCCTCACAGGATAGCCTTACAGCTGTCTTCTCCCATGTCTAGACTGGAAGAACCCTTCTCCAGTCAGATAACGTGGCAAAAAGGGTCCATGGCTGGAATAAGGATCTCACCCCTTGTTTCTTCCACAGTATTTTTTAAAATCAAACTGAAAATAGATTATACATTCTTTTTACTGGGGGTAGTGGGACCTTTGACATGACAATATTTCCGATGCAATCATTTTTGGATGTAAAAGAAATATAAAACAGGAATGTATTACCTAGGTATACAGCATGAAAGAGACTACTCCTGAATGACTGTGTCAATTCTCAGTTCTGACGACAGCGCTTTTAAAATATGTGAACAATTTGAAAAGGGTTCAGAAAAGAGCTACGAGAATGATGCAAAGTCTGGAAAACACATCTTACAGTCAGAGGCTTACGAAGCTCAATCTATTTAGTTTATTCAAGAGAAGGTTAAGAAATGACCATCACTATTTGAAAGGTACAATATGAGGAAAAAGAATTCTGATTGTAGGTGACTGATGTGTCAAAAAAAAAAAAAATCTAATGACTGGAAGCTGACCCTAGACAAATTCAGACTACAAATAAGTTTTTTTTTTTGTTCTGTTTTTTAAGTTATGGTAATCAAACACTGAAATGTTGTGCCTAGGTCTGCAATGACTTCATCACTTGAAGTCTTTGAATCTAAACAGATTATCTTTCCAAAAGATATACTATAGCACAAACAGAAGTTATGGTTTTGATATAATGAGTACTAACAGGATAAGTTCAGTGGTTTGCATTATGTAAGAAGTCAGTGGTTTTCAACCTGAGGTTGCACACCCCTGGGGGTCCACAGATTATGTCTAAGGGACCCATAAAAGATTGTTCTTACCATAGAACAGCGATTTTCTGCAGGTCTGTTTAAAATTTTTAGGTGTCCACAAATGAAAGAAGATTGAAAATCAGTGGACTAGATAATCATAATCATCTCTTCTTGTATAAAACAACAAACAAAAAAAAAGTAGAAGGGATATTTTGTTTATGAAGCAGTAAGCAGTGAACAAGAAAAAATACTAAATTCAAAGACTAGAGAGTATTTAGTGTGCATGTTCAGTACCTGAATTATCTGAGCCAATTTAATTTTGTAATTTTAATACACCATGTTATGTTAGGGACGAATAGACTATATACACAATTATATTCTTTAAACGTCTGTCTGTAGCTTCACCAAGGACACACTGAAACCACAACATTCCTTGTTATACCTCTCATTTAAAAATGCCCCACCTTGTTTTCATTATATTTGGTATGCTATGAGAAAATATTCATTTTTATAAAGGTGTTACTAGCCTTTGTAAATGGTTTATTTATAGTGAAAACAGATTTTTTTCAGTGATAATTTCTTCAGATTTAACTCATTTTCTTGTATACTGTAATTTTAGTGTCTTTTCACTTCTTTATCCAGTTAAAGGAGGACTACTTTCTCTCTGTATTAGATTAAGCTGTTGTTATCAAAACCCCTTTCTCCAAAAATGCTTTCATACCAACACTGCTGCTTTGTTTCCTTTTAATCTCAATAGCATTTTGTCTCAACTAAAGAGTAATTCATAAAGTTTCTTCCTCCTGAATCAGCAAGACCACATATTAACTTTTCTACAAACAAAATCTGCACACCATATTTCTTTCTCAGATTTGTTTCTATTAATAAAGGAGATAATATGAAGTTCAGCTCAAACATTTTCCCCAGGCTTGGCTGCTCCTAAGGTTCCTAGGTCAGTATTATTCAGTCCACATCCTAGATCCTCCATCCTCAGAGAGCGACTCTCATATTCTTTAAAGCAAGATAACATAATGAATCAACAGTCTCACTAAATTTGCAGAACCCATAAACCTTCTCCAGCAATGTGAAAAATTGATAAGCTAGACCAAATGTTTCAGGAAAAATACTGCTGGTCTACTCAACTCTTCCCTTCTTTGGTTGCTTTTCTATTGTAGTTCAAAGCAACTAACCCACCTTCACATGTAGAGGAAAAAATACAAAACACTCATCCTGAGCTGAGTGTTCCTCTTAGATATACAGACATACATTGTGCAGCAATAGCTATCAAAGAGCAGGACGTTTCCAGGGAATTAATGTCAGGTTGGGAGGAACTGATCGCCTGAAGCCCAGGAAATGTCCTGTGCCAAGGCTGCTATTGCTACTGTAAGCTAAAACCAAAAGAAATTAAGTTTATGCTTTTTTTATAGGCAATTTAGTGTCAATTGTTACCTACAGTGCCTTTCTAAAGAAAACATATTGTACTGTGTATTGAAACACAAGCCAATGATACAGCTGGAATCATCTCTCAATGTTCTATTCAGCTTATAATAGAAAATAATTGTATATCTTGTAAAGTCAGGTACCAGGCTTCCACCCCAGCATTTTATAGACACGTTGTACACACATCTATTCAAAGTCAGAATCAAAGAAATAGTTGTTTAGAAGTCCTAGCTGTGAATCATCATATACAATCATTTTAATTTTTCCAAAATCAGATTATGTGAACTTTGAATATAAGCAATAAAAATCTTGATTTTTTATTTGCATTAGATATAATTTAAAAATAGGAAAAGATTGAGTGATATATATTTCTCCCTTTAGAAAATTAGCCATTGTATATGATGATTCACAACTAGAACTTCTAAACAACTATTTCTTTGATTCTGACTTAGAATAGATGGGTGCACAAGATGCCTCCTGAAAAAATACTACACTTGTGAAATTAAAAACTCTCTCTCTCGCCCCCCATCCCCCCACCAGTTCATGTTCTTGTTCCATTCAGGTCAGTTCTTGTTCCCATCTCCCTTCCCCATTGCTGGAGAATGTCTGATATGTGTCAAGCGTGCATATTTTAAGTTCATCACTCCAGTGTTATCTGGGGTATTATAGCTGCATTGTTTAAACATTCCCATTCTAATTTCTCCACTAACTTACATAGGAGGACAAGGATAGGGAGATGGGCTCAGCCAACCCATTGCAGAGAATGTGGCTCATATAACATGAAGGTTTGACCCCACAATTGATGGGTTGGGACACTCCACTCTTGGGACAGGCCTCTGTCACTCCTAGGGTACTATGTACTACAGATCATGAGGGGCCAGGAGAGGTGTCCAGACCCACAAGATCTGAGCACATAAACAGAAGATGACACTGTGAGGTTGATAGATACCCCCATCCCTCTTTCCTGGTACCACTGCCACATACTCTCATGTCCACATCCCCGTGGTCCTCCTCATTTTCCTGAGTCTCTTATCTCCTCTCACCTCACCACATTAGGGCATGCCTGTCCTGAAATACCCCCTGCTGAGTTAGTGTGGTGATGCAGCACATATTCTCTGCCTCAATTTCCTTTCTAAGGAAGCCAGTAACTCCTTTTCAAGCACTCTTCATGCTTGGTTCAAGACTACCCTCCTGAGGGCTTGTTCCTTAAAAAGCCTCCTTTATGAAAGGAGACATAACAAAAAATCCAGCACTAACAGAAGATACTCGTGAAGTCTGCCCTTGCTCTGTTCCCAGGCTCCTCGTGTTCTGGCTCAGTCTTTTAGTCCCTCCTAGGAGTCCCATCTCTCTTTCCGGAACTGAGCAATGGAAATGATCATTCTCCTTTTCCTTACCAGAAGTCCTCAACTTTCCTCCTTCACCTGCATGGCAATTCAGCTTCTTCAGTTTAGTCCTTAGGCTCAGAATGGTATGGCAGCCTTCTGCTGCTAGTTTGCGCTCCCTGCTAACTCAGCGCACCCATAGCCTTTTTACTCTCTTTAATATCTGGAGGCACCTGCCCTGCTTTCAATCAATCAGACAAGAGAATTTCTGCTGACCTCTTCCCCCAGCTCATTGGGGGGGGGTGATGTGCTGTCTTACCCTCTTTGCAAAGCTCCAGATCCTAAGCCTTTAAAGATACAGTAAGAGGATTCCTTCTAAATGCAACACAGGTCCCTTCTGCTCTCTCCCCATATCTTCTCAGGCTTTATATGATCAGACAACTCCAAACCCTCAAAGGGCCATTCCATGAGCTGGGGAGGACTGACCAGCAGGTAGTACTGCCCTAAGGAGCATGTGGCTCCACCATACTCCCCTGCCACTCATCTCCCTTACTGCCCTGCCTATAACCCAGGCCCCAACCGCCCTCACCCATTCCCCCAGGCTCCTATCCCACCTAACATGCCCCTCTCATGCCAGCAAGCAGTCATGTCTTTAAAAAAAACCCCAAAAACCTGTGACAGAGAGATGTTATAGCACTTTTCCTTCTGACTTTTCCTGATTAGGACAAGGTGGGACTCAAAAGGACACGGTCTGGGTTAGGTTCAATGACTATGGCTTATCCCCTTGAGCTATCCAGATGGCATAAAATTTTGAAGGTTAGAAATCCTACTAAATCCTCTATCCATGCATGTTCAGTGTGATTCATTAGGCATGTGAGCCTTAAATACATGCCAAGCCATTCTGTCTGGAGAAGCAAAGATTTTAATTTCCGCCAAATGACTGGTAGATGCTATGTAGTCTGTTGGAGGTAACCTTCAATTACAGGAGACCCTGAGACCCTGATATGATAATCTGAATCCTGCTTTGACCTTCATCTGCATTCAAAATAGGAATAAACTTAAACTTCAGAAAAATTGTTTCTTTCAGAGTTTTGTATCTTGGAAGCCCCTTGGCCACATGGAACATATTTAGATTACTGATCCTATCCTTAATGTTCCCCACCCCTGGCACACTGAACTGTTAAAAAATAATCTAGAGTTTTTATGCTTAATGGGTTCAACTGTACCATTTTAACATTTTTTTCTCCCATCATAGTGGTCATCTCCACTGTTGTTCTGATGATGCATTTACAGTGGACATAGTCTAATTTCCTTTTTCTGTTTATTTTATATTACAAACTCTGTGACAGCATGTCAAGGACTATATATAAATATCCTGAGTGATAGAAGTTTGTGATATAGCATCTCTGTTAATGCTGCTGCTATCTTATCTCCACCCTACAGAACTTTTGTACTTGGCTGTTTTCTGCTGCTTCTGCCTATCCTATATTATAAAGAGGAAAAAAAAATCCCATTCTTAGTTTTAAAAACACTCTCTGCCTCTCACACACACAGCATCAGTCCCACATTACTGTTTCTTAGTGAGAATATACAGAATACATGAATGCCAATGAGGGAGAACACTTGCCCTACAGAGCACACTACTCCTACAATGTGGAAGTTAGATAACCCCTTGTAATCAGGGCTACAAACTCCATACTGAAGAGAGGCAGAAGAGGGTAGCAGCTTCACTTGTCTATATGCAAGAAGCCTGACAACGGCCTCAGCATCTTCCACACTACTGATCACATAGTCAGCCACCCACAGCTGCAATCAATAGGTCAAATGAGGGCTGCTAAAAAAAGGGAAGGGCAGAGATGGAATGGGAGTCAGAAAGGCCTGGGATGGTGAGGGAGCAACACTTCTGCACCAGGCTGTCTTCAGACAGTGGACTTCCAGGCCTAATTAGATGCCAGGGGCCAAGAAGTGTCTCAATCAAAGTTTAACCAAAAAAGCCAGTGAGGAGCAGTAGAGATCCCTCAAAAGACAATGTCAAAATCTGGTGACTGTGACACCCCTCAATAAGATTATTTATTTATAAAGTAATTTTTGAGGAGTATTGAACTTAGCATGCACACAATCTTATAAATGAAGAAATACTGAAAGGTCTCAGGCCAAAATAACCTTTTGGCATTTTTTAAAGCTATTGTATTCTTATATTAAAATTTTTTTTTTAAAAAGAAACCTATTTGAACTTTCTTTTTTCCCTCATGAGAGTATAGCTCTAAGCAGTCAATCTTCAGGACTAAACCAGGATTGCTTCACTGAAGCAACATTTTCATTGAACACAGCATTTGCTGTCAATCAACAAGATTATAATTACAAAATAATGAATGCCTTATGGACCCAATCTAAAAATACTTTGACATCTAAATCACTGGAAGTAAGACCTCAAACACTACAAAGAATCTTCCAGATTTTTATGAATAAAGTTTGAGGCAAATGAAAGTTAAAAAAATGCACTTGCTTCTTGTCAATCAGAAGGTGAATTCATCTATTTAGACTATCTGCAAATCTAGACTGCGCCAGCATTCTATGTGATCTGGACACAGAGGATCTTGGCATAGAATCATACAAACTGGAAAGGAGCATGAGGTCATCGAGTCCAGCTTCACAGGAGGACCAAGTAGCAGCTTAAACCATCTCTGACAGGTGTTTGTCTAACCAGCTATTAAAAATTTTCAATGATAAGGATTCCACAACCTCCCTAGGCAACTTATTCCACTGCTATATCACCCTAACAGATAGGAATTTTTTCCTAATGTCCAACTTAAACCTCCCTTGCTGCAATTTAAGCCCATTGCTTCTTGTCCTATCATCAGCAATTAAGGAAAATATTTTTTCTCCCTCCTCCCTGTAACAATCTTTTAGGTACTTGAAAACTGTTATCTTGTCTCCTCTCAATCTCCTCTTTTCCAGACTAAACAAACCCAGTTCTTTCAGTCTTCCCCTATAAATCACATGTTCCAGACTTTAATCATTCTTGTTGCTCTTCTCTTCACTTTCTCCAATTTGTCTATATCTTTCCTGAAATGAGGCTCCCAGAACTGGGCACAATTCTCAAGTTGAGGCCTAATTAGCATGGAATAGAGTGGAAGAATTACTTCTCATGTCTTACTTGCAATACTTCTGTCAATACATCCCAGAATGGTGTTTACTTTTTTTGCAACAGTGTTACACTTTTGGCTTATACTTAGTTCGTGGTTTACTATGACATCCAGACACTTTTCCTCAGTACTCCTTGCTACGCAGTCATTGCCCATTTTGTATGTGTGAAACTGATTGTTCTTTCTTTAGTGGAGTCCTTTGCATTTGTCTTTACTGAATTTCCTCCCATTAACCTCAAACCATTTAATCAGTTTGTCCATATTATTTTCAATTGTGATCCTATTCTCCAAAGCACTGGCAACCCATCCCAGCTTAGTGTCATCAGCAAACTCTGTAAGTGTATTCTCTATGCCATTGTCTAAATTCTTGGTGAAAATATAGAACAGAACCAGACCCAGAACCCATCCGTGCAGTTCCCTGCTTGTTTTGCCCTTCATCATGACTGTAAACCATTGAGAGTGGTTATCTAACCAGTTATACATCCATTGTATATTAGCTCCATCTAGACTGTACCTCCCTAGTTTGTTAACAAGAAAATGATACAAGATCATATGAAAAGCCTTTCTGAATTCTAGCTGTTCCACATCTACTGCTTCCCATCTATCTATAAAGCTTGTTACCCTGTCATAGAAAGGTATCATGCTGGTTTGACATGATTTGTTCTTGACAAATCCATGCTGACTAACAACTTACTCTCTTCCAGATGTTTGCTAATTGATTCCTTTGAGGCATTTAGCACATTAGTGAAAATTTTAAGAATTTTTTGTCTGATTAATAAACTAATTATATATGAAAACCCATTGTAAATAGAATTTCAGCTAGAATCAGTATGCTGAGATCATTAAAGGTCATTTTAAAAAAACTGCTTTGCTCTCCCTTTTATATAAAAGTTGCATCTACCTTCTGAAAACATACATTTGCCCTAGGCTGACGCTGATGCAATGAGGCCAATGAGTTTGTAAGGCAAAATATTTGCCATCCATGAGGTTAAACACTATACTATTGGCTGATGCACTGTTTTCCTTTTTGCCCTAGAGACAATTAAATTTCATAAATGACTGTAGGCTACATCCTGCAAACATGTACATTTGTGCTTAACTTTTATATACACACATAGTCCCATTTAATTCACAGAAAGTTAAGCATGTATGTATGTGAAAGGATTTCCCTTTATGTAGATCAGAGACCTTTAGAAAAGTTTCTTCGACTCAACGCCTACATGGCTATGTCTACACTGCAAAAGTTAGTTCACATAAACAAAGTTGAACTAATAAGTTCTACCTTAATTCGAACTAAACCTGACCTTATTAAGTTGAATTAACAAAGTGCACTAATTCAACTTAAACATTAAGTCAAAGTAGTGCACTTTGTTAATTCGAACTAACTACCCTAATTTGAATTTATTTAGTTCAAATTAAGGCTTAATCCTGATCTACACTGCCCTTTGCTCAAACTAAGAATCAGATTAAGTGCTTAGTTGAAACTAAATGCAGGTGTTACTAATTTGAACTAGGCTTTCATTAGTTTGAATTAAGGAATTCCTGAATTCGAACTAGTGAAAGTCTATAGTGGACAGGGACTAAGTTAATTCAAATTAAGGCTCCTCAGTTCGAACTAACATGCCAGTGTTGACACACCCCATGGTAGTAGTATGAATCCTGCAGTCATGTGACTATTCAGGTCACATTATGTGATCATCATGGACTCAGTGGATCTAACTGGGCCTTATTTGCCTGACCTCAGCACCACTCACACATGCACTTCTTATTGTGCCTGACATGATGAGACAGTGGAGGACCAGTTGGGTATTTAGATCAGAGCATTTGAGATCCTGCCCTAGTCCTCCTAACAGCCAGAAGGAAGAAGAACAAGGGGTGAGTAAAAGAGCTCTTGGGCCTGGCCATGACCTCACTCCATTATAAAC
>ML681989.1:45724436-45743128 GCA_007922195.1 Podocnemis expansa
AAGCATCTGAGGAAGTGGGATCTTCTCCCACGAAAGCTCATGCAAAAAATAAATCTGTTAGTCTTAAAGTGCCACACAACTCCTTGTTGCATTAAGATGTCACACTGTGCTTATTTTGTGGCTTTTTGTTCACTTGGCAAGAGGGTTCTCTTGATATTTTTCCTTGAGCACCATTTTAACAAAACTAGACTACTCCAATTCTAACCTAACATGCATAGTTATAGCAGTGGAATTTGGTCTCTAAGGTTCTACCAGCTTAGGCACACTTCTTTGTGGACCTCAGTAACCGAAGTATAGGATAGGTCATCTGTGATAAAAGTAGATGATCTCTGCTGTCTGTGCTCAGTACAGCCAATTGACAGTAGCACTAATTATTAAATAACCATAGACAGATAATTGTTCACTGGTCCACTGCAGCCATCAAATTTCCTGATTCATAGTGTAAACAAAATCACCTGCCAAACTCCATAATCAATATTGAACAACTGGCTAATTCACTCTGGTGTTTTTGTGGGTTTTTTTTTTTTTTTACATCTGTTTTGCCATCCATTGTATAGGGAGCCTACATGCCTGCCTACCTAAGCTTCATGGATTGTAGTGTAGTTCCTGTGATTGTCTAGGTACTTAAGTTAGGTATTGCAAAGCCAACTGTCACAATAACTAAAGCCTATTGCGAATCTTGGCTTTTCAGTCTTCGTTGATCATTGACAAAGGCACTAGAGTAGACTAAAAAGACCAACATTTCATATAGATGTTATGTTATACTGGATTTAACAATGCCTGAAAGTTTTGGTTTGTCATAATACAAAAATAATGATATTTGTTATGTCCAAATGCATTATATGTACATGGAGAAGTTTAGATTGATTCAAAATATGTTCAGCAATTAAAGACAAAAATTAAAAGGATTAACTTTTGGTATAAGCAGGATTAGCAACATCAGAAGAAGGATGAAAGGGAAAGTGGCTGTTGAAAAAGCATTAATTCTCTCTCATTTGCTCTGAGTATGAGAAAGAAAGATGAATTCAAATGTGTAGCTTGTTAGACATTTAGTATTACAATTAATCCCATATTCTCTTCTGTTCCTCACACAAATCTTATCAGTATTTCCTCTTCAACATTCATCTTTTTCTCTGCTTTTTCATCTGGCTGGAAATTAAGACTGGAAATAAACCCTAATTTTTTAATAGTAAGATCTATCAACCATTGCAACAACTATCTCCATTGCTGGCAATTTTTAAATCAAGATTTGCTGTATTTCTAAAAAAATGCTTTAGAAATTATTTTGTAGGAAGTTCTATGGCCTGGGTTGTACAGAAGGTCAGTTTATATATTGACAATGTTCTATTCTGCTTGCAGAATCTATGAATCTTTCACTAAAACCTTCGACCATTCATCTTGTGCTCTGGTTACTGAAGTCTTCTTCTCTTGGATCTCTGTGCTTGATCTTATTGTTTGTATTGAGGTATCTCTCAAAGTCTCCAGTCAGAACCAAGACCCACTTTGAATTAGGATCTGTAGAAATACAGGGAGACACAAACCCTGCCTTGAACAGTGTACTGTCCCAATATGCAGATTGAGGCTACTAAAATAACACCTAAGTCATAAATTGATATGGAATATATTTAATTATATGACAGTGGTGAAAATGGGATAATGGAGTTATCTTTCAGATGAGGAGTGTCACACATATCATGTGAAGCAGTGGTTCCCAATCTTTTTGGCTCGAGGGCCACAGATATCTTTTTTACAACCCTGAAGGGCCACCAGTCTCTGGTAACAGGAACTCTCCTCATTGTAGCCAGATACAAGGGCAACGTTGACACTGGCAAATTAGTTTGAATTAAGGAGGCTTAATTTGAACCAGCTTATTCCCTGTCTATACTAGACTTTCATCAGTTTGAACTAAGAAATTCCTTAACTCAAACTAATGAAAACTTGGTTCAAATTAGTAACTACTTAGTTCAATCATTAATTTGAACTAAGTACAGTGGAGACTAGGACTAACCCTTAGTTCAGAACTTAAGTTCAAACTAAGGGCAGTTAGTTCGAATTAATGAAGTAGACAAATTTGAACTAATGTTAATTCGAACTAGTCCATGTTGTTAATTTGAACTAATAAGTGAGTTTAGTTTGAACTAACCTCAAATTTATTAGTTCAAACTAAAAAATTTGAACCAACTTTCTGAAGTGTAGACATAGTCAAGGATATCTTCTGTCCCCCTGGCTGCAGGAAGGAAACCACATGCATCCTACAGGTGACTTTCTTCTGCAGCTGGGGGAGTGGGGGCAGATGATCAGTGGTCCCCTATCTTTGGCTCCAACAAGGATCCCAGTACCTACCAACCTAGGTGAAGTACTTTGCTGCACTCCTTGCTACAGACAGCTGAAGGTTTGCTGAGACAGAATAGAAAATGACCCGACCAACTAATGATAAGATAGAAAATGAGACCAAAAAAAAACAAAAAAAAAAACACACACACACACAAAAAACCACCTCCTTCCACCCATACCAATCTACCCAGACTGACATGGCAAAACTTATCCTTCTCCCTCCATGCCGTTGTTTTTTCTTTTTTTTTTTTTCCTATGCCTTCACTATCCCAGTAGGACTCTGTGCTAAAATTAACCTTCTTGCCCTAACTTCCAAGGCCTACACAATTAAATTCTTGAGCATTCCGACAGCCTATGACCATGTATTGTCCTTTCCTACTACTGGTCAACTACAATGCAAGAGAAGGGAAGTGCTTCATTTTAAATCCCCACACAGTTGAATGTGGAAACCCAGACAGATCCTCAGTTTAGATTGTTGGGCTTAGCAAACATATGGAGAGAACAGAGAAAAAACAAAGTCTGATAATTCACAGGAAACATTTTTCCCCCAACTTGTAGTTCCCAGTGCATGTGTCTTGACTGCCATTGTTAACAGCTTCTTTCCTATGCTGCCATTGATTCCCTTTCTGCCTCTGAACACTCACACATCCTGTGATAGGGACAGAAATCACTGGGCAGAGGAAAATACAGAGGTTCCCTAGAGATCAGGGCTAGATTAAGACATGCTGAGGCCCTAAACTATGTAAAGATTCAGAGGTTCCATACCATAAAAAGTAAAGAGAAAAAAGTATTTTACATAATAACAGAGAAGGTAATGAAAAAATACATGATAAACCATGATATTTGCATATACACATAGGCAACAATGCAACATACATCTTGGAAAAAACATTTACATTATTATTTTCAGTGATGATAAATCTTCTCAGTTATCTCTGACATATTTATAGGCCTCTCCTAATGTGAATCCTTAAGCCATGTTGTACTTGGCTTGTGCCTAAATCCAGCACTGCTAGAGTTGCATCCTGCCCAGAGGAGTTCCTCCTCCTTCCACCTTGTATTTGCTGAAAAAACATAGCTGCATGCTTTAACAGGCATTTTAACATAGCTTCCAAAAATGTGCCTCTTTTATATTATATACCTTTCTGCAATCCTTTATCCTCTCCCTCTACTAATACTTCCCAGAGGAGATTTTGGCTCCTTGTTTCTTCTGCCTAGCCTCATTACCTGACTTGGACTTGCTTTGAAGTACATACGATCTCAAGCCACTGCTAGAGCGACCAGAGGAACCTTGCGAACAGGGGACAGCAAACAGGGGAGTTTGCGAGGGAGTTTGAGGAGAAGTTTGGTGAGGCCAAGATGGTGAAGAGGAGCCGTACTGCTGGCGCCAGTGCCCCTGCTATTTCCTTTAGCTCTCTTTCTACCCAGACAGAGTGTCTGACAATGGATATCTCCACCCAGATCCTGGTGTGGATTTGCAAGGACTGTGGCCTTCATTTTCCTGCCACTGATGATCAGGCTAGGGAGATGAGCCTATGTGATAGGTGCCTTCTGGTGGCATCTCTCCAGAAACAGGTAGGAGAGCTACAGGAGGAGGTGTCACGCCTCAGAGGTATCTATGCCCTAGAAAAGTTCCTTGACAGTGTCCACGATGAGACCTGCAAGGAGGAGGTCCCTATCCCAGTACCAAGGGCTACTGCCACAGCTCTGGAAATGGATGGGATGCCTATGGCAGAGGGAGGACAGTGGCAGCTGGTCACCTCTGGCAGTAGACGGTGCTCCACGCCTGCTCACATCCCACCATCCCTTGTGGTGAGGAACCATTATGCGGTGCTGGACAAGATGCAGGAGGTAGAGGAGATGCCATCCACCCCAAAGGCTGGTCAGATCACAGCCACCTCACCTAAGAGGAAACGTAGGGTTGTAGTGATCGGGGACTCCCTCCTGAGAGGAACGGAGGCACCCATCTGTCGTCCTGACAAGGCCTCTAGAGAGGTATGCTGCCTGCCAGGTGCCCGTATCCGTGATGTAATGGAGGGATTGACTAAAATCATCCGCCCCTCAGACTACTACCCCATGCTGCTTATCCATGTGGGTACCAATGATACTGCAAGAGGTGATCCTCAGCAGATCAAAGGTGACTTCAGGGCTCTGGGAGCGAGGGTGAAGGAGTTTGGAGCACAGGTGGTGTTCTCCTCGATCCTTCCAGTCAAGGCTAGAGGCCTGAGGAGAGACAGATGTATCCTGGAGGTGAATGCCTGGCTGCGAAGATGGTGTCGTCAAGAAGGATTTGGCTTCCTTGACCATGGAGTCCTGTTTCAGGACAGAGGATTGATAGGCAGAGATGGCCTTCACCTGTCCAAGAAGGGGAAGAGCATATTTGGGCACCGACTGGCTGACCTAGTGAGGAGGGCTTTAAACTAGGTTCATCTGGGGAAGGAGACCAAAGCCCACAGGTAAGTGAGAATGTGGGTGATCTGGGGGGAGGGATGGAACTTGGGGGGTGTTGGGACTGTAGCACCAGCAATAAAAGAAAAGGTAGTTGGAACATGGGGGGGGAAATCAAACAAATGTCTTACGGGCTCTACTGAAGCCCCAGTACGCGAGGAGAGTGGGGGAGGAGAACTCCTAGAAAAAATGCAAGGAGGTTTATGTAATAGAATTGGAAATCAACATGACATATAGGGCAAATCGGCCGGATATCTTAGGTGCGTATACACTAATGCGAGGAGCCTGGGAAATAAGCAAGAAGAATTGGTAATATTAGCGCAGACAGGGAACTATGATATTATAGGAATAACAGATGTGGTGGGATAGTCTGCACGACTGGAGTTCTGCCATGGATGGTTATAAACTGTTCAGGAAGGACAGGCAGGGAAGAAGAGGGGGAGGAGTAGCGTTATATGTAAAAGAGCTCTATGACTGCTCAAAGCTCCATTATGGAAGTGGATGCGTGCCTGTAGAAAGTCTGTGGGTTACATTGAGAGGGGAAAGCAACAAGGGGGATGTTGTGGTGGGTGTCTGCTATAGACCACCAGACCAGAAGCAGGAGGTGGATGAGGTGTTCTATGGACAACTAGTGGAAGCTTCTAGATCACAGGCCCTGGTGCTCATGGGGGACTTCAATTTCCCTGACATCTGCTGGGAGGCCAATACAGCAGTGCATGGGCAATCCAGGAGATTTTTAGAGAGTGCTGGGGACAACTTTCTAGTAGAAATGCTAGAGGAACCAACTAGGGGCCTTGCACTGCTCGACTTGCTGCTCACAAACAGGGAAGAATTGATCAGGGACGTAGAGGTAAATGGCAAGCTAGGCAGTAGTGACCATGACATGGTTGAGTTCAGGATGCTCATTAAAGGAAGGAAGGAAAGAAGCAAAACAAAAACCCTGGACTTCAAAAAAGCAGATTTTGGCTCCCTCAGGGAACTGATGGGCAGGATCCCTTGGGAAGCTAATCTGAAGGGGAAAGGAGTCCAAGAGAGTTGGCTATATTTTAAAAACACTCTGCTAAGGGCACAAGAAGTTGCCATTCCAATTAGGAGAAAGAACAAACATGTGAGGCAGCCAGAATGGCTTAGCAGAGAACTCTGCTCTGAGCTTAAACATAAAAAGGAAGCTTATAGGAAATGGAAGCTTGGTCAGATGTCCAAAAAGGCATATAAAGATATTGCTAGGGACTGCAGGGATAAAATCAGAAAGGCCAAAGGACAAATAGAGTTGCGGCTAGCGAGGGATGTAAAAGATAACAAGAAGCGGTTCTACAAGTATATTAGTAACAAAAAGAGGATCAGGGATGGTGTAGGCCCCTTGCTGAACAGGGCAGGCATCCTTGTGACAGAGGATGAGGAAAAAGCTGAAGTGCTCAATGCATTTTTTGGTTCAGTTTTCACAGGCAGGGTCAGCTCCCAGCCCACTACCATGGGTGTGGCAGATGGGAGAGAAGAAGCCAGGCCCTTGGTGATGGAAGGTCAGGTTAGGGACTGCTTAAAGAAGCTGCAAGTGCAGAAGTCCATGGGGCCGGACAAAGTGCATCCAAGGGTGCTAAGGGAATTGGCCGACGAAATAGCCACACCGCTGGCCGTTATCTTTCAAAACTCATGGAGAATGGGGGAGGTGCCAGAGGACTGGAAAAAAGCAAATGTAGTGCCTATTTTCAAGAAAGCGAAAAAGGAGGATCCAGGGAATTACAGACCAGTCAGCCTCACCTCAATCCCTGGAAAAATTATGGAGCAGATTCTCAAAGAATCCATCCTCACACACTTAGAGGAAAATAAAGTGATCAGGAACAGTCAGCATGGATTTACCAAGGGTAAATCATGCCTGACCAATCTCATCTCCTTCTATGATCAGATGACTGGTTTTCTGGATGCGGGAAGCACCGTTGATGTGCTATACCTTGATTTTAGCAAGGCTTTTGATACAGTTTCCCACAGCATTCTCATTGGCAAATTAAGGAATTATCGGTTGGATAGGTGGACTATAAGGTGGATAAAGAACTCGCTAGATCAACGGTTTCAGCGTGTAGGAATCAATGGTTCCATGTCTAGCTGGCAACCGGTCACGAGTGGTGTGCCCCAGGGGTCAGTCCTGGGGCCGGTTCTGTTCAACATTTTCATCAATGATCTGGATGATGGAATAGACTGCATTCTCAGTAAGTTTGCTGATGACACCAAGCTGGGAGGACCAGTAGACATGTTGGAGGGCAAGAACAGGATTCAGGGAGACCTAGATAAATTGGAACAGTGGGCCAATAGAAATCTTATGAGGTTCAATAAGGATAAGTGTAAAATCCTGCATTTGGGACCAAAAAACCCCATGTACTGCTACAGGCTGGGGAGTGATCAGCTAAATAGCAGCACTGGAGAAAAGGACCTGGGAGTCATGGTGGATGGGAAGCTGGATATGAGTCAGCAGTGTGCTCTTGCTGCTAAAAAGACAATGGCATACTGGGCTGCATCAAAAGAAGTATTACCAGTAGATCAAGGGATGTGATCCTTCCCCTCTATTCTGCACTGGTGAGGCCACATCTAGAATACTGTGTTCAGTTTTGGGCTCCCCACTACAAAAAGGACAGGGACATGCTAGAGAGAGTTCAGAGGAGGGCAACCAAAATGATTAAAGGGCTAGAGCAGAAGCCCTATGAGGAAAGACTGGAAGCATTAGGCTTATTTAGTCTGCAGAAGAGAAGATTGAGGGGGGATTTGATAGCAACCCTCAACTACTTGAAGGGATGCTCTAAGGAAGATGGAGCTCGACTGTTCTCGGTAGTAACAGAGGACAGAACGAGGAGCAATGGTCTCAAGTTGCGGTTAGGGAGGTCGAGGCTGGATATTAGGAAAAAACTTTTTTACCAGGAGAGTGGTGAAGTCTTGGAATGAGCTGCCGAGGGAGGTGGTGGAGTCTCCATCTTTGGAGGTGTTTAAGGCCCGGCTGGACAAAACCCTGACTGGGATGGTTTAAGTGGGAGTGGTCCTGCCTCTGGCAGGGGGTTGGACTAGATGACCTATGAGGTCCCTTCCAACCCTATGATTCATCTGCTAGTATTCCCAGTCTATCAAAGTCATTTTGAATTTTATTGTTCTCCTTCTTAGTATTGATTCATCTCCCTTCTTAGTTTTGCGTTAGCATTAATGAGCTTTATCACATTACCTCAGACTGCACTCTGTCTAATTCATTTCTATAGAAGTGAAGCAGATTGTACCATCCATATTTCATGAATGTAAAATCTCTTTAAATTAGTAAAATCTCTTTAAACTATTTCTGTCTATATACAGTAGTGCTGTTGTGGGGGAAACATTAAATGTTTTCTAATAAAACATACAATAAAACATCAGGAACACTAGAAGTGCAATTAAATCAGCTCTGAAAATGTTTAGATGTGTTAAGGGAAAAAACAAGTTTAAAAGTTTGATTTCTGTCTTGGTACTTCTAAAAAATTGCATCCCATGTCAAATTGAATGTTAAATGCTAACTCTGTTCTTTAAAGGGACAGCTACTTACAGCTATTGTTAGTCGTACAAATATACTGTATATAGTAAGCTATTTTGTCATTCAGATGGTTGTTAGTTTGAAGGGAATAAGAGATGCATAAACTGCTCAGAAAACATGAGAAATAAACAAACTTATCTTCAAGCATCCACATTTCTTCCTATCCTTTATCAAATTGCAAATCTGAGAGTTAGCTCAGGTTAATGTACAAGTCAGATGTGGGAGTGCTGAGAAGAAAGGCATGAGATCACTTTCAAGATTGTTAACTGTTTGTGGTTAAGCTCCATTTACTGTAATCTGAAGTAATATTTGGAATCAGTATGAATTTATCAGTCTAATGACACAATTGAAGAAAGTTTTGCTCTTTCCTTTTCTGTCTTATCAAACTAGATGGGTAATCAGCTTGTACAGTCAGGCAGCATTCATTCTTTTTCAGGGATGTGGAGCACTGTGTAAAACGTAGGCGCCAGTGTAGAAGAGGAGAAGCTAACACCTGACCCTTCTCTCAGGTGCTCACTCTTCACCAGGAGGCTGACTCTTCTGGCTCATAAGTCCCTACACTTCCCAGCTCCAAATATGGGTGCAGCTAGTTGAATGGGGTTACACAGGCACTCAGTCTTGGACAAAAAGCAGTTAGGCCATGATCCTGGTGGACCCTGGCTCTGAGGCCTACATATCCTACCTATATCAATACCTTATAATATTCAGTAGGTTTAAAATGTTGTTTGGTATTGTGTAAAATGTACAGTAAGGGGAAAATTTTACCCTGCATTGATCCCCATAGGTGCAGATCTAGAGAAAACTATTTCTGAGAGCTAAATTACGTTGTTCTAAACTGTGCAGCTGTCAAGTTCCATGCAATTCCATGTGTGACATTTTGGACAAATTATTTCATAAACTAAATAATCTGCATGTAATCATAAATTTCACCTTAAATTGTGTAGGACTAGTATTGGTAGAAACACCACTCAGTCTAGTAGCCTTGATGAATTAAGTCAGCTGTTTTTTTTTGTTTTTTTTTTTCCCCCACAGGCAAAGCTTTATGTAGAGGAATTCTCAGTAAGCGGGGGCCACAAACTTAGTGAGGAGTGGAGCTTTATTCTACACAGCTGTGGGCCCAAGGGCAAGTACCCAAGAGCCCCGAGAATAGAGTACATTATTCTTATATAGTGACATATTACATAATATTACAAAGTATAAATTATTACTGTATAGCCAATTAAGTTCTGGATCCAGCCTTTTTGCACCAAAATTTCTCCAATTATAACCTATTCTCTTTGACCCACCTTATCCGACATACCCTCCAATCATAATTCACCTGCACCATACATCTTTGGCCTAGTCCTTGAGTTGACCCAAATGGACTGACTTTCAGAAATCTGCAGGAAAATCTAAACATCGTCTCTGTCTCCAAATTTCAGTACACTGTCCTTGAAGCACGGCTCTCTACAGCTTCCTTATCAGCTAGTTGCTTCTACTGGCCCTCTTCCAGGTGTGCTAGTGGAACACAGAAATGCAGCTCTTCCCCTGCCCCCAAGGCCCACTGAGCTATCCATCTGTGTCTCAACGCTGTTAGGCCTCAGCCCTGGAATTCCTCCACATTTACAAACATACACTCCTGTCCGAATGCCTCCCCACTTCAGCAAGATTAAACAACTCTCTTTAGAGGCAATAAGTGAAGTGATCAGCTCTGTTCAAATTGGTGCTATAAAAGGACTAATTACATGGAACTGAGTCCCACCAAACAGTTATAAGATACATTGCTTGATAAATGCTGTTGACTTAGAGTATGAGTAGAAAAATATTTGCTATTTAGATAAATACATTTGCTCAGTATCAGATAATCCTGAATTAAACTAAAGTTAATCTGATCTTCCTAATTATGTATAAGAACACCACAGATCCAAGAATTGTAAAGACAATGAAAACAGGGGCTAGTGAGGTTTAATGCAATTTGACCACTTGAATCCCAAGAATAGCTAGGATGACAAGTAAGGGTCACGTACAATTCTTTCCTTGGACTATTCTCTATTCTTTGCAGGGGATAAGAATGATGGGAACTTGAAAGGACGCAGTGAATGAGATGGACATGTACAGAAGCCCCAGGGTATTTGTAAACAATTGTCATTGTCTCTGCAGGCTTCTCAGTTACATTAATTTATTCAGAGTTGAGGGTGACGGTGCATAATGGAAGCCAATGTCAAGGACCCTGCGAGGTGAACACCAGTTGTTATATGAAAGAGGACTGCTGATAAAAGAACATACAATTAAAATTTACTCAGTAATATAAAATAGTAAATTATTAATACATATATTGCATCGAGCAGTTTTGCTTTGGTTATGAATGTTTAAAAGGGACAGTCTAAGATGTTTATGTATTGAAGAGTAATCTACCTGGAAAGAAATAGCAACTAAATTGACCTCCAGGTTATGCAGTATTTCCAGTTCTTATTTTATCCAATACAGGACAATACATTTTAAAATAGTTGCCAGTTCCTAGTACATACTGTACAGAATTAATATATATATATTTGCCTACTATGTAGTATAATGCTAAAAAAGTTAGTAGGAGCAAAAAGATGTATACTGAAATTCAGGTAGGAAAAAATATTTTTCCTGTCTAAAAAATATTGGGTGTACACCACTTATGTGTTACTCCAGTTTTATGCTAGTTTATAGCATGCAAAGATGAAGTAACGGAGAGATTAATCAGGTCAACATCTTAAACACAAGAATTTTACAAATATATAGCACCATGAATTTTTTTAAAGCTCATATTAAAAATACTTGCATTCCTCCAGCCACTGAAAAAATGACTAACAATGCTGTCTGACTATGACTTCAAAGTGTATGTTACACTTCCAGTCACTTTTTCAGTTCATAGAGAAATTGTTTCTTATTGTTACCCTCTATTTCAGTTAATACATTTGCTTAATCTGAAAACATACATTCACACGAGAAGTTTTTTGTAGAATGCTTTTTGATAGGAAAGAGTTAACCAGTGTGACATACAGGAAGTGAGGAATGGCATTCTAAGATTTCAGCTGATGAAAAAAACCAAACAGATAAGTGTCCATTATATTGTTATTGATGATCCCACATGCACCACTGCAAGACCATAAACTAAGGCTCTGCCTACACTAGGAAATTAGTTTGAATTATTTTGAACCATGTCTACACTAGGCTTTGCCTAGTTCAAACTAAAAAAAAAAAAAATTAGTTCTACCTCAGCAAAGCTTAGTTTGAACTAGTTAGTTCGGCTGGTTAGTTCAAACTAACTGCTTAGTTCAAACTAATTTGCATATTTAGTTTGAACTAGCCCAATGAAGGCATGTTAGTTCAAACTAAATAAGTTTGAACTAGTGGTTGATTTGAACTAACCACTTTTTTTTTTTTTTTTTTAGTTCAAACTGGAAAAAAAACACAGCTAGTTCAAACTAAAATTTTGTTCAAACTAAAAAACTGCAGTTAGTTTGAACTAACTTTTGAACTACTTAGTTTGGACTAAGATTTTAGGTAGAAATATAGCCTAAAAGATGTGAATTTTATAATAAAGTCCATGGCTTTTCAATTGATAAGAAACTTAGCACTATACTTATTCACCTCTTTTACTTATAATATTTTCATAATATGGCTCTTCTATCACAGGTTATACAACAGTCTTCTATAAATTACCATACTGGGTCATATCCTAAGCTTATTGTAACACTACTTTGACTGAGCCTCAGTCCTCGCCATTGGCGGAGTGACCAAAACCCAGAGAAAGAAACAAGTTTTATTTAGAAGCCCTGGAAAGGGGCTATAATTTAAAGGGTTGAAGAATGGGGGTGGAAGACACTTGAGAAGACCTACCCTTTGTTGTATGGTGTTTCGCTAGAAGGCATTTCTTCATGCCTTTAGACTATGTATGTTTTAGCTGAATTGCTGAGCAGGGTACAGGATCACTGGCCCATGGAGACCCTCATCCCTGCCCCTCCACAGTCCCAGTCAGGCTGAGAACCTCCCACTTGCATGAGCCAGGCTGCACACAGCCCCCCCACCCAGTACTCCATTCCAGGCCCACCCCAGTGCTGGCCAGGTTGGGTGCCACTGCAGTGGATTAGGGGCACAAGAGTCGGGAGCCCCAGGTTCTCCAGGGTCTTGATCCAGCCCTGGTGCTCGGCATTGAAGACCTGCCTGAGAAGAGCAATTACTGATGGAGCACTATGAGAAGAGAGAGAATGCAGGTTTGCCCACACTTGACAGGAGGTGCTCATGAACGATGATTGTGCACCACATAGTAGCTAAATAAATATGCTGAAAAAGTAATATCTCCCCCATCAAAAAGTAAACTAAATGCAAATAATATTTAACATGCTTATTTCCACCCATTTTTTCCTATTTAGTTTTATTCAAGAAGACATTCACACTTAGGTAACTTTTAACAAAGACAACATCTATCTATCTGTGAAGTTTTAAGAGTAAAATTTTTATCATCAGAAATGTTCTCTATTCTTCTGGGTGCTTAAGATGTTTATCTGAATTCTGTTCTCCAATGTAATCAAATGTGTCCTTCTCTGGTGACATAACAGCTTGTGACATCATTCTGCATGAATATTGAAATTATTGTGATGTCATAATTTCAGTGTACTGATTCTGATGATTCAGCAGAACAGAAATAAGCTGGGAGGTACAAAACCCTTATCTAAAAAGATGTGAATTTTGACTGCCTGTAACAGTGCAACCTATGAAAGTCCCATGAGGAAGAAAAGATTTAATTTTTCAGTACTCTGATACATTTATTTTTTCCCCACAGTAAAAATCCTTCTTTGATGTTTGTGTCATAAAATAAGACTCCCCTAGAATAACTATGGTACACCATTCTATTAAGACTATACTTTAATCCAGTACAGACAAAAGAAACTATTCTCCTTTTAATGTGTGCTCTGTGGCTTACATCAGACTCTAACAAACAAGTGTATAAAACTATTGTGGTTTGGTCTTTTAAAAGATTCAAAGCTGTAAGTTCAGTGTTTCCCATAATGGAAAATAAGTGTGTTTTAGACAGAATGAAGTACATTTATTATGGCAGTTCCTATGCACTTTTCTACTCAGATTCTTTTTAATTATCTTCTAATTTAATAAAACTACTGTAAATGACAAACAATAGGCATCCAAAGGAGTAGGTAACCAGTCTCCAAGGCTGCCTGAGTTCCAATGCACGGTTATACTTATTTTAGAGTATTAGCTTTAGAAAGTTCTGCCTATTTCTCGTATCTAATACCATAGGTTAAACAGTTCTTGTAAACAATACATCATTACATTCATGCTTTCTGCAACATGAGGGAAAAGCATTTAACAAAGATTTTTCTCTTTCACATAGTGTGTCTGTAGGCAGTATCCAGAAACAACACAAATTTGTCTCTCACAAATAATGATACATTGGAGGCTCCACTGAAACAGCAGTAAATCAGGCCCCACTGGTGATAGAGCAATACAACATTGTATCTGAAAAGGGAATTCATTCATACGATTTCATAAAAGTAAATCAGATAGTGTTAGTAATGATGGCACCACAAAAGCTTATGCAATAAATAAATTTGTTAGTCTAAGTGCCACAGGACTCCTTGTTTGTTTTGTTTGAAAGAAAGAGAGTCAGTGGATTAACTGGAAAGGAAACAGAACACAACCTTATTCAATAAACAAGTCTTCTGTCTGCACAGCTAATCTACATTTACAGACAGTTCTTTAATCACTATTTCTTTATCTGGTCCCCAAAGATCTACTTATCTCCCTCTGGAAAGTGACAAATCAATATGCTCTATGGTGACCAATTTTTATGCAAACAAAATTGGGTTGTAATGTTAGTTCATGAGAAGCTGTAACAGTATGCAATGATCAAGTTTGCTCTGAACTTATGTCTCCCAACTTCTGCCTGTTAAAAAAAAAATGCCTTTGTCAAACTTCTGCTCCTGTTTTTCAAACTTTCCATATTCTGCCAAAAATATTTTGCCACTGTCCTGTTTTTACATTTATAATACGTCAACTAGTCTGTGTATAATAAATTCAAAAAATGTTATTCAATTTGGCCACAAACACCTCCTTTTACTTTTCCTCAAAAATATACAGCCTCCACTGATACCCTGAAGAAAATGAATACAATTAAATGTAAATCCGCCACCTAACCACTTCAGCTCATTGAAACACGACTACATAAAACTTTTCAAAGAAAACAAGTTACATGGGCTACTAGAACTAAGGGATTGACATGGAGTTGATGATGTAAAACTTCAAAGATCTTATCTTTGATTGTAATTTATTTGTTGTACAAACTTACACAAATCATTTTTATTTCATTCTAGTCCCAGTTTTGGCAGTTGGGCTGGAATGAGATAGCTACTTTATCTTGCCATTACTGCAGGCAACTGGACTCCATGACCTATCATGGTCTCTTCCAGTTTCAATGATTCTACCAATACCTATTCAATTTACAGGATAAATTAATATATTTAAAGTAGTATGCTTACACTGCAGTTGGATTGCAATGTTCTATCTATATTGCAGTTATTTTTAAATATATATTAAATCAAATTCTCTGGAATTAATTCATCATTTAAACATTATTCTGGTTGCATTCTAGAGTATGACTTACACTATGTATGCATAGCCCAAACTAAAAATATGGATCTTTGGCTCTGTTTACAGGCTTGTCCATATAATGTGTTTAACTAGCATTAAGGTTATTTCTTCAGGAAATATTTACTTCCTCTTTTCTTGTCATCTACCACAGTAAATTCTTATGTATCAACATTTTGGAAATTTTAAATATTAACTATGAACAAAAAGATAGCATTGTCAACCCACCACTGCAGGGTTTTAGTTTTCCCAAAGATTCTACTCCTGGTATCTGAAACTTATGAAGTTCTATGTTTTCCAATGACTTATGTACACTATCTTGCAGTTCAAACTATGAGGATATGAATAACAGTTTACACCAAACTGCTGTTCTGTAATTTCCCTGTGATCACTACAGGTACAAACTACACGGTTTCATTTCTAATTATGTAGTGATCTTCAAACAGGACTACATTAATGCAAACTAGGGATCTTTTAGTTCATGGCCAATGCATCCCCCTGGAAGAATTACAGTGTGATACTCTGGGGAACACTGGTGTTCACATCCCTGTAGTCAAAACTGCGAGACACTGTAGATATAACCTATGTAAGTCACAAAACAAGTTCATTGTTTATGAGCACATAAAAAGCCCTTTTTTGATAGCTGATTTACAAAAATAACATGGATTTTCCCATATGCAATTTACATTTAAATAATAAATATGAATCTTATACATCTTTCAAAATATTTTGTCAGAAATCCCAGTTAAGTTAAAGCATATTTTTCAGTGATATTCAGTCTCATGCATTAATCACTGTCTTTTTTCCCAACAGGGTTTTTTTTCCAGAATCTGAACCTCTATATTAACTGCAATTAAACACCTTTATCTGACATAAAAAGAACAAAATAATTTGAAACCCGTCAAACGATTATGTGTAATGCATATTTATAAGAGTCATGCAGTATGATGCTGGGATAATTAAGACTAAACTGTCACTAAACTGCTTGGCTGACATCATACACTCTTTTATCCCAAAATAGCTGATTATTTAGGACAGATTTTTAACAAAAAATAATCCTGGACAAAAGCTGACTTTTTTTCATAAATTATGGTTGAGAGGAGATAAAAGTGAACAAACCCTGTTACATCAATCAAGTCAAAGTGCAAAATACAGATGCTCAATAACTATTTCAGATAGTGTTGGAAATGGATAGCAGCCCTTGACTTTAGTTTAAAGTTTGAGAAGCAATTTACTATTTACTTAATTTGGTTTGCAAGGGTAGCTTTCTTTATTGTGTACTTGGAATGAATACTTGAATTGCAATTCAAATCCTTTGAAAACTGAACTAGTACAGAAAGCAGTGCCTTGTTTGCTCAATGAGAGCCTTCACCACTAATATGCTTTATTGGTGCTCTGATCTGCATAGCAGTGCCTGTTTCTGGGGTTTGGGTAGAGCTGGTCTCATAGGCTATGTTGACACACAAGGTTTTATTTCGAAATAAATCATTCCAAAATGACTTATTTCAAAATAAAACCTTTGTTTTGAAACAACTTATTTCAAACGAAAAAAAATTTAGTTCGAAATAAGGGAGACCCTGAAAGCGAAATGTACGAACTTGCTATTTCGCTTTCAGAGAGGGGCACCCAGGGAGGTGTGGCAACATGGCTCCTTGCAGGCCATATTGCCACCAACCAGGGTGGAGTTGGGGAGAGAGTTTGCTAGGAGCCTGGGGGTGCCATGGTTCTCCAAGCTGCTTGCCCAGAAGGCACGTGACTTGGGGAGCCGCGGCACCCCCAGGCTACCCTGCCCAGGTTGGGGGAGCTGCAAGGGCTGCGGGGTGGCTGCAGCCGTGGCAGCTCACCCTGCGCCCAGGTCCCCGGGGCTGCAGCCCTGGTGGGGTGAGCCACAGCTGCGGGGGGCTGCACCCCTTGGAGGTGGCGAGGAGCCAGGATGCCCAGCTCTCCTTGCCGCCGGGGCTGCTCTCAAGCCCTGCGGTGGGGTGCTGGGGCGCCCGGCTCTCCCCGCTGCTGGGCCTGCTCTCAAGCCCTGCAGCAGGGCTTGGGAGCAGCCCCAATGGCGGGGAGAGCTGGGCGCCCCCCCGCTGCAGGGCTTGAGAGCAGCTCTGGTGGCGGGGAGAGCCTGGCACCCCAACACCCCTCCCGCAGGGCTCCCCACCAGGCTTGGGGGCAGCCCTCCATAGCCTGGGGTGGGTCTCCCATCAGCACCCTGGCCCGTTGTTTTGAAATAATGGTGCATCATGTGGACATGCCGCTTCTTATTTCTGTTGTTTTGAAATAAGAAGCCTGTGTGGACACACCTTTAATGTTTAGTGATGTCATTTAATTTTCCTCCAAATCAGAACAATATAGATTTAGGTTGATGTGGCAAATGTTTACTTTTATAATTTGTCACAGAAACATTATATTTAAAAACATTTTTGCTGAAAACACAAAGCCTTTTGTTGTTTTTGTTGTTTCTTTTAGGATTACATTAAAACACACCATTATTACTATCTTATTTCATTTACCTTGCACCAGTAATGTTCATGAAGCACAGTATTTATATAAAAAGAACGATACCTGCCCAAAAGAATAAATGGACACAAATCTGGAATCAGAAACAACAACATTCAAAAACCAATATAGGAATGCTTCAGTCACCCTGCTTACTTCTTAGATGATACGTTAATAGCCATACTTAAGTAAATGGATTACAAATCAAAGCTTCGAAAACAAAATGAAGAATTGGAATTCAGATGCAGATTTGACACCATTGCTTTAGGATTAAATAGGGATATTGGTTATAGACTCATTGACTCTAAGGTCAGAAGGGACCAATATGATCATCTAGTCTGACCTCCTGCATAGTGCAGCCACAAAACCTCACCAACCCACTCCTATAACAGGTGATTGTCTTCTTCGTACTTCCTCTCCATCTAATATGCTGCTCCACACTGTTTGGCTATGTCTACAGAAGGGTGTCATTTTAAGTCGACTTAAGTCAACTTAAAATTGATCTGGTGAAGTTGACTTAGGAGTATGTTAATACTAGTAGACACACCTCAGGCCCCGACTTGTGACCCTCCCCTGCCCCACCCCAGGGCATAATCCGGCTTCAGGGCCCCAATACAGCTGAGGCCCAATCTGGCTCCTGCTGCCTGAAACAAGGGGCTAGGGAGTGCATTCTGGCTCTAAGCCCCGTACTAAAGGCAGTAGCGGACGGGTTATTTCAAAATAATGATGTATGTGTGGACATAGCCTAAAACAATATTCCTTGCTTAATAGCAATAAACCACCTGTGAAATAATTAGCAAAACATGAATGCACATTATGAGGAAAAAATATTAATCGTTCCATCTGTCTTGCACACTTATTCTTTTTTGCTTCAGAGAAATCAGAGAAACATTGGACTGAAAGGACCCTGATAATTCTGCTTCAGATCAGAAGACTGGACTAGATGACCTAAGTATAATCTAAGCCATCTGTGACATGTGTTTGTTTAACCTGCTCTTAAAAAATCTTCATTGAAGGAGATTCCATAACCTCCTGAGACAATTTATTCCAATGCTTAAGTACCCTGCCTGTTAGGAAGGTTTTCTAATGTCTAACTTAAATCTCCTTGTCACAGATCCACACTGCTACATTCCCAGCTTTAGAAACTCTCAGAGGAACTCTTCTGATGTTTCCACACCACTAAGGGGGTCTTATGATCCTTTCAGGGAAGCCTAGGCAGCCTCACTTCCTCCTAAGACTGAACCTCTGAGGTTTCAGC
>ML681989.1:45743228-45789159 GCA_007922195.1 Podocnemis expansa
GAGCTTTCGTGGGAGAAGATCCCACTTCCTCAGATGCTTCGAAGATGTTCACCCATCTTCACCAAGTTCACCCATCTTCGAAGCATCTGAGGAAATGGGATCTTCTCCCACGAAAGCTCATGCAAAAAATAAATCTGTTAGTCTTAAAGTGCCACACAACTCCTTGTTGTTGGGTTTTTTTTTTTTTATCATCATATCTGAACATCCAGAAAAGACAAAACTCCAGAGGAGGGATGGTGAGGGCTCTGGACAGGTAATAAGGGGGTTTGGGGGGCTATGGGTGGGATTTATGTATGCTCTAGGTCAGTGGTTCCCAACCAGTGTGTGTGTACCGCGGCAACACCCAAAGTGTGCTGTGAGAATCTCGGAGAGCTAGAGTTAGAGCTCCCTCCCTGCTCAGCCCAGCCACATGGGCTGTGTAGGGCTGGCAAAAAGCAGTAGCAGCTTTAGGGCTAGGTGAAGCTGGCAGCTGCCCAGGCCCCAAGCAATAAGTGGTCCTGTCCTCAATTTGGTGGACAGAAATGAAAATATAGAAAAATATAGAAATTGTTCCAATCTAGCAAAGCTAGTAGGGCTAGAAGCCTAAGCATTTTTCACTCTTGGCTTGTAAAGGCAAACTATCATTAGGATCTGTGCTTCATCTGAATTGCAAATTTCACCATTATCTGCCCATCACCTTCACACTGACATGCCAAAAAGCAGGAGCAAGCAACAGACAGCACAATAGTAGGAACTTTTCCCTTGGGCTCAGCTTTTAATTCCTCAGTGTGACCATTTATTCTGCCATTTTTTAAATTTTGTGAAATATTGCCTTTTCCTTTTCTTTTTACCTGCTCTTTTGCCTTTTCCTTTGACTTTGTGACAATTTTTAGTTTGGCTTTGCTTAGATCAGTTTGCCAGGTAGGTCTATATAGGCTGCTACATATAAATACAGTGCTGCCCTCTTACACAATCATTACAGCTGTGTGTGATGTCTGTGCTGTATCATTTTTCTTTGTAAGTAATTTTTTTAGCTTCTGTACTTACTGTTCAATATTTTTGAGGGGGCAAGAGTCTTATAAACTTGAGTACTTCCGAGAATTTCACTGAAATTTGGTGTTTTTCATTTATAGCTACACAGTAGGAACCTTTTTTACATATTTTTATTATAATTTGTATTAAATGTCTAGTGCGCATAAACCCAAGCCTCTATGAAACATTTGTAAGATCTGACTCCCAAAATTTTAAATGTGGTATTTATTTTTGAGCTATCATTAATGTTAACACTTTTTATTTATTAATTAATGCTGATACTTTTTAAAAATTTTTTAAATGTTCATTTTAACTTTGTAGTTCAGCATTAGCTCATTTATGTTAAGTGAAAGATGATCAACTTACAAGCTTCATGATGGGAAGATCTTTAAAAATATCATACCTAAGAATAATTTATGAGTTCCAGAGGGATAGTCATGTTAGTTCAGTTCAGCAAAACAAAAAAGGAGTCCTGGGGGGTCATGTGGGGTGGTTAGGGCTGCAACAGGGGACTGAGACCACAGAGAAGGTAGCAATGGGGGCCGATAGTGAGCTCTTTGAGGGACCCACAAAGTAGTTTGTGGCAGGGAAGCAGCTCCCAGCCTGTCAGCCAGCCTGCAAACAGCCAAGGTAAGGGCTTTGAGGGTGGCTGCTGGGGGTTGTGGGGGGCAGGGGGTATGCGTGTAGCAGAGATGGGTGGGAGTGGATGTACAGCAGAGGTGGTGTTGCTGAGGTTGTGGGGTGGCTGTTTGGTTGGGGGGGGTGAAGCTGGTGGGCGTGAGCTGGGGGCTGGAGGCCTAGTTCTTGCCTCTGCAGTGATGGGAGGGTCCATCACAGGTGGCTGGGGGAGGGGAGGATGGGAACCACTGGGGTGGGAGGGAGCAGCAGTGAGGTGAGGATTTGCCCTGGGTGGCAGGAAGCCACTGTGAAGAAGCAGGAACTGGGTGCTGTGCCGTGCTCCCCTGCCCTACCTTCCCACTCCCCAGGTTCCTCCCTGCCCCCCACCACAAGGCCACTCCTGTTCTCCCTTCCCGTCTCCTCTCTTGCCACCTTTGTGCTGTTCCCCACATGGCTGCCCTTGTCCTCTTTGGCCACCCCTGCCCAGGAACAGTCCTACCATTTCTGGCACCCTCCACAAAGCAGAGCAGGTGCCAGAGCCCCCCTGTAATACTCACCAGGCTTACTGGGTTGCTCTGGCCCTACTCCCGCCCTTCTTTGCTCCCTAGATTCACTCCTGCCAGTGGCAAACACCACTGCAAATAACTCCTGACCTCCCCTGTCTTGCCATCCCTGCTCTGCTACCCCTACTACCCCACATAGCAGCATTTCTGAATCACTGTGCCATGGTTCATAAATATTCATATTATTTTGAGGCAATGTGAATATTCATGAATTTTTAATAATGATATGCCTTGAAAAATTTGAAGGTATCGAGGTGTGCCACAGCAGAGAAAAGGTTGGGAACCACTGCTCTAGGTAGTGAGTTGTGGGTTAGGGAGTTTTGGGAGGCTATAGGTGGGGATGATGGGATCCTGGAAGTTTGGGAGCTATGGGTGGGGAAGATTAGGGCTATGGGCAGAGAGGCAGGGTCAGGAAGGTCTGGAGGGCCTGGGGTGGTAGTGGGGGGTGAGAAAATGAGGATGGGGTCATTCCACAAACAGTTAAGAACATTGGCTTTGCAACAGATAGAGCCCAGCTTCATCCTTGCCAGTGGACTTCGTTTGAGTAACTTAGGGTTACCATATGCCTGGTTTTCCCGGATATGTCTTTCTTTTCGGACATTAAATCTCTGTCCAGCTGGGTTTTTTAAATACTGGAAAATGTCTGGGATTGTGTCTTGCTACCATTTTATATTTATATAATTGATTATTCTTTCCTAAATGGAATACTTTACACTTGTCCTTGTTGAATTTCATCCTGTTTCAGACCATTTCTCTAGTTTTTCAAGATCATTTTGAAGTTTAATCCTGTCCTTAAAAGTTCTTGCAACCCCACCCATCCTGATATCATATGCAAGATTTGTAAGTATTCTCTGTCATTATCCAAATGACTTATGGAGATACTGAATTGAACCAGAATCAGATCCAGGATACATTCCTGCATGTCACCACTCAATACATTCTTCTAGCTTGGCTGTGAACCACTCATAGCTCCTTTAGAAAAAGTTTTCTAGTGAATTGTGCCTTATCTTATAACAGGATTGTCTAGGCAAGTAGTTCTCAATCTTTTAAGGATTGCAACACATCTGGCAGCATGTTATGACCCTTTGGAACACACCAGCCCACACCCTCCTGGCCAAATCCAAGCATCTTCCCAGCTCTGCATGACACACTTACTGCTGTGTGATTACACAATAATGTGTCCCAACACAGGGACTGAAAAACTGCTGATCTAGGCTGTATTTGTCAGGTTTGTTCAATCAGAAAGTTATGAGAGAGATAATCAAAGCCTTACTTTGAGAGAGATAATCAAAGCAATATATATCATATATATTGCTTCCTTTCTCCACCCATTGACAAGGTTTGTGACCTTGTCACAGAAGGATATTAATTGGTTTGACTTGATTTGTTCTTTACAAATCCTTGTTGACTGTCTCTTATTATGCTGTTATCATTTAGGAGGTTACAGTTTGATAGTCTGACTTTTCAGTTATCAAAGTTAAGATGACTGGTTTACAATTCCCAGTGTTGTCCTTATTCCTTTTTTTATACATAGGTACTCTATTTACCCTTTCCTTGTACTTTGGGATCTCTCCTGTCTTCCGTGCTCTCAAACACAATCATTATTGGCTCAAAAGTCTCTTTAGCTAGTCCTTTATGTACTCTAGAACGTATTTTATCAGACCACGCTGGTTTGAAATAATCTGACTTGTCTAAGTAATTCTTAAACGCTATGTCCACACAAGGCTTTTAATTCGAAACAATGACAGTTGTTTCAAATTAAAAGTTGGCAGGTCCAGACGACGTATCCTTATTTTGAAATAAGGAAAATCATTTTGATATCATAAAACCTCGTTATATATCGAAAGGAGGGTTATTTTGAAACCACAGTTTCAAAATAACCATGTCTGGCTGTGTTACATTGATATGCCACACATATCAATATAACACTTGACCTTCCAACCCCCCTCCCCCAGCACCCTGGCCAGGGTGCTGAAGGAAGGTACAGGTGGCCCTGGGTCCAGGAGATGGCTCACCTCACAGTCAGGGCTCTGCGGCTTCTGGCAGGGTGGCCGGGGCTGGAACTGGCTCTCCCTGCAGCCTGGGCTCCACGGCAGCTCACAGGGTGGCCAGTGCGGAGCCCCTACGGACAGCCTGTGAACTGCCAAAGAGCCCAGGCTGTGAGGCGAGCCGGCTCCAGCCCCGGCCACCCTGTGAGGTGCCACGAAGCCTGGGCAGTGGAGCCAGTGGGCTGAGGCAGCTGTCGCCCTGCCAGCAGCTGCAGAGCCTGGGCTGCAGGGAGAGCGGGATCGGGGCACCTTGCACCCCCACTGCTTGCCGGGCAGCAAGGAGAGAGCTCACGGAGCACCCTGCACCTCCATCACTGGCCTGGTTGTTCTGAAATAAAAAACACTATGTCCACACGACGTTTTCCTGTTTTGAAATGACGGAGATCGTCCTTTCGAAACAAGAGCCGTTGTTTCAAAACAGCTTAAACCACTTCTGTTTCGAAACAACGGTTATTTCAAAACTGGTGGTTTCAAAATAATGCCGTTGGGACATGTTATTTTGAAACCGTTAAACCTCGCATCTAATCAAAACAGCTGTTGTTTCGAAAGCAGGCTTTCCCTTCATTCGAATAAACAAACTGCAGCAAGGGGCTATGAACTGGCTTCAGCTCACAGCCCCCTGCTGCAAGGGGCCGGGGCTCAGAGCTGGACCCTGCCCCTAGCCACAAAAGCAGCCGGGGCACGGAACTGGTTCCTGCCTCTAACTGCTTGCAAGGAGCCAGGGGCTCAGGGAGCCGGCTCTTAACCCGGCTGCTTGCAAGTGCCTAGGAGCAGGATCCAGCTCCAAGTCCCTTCCCCTTGCAGCAAGGGGCTAGGAGCTGAATCATGCCCCAGCCCTTCACCACAGCCAGCAGGAGCCAGCTCCTAGCCCCTGCCATCCACCACAAGGGGCTGCGAGCCAGACCGAGCTCCCAGCCCCTTGTTCCCAGCTAATGCTACCCTCGGGAAGTGGTTAGGAGCCAGACTGAGCTCCCAGCCCCTTGTCTGAGGCAGCAAGATCCACCTCCCAGCTCTTTGCCACATGGCAAGGGCAGGGGCTGCATCTGGCTCCTTGCCGCTTGCCAGTGGTGGCTGGGGCCTGATGAGGACCTGCAGTGGATAGGGACTCATGACAGAGCAGAGGGTGGGTCCAGCCCTTCCTGCCCTCACAAGTCAATTTAAAACCTTAAGTCAACTTTCAGGGCAGGAGTTATTTAAACCAACTTAAGCAAATGCTTAAGTCCTACTTAATAAATTCTAAATATAGACCTGGAGTTGCTTAAGTCATCTTAACACAGGTTAAGTTGACTTAAGCCTCCAGTGTAGACACACCCTTTGACTCTAATCAACTACTTTGTTTTTCTCTAACAGTCTGATCTGATCCTAAAACTTACACTTCCCTACATTTATTTTCCTTCCTTTCTATAAATTCTCCAGATTAAAGCATCTGACAAACTCGGATTTTCTTCCATGAAGATCATGTGGTAAATATTTTCTTGAGAAGTGTCACAAGACTCCTTGTTTGTTCTGTCCCAAAGAGAGTATTAAAGAACAAATCCAAAAAAAAACTAGTTACATGAGCCATCCTATTGATTCCAATGAGACTACTTCAATATGTAATGATTTTAAGGCTCAGCCATTGCCTCGCTTATACATTTACACACAGGGTAACACTTACTTGTATAGGCAAGTTATTTACTTTCTGGTTCATGGTTCCACATATATAAACATACTACAACAAGGTTTTTACTTTCCCTTCTGCTCAAGTCTGCAGGAAGTAGGTGGGAAGAAGTGGGGAATGAGTGGACCTCATGCTCAATATACCAATGAGCAAAATAATATCAGTGTGTTTGAAGGGGAGGTAAATTTCCCCAGTTAAAATCTGGCACATCTTAGTTCCAAAAGGAAGATGCAGAAATCAAATTAAGATTTCACTGCACAGGGTTCCCAGCTCATCTAGGATCCTGTGTACATATTGAATTTGCTATTACCATGCAGCCACAACTTCACTGATATTGTTACACAACCAGGGCCAGAACTAGACTTTTTGTTTCCTGGGGCAAGCAGCCCCAAAGGCACCCTCCCCTGACACGGGGTCCAATCCAGTACCATACCACTGCACTGGTGCCCCCCCACTGCAGGGCCAGAGGTCAGCTGGCCAGTGCTGGGGGGTGGCTGAGGCCAGAGGTCAGCCACAGCCTGGGTGGTTGGCCCCCAGGGAGGCGGGTCTGACTACTGCACACAGTACAACTTTGGCTTGAGAGGCAGTCAGCCCTGCCAGCCCCTACCTGCCTGGTGTGCCTGCCCTGTCCTGCCCTTGGAGGTGTAGCGACCAGCCCAGGGACAGGGTACAACTGCAGAACTGGCCTGTTGGCTGGCTCACCCCGCCCCTGGGGGTGGATTGGGGCAGGAACTCAAAGCCTGGCCTCAGGCCAGCTGCCCACACTCCACTCCCCCTCCCAGTGCCAGGGCAGAGGGGCTCCTGTGCCCTCTAAAATGGGGCACCCAGGGCTTTGCTCTGCTCGCCCCTCCCTAATTATGGCCCTCTGCCCTACCTAGCTTTGATCTTGCTGTCTCTGGCATTTTACATGTGCTGCCATTACACTCTCTGACTTTTATGTAGACATATCTACTTCACAGTTGGGTCCCTACTCTGCTCTTGGGTTTCTGTAAAACTTAAATATCTTAAGGCAGATTGGAATGGATCAGAAAAAAAACTCAGGTTCTGGAGAATCAGGCTCTGCGGTAAAACACATCTTGACCTGGATTAATTAAATGTTGGATGGAGCAGTAGGTGAATCAGAAAGGACAAAGGCAAAAATACTAAGATCATGAACTGGTGTGGTTGTCAGTTTTTGAATTGAATACATCATTTTGTTGGCCCCTGTTGAAAGACTCAGCCATAACATATAGTTACGTACAAATCTCGCAAAAGGCTATACTAGAAGATCTCCTGATGTCTCTTCCAGTTCTAAACTTCTGTAATTCACTTCTATGATTATGTAAGTTGATTTCCTGCCAAGAATTTAAGCTCTCTCAAAGGACACAAGCAAAGAATATTTTCCTCTCATTATCAGATTTCTTGTTTGCCAGACTACCTTTTCTTATTTATATCACTTCTTAAAACACATCGCTCCCACAAAGCCAAGTACCTCAACTTAAAAAGAGAAATGCTCTTATGCACATGCTTGCCATTAAGAATGTAACATTACTACTGAATTCAGAGGCACTACTTACGTATTTACTCAAAATTCATCACATCTTTAAGTGCTGTGCTGAAGTTAGGCTTTAATGTCAAAACAATGAGAAGAAATGGGTTGGGTTTTGGTTTTTAAATGTTAACTCCCTGAATTTAGACAAAGTACAGGTAATAACAGCAATGTGTGCCATCACAAAAAAAAAAAAACAAAAACGAAACAAAACAAAACAAAGAAACCCACATCACCACTAAATACCAGTCATTTTTGGCTGTCTTATGTACATAATTTACAATGTGGAAATCTTGTGGAAAGGATCTCTGTTTTGTAGAGCACTGAACACATCTTGTTCCATGTAAAGATTATATGAACCAGCTGCCTGTCAGTTCCTTTGACTCTAACAGAGTCTGCCTCAGCTTTAGGTGATATTAACTCATCTGTCTTTATTGGAGTTTGTGAATTCCTTAATACAGAGCTTGCAAGGTTGCTTGATTCAGAAGTATATGAACTGATTTTACTGAGCATTTTTTTATTATTTTTAAAGTTCACTTTTAGGCTAAGACCAAGCACAGAAAATCCAACCCACATAGGATTTGATTGTTGAAAGGTCTGTGCAGTGGTTTGGGGGGAGAAGTTAGAATGGAAGCTGTTATTTCTATCTTACTTACAGCACGGCTCTCTTGGTGACCCACTTGAATCAATTTAGAGTTTAATTCATAGCAAACTTTTCAGTAATGGTGCATCAATGTAGTAGTCAACTGATTCTGTTTTTGTTACAAGATGTGTAACTGTTCAAAACTCTATGGCTATGTCTACATCTACTTTTTTAGTCTGGACTTGCTAAACTGAATTTAAAAAGTCTGAGGTTTGTTTGAACTAACCTTGAGCTAGTTTGGACTAACCACAGCTTTTAGTTCGAACTAGACATGTCCTGATTCAAACTAACTTTTTAGTTTAAATTAGAACGCGTGACTAGTTCAGACTAATGGCTTAGTCTGAACGAGCCATTATTTCGGATCTTGCATGCAGATAGTTTGAATTAAAGTTCAAACTAAACCAGCTAATCCAGACTAAGCAAGGAATCTTACTAGACCAGATTACACTTCGGCTGGCCATAATCTGGTAGTGTAGACATAGCCTATCATACTTTGTATCTTTTTTAAGAAAAGACCTACTATCCCAAGACTAATTTTATAATTTTAAACACATTTTCACTGAAAATAAGCTTCATGCTTATCCACTGTAGCAGCACATTTTACATCAAAATTTTCAACTAATGACACATTTTCATTGCATTTACCTTTTAAGTTTTGGTTCAAAATTTTATTGAAACAGAAAATTAAATGAAAAAAATCTCAGTATTAACTCTGCCCCCCTCCCCTGTCCCTGTAACCAGCAGAAAAGGAAAAGCAGTGCAGGATAGGTGGGAGCCAGGATTTAAGGTAAGAAAGAAAAACGTACAATGAAGGAGTCAGATCATGAGTAGTGGAAGAGCAGAGGAGACCCAACTGGTAAATCTAGCTAGCACAGGAGTGAACAGTAATTTACACAGGTGGGCCGGGGTGGGGGGGGCGGTTGGAAAGCTCGCCATGGGTCCAACCAGCACAGCAGTGGAGAGCTGGTCCCAGGGGAGATGGGGGTGGCAGAAAATTGACAAGGAAAGTAGTGTGGTGGCAGAGAGCTGGCTATAGAGCTGGGATGGGGGAGGTAGCAGAGGAGACCTGACTGGCAGAGAGCCAGCCCCAGGGACAGCAGAGGGCTGGCCAGAAGTCATGGTAGGCTAGACAGGTGGGGGGTGAGGCAGATCCAGCCCGCAGGCTGCATTTAGACTGCCCTAAGCTAGCACATATTGTTTATGGCTCCACTGGAGCCTGAGGTTGACTTAATACTCCTTAACTCAACAGCTCTGTGCACATTGGGAATTTATTAAGACAACTTACTACCACCACCTCTTAAGGTTGACTTAAGTGTTAAATCGACCTTATTAAGTCAACTTAAGCCAGTGTAACTGGAGCATAGCCCTTAAGTCGACTTAATAAGGTTGACTTAAGCATTAAGCCAACCTACCAGCTGCCAGTGGGCAGTCTACAGGAGTTTTGAATGTGGATGCTCTAAGTCGACTTAACAAGGTCAACTTTAACTCAATTTAAAGTCAAACTCATTGACTTAACAGAACCTCCAGTGTAGACATACCCATAAAGTAGTTGCAGATCAGCTACAGAGCTGTAAAGAGTGCTACAGTTGCACTAAGCAAGCATGCAGTGGGAAGAAAGAAACTCAACACTAGTACTGTAGGAAAAAAGAAACAAAGTGGAAGAAATTGAAGTGGGAGGGATAAAAGAACCAGCTCTTTATGATCAAAAGGTTTTATTCATCTAGGAGCACTGAAACCACTATACAGTTGTTAATGTACCAAAAGACAGCACCTAAAAAATAAAGAGTTTAGATTACCTTTGGGTATTTGTCTCTGTGCCTGATCAGCCTTCTTTTGTTAAGGCTAGGGAGGCCAAATACTGCATGATGAATGGACACTTGAGCAATAGCAGTGTGGCCAATTGCTGATTTGACTAAGATCACTGGACATAAGAATGGACATATTGGGACAGACCAGTGGTCCATCCAGCACAGTAGCCTGTCTTCTGAGAATGGCCAGTGGCATGTGCTTCAGAATAAATGAACAGAACAGGCACAGGCTTAGGGATAGCAAGAGCATGAGGTTGCCTCCCTGAACCTATTGACAAACATCCCTCAATGGGCTGATCTTCCACAGTTATCCAATTTTATTTTAAACCTAGTTACACTTTTAAACTTCACAAAATCCCTGGGCAATGACTTCCATAGGTTAAGTAGACATTATATACATAAGTATTTCCTTTTGTTTGCTTAAAACAGCTACTTATTAATATCATTGGGTAATCCCTGATTCATGTGTTATGTGGAGGGGTGAATAATTCTTTATACATTTTCTCCATAACATTCATGATTTTGTAGACCGATATTCTCCCTCTTAGTCATCTCTTCAAAGATGAAATGTCCCAATCTTCTTAATCTCCCTTTCTTTGGAGACTGATCTACACCCTTAATTGTTTCTGTTGCTATTCTTTGCACCTTATCAATTTTCAATATATTTTATTTTGAGACGAGTGACCAGAACTGCACTTACTATTCAAATTGTGGGAATATCATGGATTTATCTTGTTTCATGATAGTTTTCTTTCTGTTTTATTACCTATCCCTTTCCTAATGGTACCAAACATGGTTGGGTATGTCCACACGTATCTTTTAAATCGAAATAACGCTGCTTATTTCAATTTAAGAAAGATTAGGTCCACACAATGTTTTCTAGTTTCAAAATGACAAGCTGCGTCATTTTGAAACAAAAGATGTTATTTCAAAATAGCTTAAATCTACTTTAATTCAAATCGTCTGTTATTCTGAAATAATGCTGTTTGGACATGTTATTTCGAAATAATACTTTTGCTCTTCTCCTTCCCAGGGTGCCTTCATTTTTATACATCTTGGGTGGGTGCATGGCCCAGTGAGGGGGCCATGTTGCTACACCTCCCATGGTGCCCCGCTCCTGATTTGAAATAGCTAGGCCTACGTCTGGACTTGCTAGTTTGATCTGAGGTTTTTGCTTATTTCAATTTAACTTAATTAGAATTAAGGATATTATTTCAAATTAACTTATTTCGATTTAACTTAAATCAAAATAAGCATGTACATGTGGACATAGCCGTTAGGTTTTGTGGGGGGTGGGGATTTTTTTTTTTTTTTTGACTGCTTTGCACTGTGAAAAGATGTTTACAGAATTATCTATGATGAAGTTAAGATTTTTCTTGAGTGGTAAAACCTAATTTAGAGCCCATTATCTTATATGTTGTGGTTGGGATTATGTTTTCCTAGGTGCATTACTGTGCATTTGTCAACACTGATTTTAATTTGCCTTTTTGTTGCCCTGTCATTCAGTTTTGTGAGGTCCCTTTGTAACACTTCACCCTCATCTTCAGACTTAGTCTCCTTCTTGCTAAACATGAGGATAGTTGAGTTTAATGCAAGGGTGATATTTAGTCAAGAGTCAGCAAGTTTTGGCTGCACCAAATGCCTCTTTAGAAAAACAAAGTAAAGCCAAATATAGTTGCAAGACAAGATAGAGATCCAGTGTGTCAGGTCAGATTCCTGGCTTCCAAATAAACACATGATTGAAACAGCAGGTTTGTGGTCAGGGCCAGATCAAGGCTCTGGAGTGGGGCCAGGGGCCATGGCCAGCATTGTGGACAGGGTTGCGGAGGGGGAATCTAGAACCAGTGCTGACATGGGCTGCCACTACTGTGAAGGATGCTGTAGGGGGGCACCAGGGGGTGGCAGGGCCACATGCTGGCACAAGCCAGCACTGCTTCTGGAGGTGGGGAGGGGCAGAGGTGGAGGTACTCCTGCTGTGCTTCTGAGATGGCTGGTGAGTAGACCAACCAGCCGAGGGGCTGGGCAGGCAGGTGAAGCTGGGTGGCATCAGCTTGCCAGTCCAGCCAGAAGGGCCAGATTTTGGGGGGGCTGTGAGTCCCTTCTTTAAGCTGGGGCCATGGGCTGCAGCCCCTAAAGTCCCTGCCTTAATCCAACCCTGTTTGTAAGGTGGGGGTGGCCTGCTGATGCAGCCCTGCTTCCTGGCCTAGCTCATCTTACAGGTGCTTTAAATAAACTTTTATAAATAAAAAAAGAGATTCTCTTTAAATTTCCCAAGGAAATTTTTCCCTTGTGAACTTTTATGCCACAGTGCACCCCAAAGCCATTTCTAAACAGATGAAGTTAGCAGCTTTACTGAAAACACTCCAGCAAGCAAGATATGACCATATGAAAAGGGAACTGTTAACAACCACCAATCTAAATATTTTTCATGTTGCCCTGCAATCAAGTTTTGAAATGCAGCTGCCAATATCACCCTTGCCTTTTTTCTTTAGTTTTTAGCAGCTATTATTTACGACTTTCTTAGGTAAGTTGAAGTCAATACTCTTTATGTACCTGATTGACTTTACATGGGCATAAAGCGTCAAATGCAATGGTGAGGCTGCAGCTGTGAACGGCTTCCACCAGCACTTGGTAATCTGGGAGTGTTTGGATTTCAATTCCTATAAATTCTATGGACTGTGTCCCTACCTGGCTCACTGGCAAAGGAAAAGTGGGCCCAGTTTTAAGAAATACAAGGAGAACAGAGTGATCAGCAGAGGTTTAGCTGGTGCTGGGCTTTCAGGGCTCGAGTCCCAAGTCCCAGCACCAGTGGACTGGGTCTACCGCCAGGCTGCCAACAGCTGAGCCTATCTTTCCCGGCCCCAGTTTGGGGTCCAGGGATGAGCTGCTTGCAGCAGTAGCCCAATCGGGGGTGCTCTGGGCAGGATTGAGGGTCTTCTCCTGGGCCCCATCACTCCTGGTGATCCCAGGCCCCTGTCTTTTGCTGGGCCCGTGTCACTCCTTAAACCCCAGGCCCTGACACTGGCTACCCCATGCCGACTCCCCATCCAGAGTTCCCTTACCTGGCCTCTACGGTGGCTAGACACAGGCTGGGGCTCCCCCCTGAGCATGCACAGGGTGGGAAATTTAAAATTCATAGGCTGGGACTGCTTTTCTCTCTCTGACTGGCACATATGCCGAGTTCTTCGGCGAGCCGCACTTTTTCCTTTCAAGAGCCTCATGTGGCTCGCGAGCTGCAGTTTGGCCACACCTGAGCTATTCACTATTCATTTTTATCATGTAAGTGTCAGAACACTCTTTCAGAGTCTGCTCACAATGGACAATATTTTTCATGATCAGCATTTACATAGCGCTCTGTATACTTGAAATGCTATACAAGCCAATTAATGAACTGCACAAAATCCCTTTGAGGTTGAAAGGTAGGTAACTATTTACAGATAGAATGCCAGTTTGTTTTAATGTTATTTTTATATATTACAATTAAACACTTTAAGAGTGAAGTTGAGAAACACAATTCAGTCAACAGAAGCTGTTGGATGCTCAGGATCTCTGAAAATCTGACCACTAACTTAAGTACCATAAGCAAAGATTTAGGTGCTTAATTTTAGGTTCCCAAATTGAAAATTTGGCCAGAATTCCTGCAGAAGTCTGGACAAACCAACTGTTTGGAGAATGGATAAAGCAGCTTTCTCACAATCTAGGAGATGTGAGATAAGGTGTCCTTTTGTTTTCTGTTGCCTCTCTTTAAAAACAAAGTTACTGTAATTAAACCACTTGACTATGGATTTATCATCCAACAAAGAAACAGTCTTCTGCTGGAAATCAAAGCTTCCCAGAAACTCGGAAGTCAAGGCAATACCAAATGCCATTGTAGAGGAAGTCAGACAATAGTTTAAGAAAATAGAAGCAAGACTGTAAGAAAAAGACCTGGAAGTTATGGTGAACAGGAAGCTGGATACGAGTCAACAATGTTCTCTTGTTGCCAAAAAAGCCAATGGCATATCAGGTTGCATTAGTGGGAGTATTGCAAACAGATTGAGGGATGTGATTATTCCCCTCTATTCGGTGCTGTTGAGGAAAACTGTGTCCAGTTTGGGGTCTGCACTACAGAAGGGATGTAGACAGATTAGAAAGAGTCCAGCAGAGGGCAATGAAAATGATTAGTGGGGTGGGAAATGTGACTTCTGAGAAGAGGCTGAAGGAACTAGGTTTATCTAGTCTTCAGAAGAGAAGATTGAAGGGGGATTTTATAGCAACCTTCAACTACTTGAAGGGTGCTAGGCTGTTCTCAGTAGTAACAGAGGACAGAACAAGGAGCAATGGTTTTAAGTTGCAGCTGGGGTGGTCAAGGTTGGGCATTAGCAAAAACTCTCTCACCATGAGGGTGGGGAAGCATTGGAATGGGTTGCTTAGGGAGATGGTGGAATCTCCATTGTTGGAAACATTTAAGGCCCGTTTAGACAAAACTCTAGCTGGGATGATATAGTGGTAGTGGTCCTGCTTTTAGCAGGGAGTTGTACTAGATGACCTCATGAGGTTCCTTCCAACCCTATGATTCTATTTTCATCTCCCACCCCCCACCCCCCCTGCTGGAAATTTCCTAGAAACAGATTCTGCTTTCTCACGTGTAGAATACATCTGAAATTTAAAATCTGACTCTTACTCTAATTGCTGGATAAACAGGAAAAAGTCAAGTTTTGTTTTGTTTTTTTCAGAGAGGCTGGTGTAATTACTAAAGAGAGCCTACAGCACAGTGTATAATCTCTATTCTAAGACAACTCAATTTCTGTTCAGATGATTCCATCTTCCAGTTCCCAATTAGTCATTAATACTAAAGAGTGTTTTAAAAAGTATGGAAATCAGGCATAAAGTACTGCAGCAGTTAAAGTGTGGGGATGGTTTGGTTGGACTGAATTTCAGCTGTCCTATGGAGTGAAGAAATGCTTGTGTTCAAATGTGTGAAACTCCTCCCCTCTGCTCTTCAAGATTTAGAGCACATGCATGTAGGAGGGGAAGGATTTTGGTCATCCAGAGCTGGGGAGAGCAGACTGGCTCCATGGACCTTCCTCCACCAAACCCTTTCAATTTGAAGCCATTCCAGACATCCACATTCCTTCTTGACACTATTGCTTCCCCCTCTTCCCTCCCTGCAACTGGGATACAACAAGTGGAATTTCCATGATGCTACAGGTCTGATTAATAGACTTTGAGGCGGCCATTTTACCCCACGGTGCAAATGTATATCTGCTATTTGGACACGAATATACGTGTGGATATCCAAGGGGATGGAAAAAATATAGTGACAGTTTTATGTTGATATAGTTGTGTCCTTCTATTTAATATCCATCCCTACATCCTGTGTCACATTTGACTACATGTCCTGATCAATGACATGAACAAAATAGACCTATACTTCGGACATGTTGTGTACTATGCTAACCTAACACAGGGCAGGAAAGTTTGGTCCTGAAAAAAAATCAGTTAGCATGGAAATATGTTTAAAAGGGTATTGCAATTTGTAGTAGCTCTCTATGACTGACAGTTGAAAGGTAGCTCACAGAAGTAAGTGACATACAGCTAGAATACATTCATCCTCAAGTGAAGATTTATTGTAGTTTTGTTAATATAGAACAAAGGTAATATTCCTATTCAATACACATCTGTCTCTCAGGGGTGTACAGTAGAGATGAACTAATCTCCTAAAATGAATTACAGATCTCGGCTGAAATATATTCACAGTTTTTCTTGAGTCTTTTCTGCTGGAAAATCAGTTATCAGAAGCAGGACATAGCCAGGTATTGTGACCACCTTCGAATCATGCTTCCCTGAACCTTCTCACAAATACCAGCCCCCTCTGCACTTACCCTGGAGATATGGTCATTATATATACCTCATTAAAATGAAGACAATAGTAAGAGGTTAATTCTGCTGAATACTCTAGACCAGATGGGGCAAAGTATGTAAGGATAGGCTTGCCTTTAAGTAGGTAGCATGTCCCATTGAGTTTTAATGAATTTGTTGCACTCTCAAGTCTAAACTTTAATTTTAAAAAGAGATCATAAAAGTCAATGGGACATTGTCCAGACTTAAAATTAAGAATGTACTTACTTTCTTGGCTCTACAATGCTCAGCATTTTGCAGAAATAAGCCTTTGCAACTGTCTACATTTTAATACTGTGCTTGTTGCCCTGGTGTCAGATCACCAATAAATACAGTCCCTTCAACAAAACTAATTCTCTTTTTTCTTGTGAACCAGATCTCTAGCCATATTAAAAAAAATAAAAAATTGCTTTCTTATTTGCTTTTTTGACAGAGTTAAATAAGTTAAGATTTTAATATATATAAACTGCAAGAAAACTATATTGCCACTCTGCTTCCTTTACATGTTTGATTAGTAGATGCCTGATTTTCAGGATCACCATAATTTGTCCTAGAATATAACCAGGGCTTTTGTCAAATTATTTTAACTGTAATCATGGCATACTGTAAAATATTCAGGGTGTTTTTACTTGCTAGTGTCAATGAAAGCAGTGTTTTGTTTCAAAGTTCTCACACCCAATTGAAAGAAATTGAATCAAGAGCTTAATTTACAAAGAAACCTGCTATTTATATAGTAGACAATACAATCTTATGGGTTACATTGTAAAGAACACAGAAAAGAGGCACACAGAATCCACAGTCAATACTTACCAGGTTTGTGAGATTTCTTTTTGAGTATAATGCAAGAAGGAAAAAAAAAAAAGCAATTTCTAAAACAACCACTCTCTGTTTAGTGAACAGGCTGCCAGCAAGGAAACAAATTATGTCCTGTAGCCCTGCATGCTCCACCTGGATCCCCTAGTGGCTCCCTTCCGCAGCAGGAGATGGGACATCTGTGCTCCCCTCCCTAAGGCTCCAGCAAGGACCCCAACACCAATGGACCTAGACAGAGTGTTTTGCCATGCTTGCTGCTACTGCCAAAGGAGTTGAGTGCTGATCTCTTATTTCCTTGGCTGCAGAAATAAACCCTGCACCTGTCTTTCAATCCCACAGAAATGCACCCCACTTAGGTCCTTTAGGGAGCAGCAGGGGTTAAAGTATAATTTGGGGTCCTTGGAATCCTCCTAAATTGGCAGGCCCCCTTCACACTGGTGCAGGCCCCCCGTCACTCACCCCAGCTACTAAGGAATTAAATATAATTTGGGGGGCCCCAGAACCCTCCTAAATTTCTGGTCCCCCCTTACAGAGGTCCAGGCCCACAAACACCTGCCCCTCACCCCAGCTACTGCCCCCCAGCCCAGGTAGGCATTTGCTACCACTTCTGAGTACCACATACATCAGTTATTGCGCCGCTCCACCCACCCCCCCAGCTACATACCCACCCTACCCAGTCCCCCACACACAGCTACACATCCACTCTAACCCCACATCCCACTCCACCCAACCCAGCTACACACCCACTCCCAACTGTACACACACACAGGTACATACCTCTAGCCACACACACACCCCCAGCTACAGTAAAACTCAGGTACACACAAACACACACACCCTGCTACACATCCCCAGCTACACTAACATGCACCCTGCTCCACACAACCCCCAGCAGCATTCCCTGTCCCCCAGCAGCTCCGCCCCCCCTCCGTCTCAGAGGCCAACATCCCCCTCCCCCAGCCCCATTGTGGAGCTCTGCTGGGCCCAGCCAAGGCCTTACCTTGGCTATTTGCATGCAGGCTGACCCACTGGGGACCTGCTTCCTGGCCACAAGCTGATCCCACCCTGCAAGGGGGAGATTTACAAACTCCCAGCCGGGCCCAGTTCTCTGCTGGCTGGGCTTAAGTCGGGACAGGAACTCTGCATTCTGGCTGCTGTAGCTATTTTTAGGGGGCCCTCAGAACTCTGCATTCCAGTGCGTTCTTCTATTTTTAGGGGGCCCAGAACGCTGCTCACCTGAAAATAGGGGCCCCTGGAACTGTGTTCTGGTGTGTTCCGCCTTACTTTAACCCCTAGGGAGCAGCTCCCTTCTGCAGCCAGCAGGAGGGGAGCCAGGGGCTCCACTGAAAGCCCCCATGGACCATTTTTGCCCCACAGGCCACAGGTTGGGAACCACTGATTTAACTAATCACACTTTTTAAAAGCCATGTTTATTATGAAGCATGTGATACTGGACTGAGATTGGAGACAACAGGCTTTCTTGGACTTTCACATCTCACAAAAGGACTGTTTAATAACATGATTGTACTGAATTATGTTAGGTATTTATTATTTAAGGGGGTTTGGTAATTTAGCTTTGTTCTACACTGGTGTCTGATAATTGGGAGAGGGATAGAGATTTTTCTCATTTGCATAAAGATACTGCTTACTGCCTACATCAATGTTGTGCCCCCACCCCCTGAAGCATGCCTCCTTGTAGAGCTATGGAAAACTAGTTAATGGAGGTTGGAGGAGGATGGAAGGAAGTCTTAACAGTTATCTAAAGCTTCAGTTTTATTTTGAAATGCAAAGGTAGTTTCTAACTGTTGTTTGTAAAGAATGCCTTCAAATATGACCCAGTGTAACCAATGCACAGACATCTGTCACAATCTGTAGGAAGTCTGAAACAGTAGCTCAGGGGCATAAACTATGTATTACATTTCAATAGGTGTCAACTCCAATGTCAAATAAATCATACTTAAAATTTCAAAAACATTAACCGATTGCTCATCAAAGTCTGTTAGGAGAAGAGAATATGCCAGGATCATTAACTCCACATTGTGGGTTCATAGTGAGCATGACTGATTTAATTTTCAAGCCTAGCTCAAACTAGTTAGTTTGACTGGTTAGTTCAAAGCAACTGCTTGGTTCAAACTAATTTACATATTTAGTTCAAGCCAGCAAAATGTAGACATGGTAGTTTGAACTAAAGTTTGAATTAGTGGTTAGTTCGAACTAACTGTGCTTTTTTTAGTTCAAACTAAAAGTTATTCTGAACTAAAAAAACTAGCTTAGTTCAAACTTACTTATTTCAGACTGAGTCTGAAGTAAGATTTCAGGTGAAGACATAGCCTTAAAGACTAACCAATTTATTTATCACATGAGTCCAGAAATGGATACCATCATTAAAGCCTTTTGGTTTTGCCAGGACATTCACAACTGCTGAAGAAAATTATAATAATAAAAAAGAAACTTTGATATCTGGATGATGATTAAATAGAATCCAGATAGATTAAATATTTTACAGTTAAATACATTTTGGATAAGGCTAGCCTGCAGTCTGCTAAGCATAGATCAAGGCACTGAGAAGGAAAAAGAACCACACTCAGGTGCTATAAGAAGAACAAAAGAATGCTAAATATTGAGCTTAACTGGAGGTATATGAATCAGGTTTTTTTCATGAAGAAACTTTTGTTGTTGTTAAATGAAGTGTTATCTGGAAGGCCTTCTTTGAAATAAACTTAAAAATCCTGTTACAGTGTTTAGCCAAATACAGTACATACCATCTGTCAACTCAGTGGGTCTATTAGTTCAGTGTGATTACTCATGTGAGTAAAAATACTCATTTGTTAAAATGTTTTGCATCACCAGTACATATATGATAACTTATTTTACTATATAGACTGGTTTATTTATTTTGGATCACACACTAAACTGAGTTGTTTGGAATATATTTTAATAATCCCAATGCTTCTAAGAGCTGAGATTTCATAAATCAATATGCAAATAGAAAATGCATTACTGCATGCTATAAATATGAGCTTCATACAGTAGCATAATTACTGACTAGAAGATTTTTTAAATGCAAAACCCAATAATTAGTTTAGTAGCACCAAGGAACAGTGATATCCTAGAACTCAGGAAGATGAGCTGAACAAAGACAGAAAGCTTCATGTCGTTTAATGAAATCTTCCCTGTTACTGAAATCTGAACAGTACAAAACTGCCTGATTAAGAATATTTGGCATTAATTAAAACACATGTGGACTTTTCACAGCTCTCAGACCTATTTATACATAATGTTCATGGGGTAAATTTGATCTTCTCATAGAAGCATGTGCAATACCACAAATTGGGTAACAGCCATTGCTTATTATAGGCACCTGAGAAATCTACAATGGGAGGTGCAGCACCAAATACAGATTCAATTCATAAATTATTAAAAAAAAAAAAAAGACAACTCTGCTTGTGTGTCAGACAAAACATTTCACAATTAAATAGCCAGAAAAAGGGCATTCTTGTAGCATTTCTTAGTATGCTCTCTCTTTACCTAATTATTTTGTCTTCCACAGAGTTGCTCTGAGTGTAGTACATAGCTAAGAGATAGCAACATATTTAGCTGAGCATTTGTCTCCTGATGTGGGAGACAATGTTTCCCCTAATATTTTGTAAGCTGTGCATGCAAAAAATTTATTTTGTGCAAATTCAGATACACTGTCCAAATTTGTGCGCACTCCAGTGACTGGGGTCAAACTTGGGAACACAATGAAGCAAGTGAGTATGATGCAAATAATAGCTAAGTTTTATTTTGATAGGGTGATGTCACTGTTTTTATAAAATACAAAACCTTATTTGAAACATGCTACTTGAAACCACCTTCTTAAAGCAGCATAAAAATATTAACACTTGAATTTTTTTGTGCACACTTTACTTTGTGTGTGTGTGGGGGGGTTCATGACCTGTGCGCACACGCACATGTGCACAGCTTAGAGAGAACATAGATGTGGGCCATAAATTCATGTCCCAAATGGATTCAAATCTATTTTAAAATTATTGATATGGCTTGCTGATTTTTTAATGACTTATTTTAAGAAATTTTCTGGTAATTTACAATCTAGCAAAGCATTCTCCAGTAATCTACAATCTAGCAAAGTCATTCTTTTCTTAGTCCCACTAGAGCAGGGGTCTCAAACACGTGGCCCACGGGCTGCATGCAGCCCATGGAATCCCTGTTGTGGCCCGTAACAGTCAGGAATTCAGGGGTTTGTACCCCTGGCCCGTTTTTTAGGAGCCCCACCGCTGGGATCCGGCAGCTGAGCTGCAGCTGCCTGACTCCAGGGGTCCTGCCCCAGTACTTCCAGGGCCCAGCACAGGCAGTCCCACTGCTGGTCAGCCAGGAGGAGCTGGAGCCTGCTGCCGCCTCTGAGCAGGGCAGAGGTGGAAGGTTAGGCAGAGCCCTGCAGGGACATTTCTTGGGGGTCAGTGCTGCAGGGAACCTTCACTTCTCCCTCTTCCAGTCTCTTGTACAAGGCTCAGAGCCAGAGATGGTCCCTGTGAGCCATCTCAGAGTGGCAGCTCAGAAACTGCCTCTGCCACTTGTGAAAAGTGGCATGGGCCATCTCCGGCTCAGAGCCTCTTGGAAGAAGCTAGAAGAGGGAGAGGGTTCCTGATGCTTCTTACAAGCAGCAAGAGTCATCTCAGGGCCACACTCGGAGACTGTTCCTGGCACTTGTAAGTAGTGGCATGGACTCATTTCTTCTTTCCTTCTTTTTCCTTTCCTTCTCTTTCACTTCCTTTTTATCCTTCTCCTTCCCTTTCTCTCCATTTTTTTAAGAAATACTTTAAAAAAAACTAATGTAAAGCTTTCTAATAATTAAATTTTAAATAGAATTAACGGATTTTTAATTACAACATTTTGAATTCAATTATTTTTTAATTTAATTTAATTAAACTGATGACCAGTGTTCCCTCTAATTTTTCATAGGCTGTGTGCGCAAAAAATTCCTTTTGTACAAATTTTTAGAACCAGTATCCAAATTTGTGCACATTCCACTGAGTGTGGTCAAACTTTAGAGTGCAATAAAGTAAGTGGGTATGATGCAAATAATGTCTTAAGTTTTATTTGGATATGGTGAAGGAAGTGATTTTATAAATTACAAAGCCTTATCTGAAACATGCTACTTGAAATTGCCTTCTTAAAAGTAGTATAAAATTATTACTATTGATTTTTTTTGTGCACGCACTATTTTGTTGTGTGCACAGGTTTCACAACCTGTGTGCGTGCACACACATGCACAGCTTAGAGGGAACACAGCTGATGACTCTGCCGTATGAAGAGGTTTCGGTAATGCAGCCCTTGGACTAATATGCTAGTCCTCATGTGGCCTCATGGTGATTTGAGTTTGAGACCCCTGCACTAGAGGGTGAAACTACTTTTCTCAGGCTTACAGTTAATAACAAGCTGCACAAAGTCAGGGTGTCAATATTCCTCCCTCTATAATTTTTAAGAGAGGGATCCTCACTATGTGGTAGTAAATCTCCTTTAATAACATCATTTGAGCTATTGAGCAATTGTGTTGTATAATTACACTGCCTGGAGTAAAGCATTCTGAGTTTTTCTATAAATATTTCCATTAATTTTTCATTCCTCTTCTATTTATGACATTACCTTTACTGGATGTTTTTTATCCTCTTACAAATAGAAATTTTCCATCTATATATTTTAGTGGTATACTGAAGAATTAAAATAGCTTAAAATGAAGCTTCTTGTATGATTTGTCTTTGACTCAATCTGCTCTACTGGTCTTCGTTACTGCTGAATAGTTTGGTATAGTAATGTTATGAGTTTGGTTTCTCAGAACACACAAAATCCACACTGAATATTTGTGCAAATCTCAATGGGATTTTTTAAAGTGAAAAAAATTAAACAGGCAAGAAGAACTACATCAAAATAGCCCTTTTTCAGATGACATTTGAAGTTTGTGTGTTTATAAATGAACCAGTTGTGTTTTTTCACTTGTGACAAACTGTTGGTTCTCCTGAGCTGGGTCTTGTACTCTTCTTAGTGCAAGTGGGTCAGGGCAGCCCCAATCATCTGATTCCTGCCCCTGTGGGGTGCTTGCAATCATGTACGTGGGGGGGGGGGTGTTGGGACCCAGGCCCATTCTTTACTCCAGGTCGCAGCCCAGGGGCTCTACAAAGTGCAGCTATGTGCTGCTAACAACCTCCCAGTCTACACTTCTTTCTGCTGAGCTGTCTTCCCCCTCAATTCTTTGTGCCTAGCCTCCCCTTAGGCCAGGTTACCTTTCTCAGATCTTAGTCTCCACCTCCCCTTCTCAAATTCAGGTACCTTCCACAACTCTTCTCCTTCAGTCTGCACAATGCCACCCTCTTGCTCCTCCTCCAGCTTATGATCCTTCTGTTTGGAGCAGGGAGGCTTTTATCAAGCACCTGGCTACTTCTTAATTGATCTCAGGTGCCTCTAATCAACCTGCAGTAACCCTGATTAGTCACTGGGGAAAAAAGCCTTCAGCATTCTGAGGCTCTTATATTTCCTCTCTTCCACTCTCAGTGTGCCTGCTGGCCTTTATCACACATTATAGAAAAGATAATACTCTACATAAGAAGTTTTGATGGATTTAAAAGATCACAAAGTCTACTCACATTGCCAATTTTAAAGTAGTAGACTATTTCACAAAAAGGTTGAAAACTTTAAAACAAATTTAAGTGCAACTGCTGTATATCATTCTTTCTAGAGTAAGAACTGTATACACTTCAGGAGAAGAGTTAAGCTTCATCAAGCTACTTGAAGAACACCATTATTCCAGTGTTATGAAACCATGGGGAGCTTGCATCACTGGAGCCACTGCTAGCTGACAAAAATTTTATTCTCCTCTAGTACGTTTTGTAACCCCAGCAATATATCACATTAACCTAGCAATTCATTCAGACTTATACAGCATCCTTTGGGACTAGTAGCTTGTAGCTTTGATCAGTCAATGCTTCTACAAGAGAGATGCCTGTCTTGGGGGAGATTTTTATGCCATTATCTTTCATGATGATAATTTATATCATATATATTCAATGCTTCTATGAGAAATCTCTGGTTCATTATCTTAATGCTTTCTAGTTTGTATTTCAATTCATTCAGAAAGATGCATTCAGAAAAGAATTTTAGTGTTCATGAATGGATGATTTCATATGAATTATAATATTTAACTTTTTACTCCCTTGTCCCATGACCAGTTTGAAGAAAATGGTTTTAATGCGTTTTTGTTGTTGTTTTTGTTTTTGTTCTTTAAGCTGAGAATTCATTTCTGATTCTGAAAGCTCCCATATGCTTTTAAATGAATGATATTTTTAAAAGTTTCTAAGACTAGATATTCTTTCTGCTGGTTTGTAATGTTATAAGTATGCTAGCAAAGTTATTAATCTATCTTTTTGCACCCTTGCTACTCAATGTAAAAATTTTATTTCCAATCAGAGTTGGAAAAATACATTTTTTGTTCACAAACTGATACATTGTAGGATTGTGTTACCTCCAAAATTACTATTCATACAAAGCCTGATTAAAGTACACATGATGTACCTGTATCAGCAAATATTAATCCCTGAGTACAATTTGTAAGTGTGTTATTCAGAAGGAAGCAGAACCAGCTCCAAACATTGTATGTGGCAATAGGTCACACACATGCACCTGCACACAAACATACACACACAAAAATTCTACCTTAATTTTTGCCCAATTCTGCACAAGGGAATTACAGAGGTGGAGGTAAAGGCAGAATTTGACCTACCAAATGAAAGTTCTACATCTACAACACTAAACATGTGAATAATAAAGTACTTAAAGGACAAAGTTTCAGTGATTTAATGTCATACCTTTTAATGTATCAACTGATTTCAAGGCATGGCAAAGCTAGTATTGCATAAGCTCTGAGAAAGATTGAAGTACTTGTGGAAATTACACAGAACAGGAAACTATCGTAATGACAATAAAAGTAATAATTAAAAAAATAAAAGCTTTGGTTGTACTCAGATTATGACCATATGAAACTTGGTCTTCTATACTGATCTCTCTCCAAGTAAACAGTTGCAGCACCATTTGTCTTTAGCCAATTCCTGTCAATACACTATTCAAATTTCTCTCTACCTGTCTTTCTATTGGCCTGTGTATTCAGAGATAGGTGCCCATTTTAATTCATATCACCACATTTAAAGCATATCTGGAAAACTTTTCTAGAATATGAGAGTCAGTTTCACTCTAGTTCTTCTGTGGGTAATCAGTGTGTATATTTGACTTTGGAAAGGGCATCTCTCCACATTCAAAACTTGCCTACTTAATGCCAAGTAGAACTGCAGTCCTAGCAGTAAGGAGATTGCAGAGACTGCTGTATACCTGTTTTCCTGTGTATGCACAACATGACAAAAATGGGGCAAGGGTAGGGAGGAAGCTGGGGCATGCTTCTCCCCCTTTCCCATACGTGCATAATAGCTTGCAGAGCAGGCTGGTGCATTGATAGGTGCATGGCTTCTCCTAGCTCCTGAACTTTGAAAGCATTCTGCCATTGCTCCATATAAGTAGCCTAATCAAGTCTTAAATAATCATGTGTTTCCTTTACAGTGGCTCAACTATTTGCTGTTTAGCCTAACCAGCTACATCAGGGATCCAATGCATGTATTTTTTGCTTCAGTTTTCACAGGCGGGGTCAGCTCCCAGCCCACTACCATGGGTGTGGCAGATGGGAGAAGAAGACGACAGGCCCTTGGTGATGGAAGGTCAGCTTAGGGACTGCTTAAAGAAGCTGGATGTGCACAAGTCCACGGGGCCGGACGAACTGCATCCAAGAGTGCTAAGGGAATTGGCCGATGAGATAGCAGCACCGCTGGCTGTTATCTTTCAAAACTCATGGAGAACGGGGGAGGTGCCACAAGACTGGAAAAAAGCAAATGTAGTCCCTATTTTCAAGAAAGGAAAAAAGGAGGATCCAGGGAATTATAGACCAGTCAGCCTCACCTTAATCCCTGATAAAATTATGAAGCAGATTCTCAAAGAATCCATCCTCAAACACTTACAGGAAAATAAAGTGATCAGGAACAGTCAGCATGGATTTACCAAGGGTAAATCATGCCTGACCAATCTCATTTCCTTCTATGATCAGATGACTGGTTTCCTGGATGCAGGAAGAACCGTTGATGTCATATACCTTGATTTTAGCAAGGCTTTTGATACAGTTTCCCACAGCATTCTCATTGGCAAATTAAGGAAGTATCGATTGGATAGGTGGACTATAAGGTAGATAGAAAACTGGCTAGATCAACAGTTTAAGCATGTAGGAATCAATGGTTCCATGTCTAGCTGGCAGCCAGTCACGAGTGGGGTGCCCCAGGGGTTGGTCCTGGGGCCGGTTCTGTTCACCATTTTCATCAATGATCTGGATGATGGAATAGACTGCATTCTCAGTAAGTCTGCAGATGACACCAAGCTGGGGGGACCAGTAGACACGTTGGAGGGCAAGGACAGGATTCAGGGAGACCTAGATAAATTGGAACAGTGGGCCAATAGAAATCTTATGAGCTTCAATAAGGACAAGTGTAAAATCCTGCATGTGGGACGAAAAAACCCCATGCACCGCTACAGGCTGGGAAACATTCAGCTAAGTAGCAGCAGTGTAGAAAAGGACCTGGGGGTCCTAGTGGATGGGAAGCTAGATATGAGTCAGTAGTGTGCTCTTGCTGCCAAAAAGGCCAGTGGCATACTGGGCTGCATCAAAAGAAGTATTACCAGCAGATCAAGGGATGTGATCCTTCCCCTCTATTCTGCACTGGTGAGGCCACATCTAGAATACTGTGTTCAGTTTTGGGCTCCCTACTACAAAAAGGACAGGGACATGCTAGAGAGAGTTCAGAGGAGGGCAACCAAAATGATTAAAGGGCTGGAGCACAAGCCCTATGAGGAAAGACTGAAAGCATTAGGCTTATTTAGTCTGCAGAAGAGAAGATTGAAGGGGGATTTGATAGCAACCTTCAGCTACTTGAAGGGATGCTCTAAGGAAGATGGAGCTCGACTGTTCTCAGTAATAACAGAGGACAGAACGAGGAACAATGGTCTCAAGTTGCGGTTAGGGAGGTCAAGGCTGGATATTAGAAAAAAAACTTTTTTACTAGGAGAGTGGTGAAGCCTTGGAATGAGCTCCCAAGGGAGGTGGTGGAGTCTCCATCTTTGGAGGTGTTTAAGGCCCGGCTGGACAAAACCATGACTGGGATGGTTTAGTGGGAGTGGTCCTGCCTCTGGCAGGGGGTTGGACTAGATGACCTATGAGTTCCCTTCCAGCCCTATGATTCTATAATACATATCACAGCAAACAAAATAAAACCCATCTGTCCTGGAAGCCTGACCTGAGAATCATGTGTCATGCACATAATACTTTATATCATACTGAAGGTTTGACAATGGTTTTAGCCACTGTCTATTGCTGGAGCAATGTTGCCAGCTTTCATGATTTTATCTTGAGTCACACGATATTAGGTGTTTTCCTCAGTCTTAGTTCCTGGAGATAAGATCAGGTCATGGATGACGAATGGCTGGTTGAAGCAACCAAAAAGTTGGTTGAGCAGGAAAAAAGCACTTTGAGCAACTTACATCCAGGACAATTGATTGCATAACAACAAGCAATCAAATTAATCTGTGGTTTAGTACTTTTGGATGACAATTTCTACCATCTCTAGCTGGCAAGGAAACTCCATCCCAACCTGAGGCACAACAACCTGATCTCAAGCCCCAAAGGGGTAGCCATGTTAGTCAAGTTCAGCAAAACAAGCAAGGAGGCCTGTGGCACTTAAAGACTAACAAATTTCATATTTGTGTCATTTCCCAAATGTCCTATTGCATCACAGTATATCTGGGCATGAAATCATCAGCCCTTAGGAAATGTCACCTAGTGCAGAAAGGCTGCAGTGCATTTCCTCAGCAGCAAAGGGCTAGTCCAAAGCACATCAGATCTGGTGTCCAATCTCTATTACACTGGTTTCCCACAAAATATGGAGTCAAGCTCAAGGTCTTGATTGTTATGTTTGAGGTGCTCCATGGTCAAATCAAGAATACCTGAAACATCAGCTAAATGACTGAGATGAGGACTAGGTTTAACCACTCTTCCATTCAGGCACAATGGAATTTTCTACTGAGGATAAAACAGGAGCCAGAGATTTCCTGGTGCCTGGTATAAAATTAAAGAACTAACTCCACAGAAACTAAAGACACTAATTAACATAATTCCAAATGAAAGGCACTCGTGGCGAACAGGGGAGGTGCCAGAGGACTGGAAAAAAGCAAATATAGTACCTATCTTCAAGAAAGGCAAAAGGGAGGATCCAGGGAATTACAGACCTGTCAGCCTCACCTCAATCCCTGGAAAAATCATGGAGCAGCTTCTCAAAGAATCCATCCTGAAACACTTGGAGGAACGTAGAGTAATCAGGAACAGTCAGCATGGATTTACCAAGGGTAAATCATGCCTGACCAACCTCATCGCCTTCTATGATGAGATGACTGGATTTGTGGATGCGGGAAGAGCCGTTGATGTGATATACCTTGACTTTAGCAAGGCTTTTGATACAGTTTCCCACAGCATTCTCATTGGCAAATTAAGGAAGTATGGGTTAGATGCGTGGACTGTAAGGTGGATAGAAAACTGGCTAGATCAACGGTTTCAGCGTGTAGGAATCAATGGCTCCATGTCAAGTTGGCAAGCAGTAACAAGTGGTGTGCCCCAGGGGTCGGTCCTGGGGCCAGTTCTGTTCAATGTTTTCATTAATGATCTGGATGATGGGATAGATTGCACACTTAGTAAGTTTGCAGATGATACCAAACTGGGGGGAATGGTAGACACCCTAGAGGGCAGGGACAGGATTCAGGGAGACCTAGACAAATTGGAGCAGTGGGCCAAGAGGAATCTCATGAGGTTCAACAAGGACAAGTGTAAAATCCTGCACTTGGGATGAAAAAACCCCATGTACTGCTACAGGCTGGGGAGTGATCAGCTAAATAGCAGCACTGGAGAAAAGGACCTGGGAGTCATGGTGGATGGGAAGCTGGATATGAGTCAGCAGTGTGCGCTTGCTGCCAGAAAGGCCAATGGCATACTGGGCTGCATCGGAAGAAGTGTTGCCAGCAGATCGAGGGATGTGATCATTCCCCTCTATTCTGCACTAGTGAGGCCACATCTGGAATACTGTGTCCAGTTTTGGGCTCCCCACTACAAAAAGGACATGGACAAATTAGAGAGAGTCCAGAGGAGGGCAACAAAAATGATCAAAGGGCTGGAGCACAAGCCCTATGAAGAAAGACTGAAGGAACTAGGCTTATTTAGCCTGAAGAAGAGAAAATTGAGGGGGGATTTGATAGCAACCTTCAACTACTTGAAGGGTTGCTCCAAGGAGGATGGAGCTCGACTGTTCTCGGTAGTAACAGAGGGCAGAACGAGAAGCAATGGTTTCAAGTTACAGCTGGGGCGGTCCAGGCTGGATATTAGGAAAAACTTCCTTATTAGGCGAGTGGTGAAGCATTGGAATAAGCTGCCTAGGGAGGTGGTGGAATCTCCATCTCTGGAGGTGTTCAAGGCCCAGCTGGACAAAACCCTGACTGGGATGATCTAATGGGAGTGGTCCTGCTTTTTTTGGCAGGGGGTTGGACTAGATGACCTATGAGGTCCCTTCCAACCCTATGATTCTATGATATCTTCAAACTTGCCCTCTCTAACATGCTGCTATATGTTTGTTCATATTAACATTTTAAACATAAGACCTATGAACACTAAACATAGCATGACATACACTATTTCTTCTCTACAGAAAATTATTTCAAAACCCCTCACTACATGTGACTGATACTAGTCATGCTTACTGCACTCCTGGAAAGTACATTAATACTACAGAGATGAAGGCAGTCTAAAAAGCAATAAGGAATAGGGCTATGTCTACGTCTAACTGCTTAGTTTGGACTTGCTTACTCCAAACTAAGCAGTTTGGAGTTAGTTTGAACGAGCCATGTGTTAGTTTGAACTAACCGGAACTTTTTAGCTTGAACTAACCATGTTTTTTTTAGTTTGAACTAAAAAGTTAGTTTGAACTAACTTTTAAGTTTGAACTAACAAAAAGTTGTCAGTTAGAACTAACCACTTAGTTCAAACTTCAGTTATAACTAGCACAGCTACTAAGTTTGAACTAAGCAGTTAGTTTGAACTACCATTCAAACTAAAATAATTTTTAGTTGGAACTGCAAAGCCTAGTATGGACAGGGAGCAAATTCATCTGGATTAAGCCTCCTTAATCTGGACTAATTTGCTTGTGTAGACATAATCTAGGATCATGAAATTGAGGGAGTATCTAAGCACTCAAAAAAGTATGTAGTAAATTCAAGTAAGTTCAAGACAGAAGAACACCAAAATTATTATTTTTGAAATCTCAGGGTTGGTTTGTTTGTTTTTGTGGCTTGACTGTTGATTTCTTAATGCACAAGTCTGGCAAAACTGGTTTGGAACTTGGCAGTGGGGATTGCGGTTGAGGACAAGAGCAATGTCTAATATTAGAATCAGCTCCCTAAAGCAGGCAGGCACCAAGGTTTTCTGGGAACACAGAAATCTAAATGCACAACTAGCAAAGTATGGTAAGAGAAGATGGGTAAAATACATCATTAGGTATTCATTCAAGTGCCTAAAAGGGAGCAAAGTAACATGATAATGAAGATAAAACCTTACAGGAAGTCACTGTAAGAAATTCTCTTATGCGAGTGTCATGTTACCCACCTCTCTGAATTTGTACAGCATGAGTTACAGCAAAGCAAACAAACCTAGAGGTTTTGCCCATGTCTAAATCAGATATTGAAGTATTTGTTATTCTAACTTAGCCTTTCAGTGATGACTGACAACAGCAATGGATTTTTATTAAGTTTCAAAGAGATGTTTGTTCAACCAGATTTCTACCTGTGTCTACTCAGCAAAGTCCAACAGTAAATTAGTCAAAGTGGTTCTAATAAATTATTTTCTGAAAATGACTAGCTATTGTTTAAAATTTTTAGTCACCTTCTTAGTTTTCTACAAAATTAGATTTTTTGGACATAGAGGAAGAATTTGTTTTCTCACATCCATTTTTGAGCTAGTAGTTGATCCATGTGCTTCGGCCAAAAGAATCAGAGCTTGTGGAAAATCCCCAGTGATTTGAGGTTCTCCTCATCACCTTTATATTGATGTTTGTTTCACCTTTACGTACTAGAGGGAATTTAATTTCATCTCCTTTCTTAAGACCTTCTATGAAAATTCTAACTGAAAAACAGTTATTGGAAAAAAAGATGCCAAAGGGCTTTCATAAACTATAAACTAACTTAACCTAATCTAACCCCAACAAAAACCAAACCAAAAAACAACCTCCCCCCCGCCTCTTCTTTCCTTAAAAATAGATACAACAAAATCCCAGCTCTGAAAGTGGACTGCAAGAATCTGTAATGGCTAAACTCGCTACAAAGAATTTTAAAACTGAATCAGTTATTCCAAGACCGACAAGGGAGACTTGGATTCCTTTATTAAAGTTTCTATCAAAACACAAAATTGACTAGATCTGTGTTAGTCTACTTCAGTAAAAGAAACAAACAGAGTCCTGTGGCAGTTAAAGACTAACAAATATATTTATTGCATGAGCTTTCTGGGAGAAAATCCCACTTCATCAGACATCTGATGAAGTGGGATTTTCTCCCATGAAAGCTCATGCAATAAATATATTTGTTAGTCTTTAACTGCCACAGGACTCTTTGTATGTTTGTTTTACAATATTAACAGATCATGTTACTGGAAATAGTTACTACAGTTGAGAAATGCAATACATGTTTTGAAATTTGAAGTCTCACAATCCTTTCCTAGGTAGAATTTTCATCCTTCACTCAACTCTAATACTCACATTAAAAGACTCTGCAATCTAAATGCTCAAACAATCAATAGTTCGAAAATGCCAGAATTAATGTTGCTTAGAAAATCTTAATTCAGCTTCTCTTGCACCTTGTGACATAATCTTTCATTAAATGATCTCTTTTTTTGTTTTACATGGGATCCTTGCATCATTCAATCAACACACATAGATGGAATTCAGGGAATAAAATTAGGATTGTGGAGTGAATGAGGCTGTTGTGTCTAGGATGAGGCTTCATGCAGTCCAGAAGTTGGAAGGCGTATATCATTCACTGCATTAACTGGCTATATCTAGACTAAGGGGGGACCTGGAAGTCAACTTAACAAAGTTGACTTTAAGTCAACCTTGTTAGGTCAACTGAGGGTATAACTGCAGTGGACACAGGCCAGACATACCCAGGCTGTCCCTCCTCCTACCCTGTCCCCGGTGTTGATTGGCTAACCAGAGCCTGGTCGGCTCCGGGGCTGATCTCAGCAGGGGGGCCCAATCCAGCTCCTACTCTCTGGGGAGGACCTGGGAGCTGGGTCCCACTCCCAGCCTCTCACCAAGGGCTGCAGGGCCAGCAAAGAGGGGCTAGAAGCAGCGGAGCCCTGGAGCTGGGTGGCGGGGGCTTGAAACTGGCTTCTGCTGGCAGTGACAAGTGATCCCGGACTGAATTCAGCCCATGGTCACTTGTCATTACTGGCAGGAGGCTGGACAGCCTGGTTAATTTCACATGACCAGGTTGCAGGGTTGCTAGGCCCTGCAGACTGTTCAGTTTCACTCCTGTGAAATTGCCCAGGCTGCTGAGCATCCTGCAGGGGGTAACAAGTGACCCGGGGCCGAATTCGCTTCCAGGTCACTTGTCACCACCTGCAGGATTTGTCTTGAAGCCCCTGCCACTGGTGGAGAGGGAGTGGGGGTGCGATGGCACCCCCATCCCCTCTCCACAGGTAGCAGGGTGGCAGAGACAGAGTAGGAGCCTGACCTGGCTCCAAGTCCATCTCTGCATCCAGGGGCGGGGGAGCAGGCTTGTCCTCTGGCCACTTGCAAGTGGCCAGGGTGCAGGAAGACAGCATCACCCCTGGCCGCTGGCAAGTGGCCAGGGGCAGGGAGCAGGCTTGTCCTCTGGCCGGTCATGGAACAAGCCAGCTCCCCTGTCCTGGCTGCTTGCCAATGGCCAAAGAGTTGCCACCTCTGCCCACCCCTAGCTGCTTGCCAGCGACCAGGGGAGGAGTTAGCTGCCGGCCTCTGCAGACTGCAGAGAAGGGTTAAGAGCCTGATGGGGCTCTCTGCCCCTCTCTGCAGGCTGCAGCGGCTAGGAGTGGGCTTGGAGCCCATCTGGCTTCCAGCTGCTTGCATAGTGGCCCAAGCAGGTAGGAGTCTGGTCAGTTTCACAGACTCTGAGCCTGTGAAATTGACCAGAAGCCAGTCAGTTTCACAGGCTGGGAGTCTGTGAAATTGAACAGACTCTTAGATGCTTGCTCCACGGGGCAAGCCACTGGGAGCCAGATGGACTCCAAGCCCACTCCTAGCCCCTGCAGTCTCCAGAGAGGGGCTGAAAGCCCCATCAGACTCTCAGCCCCTCTCTGCAGGCTTCAGGAACTGGTTGCCAGACCGACCCTCCCCCCACAGGTGGAGAGGGGCTGGGAGCCAGATCCAGTCCCCAATGCCTCACCACAAGGCAGGAGCCAGATCAGGCCCTCAGGCCAGATCCGGTCGGAGCCCGATCATGCCCAGGGGCAGGGAAGAGGGAGGGCCCTGCCCTGTGAGTTGGCTTAAAAGCTGAAGCCGATTTACAGGGAAGGAGTTAAGTCAACTTAAGCACTTGCTTAAGTCAACTTATTAATTTCTAAATGTGGACTGGGATTTGTTTAAGTTGACTTAATGGGCTTTAAGTTGACTTAAACCCATGGTTTAGACCGGGGTGGCCAAATTTATGGAACTCAAGAGCCACACAGGTTGATTATTAAACCTTCAAAAGCCACACTGAGGCATATAGCCATAATCTTTTACCTACTAAATTGATTTGCTGACATTCTTCCATGAGCCACACCTTTTCATTCAAGAGCCACATGCGGTTCCCAAGCCACAGTTTGGCCACACCTGGTTTCGACATAGCCACTGTGAGCTCCTCACTTACTTGGTGTCCATATTGAGAGACTTGGAACCAGAATTTTAGAAGAAACATTCAATCATTTACTATGCTTTGAGAACTTGACTTTGCAATCTTCATATTCTTTAAAGACCTGGGTTTTGGGTTTTTTTGTTCGGTTGAGTGCCCCCCCCCTTTTTTGGTTAATATATAGATACATCAATGAAAATACAAATACAATATGAAGATGAGACAACTTTGAAGTGGGAATCAGAATATTAGAGTATATGAACAAAGAAGGGATAAAATAAAGTATGAGTTAAAACAGAAGGCCTTGCAGTTATTGCAAGCTCAGTCGAATCCAATCATTCTACCCTCCCACACCTCCAAGCCCCAAATATGCCAGTCACTAAGTCTGATGGAGAGGGGGGAATTAAAGAAAATGTTAATAGCTAGAATCATAAAAAGTAACTCTTAGCATTTATTTAGATAGAGATCACAAAATATGTATACTTGAGGAGACCCTCAAGATTAAAAACATATCCAAGGTTGCTAAAACATTATATTTAGATTGTATTAATGGCTAAAATATTATTTCTAGAAAATTGGAAAACGTTCTTGTCCGTAAACAAATTATACGCAGTCTGAGTTAATTAGCAAATTTGGACAGAAGTAATGCTCTTTGTGTGTGTGTGTGTGTGTGTGTATTTTTACTTTATGATAAATGACTGATAATCCAAAAAACAAAGTAAGTGTATGGAATGTCTTCAGTTCTTCTGTATTTAATTTCAGGGTTGTTAATCTTTTCCCGTCTTCTTTTTAGTCACTGTATGGATGATTTGGAGTGACATTGTATAAGCTTCTATTTGATATAATTTGGAGTGCAGATACCAAGCTTCAGTGGAAATCAGGCCCTGCATTTTTGATGAGGACACAGTGTCAAGTGAGGACAGACACATGCATGAAATTAAGCATCAGGCTATAACGTTTATTAAATGTTTACTCTCCCACCACTCAGAATCCCCTATACCAGGCATTTAATTAGTTCCAGTGTCAGGCTTACAGGTCTCCTTACTATATAACCTGTAATTCACACCAGAGTTAGAGGCTTCTTCCTAAATAACCCAAATGTGGGATAGACTCTTCTCAGCCTACTCCCAGGAAGTACTCAGCTCTGAGTTCTGGTGCTCTCCTGCTTATAAGTGGGACAGTTTCCAATGTGGTTAAAAGAATAAAATGAGTGGTTCCAGAGGTAAAACACCTGGGATTTTGGCACCTGCGTCTTGGTCATGGGACAGAGTAAGACCTTGCAGATTTCTAGGGTCGTGATCCTGATCCACACTCTGCTAAATCCTCTGTCCCGCTCTCAATGGGGAAGGGTACAGTATATCATATCTTTTTGTACATTATTGTGAACTTCAGTTTTATTTGCTGTAATGAAGAAATAAAATAAATAGGAGAAAACACAAAAGACAAAATGAGAAGAGAATGGCAATGAATTAGGAATCTCTCCCTGATCTCTTTCCCTTAGAAGCCTACTAACTCTGGATTTAAATGTATTCATTTCTTTCACTAAATAAATTTAAATTTCTAAGGAGTCACAGCACATTTATAGTCAAAAGTTCCCATTACAAAAATTTTCTTCCTAAGGTCCATCAGAAAGAAGTTGACTCATACTAAAGCATGAGAGCTTATTTGCCTTCTAAACTCTGGTTGTTTTGTTTCTTTAGTCCTTGTTATAGCTGCACGGGATATTTCCATAATTCATGTAAATGCTTTTGACAGGACTTTGTCTCTTACCCAGTCACTCCTTAATTCTTTAAAATAACCTTCCATCAGAGACTTCATCAATGCTTTACAAAAAGTCCAAATGAATGATCTGTCCACTGTCCTTTAGCCATTTGCAATTCATTGAGAATCAATTAAAAGATTGACAGAAAATAGTCAAAGACGACATGCTGTTTTTTTTCCACTATCTAATTAGTGAGACATATGAGTATTTTATTAGAAGTCTACTGTCTTAATTTTTTTTTCAACCTATTTACTTGGCGGTGAAGGAAGTTTCACAATCTGTAATTCCAAGCTTCACCCCAATGTCCTTTATCAAGATAGGGACATCATTGCCTACCCCAGTCCTCCAAAGTAGTTGATTTTAGAAATAGTTACTTTTTATTGTTCTTGTTACAGCTGCCACTTCATGCCATAGATTCTCAGAATTATTTAATGAATGCTAGTGACTTGTTTTAAGGTCCTGGACCATGACATCTTATTTAAACATCTCCTTCTAACAGTATCTTATCTAATAATGCCTTATCCTTGTTTCTTGTTAATGTTATTATGGTGCATATCTCCACAAAACTGTTGTGAAGACTGATGCAACAAATAGCTTCACTTCAGTGTTAATTGATTGCTCCCTGGAAGCTCAAACAATATGTACACACTCAGGCTTCCTGCTTCTAATATACTCAAAAATGTACTGCATTTTATTTTTTTGTATTTGCTCTACAAATTTCACCTTTATTCTACTTTTCTTCTTTGCATTTTCAACTTTCATAGATTATGCTTCTTACTATCAATTTAACAAGGTCTAGATTCCTACACTTTGAAGGATACCTTTTATACAATTTACATAAATTCTCATATCTTGCAATTTTGCCTTACCGTTTCAGATACAAATGAAAAACAAAGGTGTTTCACAATTTTTTAATGTTTCTTCTAGGAATACACTGCCATTCATTAAATTACATCTCAAGTTTTACTTTATTGAAAATTCTGCGTGTCATAGTATCACAGAATTTCCAGACTGGAAGGGACCTCAAGAGATCTTCTAGTCCAGTCCCCTGCACTCATGGCAGGATTAAGCATTATTCTGAACCACCCCTGACAAGTGTTCATCGATCTGGTCATAAAAATCTCCAATGTCAGAGATTCCACAGCATCACTAGGCAATTTATTCAGATATTTAACTACTCTGAATGTTAGGATTTTTTTCGCCTAATATACAACCTGAACTGCCCTTGCTATAATTTAAACCTATTGCTTCTTTTAGTCTCAGAAGTTACCATGAACATTTTTTCTCCCTCGTTCTTTATGCAACCCTTTATGTATGTAAAAATAGTTATCATATCCCCTTAATCTTCTCTTCTCTAAATGAAACAATCTCGTTCCTTCCCCCCCCCCATATTCCATCACAGTCATGGTTTATCTAGGTCATTTTTGTTGCTCTTCTCTGAATTTTCTCCAGTTTGTCCCCATCTTTCTTGAAATGTGGTATTGGTAAAAAGGAGAGAGCACTGCAAAGGAAGTGCAGGCGGAAATGCTTGGGATAGCAAGGGAAAGACAGCTGAGCAGGAAAGTAACCAGGAGACTGAAGCAGACTGGAAGACCTGAATTTAGAGATCTGCTAGACAAATAAAGGGGAAGGACCAGTTATCAACTTGATTGAAAACAAGCTCAGGAGATGAGCCATCAAGACCTGGGGCCCCTGGTAAGACCATGTCAAGAGACCCTGGCAGCAAGTCCTACCATGTTTTTCTTAAAGCTCCACTTCTTGTAATCATGTTATTGCATGAGATTATCAGCTCCTTTATTATAGCTGTTATTCTTACAGTAAATTCCAAGTTCCCAAAAGTTTGAAAATATGAGCCTGAAAGGCTCAAAAACCACATAGTACAAAATGAGCCCCAAATTATTATTTATGAAGAATCTAGAATTTTTGTAAACAAATCCAATGCCTTAGAAATGCTGGGGTTTGGTAATATTGTCCCAACCAGAACTCTACCCAAAGTCATCCTATCATGCACTAAGGTGGATGGAACTCCCACAGTGCCATGGCATCATGGATACGTGATCCTTCATATCACAATGTCTCTGAATCCAGTACGAGTTCTGCTGAAGAACCTGCAGGTCTTATTTGGGTGAGAAAATTTGGCCCTAAATATAGCAGCACTCATGTTAAATACTTTAACTGTTTTTCAGCATGACCCTTCAATGAATCAGGTTTAAGATTATAACATCAGAAGATATATCAAACTATTGGGGGGGGTGTTTAAAGACACCACATTTAGAAAATAGTCTTTGACTGAATCAGGAAAAAAACAAGACAAGCAATAAACTGGATAGTGAATTATTTATGTAGTTTGCTATAATGCTATAAAAGCTATACTTAAGATAAAACCTGTTGCCAATAAAACAACAACAGACTAACCAAACCATCAACAGATCAGAATCAGTCATCTTTTAGAGAACAAAGGCTATGAAAAACCTGTAAATTAAAAAGACAACTTTCAGTTAAAAAAAAAAAAATCTTGGAAATATTTGTTTTCTCTTTTGAATCCCAGGCCATAGAGAACAGCAACTGAATGAGAAACTCAAAAATACAGTTGTGAACAGAATATTTTCTGATTGTGAGATATTTATTCAATATTAAATGGACATTTTCTGATTAAATGAGATAATACATTTACTATAACATTAACACATAGTATCAGATGACATATGTTAAAAACGCATCATTGAGTAAAGACTAGTGTAATTTTTCTTATTTCTGTCACTTCCCCAACTTTTTTAAAAAAATGGTTAGAATAACTGAGTCATATTTGAGATAATGTCAGAAAAGCCACAAATCTTAGTGAAATCAACAAACCTACAAAGCGATTGATGATGATTAAGGACAGGCAAAGATGACAAATATTGTAAAGTTCATAGACAAGAAAACAGTGTTGTCTTTTTGATAGTTATTTAATTAAAATTATTCACATCTTTTCCAGCATAATATCCCTAAATTGCTTTTGTAGAGGGAACAGAATATAGCAAAACATAAGATACCAAACAAGAATAACTAACTAGCTTACACATTACAAAAAATACAAATTTCTCATATTTGTAGTGTTTTTACAAAAATTAAAGTCACCATTTAATATGTACACCCAAAACTGACTTTTAGCTCAAATCAGTCTCTTTAAAATCTTATCTAGATTCTACAGTGAGGACTTCTTAGAAATAAATGTGATTAGACAATCACATTTAAAATAAAAACTGTTGCATTTTAATCCACCAGTAATGTATGATGTTATTAAAGGAAAGCCTAATCCTGAAAAATGCAAAAAGCTCTAAACGGCATTGATTTTACAAGGAGTTCCGGATGTTCAGGTCCTGTTGGTTAATACTGTATATTCTCTCTCTAGAAGTGTATATTTTCCTTAAAGAATGAGATGAATATTTGAATTACTTCATTTCCAATGGTTAACAGTCCAACATTTGCAAGAGCTCTGAAATGCATGCAAAAAGAGATTCTCCGCAAGCCGGAGCAAAGATGTTTTATTTGCTTATCAATCTCATTATGTCATCCAGCAAAACTGTGTACTGGGAAATGAATAATTCTAGGGGCATATCTGTGCACTCTGGGTTATGATCTATGTGATCTTCCTGTTCACTTGTATACTGTGATTGTATGATATGTTGCCACTTACACCATGAAATGTTTATTTATGGATGCTCATAACTTAGTCTACTTGATTAGTCTAATATATGTTTCCTACTTCATGCATGTACACAGAAATGCAACATGTTTTGCATTGCTAAAGGGGGAGGTGGACAGAGAGAACACTCTCAGCAGCAGTGAGCAAGCAAGCACCTGCTGAAGACAGCAAAGGTATGCTAATTGAGGTGTCTTGGAAGAGACAAAGGAACTACCTCTGCTGAGAAAGGGAGGGGTCAAGGGGGTCTGGGGACAAAGGAAAACACTTGGAAAGATTTGAGGCTTCTGGCCTGCGACTCTCCATCCTGAAACAATTCTAATCAAGATCTGGGCCCTGCCTGGTCTCAAGCAGAGACTGGCTGTACAAACATCCAACAGCTGAACACCTGGAGAAGGAACTTGAACTATGAAGTCAGTTTAAATAGAGATATTAGGGTAATATGCATGTTTTACCTTTTATTTTCTTGTGGTCTCTCCTGACTCATTTATATTGTGATTCTGCTATGGCTGGTCATATTCTCACCAGGGGCATCGCTGGCTGGGGGAGGGAACCGGGGCATGGGCTGGCCAGGGACAGGGATAGGTGCCGCTGCGCCACCGCGGGCAGCCAGGACCCGCATCCCCAGCGGCGGACGGGGCCACCGCGGCTGCGGGAAGCCAGGCCCTACATCCCTGGTGGGGGAAAGGGCCGCCGTGGCAAGACCCAGGATTCCCAGCCGGGGACGGGGCCACCGTGGCTGCTGGCGGCTGGGCCCTGGATCTCCAGCCCAATTGGGCCGGAGATCCAGGGCTCTGGCACTGGGGTTCGGGGCACGTGCCCCGGAGTGCCCAGCACCAGCAACGCCCAATTCTCACTTAGAATTATAATCTGCTCAATAAACTATTAGCTGTTGTATCTAAAGCTGTGTGATCTTTAGAGGGTGTGAGTGAAGAGGGCTAGGGACAATCCATTTCTTTGTTAAATGGATGGACTTGACTGTATGGTGGTTGGGAGCGGGTCCCAATCTCTGTAGACAGTGGCTCCTGGTGTAGTAACTGGAGCCATGGGTGCTCGTTTGGGGACCGTCCCTCGAGTAGCCAGATGGCATCTGCCTGGGATCCATTACACACAAGAGGCTGGAGTGGACTGACTCAGGAGTGAATGGTCACTTGGCAAAGTGGGGTTAACAGGGGGTCAGGAGTGGGACTTGAGAGGTCACAGCAGCACACTGGACTGGATCTGGGGAGCAGCCTGTCACAGGGGATAATTCAGAGAAGGGACTGATATGTGGGTTAACTGGAGGAGGTGGTAATATCAGCTGGTATTATTGACAACTTTTCATTTTAACAGTAGTTTGAGAGAGAATGAGAGGGCAGACTTCTATTACGTTTTAAATATTATTACCATATGAATCCCTTTTACACACTGTTTGCATCAACTTTTTTTTGCCAACACCCCTGATATTTCTAAGGGAGTAAAGTTTATAAAATTAAGACAAAAACTCAAAAATATCCCACTTCCTATAGCTGTACTTTTAATAGTTTAGTTTAAGGTCTACTTCAGAAACAACCAAAATTGTCACTTAATTTTCATATTCCAGAATTTAATTGAAAGATGTGCACTATAATTAAAAAAGTAACTTCAGGGCAAACAGTTCTAAACACTAGTGATGAGTATCTGAAGCAAGCTCAATTTTTTCTTCATGCATTGCCAGTTTCCACCCTGTAATTACTGATAAAATTTCCTAATATTTTTCTCAGCTATTGACACAATTTTCTTTGATACAAAATGTTTATTGAACTTTTAAAATGTTTTCTGTTCAATTCCTCACCCTGCCAATATTCTGCTCATATATTAGCACTAGTGCAAAGACACTGTATTTCATATTTTGTTATGATGCAGTTCTTTCTGCTCAAGGATGCCAAAGTACTTCAGAACTTTAATGAATTAATCTGGCCACACAATGGCCCTTAGAGGATTTGTCCAAAGTGTTCAAATTCCATGCTACTGAAGTATATATAACTACTTAACTAGGGCTATGTCAAAACACACACATTGTTATTTCAAAATAAGTATTTTGAAATGACTTATTTCAAAATAAGTTAATTCGAATTAAGAAAATGTTAATTTGAATTAAGGAAAAGCCTGCTATCAAAATGGCTGTTATTTCGAAATGGTTATTTCAAAATAAGGCCATTTGGACATGTTGTTTCGAAACAATGGTGTTGTTTCAAAACAACATATCCAAACAGCCTTATTTCGAAATAAGCATTTTGAACTAACAGCCATTTTGAAATGAATGGGGTTTAAGCTGTTTCAAAATGACGGATCCCATCATTTTGAAATAAAAAAACATCGTGTGGACCTAATCTCTTTTATTTCAAAATAAGCAGTATTATTTCAAAATAAAAGAGATATGTAGACATACCCTAGGTCATTCAGCAAGTCTGAAGCCAGAGTCAGAAAGAGCCAGAGAGGAAGCTTAGGACACTAGACCAACTTGGGAAACAGGTTTGATTCCCAGCCCTGCCAGACTTCCTGTGTGACACTGTCCAAGTCATCTAGGGAATGTCTACCCTGTGGTAAAGGACATAGCCATGGCTGGCTTGGATCAGCTGACAGAGGTTCACATGTCTTGGGCTATAAAACTGCAATGTAGACATCTGGACTGTACTACAAAGATCCCTCCAAGATACTTTTTGCGGTCTCAGAGTCCAGACAGCAGCCTAAGCTGAAGTTACTGAAATTTCATAAGCTCACAGCCTCTGTGGGCTCTAGTCAATTGACCCAAGCTCTGAGATTCACTGTTGGAGAGAATTTTAGTTACAATGTGGACATATCTTTAATCTCTCTGTGCCTTAGTTCCCTCTTCTTTGAAATGGGGATAACAATACTTTCTTATAGCACTGGGCTGCTGTAAAGATCAGCACCTTCAAAGATTTTTGAGGTGCTCAGATGATGATGATGATGGTCATAAAATACCTTGTTTAAATCAGTTGTCTCAGCTAAACCCCACTGATATTAATATGGGCTTTGAATCAGGGCCCTGATGACTTAGTCATAATGTAAGAATGTTTCCTGTTTAGGACTAGACAGGATCGCCTTTTTTTCATGCTGAGCAGTATCTTAATGCATAAGCAATCCCATTAAAATCACACAGAGTGCCATAGTCTTCAGTGTGGACAAGTTTTTGGAACAAGGGCTCAAACCATAAATAGGAAATTGGAGAACTATCAGCATTTATTAATGTCCCAAGTCAGAAATGGCAAGAATACAGAACACTAATGTACAGACAGCTTTCTCTGAATTTAATTATGGGCCTGATCAACAACCCACTGAAGTACATTGGAGATTTTCCTTTAACTTCACCAAGATGTGCTTTCTCCCTCTCTCTCACATACACATCCACACAAACCTTATTAAGATTGCAAAGTCAAGCAGTCAGATGTTAGGAAATGCTAGAATTTAGTTTGCCTGAGCCACCTTGATTTGGTGCCTTATGGGTATGCATTAAGATGCAGTCTTTAATTAAAAGACGCATACTAAGTTTCCCACAGACTACTGCCTCTTTCAGAGCACTGACTGTACGGTGCTCACTTAATGAGCAGTTATTCAATATTTTGTTTTATCTTTGTTGTTAATTGTGTTGCCCTACGCCTTATTTACTGCATGCTAGACAAACCCTGCTCTAAAGATAGAATTATCAATTTCCTCCAGGGCTTTTCTATGGCTCTTGTTGCTACAATACTCAAGAATTTCATTAACTAATTAATTTATTTTCACAACTTCCCTGGGAGAGGATTGGGTATTATCATCTCCATTTGACAAATGAGGAGGAACTGAGGCACAGAAAAATTAAAGTAAAAAGCATCTGCCGGTTTTGCCTAATTTGAGTCATGTGGGGGACCTAGAACTTAGCATTTTAAAGAAAACAAAGTGCAACATCTGTTGACTTTAACTGGAACTGTGAATAGTCAGCAGTTGTGAAAGACAGACCCCGGGTGCCTAGATCCCAAGGCAACTCAAGATAAATACCCTGGTAATAAGGATCACACAATAAAAGCCATCTGAGGGTGAGGGGGGAGCAAAATGTGTGTCCCGTTTAAGAGTTAGCAAGCTGACTTTTCATCATGGCTGACAGGCAACTGCACTAAGCTGACTAGTGCTGCAACCTTGTGGGTATGTCTACACAGCACTTTTATTTTGAAATAACACAGGTTATTTCAAAGTAAAAGATATTTGGTCCACATGATGTTTTCTTATTTCAAAAGGACAGATCCTATCCTTTCAAAATAAGAACCATCGTTTCGAAACAGGTTAAACCCCGATTGTTTCAAAACGGCTGTTACTGCGAAATGGTTATTTCAAAAAAAGGCCATTTGGACATGTTGGTTCGAAACAACACCATTGTTTTGAAACAAATGTTTCAAAACAACAACATGTCCAAACGGTCTTATTTCGAAATAACCATTTCAAAATAACAGCCGTTTCGATTGCAGGCTTTCCCTTAATTCAAATTAAAATTTTCTTAATTCGAATTAACTTATTTAGAAATAAGGACTTTATTTCAAAATAACTCATTTTGAAATACTTATTTCAAAATAACGATATGTGTGTAGACATAGCCTGTGTGATATGTTGCAACTCCTGCAGTGTGATAGCAAGCCCAAACCTGAAGGACGGAAGCTGTCATTGTGACATGAGCTTGCTTCCCCTATCATCATCCACAGTTTGCTCTCAAGGTAATATATTTGGAAGGGTGGGGGAGCCTCAGTTTCAGGTTTCAACCCTGGTCCATAAAAAATCTCCCAGGTTCAGTTAGCATCCACCTTTAAGAAGTCTGACTTAAGTTACTTGATTTGCATCACTTAGTAATTCATGTGGCTGCCTCCTCACTGATCTCATCTCCCTGGCTGCAGTAAGGAAACCACAAGCATCCTGTAGCCCTGCATGCTCCATCTGGTCCCTAGGCAGTGGCTTCTGCAGCTGGGGGGATAGAAGGCCAGTGCTCCCTTTCCTCTGGCTCCAGCAGGGACCCCAGTGCTTACGAACCTAGGTGGAGCACTTTGCCATGGGCCCTGCTGCAGCCAGGGGAAGTGGAGTACTGATCTACCCCTCCGACTGCAGCAAGGAGCCTGCACCCAGTCTTTCAGCCCTGTGGAAACATGCTCCACCTGTGTCCTTAGGAAGCAGTTTCCATCTGCAGTGAGCAGAAGGGGACCTGCAGGATACCTTGAAAGCACCCATGGGCCACTTAAGGCTCCTGGGTCACAGGTTGGGGATGACTGGTGTAGAACATTTTTGCCAGGGGTTTCTGTGAAGACTAGGTATGACTAGGTTCAAAAAAGAATTAGATAAGCTCACAGAGGCAATGGCTATTAGCTAAGATGGTCAGAGGTGCAACCACATGTTCTTGGAGCCCCTAATCCTTCAACTGCCGAAGCTGATACTAGACGATGAAGACGCATCACTCAATAATTGCCCTGTTCTGGTCATTCCCTCTGAATCATCTGGCATTTAACACTGTTGGAACTCGACTGGTCTGACCCAGTACAGCCACTCTTAGGTGAGATATTCAAAACTTCCTATTGTTGGCCTAACTCCAATTTTTTGTAAGTCAATAGAAATGTTATCATTGACTTAGAGCAGAGTTATGCAATCCCTTCCATAATGTATAAACAAACGAAAAGCCTACCTATTGTTTCAGAGACAAATGCTACCTTTCCCCTGTACATTGGAAAATGCTCTGAATAAAGAGGCTTTGCACAAATTTCCTCACTGTTTTGTTGTTGTTGTTGTTAATTGCTTTGTGTTCTTTAATTTTTGGAGGGTGGGGAAAGGAAAAAAATATAATATGACTACACTCCTTCTCAGTCTGGGAGTTTTTTCAGGGACTTATTCCAAAGGAATTGTTTGGACTATGGTTTGTAGCACCATATGAGGGCCCCTGTGAATCCTCCATGGCAAGAGTCCAGATCTATGGATTTGCAGAGCAGTGGATTCCACAAGAAAATTACTGTGGAGCAGATGTGTATGGAGTCCTCTGGCACAGCTTCTCCATGGCTTACTCCCATTTCGTTGTGGAAATGTAACACTTCTCTGAATTTCAGGCCACCTTATTCCCATGGGGGAGATGAAGACAGCATTTTGCTCTCACAAGGGAACACATTTATTCGCCAGTTGGCAATATGGTCTGACAACTGGTCTCCATTATGGTTTATGGAATAAAGTACAGTTAATTATCTGATCCTTGGGTCACCATAAGCCTGATCCAAAAACCTGGGAAGGAAGTTTTGGATGAGACCCCTGTGTTACTGAAAACTGGAAAGTCCATTTACAAAACTTGTCCCAATGCTTCTGCCAGCCGAACAAACATGGCTGTTTTCGCCCTTAAAAAACAAACAAAACAGAACAAAAACCCCTTCAATCTTTGGCCACACGAGTCAGCTGAATCAGCACATTGATAAATGGTAGTTGAAATGCACAAACATCCAGGGGTTAAAGTAAAGGAGAATACTCCAGAATGCCATTCCAGGGTCCCCTACTTTTAGGGAGCCAGCATTCTGGGCCCCCTAAAAACAGAATGCCCCAGAATGCTGCATTCCAGGCCCACCCACAATAGGGGGACACTTTGGACTGCTGCGTTCCAGGGGACCCTAAAAATAGAAGGGCATGTTGGAACCCAGTGTTCCAGCGCCTCTCCCCAGCCCACTGGAAGGGAGGGGCTGTGAGCTGGGGCCAGCCCAGTCACCCCTCCCTATCTTCCCCAGAGCCTGTGTGGCTCCACCACTTGCGGCCGTGGCTGGGCGGTGCTGGTGGCCAGGCCCCAGACTCTGGCCCAGGCTCCTGCTTCCAGCCGACTGGAAGGCCAACACTGCGGCCTCCTGCCCCCC